>CM054131.1:53704734-54947234 GCA_028751855.1 Ambrosia trifida
AATGTTCCGTTAGATGCTTTTCATAAATCTAGACAAGTTTAGCATCAAGCAATATGAACAATTTCATAAACAAGCATAGACTTAAATTTACATAAGTCTTCTAATTAATGAAACATAAGGTGATAATCTCAAATTATCCTATTATCCTCTAAAAGAGAGCAATGTTGTATGTTACATACTTAAGGACCCGCTTAGAGTAAAACTTATGGGATGAAACTAATATCCCGTCGGGTCGATCTCGGTATATTTTGATTCCTATCACGTAAGGGGAATCCCCGATGTTCATCATGTCAAAATTATGCATCAACAATGCTTTGACTTAGGAATCATATACTTGTCAAGAGAAACGTCATCTGTCACACCCTCAAATTCCACTTGTGGGGTTTTACCGCGAGGCGCGTGACACACCAGGATCCAAGTCAACGGTCACAATAAACGACATCTATATACATTAAGAGTTACGTATAAATACCAACCACGCAGTTTATAAGTTCAAAAGTAAAGTAGACAACGATAGCGGAAGCAAAATAAATGTTTACAAAACTAATGTTAAAGTATATATGCAAACGCAACCCGGTTTGCTTATGTATGCAAGACTAGACGCAGTGCGACTCCAGTGCGCCTAAGACTCCCTGCTACCTTAGTGACCTGAGAAAACATGCGAAGTTAGACAACACATAAAGTGCCGATGAGCCACAGAGATATAGTTTGTAAAAGTTTGTCACAAGTAAACCAGACCCAACAATCCTTACATCTATACCTGATGCTAGCTAGACACCGTTACAAGATACTATAGTGTCGTGAACCATGTTGACAAAATAAGAATGCCTCAAACCCGTCACTGGTTCATCACCCGGTGCCGTAAGATATAGGACAAATATGCACCCGCCACCGACCTCCAATCGGCCCGAGTGGGGCTTGCCAGGCCCAATAGATCTATTCAATGTACCCACATATTGATGGTTCACTAAGACATGAGAGGGCTTTAATGATGAAGTAAGAGTCACTAAGTATCCATGTGAGATAATGTAATATGTTGGTCTAAAAGTTAGAAAGTTTTTCCATATGTTTCTCCCCTAGAATGTTCCGAAAACAGTAAAGAATGGGGCTGTGACACTCACCTTAGTTTGTGTTCCCAAAATAAGAATAAAGACAAGTCTTGATAATCCCAAATCCCGTCGATCTATCAATAAAGTTTGTATAAGAGTTTTGACTAATAACTCTATGGTTAACTAGTCCCCGATTGTCCAGATCATGACTAAGTAAGTTTGAAAACGTGTTTGACAGTTTAACCGACACACTAGACCGACTCGACATCCCGTTGTTGACCCATTAAACAAACAAATCAAGTACACATAGATTACAAGTAAGGTTCAAGCATAACATACTTAGTTTGCATCAAGAATCGCACATACGAAGTAGTTGGGTCGAATGAGGAAGGAAATAAGGTAGTTTCGATCCCAAGAAGCTTGGTTCGACCCTTTTTAGGTTCCTTCAACCCCAAGGTAGGTTCATGCAACCTAAAACAAGTTCATTCGACCTTAACACGTGTTAATTCGAACTAAATCAAGCACGTTCGACCAAGTAATGCAGATTCGACCACCAGACTGCCAGGTTCGACCATGGAGGTCCACCTTCCACGACTGGTCGAAGGTGCCCAGGTTCGACCTTGGCAGAGGAGCATTCCTTAAAACGCTTCAAAAACGTCCGAAAACATCATGAAACATCATGAAACGCAGCAGTCAAGTATGAATAACATATCCCCACATAACCCTACTATTCTTACTCCCAAATCAGTCCGTTTTAATGTTTACCCAAAATGGCAAAATTATGAAGATGTCACATCATGCATGGAAACTTTACCTAATTAGGAAACTTATGTGAAATCACTTAATAATCACATCATCATACTCAGATTATCATGTAGATCAAAACCCCTAATCATATCATTCCTAACAACATCATGCATAAATCCCTAATTCTATCAAAATTCTCAAATTAGACCTAACATCATCATACAATAGTTTGTGACCCAAGATAATCAAAACTCATCATTTATAGCTATCCTATAACATCTCCATATCATCCACATATCATACAACATCAAACAATCACATAACATAATCATGAAGAATCATTAACACATGTTAATACATGAGAAAACTCATGTTTTATGATGAGGTTTTGTTTAGAAAGGTTTTAGAAAGGTTATTATTCATAAAAGTCATCTTAGATCAGATCTGGAAACTTTGGGGTTTTATAAAAACGAATTAAAATTGCTTAAAAAGGATTTAGAATGAAGAACACACCTTAGATCTTTACTTGTAATGATTCAGAGAGTTAGATTATGAAAATCAAGCTCAAAAACTCCTTCCTCGATGATAAAAGTCAAAAGAGAGTGTTTGAAAGCATTTAGGGTTTGTGAAATGATGAAAAATAACAAAGTGTGGTATTTATACTAGTCCACGTTCGCTCCTTGCACAAGGTTGAATGAACCTTTATGTTGTTCTCCCATTCCAGGTTCGCCCCCACGCTGGGTCGAACCAAGGCCCATGCCAGGTTTGCCCCCACGCTATGGGTCGAACTAAGACTTATGTTTTCCAGATTTTCTAATTTGTCGTGTTTAACGAATTTTAACACATCCTAACACATGAACATGTAATCCTAATCTATGTTTAACATATATAAGCATGGATAATCATCTAAACATCGTTTAAAACACGTATTTGCATATAATACACCACATAAGTTACATAACACTTAATCTAGTTTATGTAATTCACCAACAACGGGACTCAAGACTCGTGTGTACGTAAAAGACACCAATGATCCTCCGGATCATTGAACCCTGGACAATACGTTAGAAAATCCTGACTCAACTAACCCAGTTAAGTACGTACGTAAAACGTTTCCCGCTAAGGTAGACTTATAAATTTAAACATGTCAAGTCAAATATGTCGGGTGTCACATCATCCCCCTGTTGAAAGAATTTTCGTCCTGAAAATTGCACGAAGCCAAAGAGGAAACAGACGAAAAGAAAGAAACGAAAGAAAATTTACCAGTTGTCACATCATCCCCCCGTTGAATGGAATCTCGCCCCGAGATTCACTCAGCTTTAGCGGTAACATGTCTAGATTCAAACACACGCTTAGGAAAAAGATGAGGATATTTGGATTTCATCGAGTCCTCCCGTTCCCACGTGAACTCCAGTCCACGATTTGAATTCCAACGGATCTTAACGATTCGGATTTTACTCCGACAAAGACTACGAATCTTGTAGTCAAGAATTTCAACCGGTTCCTCCACAATGCGAAGACGATCATCAACCTTGATCTCTTCCAAAGGAACAATAAGAGATTCATCCGTCAGACACTTCTTAAAGTTAGACACATGGAAGACGTTGTGGACACTACCGAGCTCCGCCGGCAAGTCAAGTCTGTATGCCACCGGTCCAATCCGTTCCAGGATTGCGAACGGTCTGACATAACGAGGATTAAGTTTGTCACGCTTTCCAAGGCGTATGACACCCTTCCATGGAGAAACTTTTAGAAGTACTCTGTCCCCAACCTGGAACTCCAAAGGTTTACGACGGCTATCGGCATAGCTCTTCTGAGCATCCAGCGCAGCTGCTAAACGGTTACGAATTTTTACGATTTTCTCCGAAGTTTCGTACACAAGTTCTAAACCAGTGAGCTGACTCTCGCCCAACTCGGCCCAACAAAGAGGAGATCGGCATTTTCGTCCGTAAAGAGCCTCTGTAACCTTATGAATTTTTCATAATATATATTCCTTTTTCTAGCATTCTTATATAACGGATTCATATTGTAAAATGTATGACACATAACATTCCGTAACGTCTATATAATTTAAAAATAAATAGTTATGCGAATAATTAATAATATGACAAAAAAAAAAAAAAACCATTCACGTTGGTTTGAATGAATAGAACAAAAGAAAAAAAATCAAAAGTAGCATTTATGGCATGTAGAGACAAACAATAATCAACATCATCATCTTCGTAGAGTAAAAAAAAAGTTAAACACAGAAAGTTTTAAAGGTGACGGAGTGATTGGCGAAACCTACAACACATCGGGAAAGCTCGTAACCATCGAATAAACCCACCACTCATATTGCCATTTTAACTACAATCATCTTACCTTTTTTACTCCAAATCACACATCACACATCACAAATCACCGACCCCGCGTAATAGGTGTTGGAAATCATACCTAAAACGAGTCCAAATCTCACGTCGGAAAAACTCGGAACTTTCCATGAAACCAAACCGTCCCTTAACCTTACAAATAGCCGACCACTAGCTCGCTTAACTTGAACCGTCTCATCTCCCTCTCTGTGAAAACTTCGAACGACGCATTCTTCTGGTTCGAACACCCACCAAAAGGCTCCGCTCTCCCTCTTTTTCCTCCAGCGACCAGCCACCCATCGGCAAGCCTGTTCGAGGTGGCTCCAACAGTTGAACGAATCAGATGAAGTGTTGGTACTTTAACCGGTTGGAACAACGAATACGCTGGACGGTGGTCTCAAGATGTGTAGATTCGGTAACCATTACCACTCAGTGCGACCATCGTGTTACTAAGGTAATTTAGACAAACACTTCACTCAAATCTTGAACTATAATATATTATCATGGGTTATGGCAGACATGGAGAAGGTGACTCCATGGTACTGTTGTTATGTGGAAATTGTAATGCAAAAGTATAAACCATATTGTTTTCCCATATTATTTCAATCAAGTCTTGACCAAGTGCTCATCACATGGCAAACCCACATAAGTAGACCATTTTTTTTAAGAAAACCACTCGATTGAATGTTAGGTAAAAATGAATGGTATGTCAAACCATAAACATGATTTTCATCTTGAATAATTTTAACTTAAAATTATAATTTTCTAAAGGTATGAAACATAGATGGATTTTGTCACTAAATTGTTACTTCTAAATTCAAAATATTCTTTTAATAAATCTTATCTTCATGAACTTGATTTACAAATAACAAGCAAAACTATTAAACGGTTCATATCTATTTGGAATTTATGGAAATAGTGTATAAGTACCGGTTGTTCTTGTTTTATAATTTTATAAAATGATTGTTGTTTTAAATATATATAAAAATTCAAGTGAAGATTTATCCAATATATTTTCGTACGCTAACTGAGTATATACTTTAAATAGCTTTGCACGTACACATATTTGCACTAAACCAAACCAAGTTACCATCGGTTCGTTAAGTCATACACACTTTAAGACACGTATTGTTTACAATACGAGTCTAGGTAGTTGGATCAACTATCTTTACAACCAAGAAACAAAATAAGTTTGTTTGTATTAGAATTAAGGGCATCCTTTACTTGTAATAGGACACAAGAGATTCAATTAATCCAACTTTAGAAATTGTTTGCCATTCTTTCATAATGCACATCAGGTGAGTATTTTCTATCCCCTTTTTGCTTTTATTCATTTTTGGGGTGTTACATGTACACTTATACAAATTGCAAATACAAGTTCACATTATTACAATACAATTCTAGTACTATGTTCATTTGCTTACAAACGTGCTTTATGCTTAGACATTACATGTAGAATACATTTGTACTTAGTGAAATCATTAGCATTGTACAAGCCGACCTTAACATTGGATAGCGCTATTGGATTGACAACCCGCCTAGGTTGATTCTCCCCCTTTTTCATCGGAGAATCCATGGTCATTGTTAAGTTATTATCCATTTATTGGATAAGAACACCGTCGTTCATTTAGTACAATTATATAGTCACAGGATTGATTTCGCTCATTTGTATGATACATACTTTACATATTTGCACTGTAGCTTTGCACTTGAATTGTATAACATTTTTTTCAACTTACTATATGTATTAAAACTAGGAATGCTCACCAACATTTCTTATGTTGACAAAACCTATTTTGTACATGTTTCAGGTGCAGTTTGATCTTAGTTCCATTGCATTGGATTTTAATGCTTGCTTTTAATAAGTTATTTCAAATTTCATGTTTCGTTTAGACTTTTGTATTTGTTTTCCATTTCATCTATGTAAGACAATTTAAATGATTCAATAATATATTAACATTTTAGTACCATGTGCTTTTGAACAATCGTCACTACGTGACACCTCGATGATTCCGCCATCGGTTGGGGTGTTACAGATTGGTATCAGAGCCATGGTTATAGGGAATTAGGTTATTCGAATGCCTTTTAGCCTAGTCTATAACCAAGCTTACATTCACGAGTCCTCTCGTGTTTATTTCTCTTTATCCTATTATTTTTTTTCAAGATATTTTTGCTATGATTCTTTTTCATTATTCTCTCGGGGTGTTGTTTAAAGTAGAAGATACTCGTATTTCACAAACGAAACAATATCACCAAGTTAGGAGTGACATCCATACCTTGGTTATTAGTTTCACTCCTCTATATGTTATTTATCTTAGGAATATATCTTTGAGATAGGAGTGATATCCTTAACTTAGTGATTGGTTATTAGTTTCACACCTCAAAGAGTATTTCTTTCAAAAAGGAACTTAACCACTAAGCTATGAGTGATATCCTTAACTTAGTGATTGGTTTCATTCCACAATCATTTTCAATTTTGAAATACATCTTTGAGTTAGGAGTGAAATCCAAATCTCAAGGATCTATTTTTGCATCTCGTTTTTAATCTCGGTAAAGTTTTGGAATTCACTAGTGATGGGGCACGTGAAATATGGAAGGGTGAGTGCCTGTATCCTGAGTTTTCTGTCTAGGCCTGGTATTTCGTATAAATCCCATTCAGACGAGGGACCCGTATACCTACCTGGGAACTCTTGGGATGAGCATTCACTTATAGGCTAAAGTACGCCCCCACAAATCACTAGGAAATTTCAAATACTTAAGTTAGTCAAAGTTTCCTATGGAAATAATTCACATGTTTTATATCATTGATATTTATGTTTGTTTATCATTTGAGGACTCAATTTAATCACTTGTTGTTTCATATGCTATTATTCATTGATCACTCGCTTTTGGATTCCTTATAATCATTACTAAAACTTTTTGTTCGTTATATTATCGCATTAAAGCTTGCACTATTCCACTTATGCTTTTTGACTTTTACGCTATAAGGTATTACTCTTTTTGAGTTAAAACATTTCTACCCACGACTTAAGTTTTAAACTCTGTGTTTAACTTCGACCACATCCTGATTTTTGGAATATTGCGTCATCATACAGTTAAAAATAAACACGTTTTCCCAAAACTTATTATTCAACCTGTCTTATATCTTCATGTTTACAAACTTACTTGATCGAAGTCACAATATATCCTTAAATTATGACTTTTGTATCTGTTTATACAGCCACAATACTGTCAAGACAATATATTCTGATATATCTAATACTAATATAGCCACACCCAGTCATCTAAGCCATAGCCAACTACCATTAGTTAGCACTTCTTAGTCAGACTAAACTCATACATAAATGCCTACCTACACGATACGCACTAGTACACAACTCTCTAAAACGATTAATTTGACAACCTAATCTATAAATCTTTTCATAAAGCCTATTCGCCAATTTAGAACACACTTTTCACACCTTGTGCCTTGAAACAAATAGCCCGCTATGAGCCCAAAGAGATGCCTTAACGATCCTGCAAATAAATGATCTTTCAATGTATAAATTTCGTAAAGAGTTAAATGCCAATTTCGTCCCTGAGGTTTGGGCCAGTTTGCCACTTCAGTACAAAAGTTTTTTTTTTGCAATTCCTTCCGTGAGGTTTGGATTTTTTTTGCCAAATTCATCATTTTCACTAACCCAGTTAAAAAAGCTCGTTAATGTCAGGGGTAGTGTTGTCTTTTTACCTCAGGGACGAATTTGGCATTTAACTCTTAATTTAAAATAATTGTTAATTAAATAATTTATTATGAATTTATAATGGTTAAAATAAGTTAAATTGATAAAAAAATAATTAGTAAAACTTTTTCCAAAATTAAAATTTAGTTTTATAAAGTTTATTAGTTTATAAGTCTAAAGCATTTTTTGTAGATTTTTTATAAACCGTTTGGTGATATTTCAAGAATTTTTTTATTTATTTAAAAAATGCAATGCCTCAGGTACGCGAGGCTCTCGCGTTGCGCAATGCATGAATGATTTTACCTAAACTGTGGGCGTAGGCGAGAGTTGTTTGGAATCTTGCCATAAGATATTGGATTATATGTACAGGTTCATGCATAAATGGTTTGTAAACAAATTAAACTAACGATAATACAGAGCCCAAATGACAAATCCAACGTTATGGCAGTGGTCATTTCAACTAATTATAATATAGCGCAAATGACAAATCCAATTATCATAAGCAGCCTTATCCCTTAACAAAAAATCCCTAAATCGCCATAAAATCAACTGAGTAAACATCTAAAACAGATAAAAAGGTAAGGTTCCATATCTAAAACATTTTTAGTGCATCAAAATCCATTCTATTTATAGTTACGTTCGTACATTATCTTATTACAAGTTTATTTATAAATAAATAAAAAAATTCTAGAAATATCACCAAACGGTTTATAAAAATTCTACAAAAATTGTTTTAGACTTATAAACTAAAAAACTTTAAAAAACTAAATTTTAATTTTGGAAAAAGTTTTATTAATTATTTTTTTATCAATTAAACTTATTTTAACCATTATAAATTCATAATAAATTATTTATTAACAATTATTTTAAATTAAGAGTTAAATGCCAAATTCATCCCTGAGGTAAGGTTGAATTTTAAATGCCAAATTCTTCCCTGAGGTAAAAAAGACAACACTACCACTGACATTAACGAGCTTTTTTAACTGGGTAAGTGAAAAGGACGAATTTGGCAAAAAAATCGAAACCTCAGGGAAGGAATTGCAAAAAAAAACTTATGTACTGGAGTGGCAAACTGGCCCAAACCTTAGGGACGAAATTGGCATTTAACTCTTTCGTAAAAGTTTGAAAATTTAAAAGGTTTCAAGTTTACCCTGTCTTAACGGGTAACACTTCGATTTTCTCAACATTTCATAACAATTAAAAATTTCCAACTTTTCAACCCACAAGTTACAGAAAATTTTATTTTCCAAAATTCGTAGGCATTTGGGATCATTCACAACCTTCACATCATTTTAAATCTTGGTCTTTCAAAACACATTAGATTTACACACACTTCATGAAATGGCTTCATCTTGCATTTTATAAACTTGCATTGCATATTTTACAAATCAAATGTAAAATCTGCATGTTTTCATATAACGTATCCAATATATGTTTTCGGGAGGAATTTGCAACTAATAATATACCTTATAACACTTTTCAAGCTCGGCTTCTCGTAAACACATGAAAATGTGTACGGACAAAATCTTTTCAAGTGAACCTGTTTTGAACTTAAAACATTCTTCGGTTTCCAAAAAGTTATCCTCATATCAGTAGACTATACATCTGTTCTGCGCACTTCATTTACAGTAAATTTCATTATTTTTTTACACCATTCTATTTATAGTTACGTTCGTACATTATCTTATTATTTTTGTATTATTCTTTTGTTAGTAGTTATTTTCACGCGTTATTCGCAACTATTCTCGCACTAGTAATTAGTAGTTATTCTTACAACACTATTTTTGAGCATTAATTTAACTCGATTACTTTCATTTTGTGCAAATTGGGCGATTTACTCGGTTTACGTTATGCTATTCTTTCAATCGAAATTTTATGCTATACTTATATACATACATGAACGCATATTTGGTATGCATATTTTTTTGTTTTGTTGTGAGCAAAACCCTGTTATACTTTACATTATTTTGTTCATCATCATGTCCAACGAACATACTAATTGATAGCTCGTATGAGATCTAAGCCAGTTCCCATGTATGACTCGGTTCAGAGTATTCCTCTAACCCGAGGGGAACAATGTAACCCTCAGAGTTTATCGATATGGTTCTTTAGTGCCCAATGATGTGAACAGAAAATTTACCGGTTAAAGGTGAACCCGAAAGGTGAAGAACCCCTAATCATGTCTTATACTTACACATTAATCTCATTACGGTTAAAGGGTGAACCTGAAAGGGGAAGAACCTTTAACCGCATCTTATACTTGAGCAGTATCTACTACTTAACACATTTTGGTTGCACACATTGTTTCTTGTATTACTTATGTTAGTGTTATGGAAAAGCATAACACCCTAGTGTAAGGTAAATCGATGATTACGGTCCGGAACGCAATCATGGGTATACAGGTACATGAGGGTGGTGTGTAATTCTATTTAGGCTGTTGGTATACAATCAGTACGAGTCCAAAGTATCGGGAGTGTGGTGGGTTAGCTGCGGTACACCCTATATATAAGCATAAACGATATTGCGGGAGCGGACTAGGAGTCTGACCAAGAACCTACCCATTACTACCTCTTTAATAGGTCGTTGACTAATAGCTAGCATTTTTTATAAAGAACATTTTACATAAGCTTCAATTAGTTTTGTTGGAGCCTTCCTTGTTGACCACCTCTACAGAAAAACTTAAACTTTGTATACTCTTACACTCTCTGTTAGTCGAAATCCTGTTGCATGTCCTTAATAATGTTCGGTCAGAAACCATTCTAAAGTAGGGGAGATTGCTTTATTAGTACCTCTGCCCTTCACCAGTTACACATTCCCAAAACCTTTCTCATTTACACTCTCAAGTTCCTAACCTCGGGTCAAACGTCAAAGATATTCACTTTAAACACCTACTTCAAAATTTGTCAAATTCAACTCATGCATTTCCTTTAGGATTCCTAAAACTTAAAGTTTAGTATTTTGCTAGATTCTCATTCTCCTTGCTATTTCAAACGAACCTAATCCAATCCTTAAAACTCACACATATCAAACCTCTTATTGATATATGTCGTGTCTTAACACAAATGTTCCAGACCACAGTTGTCCTAATTTCTACCCAATCACCCTCCATCCTGTGTTCTTAATAATTTCGAGGACGAAATTTCCGAAAAGTAGGGGAGACTGTAACCTTATGAATTTTTCATAATATATCTTCCTTTTTCTAGCATTCGTATATAACGGCTTCATATTGTAAAACGTATGACACATAACATTTTATAACATTTATATAATTTAAAAATAAATATTTATGTGAATAATCTATCTATATATATATAAAAGAAAACGTATATGCTGACATGGCGTGCAATGGAGGCCTCAACATCCCCTTGAGAGTGTCACGTGGCATCATAATTGAAAGATTTTAGTGATTTTGAACTATTTCCTTTTTTAATTAAAAATAAAAAGATAAACATAAAACCATAAATTAAATTGAGTTATTTTAAGCAAAAAAAAGAATTTAAAAATAAATATTTTCTCTCTCATATTTACTCCCATAATTTTTAAACGTTTAAATCTTTTATATACGGGATTTTTTAAAGAAAAAAATTACACCAAATTAACGAGCGTTTTATTATCTTTCCAACGAGTACCATAGTCCTGTATAAAAAACGGAGAAAAATCGACTATTTTTTGTCAGGTTTCGTTCATACAGGAAAAAAACACACAAAGTGTTCATGTTATTCATTAATCATGTTTTTTCTTTTAAACCAGGTTCTTATCTACGATGTTGAAAATCAGCCTAATTGCCATGTTATCATTGGAATTTTACTAGGTATACTTCATCAAGAGAAGTTAGGAGAAAGAATCGCGCAACACTGCAACACATGGTGTCACCTTATAGCAAGGTTATTTTTTTTATTTAATTAATTACAAGAGTAATAATTATTACTATTAGTATAATTAGTATTATTAGAATGGTTATATTTTTCAACCCCGGGACGCTCCCAGAAAGAATTGATAGTTGCTGACGTGGCATTCAATGGTGGCCTCAACCATCTCTTGATTATGCCACGTGGCATAATGAGATGCAATGATTACAACTTCCAACTTAAGTGTTTGTTTAGTTGATTAGGTTAGGAATTATAAGAGTCATTAGAATATGAGTAATTAGAGAGATGTGATGAGTTTTTTAATAGTTGCAGCTTACATAAGTGATTCTTTAGATGATTGCTGATTAGGTTTTAGATTAGGGAATATGAATTATTACTGATTAGAATACTATGAACATGCAATGATTGAGAGATTTTGTGGTTAGTTAACTTGAACCATTTGCAATAGGTTATCACGTAAAATTAGATTTTTCAACCCCGGGACCCTCCTGGGGCAATCAGCTAGTTAATAATATGACAAAAAAAAACATTCACATTGGTTTGAATGAATAGAACAAAAGAAAAAAAAATCAAAAGTAGCATTTATGGCATGTAGAGACAAACAATAATCAACATCATCATCTTCGTAGAGTAAAAAAAAAGTTAAGCACAGAAAGTTTTAAAGGTGACGGAGTGATTGGCGAAACCTACACTACTAGAAAATAGGGCTAATGTAACCTTTTAGAAGCAACATTTTTCAAAGTAGTTGCATTTGAATCTAATGCAACTTCGATGACCATAAAGGTTGCATTAAAAGATCTAATGCAACTTTTTTCATAAAAGGTTGCAAACTAGTACTAAATTTGCAACCTTTTTATTTAAAGGTTGCAAATGTTACTAAATGTTGCAACTTTTTTTCTAAAAGGTTGCATTATGAAAAGTTAAATGCAACTTTTAATTAATATATTAAATATATATATATATATATATATATATATATATATATATTCAAGTAATATTAATTACTATTTATTAAATTATTAAAAAATAACCTTGTTATATATAAAATAATAATTGACCTATATATTAATTTTTGAACATAATGAACATTAGCTACAGTAGCCGCCCTCTATCTTGCGCTGCCCACCACTGTGATAGTATTGTTATTTATATCTTGCCTGTTGCAGGTTTCCCAAAAGTCTCTTCTGGCCGCGTGGTTGTTCTGTCTTGTTCGATTTCTAAGAACTCGGGTTCGACTCCTGTTGTGCTGACTTGGTCTTATGCATTTTTGTTAAATTTTCTTTAAGCCCCTGTTGAGTTTGTGTTGTAGCTTTTTGTTGGAGCAGTATGTAAATAAACATAAGCTTAACCCTTATGAATTTTTCCGTTGCATATGGAAACCTAGCCTAGCTTTAGAAACCAACATTGTATAGACGATACAACGACAAGAATCGTTTCGAACATTATTTACGAAACAAAATCACAAGCTGTTGATAATCGTTTCGAACATTGTATAGACGATACAACGACAAGAATCGTTTAGAACATTATTTAAAAAACGAGCCGAACCCGAGCCTAGAAAAAACACTTTCGAGCCGAGCTCGAGCCTTAGAAGCAAAACTCGAATCTGCTCGGCTCGCTTGCACCCCTATGAGAAGCGGTTGATAATTGAGTTATTAAGGTACATATCATCCCAACTCGACCTAGTTCTACCCTAACTAAAAGTTATTTGTTTTGAACTTATGTAAAATTTTTATTATTGATAAACTTTCCTACTCCGTTCTACTATGACTTAAATGATAGGTTTGACCCATAAACATTTGACCTGTTTCCAATACATTTGTGTAATGCTTTATTTGAACATAATAAGTCAAAGCTTCCAACCGCCATGACTTATATCCTCATGTCATAAGGCACCTGTTTTAGAAATTGGTTTGGTTCCTATTTCTAATAGGCCAGATATGGCAGCTTGTTTATATTTATGTGACAGGGGTATAATGGTAATTCGCCTAAAATTTCATTGTATTTATGTGACAGGGGTATAATGGTGGTTCATCTGCACTAATATTGCTTACTAAAGACATATTTGAGGATGTCCTGATGGATTTTGATGCACTAAAACTGTTTTAGATACGGAACCTTACCTTTTTATCTGTTTTAGATGTTTACTCAGTTGATTTTATGGGGATTTAGGGATTTTTTGTTAAGGGATAAGGCTGCTTATGATAATTGGATTTGTCATTTGCGCTATATTATAATTAGTTGAAATGACCACTGCCATAACGTTGGATTTGTCATTTGGGCTCTGTATTATCGTTAGTTTAATTGGTTTACAAACCATTTATGCATGAACCTATACATATAATCCAAAATTTTATGGCAAGATTCCAAACAACTCTCGCCTACGCCCACGGTTTAGGTAAAATCATTCATGCATTGCGCAACGCGAGAGCCTTGCGTACCTTAGAGGCCCATCATCAAGATGCCTCTCCTCCCACTCCTACGTGGCGCCTACGTGGCAGCCCATCATGAAAATGGCACCCCTCTCCATACCCAGTAGTCTTATATCAGTAATGATACTAGAACTTAGAAGGTAGTAATGGACTTATCATCTCATGTCTGTATAATCCTCAAATGTGGACATTACAAAAGGAAACTAAATTTAGTCTTTTGGGATGAGAATACTTTTACTTTTCTTTTTGTGTTATCCGCATATTTGAGGTATATCACTGATTGATGGGTACATATGTACAACTAAAATTAGTCTTTTGGGAGTCTATGTATCACTTGACATTATTACATGATGCACTACTAAAAAACTGGTTGTATAAAAGGAGATAACTAACATCTGGATATAGAGCTGATCGGCTATCATTGAATTACAACTACAATATCAAACTTGTTAGTGATTTTTTGGTAAAATGTACTTTATAATGGTTGGCAAACTTTATGAGACTTTGAGCAGGTCTAATGGCAAAGAAAAGCAACCAAATTCAAATTGATCAAGGGAAAGTCAATGATTATGAGATGAGGAAGCTATTGAGGGTTAAAGAAAATAATAAGAAATTACAGGAGTTGGGATTGAAAAGGATTGCAAATTCATTTACAAGTTTGGTAGATAGTCAAAATATGAAGAAAAAGAAAGTGAAACCTACTTACAATAATGCGAAAGACGTAGACTATACACCTGATAATGATAATGATGATAATAGTGAGGAAGATCAAGAAGTTAATACAAGTGTACCAGTATCCAAAAAGGTAATAGATTATGAATTTATTTAATTTTATTTTATTTTGTAAACACGTATTGTCTAATGAACATAATATTTGTTATAGCAACATCGACCACAATATATTGCACCACTATCAATAAATAGGATTGTTAATTTAGCGAAGAAGAATCGAATGATCGCTCCAAAGGCCACTGAAAAGTTTCCGTTGAATTCAAAGGCGTTGAAAGAGAATCAAAGTAGATCAACAGTTACAATGGGTGAACTACTATCAAAAACACAAAGGGGCATATTGAGTAAAAAAACGGGAAGGCCTAATAGTATTAAAGATAGATCAAAGGAACAATTGCATCTTGTTGATGAGGATGATGATGGGATATTTCAAGGTATTATTATGTTTGTATAGTTTATTTTAATTAAAACTATGTTTTATATTAATTTACTCATTTATTCTTTTACATGTTAATGAATTATATGAAACTAGATGGTTTGGAAAATGATGAGAATGTAGGAGATTTTATGAGATCTCAAGGTACATATTTATTTTAATTAAAACTATGTTTTATATAAATTTACAAATTTATACTTTTACATGTTAATGAATTCTACAAAACTAGATGGTTTGAAAAATGATGAGAATGAAGGAGATGTTATGAGATCTCAAGGTACGTATGTTTAGTGATTTAAGTATTTCCTTGGTTATTGTTTTCGCATTTTTGTAATTGTTGTTTATTGATCGTATTTTATTTCTAATGACAAGTTGAAGTTGATCAAGATGAAGAGGATGAAGACATTGAAGATATAATAGCTGCAAATAACGATATGAATATGGATGATAGCAGCAAGGATTCGGAAAATGAGGACGATGTACATCGCCTTGAAATTAAACAAATAGAACGCCCTGAATTAGAAAAGGCAATAGGTACAATTTGATTACTTATACCATGTTTTTGGGATGTTATCGATTTACTATATATACATATTTTTTTTATAAACTATACTTGAGTACAGAAATTCCCAAATCCAAAAAAAGAGGACCAACAATGTTGCATGCTGTGCACACACGAACAGTCAAAGAGCGGGAGGTCATTATATGTAATAAATTTGGACAACCCATTAGACCTGAAATAGAGGGGAAAGATATACCCGGACAATTCTCTCGATTTTTAGGCACATTAGCTCGTAATCATAGTTATGCACCATTGATTTATAGTTCGTGGCAGAAAGTGCCACATAAAGAAAAGATATGGGAATATGTCTTGGTAAGGTTTTTGGTAGTTTTGTTTCATTTATTTGTTAGATTTTCATTGTTAACTAAATGCTTACTTTTTTAAAGGAAAAATATGATGTGCCAAATGCTGCTAAGAAATGGGTTTTAACCACTATTGGAGAATTGTATAAGGTTCACAAATGTTGGTTTAAACGAAAACACTTCTATCAATTTAAGGACAATAAAACAAGTTGGAAGAACCGACCTGACAACATTCCAGAAGATGATTTCGCAAAATTGTTGCGTTTATGGAGTAATAAAGATGTGGCGGTATTTTCTTCAACAATTTCCCCATTAATAGTATTTGCTATTTAGAGTTTTATATTAGTTGATGTGTATATATTAATGTGTTTACAGCAACGCTGTTTGCGAGCTAGGGAATCACGCATGTCTCAAAAAAATATGCACACAGCCGGTCCAAAAAGTTTTGCTAGGATTTGTGAGGAGATGGTAATATGTTTCTAGTTTGCCCATGATTTGTATTATTTTTGTTGTGCAATACACTAATGTTTTTGTTTCCTTTGATTTAATTTATTATGAATACAGAAAAATGCTGACCCAAACCAACAATTACCTACTTTAATACAAATGTTTGAACGTACACGTAAAAGGACGGAAGGGCGTGTATATGTTGATACATATGATGACACGCAAAGGAAAATTGTAAGTTCTTTCTACTTTTATGTTTATGTAAATATCCATGTTCTATGTTCACCTTATGTAAATATTCGTCTATCATGTTTGCTTATTACATATAGGATTAATTTAATTTTGATGAAAGCTCCAGTGACACATGAAAATAGACATCCATTTTTTAATATTTATCCATAGCATGATTTTAATTATAAAATTGTTTCTAAAGTATTTTCTTAATTTTTTTTTTGACAATATATAAGGAACAAATGAAGAACTACAAGCCAAATGAGGATGACAACGCTACAGTTGATCCTTATTTAGTTGTCATGAGCAAAGAAAACTATGGGCATCGTCGAATTTATGGTAGAGGTGTTACAAATACATTGATAAAAAAAGTGGATGGTGTTCGCATGTCATACATGGTTCCAAAGGGGATGATAGAATCTTTTAAAGCAAACGTTGAAGTTGAGAAAAACCAGTTGCTAGAATTGCGCAAAGAGATCAAAGAGGATCATCAAAGGAAAAAAGCCGAGCTTGAAGTGGACCATGAAAGAAAAAAAGCCGAACTTGAAGTTATTCGAAAAGATATTACTGACAACCAACAAAAAAACTTTGAAGCTATGATGCATGAGGTTATGAAGCAACTACAAGTTGAAGATGAAGATGACTAGAAGGTTTATATTTCTCTTGAGTATTGTAATTGACACTTTATTGTTATTTAGGTTTGGACAAGTAATTTTAAGTAAATCATTTGATTATGATGATATTTGTGTTCTTATTGTTTTTTCATAATCGTGATTTAATGCATAATTCAATTATTTGTAATTGGATTTATGTTACAAAGTTGCATTTTGGTGTAAAAGTGTTGCATTTGTTGTAATTAAAATTCATAAAAAAGTTGCATCTATTAAAAAAAAGGTTGCACTATTTCTAAAATAAAAATAGTAAAGGTTGCAATAAGAGTAGAAAAATGTTGCATATTTGTAATTAAAATATAATAAAGGTTGCATTTGAGTATAATAAAGGTTGCATTTAAGTGTAGAAAAGGTTACACTTTTGTAACCAAAGTTGCATTTGAATATTATAAAAGTTACATTTGATTATTATAAAAGTTGCATTAGAACGTAAAAAAGTTACATAGTAAAAAAGTTGCATTAGAGTAGCAAATGTAACACTATAAAAAATGGTTGCATTAAGCCTATAAAGGGTTGCATTAGGTCTAAGGTAACTGCTTCTGATGCAGCCCCCAATAAAAGGTTGCATTAGACATATTGTAACTTTTTCAAGGCCTAATGCGACATTTTAGTGGTGCTGCAATAGCTTCATTTTTTTGTAGTAGCTACAACACATCGGGAAAGCTCGTAACCATCGAATAAACCCACCATTAATATTGCCATTTTAACTACAATCATCTTACCTTTTTTACTACAAATCACACATCACACATCACAAATCAACGACCCCGCGTAATAGGTGTTGGAATCATACGTAAAACGCGTCAAAATCTCACGCCGGAAAAACTCGGAACATTCCATGAAACCAAACCATCCCTTAACCTTACAAATAGCAGACCACTAGCTCGCTTAACTTGAACCGTCTCATCTCCCTCTCTGTGAAAACTTCGAACGACGCTGTCTTCTGGTTCGAACACCCACCAAAAGGCTCCGCTCTCCCTCTTTTTCCTCCAGCGACCAGCCACCCATCGGCAAGCCTGTTCGAGGTGGCTCCAACAGTTGAACGAATCCGATGAAGTGTTGGTACTTTAACCGGTTGGAACAACGGATATGCTGGACGGTGGTCTCAAGATGTGTAGATTCGGTAACCATTACCACTCAGTGCGACCATCGTGGTACTAAGGTAATTTAGACAAACACTTCACTCAAATCTTGAACTATAATATATTATCATGGATTATGGCAGACATGGAGAAGGTGACTCCTTGGTACTATTGTTATGTGGAAATTGTAATGCAAAAGTATAAACCATATTCTTTTCCCATATTATTTCAATCAAGGCTTGACCAAGTGCTCATCACATGGCAAACCCACATAACTAGACCATTTTTTAAAGAAAACCACTCGATTGAATGTTACATAAAAATGAATGGTATGTCAAACCATAAACATGATTTTCATCTTGAATAACTTTACTTAAAATTATAATTGTCTAAAGGAATGAAACGTAGATGGATTTTGTCACTAAATTGTTACTTCTAAATTCAAAATATTCTTTTAATAAATCTTATCTTCATGAATTTGATTTACAAATAACAAGCAAAACTATTAAACGGTTCATATCTATTTGGAATTTATGGAAATAATGTATAAGTACCGATAGTTCTTGTTTTATAATTTTATAAAATGATTGTTGTTTTAAATATATATAAAAATTCAAGTGAAGATTTATCCAATATATTTTCGTACGCTAACTGAGTATATATTTTAAATAGCTTTGCACGTACACATATTTGCACTAAACCAAACCAAGTTACCATCGGTTCGTTAAGTCATACACACTTTAAGACACGTATTGTTTACAATATGAGTCTAGGTAGTTGGATCAACTATCTTTACAACCAAGAAACAAAATAAGTTTGTTTGTATTAGAATTAAGGGCATCCTTTACTTGTAATAGGACACAAGAGATTCAATTAATCCAGCTTCAGAAATTGTTTGTCATTCTTTCATAATGCACATCAGGTGAGTATTTTCTATCCCCTTTTTGCTTTAATTCATTTTTGGGGTGTTACATGTACACTTATACAAATTGCAAATACAAGTTCACATTTTTACAATACAATTCTAATACTATGTGCATTTGCTTACAAATGTGCTTTATGCTTAGACATTACATGTAGAATACATTTGTACTTAGTGAAATCATTAGCATTGTACAAGCCGACCTTAACATTGGATAGCGCTATTGGATTGACAATCCGCCTAGGTTGATTCTCCCCCTTTTTTATCGGAGAATCCATGGTCATTGTTAAGTTATTATCCATTTATTGGATAAGTACACCGCCGTTCATTTAGTACAATTATACAGTCACAGGATTGATTTCGCTCATTTGTATGATACATAGTTTACATATTTGCACTGTAGCTTTGCACTTGAATTGTATAACATTTTTTTCAACTGACTATATGTATTAAAACTAGGAATGCTCACCAACATTTCTTATGTTGACAAAACCTATTTTGTACATGTTTCAGGTGCTGTTTGATCTTAGTTCCATTGCATTGGATTTTAATGCTTGCTTTTAATATGTTATTTCAAATTTCATGTTTCGTTCAGACTTTTGTATTTGTTTTCCATTTCATCTATGTAAGACAATTTAAATGATTCAATAATATATTTACATTTTAGTACCATGTGCTTTTGAACAATCGTCACTATATGACACCTCAATAATTCCGCTATCGGTTGGGGTGTTACAGCCTCGAACGGAGCTGCCTTAATGCTAGAATGATAACTGTTGTTGTAAGAGAACTCCACCAATGGTAGGTGATTCTCCAAACCCTTGCCAAAATCGATAACGCATGCCCGAAGCATGTCCTCCAAAGTTTGAATCGTCCGCTTACTCTGACCGTCAATTTGCGGATGATAGGTTGTACTCATATCTAGCTGAGTACCTAAGGCTTTATGCAGAGCCTTCCAGAAACGCGAAGCAAAACGAGAATCACGATCAGAGATGATAGAAACAGGCACCCCGTGCTTAGAAACCACTTCCTTAAGATAAATGTGAGTCAAGCGCTCAAGTCCGTCAGTTTCTTTAATGGGAAGGAAGTGCGCCGATTTTTTCAACCTGTCGACAATCACCCAAATCATATCACAACCACTTGGTGATTTCGGTAGTTTGGTGACAAAATCCATCGTGATTTGTTCCCACTTCCATTCGGGAATCTCTGGTTGTTGCAGAAGACCAGACGGCTTCTGGTACTCTACCTTGACCTTTGCATAAGTCAAGCACTTGCTAACATAGGAGGCTATGTCAGCTTTCATGTTTGGCCACCAGTAGAGTACCTTCAAATCCTGATACATCTTGTCGGAGCCAGGATGAATAGAATATCGGGATTTGTGAGCTTCATCCAAGACAAGCTCCCGTAATCCCCCAAACGGAGGTACCCAAACTCGTTCTGCAAAGTAGTGTAAGCCATCAGACCTAAGTTCAAGGGGCTTATCAGCACTGTGCATGGTTTCATCTTTAAGGTTTTCCTCCTTCAAAGCTTCAAGTTGTGCAGAACGAATTTGGTCAGGCAAAGAAGAATGGATAGTGAGCTGTAAAGCCCGAACACGTTGTGGTTTTGCATATTCCTTCCTGCTCAAGGCGTGAGCCACAACGTTCGCCTTTCCAGGATGGTATTAATGGAACAGTCATAATCATTAAGGAGTTCGACCAGCGACGCTGCCGCATGTTCAACTCCTTTTGATCGAAAATATGCTGGAGACTCTTGTGATCGGTGTAAATACTGCACTTGGTACCGTACAAGTAATGTCTCCAAATCTTTAGAGTGAAAACCACTGCACCAAGTTCCAAGTCATTGGTAGTGTAGTTCTTCTCGTGAACCTTAAGCTGACGAGAAGCGTAAGCAATAACCTTCTCGCGTTGCATCAACACACAACCGAGACCACGAATAGAAGCGTTGCAATACACGACGAATTCGTCCATACCATCAGGTAAGGATAAGATAGGTGCTGAACAGAGTTTAAGTTTCAGCATATGAAATGCTGATTCTTGCGAATCACCCCAGTCAAACTTTCGGTCTTTCTGGGTGAGAGCAGTGAGAGGTTGAGCGATCTTCGAAAATCCCTCAATCAAACGACGATAGTAACCCGCAAGACCTAGGAATTGCCACACCTTGGATGGCGTCTTCGGTGCTTCCCAGTCTTCAATAGCTTTGATCTTAGCCGGATCGACATGAATCCCTAGTTCATTCACTACATGACCTAGGAACTGAACTTCGCGTAACCAAAAGTCACACTTCGAGAACTTAGCATACAGCTTTTCTCGCCTCAAGAGTTCCAAGACAAGTCGCAAGTGTTCCTCGTGGTCCACCTTGCTCTTGGAATAGATCAGAATGTCATCAATAAAGAGAATGAAGAATTTATCAAGATAAGGCTTACAGACACGGTTCATCAAATCCATGAAAACCGCAAGTCATGCATATTACGTACTTAACTGGGTCAGTCGGGTCGTTACGATGATTCTGGGAATCATCGGGAGTCGTTACGATGATCAGCGGGATCATCGGGAGTCGGTCCACAACCATGTGTACGAGGATTGGTGATTCGTGGAATCGTCGGGTTTAACGCACACACGCAAGTCTTGAGTCCCGGGAATTGGTGAACGGATGTAAACGTGTTAGTTATCGTGCATTATGTGTTTGTAATCATTATGTGACTTGTCGGTATGTGAATACGTGTTTATATGTGTTAAAATAGTGTTTAACACGCCAAAAACCCATCCTGGAACCATACTGGCGATTAGGAACCAGGAGGGCTCCTAATCGCCACTTCTATAGGCGAATAGGAGGACTTACTGGCGATTAGAGCTTCTAATCGCCAGTATATAGGCGATTAGATGCTCTACTCGCCTGAACTGCTTCCCTACTCGCCTGATCTGATGTGCACGAGTCAAAACACCTATAAATACAACCCTTGACTCCCCAAACACCATTTGTGCAACCCTAACTGATCCTAAGCCTCCCACACACCTTGAAACACCTTTGGAACTTGTTTTGCTTCAAAATTCACCATTTCCAAGCTTACACACCTTTCTTTGATAAAATCCAAGGTGTGTTCTTCATCCCAAACCTTTGTAATGTTATTGTTTTGGTTCCCCAAAAGTCCAGACCTTGTTTTGATAAGAATGTGTCTTTAAAAACCTTGGAAATGAGTTCTAAAACAAGTCTACACCATAATACTTGCTATATGTGAAGTATTGATGCATATGATGATTTTTGGTGATTATAACATGAATGTTTCCATGAATTTGATGTACTTCTGATGTGTAGGAGTTGTATGCGCGTAGGATCGTCAAATCTACAAAGATAGTGATCAAACAACTTTGATTCAGGTGTGGAATCCCTTAATCAATCACAAAATGATAATAATATCAACAAAACACAGAAATCATCTTTAAAAGATTTTTCTCATTCATAAACAACTTGAATTACACGTTTTAATAAGGTTTACAATCAAACTATGACGTGAATTAAGTTTACACAAAACCCTAGGGAAAGACTCAAACAGGAGGGAAACAAAAATGACCAAAACCTACATTCAAAATGAGCTTAACCTATTTATAGGCCTGCACATTCGACCATATTGCTTGGTCGAATGTGCAGGTTCGCCCATTCAACATGGTCGAACCAAGCTATACATTAACATCTATTCTACCTTCGACCTCCTATCTCTCCTTCGCACCAATAAGTCTCCTTCGCACCTTTGTAAACTCTCATTCGCCCATTTAATCTTCCTTCGCCCATTTGACAAAACACACTAACATATGTTAATTGTAATCCAAAGCATTAGTCGCACAAAATGCATCTACAAACTCCCCCTTGACTATTGCTTGGATTGTTTACGCTCTTGGTCCATCCTTTTGTTCATAAGCTTTATGTGCAATAACGTCTTTTGTTCTTTGGTCATCACCGGTTCAAACACTTGTTTTGGCTTTTTCTTTTTGACATCAGGAGCAACTTGAATCTTCACGAACTTCCCAAGCTTTTTATCAAAATCGCATCCAGCGTTTATATCATAAGCAAAGCACAGAAATACCACACGCTGATATTTACTTGCTTGTTCAGCATCCTTCACATCACTGAATATCGGATTGTAATACAACATAATTATATCCTCATGTGAACAATTAACCAACCACATAGGATCAAATATGTGTATTTTCTTGATATTCTTTTCACCATCCTTCAATACAATCACAGCCTCTGCAATCCTCCAATCATAATACCACCAGATAAAATCTTTCGCAAAGTGTTGTGGAATCTGCAATAGCGGAATATGTTTCAACACTTTCGGTGGTTTGTACTTCAAAGTCACCTTGGGCAAACCGGTAATAGCATCAATATCTTTCTTGTGAACAATCCGCTTTGGATACTGAGGTGTAAAAGGATTCCAACTCGTCCTGCTTTCCCTCGCCATTCGATCAGCAAAATAAGCTATGTGATCGTTAGAGGATCCAGTCAAACGATGTCTACAAACATCATGAATAGCCCAGTACGGGAGAGTCATTAGATCATGAAATCTATCAAAATACAATATCCCCTTCTCCCACTTAACGGCAACATACTTCAACTATTTTATAAACTTCCAACCCAACGCTCTTCCTTTAAACATCTCGTTGTGGAGTTTATAGAAACATCCCTGGATCTCTGCTTTCGGACGATTGGCTTCTTTCTCTTTCAATTTCCTCAGTAACTCTTTCAAGCTGTCAGATTGTTCGATATTCGGTTTATCACGCCCCTTGAACACTTCCTCCACCAACTTTTCACTCTTTTCTCTAGCAAGTTTCTCGGCTTCTTTTAATAACTCTTCAGTGAAAGCTGCAAATCCAGAATCTTTATCTTTCTTAAAATATTCTGGATACTCTTCACTGGTTATATCTTCAATTTCAATCTCCTCAAATGCAGGTACATCACGATCATCAGAATGATTTCCAGCTTCCTTTTCAGGTAGATTAGGAATCTGGTTATCAGCTAATAGTTCTTCCAACGTTTTCCCAACCTGCTTTGCCAAACCTTCCAAAATCTCCTTTGACATAGCCACAGAAACTTCACCATCTTCAAGATCTGGATCATTATATTCCAATTCCAGCATCCTGTCACTAGATTCAAAGATCTCAGAAAATCTACTGGTCATGTCTATCGTCCAGACTCGATCAGTAAGCATCTGGCGATACATTCGTTTATCATCTTCAGACAATGACTTCAGCTTTTCATTCCAAAAGATCGTATCATCATCAACCGATCCTCCAGGAGCTTTAGAACTGGATTCACCTTCTTTTCAAGATCCCCGTTTCTCATACTTATTCTTATCTGTATCGTCATTATCATCATCATCATCATCATCATCAAATGCAGAGCTGTCTCCATCACCAGATTCACCATCCGAACCATCATCATCTCCATCATCCTTTTCCTTCTTCTTTTGAGGAGCGTTTCCTGCATCTTCATCAAGATCCTCATCTTCCTCCTCCTCATTATCAGACGGTTCGAAATCAACCTGCTCCTTGTCTTGTTCTTTATCCTCTTCACCTTCTTTCAGTTGAGGAGCTCGAGAGTACAAGTCTTTAATCAGATTGTCCATGTGCTTGTTACTCTCTTTTAGCTTCTTGTTGTCTTCTTTCAAAGCTATGTATCGTCTGGTGTTTCTTTGTTCGTGTTTCAACAACTTCTTATTTTCTTTGCGAAGTCGTTTGATTTCAGCTTCAAGTGCTTCCTGATTATCATGTGATGTCTCAACAACGTCTAGCATCTTCTGATCGTTGTTCTTTAGTTTCTCAATCTCTGCTGATTGCTGATTAATTATCATCATCATATCGGCTAGCTTCTGGTTCACAGCGTTCATCACATCGCTATCAACTGTGACCTTTGGAGTAGAAGCTTCAGCATCAGCAGGTAGCTTTCCTTTCTTAATCTTCTTTAATACTCTGTCCAATGCATCATTGAATTTATCAATAGGTAAATCAGTCTCTTTCTCAGTTCCTGATGATGTTTTCTGTTTCTTCGCAACTGGACTTGTAACCGGTGATTTCGAGCTAGATTCTGGTGGAAGTTTCTTTCCAACAACTAATGATTCAATCTCTCTAGCTCGCTTCTCCATGGGCTTTAATACTTTCTCCTTTTTCTTGAATTGGGGCTTCTTTGGTTTCTCCCCTTGTACTGGCGATCCAGGAAAATCTCCTGATCCCAAACCTAATCCCTCATCATCTTCATCTAAGTGAATAGGGCTCTTAGTTCTCTGTTCCTCCACTGATCTATTCAGACTAGCAGACTCACCAGCCACAGTGGCCTTGGGTGTGGTGCTCTTTACAGTCTCTTCATCAGAATCCCTTCGTTCATCTTCTTGCGTCTCCTCAGAATCAACTGACGCTTCATCCACAAGATGTAAACCTTTCTTCGCCATACTTTTGTGCCTTCTTGACGCACTTTTCATCTTTGCTGGTTCAGCTTCAGCCTGAACTTCAATTCTTATCTCTTTCTCTTTACCTTTACCACTCTTTGCTCCCACATTCACTACCTGACGCTTTCGTTTTGCTTCAGGGTCAACAGGATGTAACGGATTGTCTTCGTCAGATGCACTGTCAGCATGCCTCACCTTATCTTTGCTAGGATCCACATAATCAATCTTGGCTAAGTGACCAAATAAACGTTTCACTGGTGGTCTTTCATTCACAGATAAACCTTTGTATGCTTTCATTCTGGCAATAGTATTAATGTTCATATGTTCCTGAACAATAATTTTCTTCGGATCTCTCTTCAAGTTCTTGTACTTCAAATCGAAAATCATCTGAAGGAATCTAGGATATAGCAGAAACTTCCTAGTCCTTGTACCTCTCACTGGCTCCAATAAATGTTCCATAAGCATTCCTGATACATTGAACGGTTTGTTCAATGTAAGTGCTACCATCAACGAGCTTATGCTTTTCCTCATCAGATCATAACCACCAGCCGCTGACCCGAAGACATGTATCATAACGTGTGCTAAGTACTTGAATTGAGGACAGAGCTTCCCTTTGTGTAACGAACCATCAGTAATCGGTCCGTTATATTTCATTATGAGAAAGCACTTCCTTTGTTCAGTCCAGCTGAGTTCTCTGGGATCCGTCATTTCGTCTTCAAGTTTCAATGCTTCCCTGATATCATTCTCTGACACAATAATCAGCACTCCTTGGATTTTGCTAACCAGAGAAGATTCACCTTCCCAGAAGTCCATTTTCGCGTTTGTCCAAAACTCCTGTAACAAATCTCTGTAAATAATAGCGGGTGTAGCAATCGCATCGATCACCCGGCTCCTCTTCAGAAACTCAATAATCCCAGTAAACTCCGTATGCTTCTTCACGTCTCCAAGATATGCACAGCATTTATGTGCATTCTCGAATGGTAGAATATCAGTCTTCGCTGTCTCGGCAGCCTGTGAGGATGATCCAGCAGGAATACTCGTATCTTCCTGTTCAGACATGGTTAAAACTGCAAAACAAATCAAATAAACACGTTAAAAACAAACAAAATAATCAAAAATTGAAAATTTGGTTTTTGAATTCTACATTCGCCCAAATAAAGGTACGAATGAGAAAAATTTGGGTGCGAATGTGAAGTTTCAAGGGTTCGAATGAGAAAAGTTTTTGAAAAATGTTTCATTCGCCCGTTTGACTTCATTCGCCCAGATATAACTTCTCCTTCGCCCAAATCTGCACGTTCGACCATTTAAGATTGGACGAAGGTGACAGTTCATCACATTCAAATTTCAATTTTGCAATCCAGTGATTATCAACATGTCATTTTGATTCATTTAACATCTAAAACCTCCGATTAATGTTTCCTAACAATCAATTTTATCAGTTATTTATTGAATTAGTGTTTTATAACAAAAACTAGGGTTCGAATGACTTTAAACAATCGAGTATGCATTCTGGTCATGTTTAAACCATTGTTTTTGCATATTCTCCCCCTAAAACACTCATTCAATGAATCCCTATAAAAAATAAGTGCAATTATCCTGTTTAAATCCCTGTATGATAGCAGTTAGGGCACGAACTGAAAATCCGTGATTAAACACTCAAAATAAGATGAAAACCTATATAAGATGATGCAAAATGATCAGCACAAGTAGACGAACACAATGGTACAATCTAAATGTCATGAGCAACAAGTGGACTTAGGATCAGAATTTTTTTTTAAAAAATTTTGAAATGGGTCGAATGAACAGATAAGGCTATATATAGACAGCTCCTTCGACCCATTTGGGTGATTCTTGAAGAATTAGGATGTTATGATATGATTCATTGCTTGGTTATAGTTAGGAATCATGCTAGAATGATGTTATAACATAGGGATGATGAATTGCAAGTTGTAGGAGGTGTAATCTGTCACACCACGCCAATGGCGGAAACACGTGGCGCGACGGTTCAAGAGCATAAAGCCAAGATTAACGCAAATCACAAGTAATTAAGAAAATGGGTCATTTATTTAAGACGTCGAAACCATGTTTGATGTTCACACATAAACGAAAATTGTTTTTAATACATTAAGGAGGCTTCTCAAATATATCCCAAATCTTTGGGATATAAAGTTGAAACCCTTTCGAAACACCCGACGTCCATATGAGAGATTCCCCCGACCCAGCTTGCCACGTTGTCCATCATCTATCAATTACCTGAAAGATATGTTTAAAAAGTCGTCAATATATAAATATTGGTGAGTTCACAGGTTTTAGTTTATCAAACTTTATCTCTTAGGAATTTCCATGTTATGACAATTTATACGAGTTGCAAGTTCCTACAATTCTACTTGAGCCTATAACCAAACCAAGACAAATAATAATAATGCCCCGCTCCAAGTCGTTACTCGGTATCCTACGACTTGATTTCAGAATGTGTGCACCCCAGGCATACGCCGATGCATAATCGACGCTATCGATTAGGGGTGGGCCTTGTCAGGCACCAATAGTACTATTCAAATATTCCTTCGGTTTCATTTCCCTGAATTAATGATTATAGTAGAGAGGTCTCAACCCCCAGTGGCGATCACAACTCAAGTACTTAACCCGTCATACATTTCCCTAACATATCTTTCCCCCGAAAAACATAAAATAGTTTAAAATGGGGCCGTGAGACTCACCTGAATCTGTGCTTGGCTCAAAAAGGAAGATAGCAAATTTTGTGGTCTCGCACCTACAAACGTCCTAGGCGTATAAGTCACTACACCTATAGTGCATGTGCCTTGGCAAGTTGTACACCCAACTCCCCAACCACGTGTTGTTCCAATTCCCGTTTAATTAGACGCGTATCCTAGGTTCATTGGCGATGAATTAACCCTTTTCTTACGAGTTATGTATTATTCTCGTTAATACTCTTTGTAACTTGTATACTATTATTCTCGACACGACTCTACCAAACGTATACTTATTTTCCCATTTAAATAATTATACTTAGGATCGTATCGTTCAATATAATGTATTCTCAATACCCGACCCGACTCACTTTGCCGCATATTTCTTTTCCCATTTAAATAAATATGCTAAGGTCTTGTTGTTCGGTAGTATATTCTGAACGCCCGACTCGACTTACCATGTCGTACATTTATTTTCCCATTTAAATAAATATACTAGGATCTTATCGGTATTCACATGTATATAGGTATATTTTGCCTACTCGTCTCGGTTTTCCTTCTCGCATATCTACTTTCCCATTCAAATAGATATACTAGAATTTCGTCGAGACGAGCATGTATGCATATATCAATGTGTGAATTTTCCTTGTTAAGTCCATACGTTGTTTAGCGTTTTTAATTCTTTACGTTATGCTTTCTCCCACGAATATTCTCTCTAACACTTAGGAAAGTGTTATATAATTTTCACCCATGTTATATATATTTTACTTCTTAAAATATATATATTTTCACGTTTTGCCGCAATGGCATTTTTCTCTAGTTTGTCCGTTTATTCGCTATAGTTAGTTTATGTAACTAAGTCCGATAGTTTGAATTCTTCCAAGTTTCTTCCAATATGTGTTCTATAGAAATATTATTTATACTTCTAATTTCCAAACACATATTACTTGGAAAGATATACCTTAGTATTTTTAGTCCAACTTGTTAACTTATGTTCCAAAAATGTTCCCGACACTTTTATATTCCCATTTATATAAAAGTATCCATTTTTGTACAAGTTTTCTCAAGTTTCTACTTTTGTCCAATATTTTATAAAAACCTCTATTTTTATAAAATCCTTATGTTAATATAATTCCCTATTTTTATAAACTTCCATTTTTATAAAAATACACTTTTCAATAAATACACAAGTAGGTTACTAGTGTTTACCAAAACTATACTTGGAAAAATCATTATTTATGCTTTTGACACCAAACTTTCCGTTAATGCATTTTTGGACCAAAGTTTCTAAAATATCTATTTTAGTCCATCAACTTTCAAAGTTACAACCTTAGTCCCTTAACTTATAAATGTTGCATTTTCCATCCTAACTTCCAAAGTTAGCATTTTTCTTCCAAACTAGTGGACTTTAAAGAACCATCTTCTTCATGTTTGGTTATTTTTATATTATTCCACTTTTAATAGTCTTATATTTCATAAATAAGGCTACTAATATATGTGTTTGGTGTATTTGTCCATCATATCCAAATTTCACTCATCTAAGTGAGTAGACTTTAATTTTGTAACTTTTTCATCTATGATTTTCTAACATATTCCATCTTATTTTATACTTTAGATAGTCATTTTATGATGATTAAAACCATCTTTTAACATATTCAAGTTTCTTTCATAAATTATGCCCAAATCATCATCCTTCTTAAGTGTATGTACATATTTTTATATTTTCTTGAAATACCACATTACTAGTATCAAATCCATGATCCATCTACATATTATTACTCTTCCACTTTACTCTTGTAAAATATATTAAGACTTTATGTTTCAAAACCACATTTTACCCATTAATGTACAACTTGCTCATAAGAACACATAACATGAACATTAATAATCCAAGCAAGGTTAAAAACTTACTACTAGCTCATGGCTAGGGAAGACAAAAACCTTGGATTTGAGTGGGGTTTAGTGTGTTCTTCCAAGTGATTAAGCTCCAATCTCTTGAAACACACAATGGGGTTTTGAAAGATGAAGATTTAGAAGTGATTTGGAGATGTTAAACTTGAAAAGAAAGTGTATTTGGGGTGGGTATATGCTACGGCTCAAGGGAAGGAGAAGAAGAAGTTTTTGGCTTTTTGATTCAAGTATGCTCACAAATTGCTTATAATATCTCTTCCAAATCCTCCAAAGATCACTTGATATCTTTCTTAGATTATGTAAGATCTAATGGGGATTATGTGGGATATGAAAATATTTGGGAGATTATATTAGAGGGTGTTTGGCCGTAGATTAGAGAGAGAAGAAAGGGGATTTGCTAATTTTTGCCCAATGCTCACTCATGCATATTATCCTCATGATTAGTTCTAATGATAAGTGGGTTAACCAAAAGAAAAGGAAAAGATTAATCATGGGGGCTTTAGGCCGGCCCCTTGGGGTGTTTGGGTGGGGTCCACTTTGCTAAATAATACCCATTATTGTTATGTTTAATTCCCTCTCGTTCGGGTACCGTCCGGGTATTTTTCGGGTTTTAATCGCGTGTTATCCGGATATTAAAAATACCTTTAATAACCCTTAAACATAGTCCGGTTTAAGCGTTGATAAGTTATTTAGGCTTTTGCCGGGTGAAATTATAAGTTATGCGCGTATCGGGTGCGGTACGCGCACTTTATTCGTTACCGGGAGATTTGTATAACAAGCTTTCACGTATGGCTTTGGAGTTCCAAAACCCATTATATTTTGTGAAATTACTCTTTATTTTATATCCCGGGTGTCCGGGATCCGTTTCGCTTATTTAAATTTTACCGGGTAATCGCCAGTGTCCATACCGGATAGATTTACTTGCACATGATCCTATCATGTTTTGTCATTAAACATATGCATTCCTATGCATTATTTGGGAATTGCTATCTTTCTAAGGCCTCAGTTAAGTAATCAACACATAATTGCATTTAATTACGTTAATCGCGTATAGTTAATTAGTACGGAATTACCTTATTTTTGCCGGTTGTTACATAATATGATCTTTACTACTTAAGGAAAGATTTCATAGTTAATGAAACCTAGTACTTTGCCATTTTAGGAAATAATCGCACCGAGGCCGTTAGAGCAGAGACAAATTGGGGGATTTTGCTTGGAATGGGTTGGCTAATGGTTTAGGTTTGATATTGGGTGTTTTTGCATATTTCAGATCTGATTTGGAGGGTTAAACGCGCAAAAAGGACAGAACAGACCAGAACTAGCGAATAGGAGTTCTAATCGCCATTGTTATAGGCGATTAGCTCCTAATCGCCTGAACTATAGGCGAGTAGGAGCCCTACTCGCCACTTTACTAGCGATTACAACTCTATTCCCCATTTTACTAGTGATTACAACTCTATTCCCCATTTTACTAGTGATTACAACTCTATTCCCCATTTTACTAGTGATTACAACCCTATTCCCCATTTTTACTAGTGATTACAATTCTATTCACTAGTTTGACTCTCCTAATCACTAGTTGACTTTTCCTAATCACATGTAAGTTTTCTAATCGCGTGTACTGCTGTCGTAAGCATATTTTGACATCCCGGAACATGATTTGACACCTAGGAACATGATAGGAACCCCGGGATACACCCAATGGCTTAGTAACACGTGTTCGGACCTGTTTATGCGTTAATTGGACATTATGCTAGACTAGGTGAACACTTGCGCGTATTAAGTGTTTAATTGCAAATGTTGCATGATGTCTTGTATTTATCTAACACGTGGGATGTCGGGTCACCAATGGGATGTCGGTTCTTTTCTGGTACGGTCGGTTTAACAGTCAAAGGTGTTTTCAAACGTTTATGGTTATGGTCTGGACATTCGGGGACTAGTTAACGTGTGGGTTATTAGTCCGGATACTTATACACATCTTATGATAGGTCGCCGCTATTTGGGGCTATCATAGCATAATTACTTAACTGTTTTCAAGTAACGCAATCTAAGGTGAGTGTCACAGCCCCACTTTTACTGATTTACTTTCGGGGGAGAAACAATGACATACTTACTCATTAAAGGTCATGTTATACTATGGTTACTTTATTATACTATGCGGCTTTTACAAAAAGTCCCAGGGGGGAAACCATGAATGTGCGGGAATGCACAACGGGGGAAATGTGGATAGATCTATTGGGCCTCACAAACCCCACTCGACGGCTGGGCCGGGCGGGTGCATATTGTCTCTTATTACTGGCTCGCCGAGGCATCGGTTATAACCTAAACGTCTAGGCAAGCTTCAACAACTTACACACGTATAGTAATGGGTTCCCAACCGTAGTTGTAAATAAACACTTAACGTCTAGCTAACGTTCTTATAACCTAGTAGTAACAGATATGATCTTTTCAAACTTGTAACAACTCTTTTATAAAAGAAAACTTGTGAACTCACCAGCATTATATGTTGACATTTTTGGCATGTTTTCTCAGGTCGCTAAGGTAGCAGTCAATGGGCTAGGCGCACGAAGTCCAGCACAGCATCTAATATTTTGAAGCATATTAAAAAATGTTTTGTAAACAATGATATGTCTTTTGGTTGTAAACAAGAAATGCTTCCACTGCTGGTTTACGGCTCAAAGCATGATAATTTGGTTTTAAAAATATATATATATATATATATATATATATATATATATATATATATATATATATATGAATGCATGTTTGTTGTATGTTTATTGTGATCGTTGACTGAGATCCTGGTGTGTCACGCGGCTCGCGGTAAAACCTCGCATGTGGAATTTGAGGGTGTGACAGATTGGTATCAGAGCCAACGGTTATAGTGAACTAGGACTGCATGTAGAGTCTAGTCTATAACTGAGTCGCACACACTAGACGGTCACAAATAGTCGAGTCTTAACATGTGAGTAACAATATAACTTGTTGGGGGTGTCGGTGTCATCATCTTCTACGCTACATCATCTGTTTACTCTTTATCATTCTATCTCTTGACCCATCCTTACCATGATTCGACGGCGACGTACATTAGGGCAGCTTTGGCATACTCCTGAGATCTGTCCGAGGATCCGGACATCTCCCTTCTATGCCCTAATGGACATGCTCGTTCTTATACATACTATCTTATACTTATACTTATGATAATACCACGATTGGGCGCTAGTGTTCGGTGACTTGAACTTCAAACTTAAAGCACGCCGCGAGGACCATGTAGAACAGTTTATCATGTCGGGTGCACACGAGATTATAAACTGTGATGCATGAGAGCCCTAGTGGACTTTGTGTTTGAACGGATGGACCCGAACTGGGCTCGGTCTAGTTCCTTAAAATTCTTAATGGTTTGTACCACAGGCAAACCTAAATCTTTTGTTTCATGTTGTGACAGAAGATGTCGGGAGCTCGTGGAGGTCGCAGAGGCGGCTGTGCTTGCGGTCGTGCTGGAGGCCGTGGTGGCGGCGGTGGCCGTGGGAACATTAATATGACCCAAGCGGAGTCGGACAACTTGATGCAGCAGCACGTGAACATTGCTTTGGCTGCATTCCAAGCTGCTCATAATGCTATGGGTGGTACGTCAATTCCCACCTATCCACCTTGTTCTAGGGTACTGTACCTTTTCTTGATTTTCACCTGTGTGTCTGTTCCAGGTGGTGCTGTCAATGCCCCTCCAACCCAGTGCTCCTACAAGAAGTTTATGGATTGCAAGCCCCACAATTTTAGTGGAACTAAAGGGGCAGTGGGACTGCTCCGCTGGCTGGAGAAGATTGAATCGGTTTTCTCGATGTGCAGTTGCCCGGAAGGCGACAGGGTGAAATATGCTTCTGTGACCCTGGAGGGTCAAGCCCTGACTTGGTGGAACTCCACCACCCAGACCATGGGAATTGGGGAAGCTCATGCTATGCCCTGGACAAAGTTCGTTCAGCTTTTGAAAAACGAGTACTGCCCAAGGGATGAGATCCAGAAGCTTGAGCATGAGGTCTGGAATCATAAGATGGTGGGGTTTGAGATTGAAGCTTACACTACTAGGCACAATGAGTTGGCGGTGTTGTGCCCGGATTTACACGCACTGGAATATCGGAGGATCGAGCACTATATTTCTGGGTTGGTGCCGGAGGTCGAGGGATTGGTGGCTGCGGGTAATCTTACTATTTATTCTAAGGTGGTTCGGTCGGCTCACAGGCTGACCAATATGAAGGTGGCTGAAGGGGTCTTGCCTCCTCGAGGCGCTACTGTGAAGGCTCCTGAGAGCAACAAGCGAAAGTGGGAAAGTGTGGGTAAAGGCTCGAGTTCGGCTCAGCCTCAGCAGGTGAAGAGGTCTGATGATGGGGCATCGTCGTCTGAGCAGAAAACGGGGGGTTATCAGGGGAAGTTTCCGAAGTGTGAACAATGCTGGTTCCATCATACTGGTCGCTGTGACAAGAACCAGTGTCGCCGGTGCAACAGGGCCGGGCATGTAGCTCAAGATTGCAGGGTTAATCTTCAAGGTAACCGGAACCCACCTACTACACCTACTCCGGCTCCTCAGGCTGCTACTTCCCAGGGAACCCAGGGAAAACAAGGGTGCTATAATTGTGGTGAGCTTGGTCACTACAAGCGTGAATGCCCCAAGTTGAAGCAGGGTGAGGCTGGGAAGAACGGATCGGGTAATGGAAACAACGAGGGTGGAGGCAGGAATGCTCGCGCCTTTGTGATTGATTCGAGCGGGGCTCGACAGGATCTCGACACTGTTACTGGTATGTTTCTTCTTGATAATTGCTATGATACGGTTTTATTCGATTCCGGTGCCGATAAGAGTTTTATATCTCTTGGGTTTAGTCAATTGCTTGATAGGGTACCTACACCTTTAGAGGCTAAGTACTTGATAGAATTGGCTGATGGTAAGAAAGTCGAAGCGATGCACATCCTTAGGGAGTGTCGCCTTGAACTGTCGGGTTATTCTTTTCCTATTGACCTTATGTGTCACACCCTCAAATTTCCACTGCGGGGTTTATACCACGAGGCGCATGACGAACCAGGATCCCATAGCCATAAGTCACATGAACGACTCTAAATGCCCAACCATTTAGTTCGTTATTTCAAAACCAATTTTAATGTTTAACCAACCCAAAAATAAGTATAGCGGAAGCGAACAGAAAAACAGTTAAATAAAGTCTGCGCAAAACACCGCGCCCAAAACCAAAAGAAAGTAGTTAAAAGTTTTAAAGATAGTACAATGTTTGAGACCCATGACATGATGCATGCCCTAACTGTGCTCCTTTCCTAGTTACCTGCAAAAGCATGCTATCGTGTGTCAACATAAAGCTGGTGAGTTCACAAAGTAAAGCAAACATGTATAAAAATGTGTTGGTTTCCAGAACCACGTAACCAATTAATAACGTAGGTCCTCCAGACCCAAAAATGTTCAAGAGTTATCAGTTTAAGTGTGTCAGGGGTAGCTAGCCCACTCAATGTAACTAAACAGGATTATTGGGACACCTTCAGTAAATAGTAATTTGCCTCGATAACTGGTGTCTATCAACACCAGTTCTCAAATGTGGTCAGAAGTTCATGCCTGTGCCTCAAGCACCTCAGACATGAAGTTGCTGCACAACCTAATAGCGCTATCAACTAATACCCCGCTCGCCTCCAGCGATTAACCCAATAATACGCAAGGACTTTCCAATGATAGAGTGTTTAGTTTACAAAGGACCAATAAGTTTTAAACTGATCAAAAACCCGATCCACACAAGGAATCGTAAAACCGACCCACACAAGGAGTCAATACATGAGTAGTCCCAAACTGGACTGGAAAACGTTTACCAAAGTTGTCTCTAACCCGAGACGCATGCTTTTGAAAAAAGAGTAGTGAAACTCACCTTAGTGTGCAAGCAAAAGAAATCCAAACCGCAAGTAAGGTATGCTACCGACACCCTAATATATGTGTCACTAAGTAAGTATAGGCGTAATATCATTACACCATATAACTCGTTTGTCCAAGGCGTTTAAACGTTCAAAAGCGTGTAGGTGACACCTAGTGACTATACATGCAATAGTAAACCCTACGAACTCATTGGTGAATATGTTGGTTATAATTAGTTTTCACATTCCATATGCGTCTCATACAAGTGCCCGTTCAGTTACATATGAATTACCATAACACCTATGACTTCAATTAATCACATAAGCACATAATACACAATCTGTGTTTTTAGGACAGATTGTGCGTCATCAAAACTAATTTATTTAAAACAGTTAATCAATGAATTAATCCCCCAAATTTTTACTGAATATTCTTTGGGATTCACTTAACAACCCTTATTTTTTCTTTGTCTTAAATCCAAATACAAAAATAATTAAAATTCGTTTAACACAGCTATGTTCAGAAAACTTTCATAACAGACCAGTTTGGTAGAAAAATTCCCAAAAAATGTGTATTCATCCAAACGGGATGAATCCACTTGGAAAAATCAAATTACTTCAATGTTAACCTTCTGTAAAAATTTCATAACCCAATTCTTTACAAAGCTCGAGTTACAATGACTCAAAGTCGACTTAGTTTATTAACCCGAAATTCTGATATGACCTATTTTCAAAGAAAATTCCAAAAACGACTCAACCGACGTCCAAATCACTTGATGTTACCCATTATGAAAAGCTAATACCAGGTGTGATTTAACCATTCAAAGAAAATACCAAAATCACCATGTTAAAGTCGTGTTACAGCTCCTACAAGTTCATCTAATCATTCTGTCCAGATTTTAGTTACGCCTAAATCTTTCTTTAAACGACTACTGTGTGCATACAAACAACCAACAAACATCAATAACCATTAACAAACATTCTTAATACCTATTTTGATCAGTATCTATCATTATTCATGCAAAGATTACAATTTTAATGATCAAAACTTCAACAACTTGCGCAACAAGTAACTTATGATACTACTAATCGCCTATCATCATTTTTAATTCGTTTAATCTTCAAAAACCTCAAGTTTTAATGATTATCAAAAGCTTTCAGACCTGGAAAAACCTTGTTATATGATTTTTATAACATAAAAATAAGATTAAAGCGTAAAGGATTAAAGATTATACCCCTAGCTCTTCGATACAATCAACCGAACACCTTAGGAGCTTCCCAATCGATGATCTTGAGCCTTTGCAGGTTGTTAGGGGTTAAGAATTCGTAAGGGGGCAGTAGGTGGCGATTAGGGTTGAGTTTAGAGGTTGCATGGGGCCTAAGAGTGTTTAAATAGGAGATTGAGTCGGTTTAGAGTCGTCAGACCCCGGCGAGCGGCCGCTCGGGCTCTGTGAGCAGCCGCTCACAGGCCCTCGGCACGCGCCGGTGGTCCGTTTCGTCTCCCGACGTGTTTTCCTTCGACGTTTTCGTTATTTCGGACTGTAATAAGTGCAACCCCATGCGTTAAGACCCTAACCATCCTAATGATCCGCCTTTAGTGATTTTATTAACGTATTTGGTTTAGGTTCACACAATCACGTATGGTTTTCACATAAGTTCATTGAATATCACAGAGACACATAATCGCAATCAATCCAATTTAGTTGAATATTCACCAACGTCTGAGGTTCACTAATCATGTATTCAGTTATTAACTCACAACAATGCAACGTGTGTCCTATCTAGCTAACCTTTGTTAAGTATAATGCAAGGAATGTAACTAGAGTTTAGTTAAAGTGAGAACCTGAATTTGTGGGGTATCACATCATCCCCAAGTTGAAAAGAATTTCGTCCCGAAATTCAGCAAGTAAACAGTAAAGCCAGTTAGAAAAGTGTGCGCTTGGTTCCCGGATGTCACATCATCCCCAAGTTGAAAGGAATTTCGCCCCGAAATTCACTTTGAGCGAGCTAATTTATGTTCGGCATTTGATCTATGCACAGGTTCAGGTTCAGTAAAGAGGTGTGGGTATTTGAGCCACATCTGATCTCTGCGCTCCCACATGTATTCCGGTCCTAGACGGGAATTCCACCGTACCTTAACAATAGGTATAGTGCTTTGTCTGAGTTTCTTGACGCCTTGCTCAAGAATCTCCACTGGTTCTTTCACTAACCGTAGCTGGTCGTCCACCTGGATCTCCTCCAGTGGCACTACCAGTGTCGTATCTGATAAGCATTTCTTCAAGTTCAAGACGTGGAATACATCGTGCACTCCACTGAGTTCATCTGGTAGGTTTAGCTGATAAGCTACCGGACCAATCCGTTTGAAAATCTCGAATGGTCCAACGTATCGTGGGTTCAATTTTCCCCTTTTCCCAAAGCGTATCACCCCTTTCCAAGGTGACACCTTCAACAAAACCTTGTCCCCAACCTGGAACTCCAAAGGTTTCCTACGTTTATCAGCGTAACTTTTCTGTCGATCCCGAGCAGCAGCCATCCGGTTTCTGATTTGCACTATCTTCTCAGAAGTCTCGTGCACGAGTTCGGGACCAGTTAGTTGGCTATCCCCAACCTCAGTCCAACAGATGGGAGACCTACACTTGCGCCCATGAAGTGCCTCAAAAGGCGCACACTGTATCGAAGTGTGATAGATGTTGTTATAAGAGAATTCGATCAAAGGCAAGTGCTTATCCCAACTGTTGCCAAATCCACCACGCATGCTCGCAACAGATCCTCCAATGTTTGGATGGTACGTTCACTTTGTCCATCCGTCTGCGGGTGATAGGCTGTGCTCATATCCAGGCGAGTTCCCAAAGCATCTTGGAGAGTAGTCCAGAAACGAGCAATGAATCGCCCATCGCGATCAGATATAATAGTGGTAGGCACCCCATGCCTAGAGACTATCTCCTTGATGTAAAGGTTCGCTAGTTTCTCCAATGAGTCTGTTTCCTTTATAGCCAGAAAGTGGGCCGATTTGGTTAAACGATCCACGATAACCCAAATCATGTTATGGCCCGTTGGTGTTCTAGGAAGCTTTGTAATAAAATCCATGGAGATTCCATCCCATTTTCCACATAGGGATTTCTGGTTGTTGAAGTAGGCCTGAAGGTTTCTGATATTCAATCTTAACCTTCGCACAAGTCAAGCACTTACTAACATAAGTGGCTATTTCGGCTTTCATGTTTGGCCACCAGTAAAGAGTCTTAAGATCTTGGTACATCTTGTCCGAACCAGGATGTACTGAATATCAAGAGGTGTGTGCTTCATCAAGCACCAGTTGCCTGAGATCCCCAAAACGTGGTATCCAGACTCGATCTATGAAATACTGAAGGCCATCCGTTTTTAGTTCCAAGTGCTTATCAGCACCATGTAAGGTTTCAAGCCCGATGTTTTCTCCCTTCAAAGCTTCGCCCTGGGCTTCTCGTATCTTATCAGGAAGATTGGAATGAATGGTGAGTTGTAAGGCTCGCACCCGTTTAGCTTTCGTTTCTTTTCGACTGAGGGCATCAGCTACTACGTTAGCCTTCCCTGGATGATACTTGATGGCACAATCATAATCATTCAAAAGTTCAACCCAGCGATGTTGTCGTATGTTCAGCACCTTCTGATCAAATATATGCTGAAGGCTCTTGTGATCAGTGAAAATTGTGCACTTTGTTCCGTAGAGGTAGTGCCTCCAGATTTTGAGAGCGAAAAACACCGCTCCCAGTTCCAAATCATGAGTGGGGTAATTCTTCTCATGGACTTTCAATTGTCGTGATGCATACGCGATCACCTTATCACGTTGCATCAGCACACACCCTAAGCCTTGGATAGACGCATCACAGTACACTACAAAGTCCTCTGTACCCTCAGGTAATGATAGTATCGGTGCACTGCAAAGTTTTGACTTTAGTAGCTGAAAAGCAGATTCTTGGGCGTCTCCCCACTTATAAGTGATACCTTTCTGTGTTAGAGCGGTGAGAGGTTGAGCGATCTTAGAGAATCCCTCAATAAATCTGCGATAGTACCCCGCGAGACCAAGGAATTGGCGCACCTCAGTGGGGTCCTAGGAGCCTCCCACTTTTTGATAGCATCAATCTTGGCGGGGTCAACATGTATACCTGCCTCGTTGACCACATGCCCTCGTTGAGAAAAAGAGTAGTGAAACTCACCTTAGTGTTCAAGCAAAAGAAATCCAAACCGCAAGTAAGGTATGCTACCGACACCCTAATATATGTGTCACTAAGTAAGTATAGGCGTAATATCATTACACCATATAACTCGTTTGTCCAAGGCGTTTAAACGTTCAAAAGCGTGTAGGTGACACCTAGTGACTCTACATGCAATAGTAAACCCTACGAACTCGTTGGTGAATATGTTGGTTATAATTAGTTTTCATATTCCATATGCATCTCATACAAGTGCCCGTTCAGTTACATATCAATTACATAACACCTATGACTTCAATTAATCACATAAGCACATAATACACAATCTGTGTTTTTAGGACAGATTGTGCGTCATCAAAACTAATTTATTTAAAACAGTTAATCAGTGAATTAATCCCCCAAATTTTTACTGAATATTCTTTAGGATTCACTTAACAACCCTTATTTTTTCTTTGTCTTAAATCCAAACACAAAAATAATTAAAATTCGTTTAACACAGCTATGTTCAAAAAACTTTCATAACAGACCAGTTTGGTAGAAAAATTCCCAAAAATTTTGTATTCATCCAAACGGGATGAATCCATTTGGAAAACTCAAATTACTTCAATGTTAACCTTCTGTAAAAATTTCATAACCCAATTCATTACAAAGCTCGAGTTATGATGACTCAAAGTCGACTCAGTTTATTAACCCCAAATTCTGATATGACCTATTTTCAAAGAAAATTCCAAAAACGACTCAACCGACGTCCAAATCACTTGATTTTACCCATTATGAAAATCTGAGACCAGGTGTGATTTAACCATGCAAAGAAAATACCAAAATCACCATGTGAAAGTCGTGTTACAGCCCCTACAAGTTCATCTAATTATTCTGTCCAGATTTTAGTTACGCCTAAATCTTTCTTTAAACGACTACTGTGTGCATACAAACAACCAACAATCATCAATAACCATCAACAAACATTCTTAATACCTATTTTGATCAGATTCTATCATTATTCATGCAAAGATTACAATTTTAATGATCAAAACTTCAACAACTTGCGCAACAAGTAACTTATGATATTACTAATCGCCTATCATCATGTTTAATTCGTTTAATCTTCAAAAACCTCAAGTTTTAATGATTATCAAAAGCTTTCAGACCTGGACAAACCTTGTTATATGATTTTTATAACATAAAAATAAGATTAAAGCGTAAAGGATTAAAGATTATACCCCTAGCTCTTCGATACAATCAACCGAACGCCTTAGGAGCTTCCCAATCGATGATCTTGAGCCTTTGCAGGTTGTTAGGGGTTAATAATACGTAAGGGGGCAGTAGGAGGCGATTAGGGTTGAGTTTAGAGGTTGCATGGGGCTTAAGAGTGTTTAAATAGGAGATTGAGGAGGTTTAGAGTCGTCAGACCCCGGCGAGCGGCCGCTCGGGCTCTGTGAGCGGCCGCTCACAGGCCCTCGGCGCGCGCCGGTGGTCCGTTTCATCTCCGGACGTGTTTTCCTTCGACGTTTTCGTTATTTTGGACCATAATAAGTGCAACCCCATGCGTTAAGACCCTAACCATCCTAATGATCCGCCTTTAGTGATTTTATTAACGTATTTGGTTTAGGTTCACACAATCACGTATGGTTTTCACATAAGTTCATCGAATATCACAGAGACACATAATCGCAATCAATCCAATTTAGTTCAATATTCACCAACGTCCGAGGTTCACTAATCATGTATTCAGTTATTAACTCACAACATTGCAACGTGTGTCCTATCTAGCTAACCGTATTAAGTATAATGCAAGGAACGTAACTAGAGTTTAGTTAAAGTGAGAACCTGAATTTGCGGGGTATCACATTATGCCGGTGTCCTTGGGTAGTTTCGATGTTGTCGTGGGTATGGATTGGTTGTCTTTATATCATGCTGAGATCGTTTGTTTTGATAAAGTCATTCGACTTCCTCTCCCTGATGGAGAAATTCTGTTGGTGCATGGTGAGAAGAGCGGGGTCCCTTTGAGTATCATTTCGTGTATGAAAGCCTATAAGTATCTTCGGAAGGGGTATTCTGCCATTCTGGCACTTGTTTCGGTTTCGTCTGAGGAAGAGAAGAAGATTGAAGATATTCCTGTCGTTTGTGATTTTCCCGACGTATTTCCTGAAGATTTACCTGGCCTTCCGCCTTATCTTCAAGTTGAATTCGGTATTGAACTTGCTCCAGGTGCGGCCCCTATTTCCCGAGCCCCGTATCGTCTTGCACCTCCCGAGATGTAGGAGTTGTCTAATCAGTTGCAGGAGCTGTTGGAGAAGGGTTTCATCCGACCTAGTTCGTCCCCGTGGGGAGCCCCTATTCTGTTTGTCAAGAAGAAAGACGGAAGCTTGCGTATGTGTATCGACTACCGTGAATTGAACAAAGTTACCATTAAGAATCGTTATCCTCTTCCTCGCATCGATGATTTATTCAATCAACTTCAGGGTTCTAGTTTCTATTCGAAGATTGATTTAAGATCGGGGTACCATCAGTTGAGGGTCCAAGAAGCTGATATTCTGAAGACCGCTTTTCGAACTCGTTATGGCCATTTCGAATACTTGGTCATGCCTTTTGGCCTCACCAATGCGCCTGCCATTTTTATGGATTTGATGAACCGTGTTTGTAAGCCCTATCTTGATAAATTCGTGATTGTCTTCATTGATGATATTCTAGTCTATTCCAAGAACGAAGTGGACCACCAGGAACACTTGCGTCTTGTCTTGGAACTCCTGAGGCGGGAACAGTTGTACGCCAAGTTTTCTAAGTGTAGCTTCTGGTTGCGTGAAGTAAAGTTCCTTGGTCATGTAGTTAATGAGAAAGTAATTCATGTTGACCCAGCTAACATAGAAGCCATCAAAGACTGGGAAGCACCAAAGACGCCATCTGAGGTGCGGCAATTCCTGGGTCTTGTAGGTTATTATCGTCGTTTTATCGAGAGATTTTCGAAGATCGCTCAACCCCTCACCTTGCTTACCCAGAAGGACAAGAAGTTCGACTGGGGTGATTCGCAAGAGTCGGCCTTTCATATACTAAAGGCTAAGCTCTGTTCAACTCCTATCTTGTCCTTGCCTGAAGGGACGGACGATTTTGTGGTTTATTGTGACGCTTCTATCCGGGGTCTCGGTTGTATGTTAATGCAACGCGAGAAGGCCATTGCCTATGCTTCTCGTCAGCTCAAGGTTCATGAGAACAACTACCCCACCCAGGATCTAGAATTGGGTGCAGTAGTCTTTGCTTTAAAGATATGGAGGCATTACTTGTACGGTACCAAGTGCACTATTTACACCGATCACAAGAACCTCCAGCATATCTTTGATCAGAAGGTGTTGAATATAAACAGCGTCGTTGGGTCGAGCTTCTTAATGATTACGAGAGCGCTATTAAATACCATCCTGGCAAGGCGAATGTGGTCGCAGACGCCTTGAGCAGGAAGGAATCCACTAAACCTCGTCGTGTTCGAGCTCTTCAGCTCACGATCCTTTCCAGTTTACCTGACCGAATCCGCTCAGCACAGCAAGAAGCTTTGAAGGAGGAATACCTTAAAGCTGAAACCATGCATGGTGCTGATAGTCACCTTGAGCTCAGGTCCGATAGCCTACATTATTTCGCTGAACGTATTTGGGTCCCTTTATTTGGGGGCTTGCGGGAGCTCGTCCTTGATGAAGCTCACAGTTAGACATGAGCACAGCTTATATCTTAAGGAGGTGGTTTCTCGGCACGAGGTGCCTGTCTCCATCATTTCTGATCGTGACTCTCGGTTCACGTCAAACTTCTTGAAGTCCTTGCATAAGGCTCTGGGTACTCAGTTAGACATGAGCACAGCTTATCATCCGCAAACTGACGGTCAAAGTGAGCGGACAATCCAAGCGCTAGAAGACATGCTTCGGGCATGTGTGATCGATTTTGGCAGGGGGTGGGAGAGTCATCTGCCATTGGTGGAATTCTCCTACAACAATAGTTACCATTCTAGCATCAAGGCGGCTCCGTTCGAGGCTCTTTACGGACGGAAATGCCGGTCTCCTCTTTGTTGAGCTAAGGTGGGCGAGAGTCAACTCACCGGCCCGGAGCTTATGTACGAGACTTTCGAGAAGATCGTACAAATCTGTAACCGCATGGAAGCAGCCCGGGATCGTCAAAAGAGTTATGCCAATCGTCGTCGCAAGCCTTTAGAGTTTGAGGTTGGCGACAGGGTTTTATTGAAGGTATCTCCGTGGAAGGGCGTTATAAGTTTTGGGAAGCGGGGCAAATTGAATCCTCGGTATGTGGGACCGTTCGCAATTCTGGAACGGATTGGACCGGTAGCATACAGGCTTGATCTGCCAGCTGAACTCAGTAATGTTCATAATGTCTTCCATGTCTCTAATCTCAAGAAGTGTCTGGCGGATGAATCTTTGGTTGTTCCCCTCGAAGAGATCAAGGTGGATGATCGCCTGCGTATTGTGGAAGAACCGATTGAAATTCTCGACTATAAGATCCGTAGCCTTCGTCGGAGTAAAATCCGCATTGTTAAAGTTCGTTAGAACTCACATCGTGGACCGGAGTTCACATGAGAACGGGAAGATCAGATGAAAGCTAAGTATCCCCATTAATTTCCTAAGCGCGCGTTCGAATCAAGACATGTCCATGCTGAAGCTGAATGAATCTCGGGTCGAGATTCCTTTAAACAGGGGGATGATGTGGCAACCGAAAAATTTTTCTTCTCTTTCGTCTCTCCCTTTTTGGCTTTGAGCAATTATCGAGACGAAAATTCTTTCAACAGAGGGATGATGTGACACCCGACAAACTCAGGTTAGTAACAATGACTAAACTAGTAAGTCTACCTTAGCGAGTCATGCATATTACGTACTTAACTGGGTCAGTCGAGTGGTTACGATGATTCTGGGAATCATCGGGAGTCGTTACTATGATCCGTGGGATCATCGGGAGTCGGTCCACAACTATGTGTACGAGGATTGGTGATTCGTGGAATCGCCGGGTTTAACGCACACACGCAAGTCTCGAGTCCCGGGAATTGGTGAACGGATGTAAACGTGTTAGTTGTCGTGCATTATGTGTTTGTAATCATTATGTGACTTGTCGGTATGTGAATACGTGTTTATATGTGTTAAAATAGTGTTTAACGCGCCAAAAACCCATCTTGGAACCATACTGGCGATTAGGAACCAGGAGGGCTCCTAATCGCCACTTATATAGGCGAATAGGAGGACTTACTGGCGATTAGAGCTTCTAATCGCCAGTATATAGGCGATTAGAAGCTCTACTCGCCTGATTTGATGTGCACGAGTCAAAACACCTATAAATACAACTCTTGACTCCCCAAATACCATTTATGCAACCCTAACTGATCCTAAGCCTCCCACACACCTTGAAACACCTCTAGAACTTGTTTTGCTTCAAAACTCACCATTTCCAAGCTTACACACCTTTCTTTGATAAAATCCAAGGTGTGTTCTTCATCCCAAACTTTTGTAATGTTATTGTTTTGGTTCCCCAAAAGTCCAGACCTTGTTTTGATAAGAATGTATCTTTAAAAACCTTGGAAATGAGTTCTAAAACAAGTCTACACCATAATACTTGCTATATGTGAAGTATTGATGCATATGATGATTTTTGGTGATTATAACATGAATGTTTCCATGAATTTGATGTACTTCTGATGTGTAGGAGTTGTTAGGATGATTATCTATGAGTCTAAGCTATTGTTATAGTGTTTAGATAAAAGTATGCATTTTGACCCATTTGGGTGATTCTTGAAGAATTAGGATGTTATGATATGATTCATTGCTTGGTTATGGTTAGGAATCATGCTAGAATGATGTTATAACATAGGGATGATGAATTGCAAGTTGTAGGAGGTGTAATCTGATCTTTACTACTTAAGGAAAGATTTCATAGTTAATGAAACCTAGTACTTTACCATTTTAGGAAATAATCGCACCGAGGCCGTTAGAGCAGAGACAAATTGGGGGTTTTTGCTTGGAATGGGTTGGCTAATGGTTTAGGTTTGATATTGGGTGTTTTTACATGTTTCGGATCTGATTTGGAGGGTTAAACGCCTAAAAAGGACGGAACAGACCAGAACTAGCGAATAGGAGTTCTAATCGCCATTGTTATAGGCGATTAGCTCCTAATCGCCTGAACTATAGGCAAGTAGGAGCCCTACTCGCCACTTTACTAGCGATTGCAACTCTATTCCCCATTTTACTAGTGATTACAACTCTATTCCCCATTTTACTAGTGATTACAACTCTATTCCCCATTTTACTAGTGATTACAACCCTATTCCCCATTTTTACTAGTGATTACAATTCTATTCACTAGTTTGACTCTCCTAATCACTAGTTGACTTTTCCTAATCACATGTAAGTTTCCTAATCGCGTGTACTGCTGTCGTAAGCGTATTTTGACATCCCGGAACATGATTTGACACCTAGGAACATGATAGGAACCCCGGGATACACCCAATGGCATAGTAACACATGTTCGGACCTGTTTATGCGTTAATTGGACATTATGCTAGACTAGGTGAACTCTTGCGCGTATTAAGTGTTTAATTGCATATGTTGCATGATGTCTTGTATTTATCTAACACATGGGATGTCGGGTCACCAATGGGATGTCGGTTCTTTTCTGGTACGGTCGGTTTAATAGTCAAAGATGTTTTTAAACGTTTATGGTTATGGTCTGGACATTCGGGGACTAGTTAACCTACGGGTTATTAGTCCAGATACTTATACACATCTTATGATAGGTCGCCGCTATTTGGGGCTATCATAGCATAATTACTTAACTGTTTTCAAGTAACGCAATCTAAGGTGAGTGTCACAGCCCCACTTTTACTGATTTACTTTCGGGGGAGAAACATGCTACATACTTACTCATTTTAGGTCATGTTATACTATGGTTACTTTATTATACTATGCGGCTTTTACGGAAAGTCCCAGGGGGAAACCATGAATGTGCGGGAATGCACAACGGGGAAATGTGGATAGATCTATTGGGCCTCACAAACCCCACTCGACGGCTGGGCCGGGCGGGTGCATATTGTCTCTTATTACTGGCTCGCCGAGGCATCGGTTATAGCCAAAACGTCTGGGCAAGCTTCAACAACTTACACACGTATAGTAATGGGTTCCCAACCTTAGTAGTAAACAAACACTTAACGTCTAGCTAACGTTCTTATAACCTAGTAGTAACAGATATGATCTTTTCAAACTTGTAACAACTCTTTTATAAAAGAAAACCTGTGAACTCACCAGCATTATATGTTGACATTTTTGGCATGTTTTCTCAGGTCGCTAAGGTAGCAGTCAATGGGCTAGTCACACGAAGTCATGCACAGCGTCTAATATTTTGAAGCATATTAAACAATGTTTTGTAAACAATGATATGTATTTTGGTTGTAAACAAGAAATGTTTCCGCTGCTGGTTTACGGCTCAAAGCATGATAATTTGGTTTAAAAATATATATATATATATATATATATATATATATATATATATATATATATATATATATATAAAATGCATGTTTGTTGTATGTTTATTGTGATCGTTGACTGAGATCCTGGTGTGTCACGCGCCTCGCGGTAAAACCCCGCATGTGGAATTTGAGGGTGTGACAGCTCTTCTCACCATGCACCAAAAGAATCTCTCCATTAGGGAGAGGGATACGGACAACCTTGTCGAAACAAACGATCTCCGCATGATACAAGGACAACCAATACATGCCACGACAACATCAAAACTACCTAAGGATACTGGCATAAGGTCAATAGGAAAAGACAAACCTAAAGTTCCAAGCGACACTCCTGAAGAATATGTGTCGCTTCAATGTTCTTACCATCAGCCAATTCTATCAAGTACTTAGCCTCTATGGGTGCAGGTACTATGTCTAGCAACTGACTAAATCCTACCGATATAAAGCTCCTATCGGCACTAGAATCAAATAAAACAGAAGCATAGCGATCGTTAAGAAGGAACGTACCGGTAACAGTGTATGGGTCCTGCCGGGCTTCCCCCGATCCAATGACGAAGACACGTGCGTTTCTGCCGCCGCCTCCGTTGTTCCTATTACCACCACCGTTCATCCCACCATCACCCTGCTTCAGCTTGGAACAGTCCCGCCTAAAGTGACCAGTCTGACCACAGTTGAAACAACCCTAATCCGCCTGGTTAGTAGCCTAAAGGGCAGCCTTGTCGCTCAGACGAACACGACAAGTCTGAACCTCATGTCCTGGTTTCCCACACCACTTACAAGTAGAAAGTTTGTGGCATGGCCCGTTATGATGATAGCTACACTTGTTACACTTCGGGTAACTACCATGATAAGAACCAGACTTCTACCCAGACGAAGGGGTAGAAGACTCAGACTTCTTCTGCTACTGCTGGGGTTGGGATGGGGCAGAGTTCTTCACAGAGCTCTCCCACTTACGCTTACTGCCACTATCAGGGGTCTTCACAACAGAACTCCTAGGTGGCAAAGTCCCTTCTTCGACCTTCTGATTGGTTAGCTTGTGAGCCAACCGAATAGTACCCTGAAGAGTGGAACAATCATTCGCGATAAACAATCCACGAATTTCAGGTTCAAGCCCAGCAACAAAGAATTCGATCTTCTTATAGTCCGGAGTATCAGCATCCAAACACATAAGAACTAACTCATGATAACGAACAACATACTCCTTAATCTCGGATCCAACCATAGTATGATTCCACAGCTCAAGCTCCAGCTTCTTGATCTCGTCACGCGGACAGTACTCGGTCTTCAAATGAAACACAAACTCATCCCAAAGCATGGAATTGGCCTCAGGAAACCCAACAGTCTGGATAACAAAATTCCACTACGTCAAAGCACGGTTCTCAAAAGTACTAGAAGCGTACTTCACATGATCCACAGCAGGACAGTTACACATCGCAAAAGTAGAGACAACCTTCTCTAACCACCTCAGTAAACCCACTGCACCCTTATTCCACTAAAGTTATGAGGCTTGCAGTCCATGAACATTTTATAGGAGCAGGTGGGAGGATGAGGATTAACAGAATTACATGTATCAACACACAGGTAAGCAAAACGAACATAACATCAACTATATAAAGAAAGAGAAGTAGTAGTAATCAAATTATCACTGGCAAATCCCTGCTGAGGAGCCTGGAATGCAGCAAGAGCAACAGACACCTGTTGCTGAATCATGTTGTTCAGCTCGGATTGAGTCATAGTGACAGGCTCATCACCACGACCGCCGCCACCACGGCGTCCACCACCACGAGTAGCTGGCATCTTCTGGAATACAGAGAGAACAAGAAATTCCAATTCATCACTAGTATCAATAACCAATGATAAGAATTGAGAGTCGTCCCGATCCCACCAATCCGTATCAACCACGAATCATCCGATCGGAATTCCAAGAGTAAAAGTGTTCCGAATGAATAATCATTCCAAGGTGTACTAATCCAAGTACAAGTGCAAGATAGTGTGTGTGCAAGTGTGTCCATTGGAGCATAAAGGAAGATGTCCAAATACAGGACAGATCTCAAAAGTATGTCAAAGTCGCTCCAATGCGCAACACCATCGTGCCAAGAATCAACAAGTCCGTCTGTTCGTCTTCAAATCCCGAAGAAGAAGGTAAGATAAAGAATAGGCCAAGCCCAAGTAAGAATAGTTGATGTAACACACAAATATGATGATATAGACACCCCGACAAAGTCAGTAAGTTTCCCACTAAAACAACTCATAAAGTGTGACCGTCTAGTGTATGACTCGGCTATAGACCGGACTCTACATGCAGTCCTAGTTCACTATGACCATTGGCTCTGATACCTTTCTGTCACACCCTCAAATTCCACTTGCGGGGTTTTACCGTGAGGCGCGTGACACACCAGGATCCAAGTCAACAGTCACAATAAACAACATCTATATACATTAAAAGTTACGTAGAAATACCAACCACGCAGTTTATAAGTTCAAAAGTAAAGTAGACAACGACAGCGGAAGCAAAATAAATGTTTACAAAACCAATGTTAAAGTATGTATGCAAACATAACCCGGTTTGCTTATGTATGCAAGACTAGACGCAGTGCGACTCAGTAAGCCTAAGACACCCTGCTACCTTAGCGACCAGAGAAAACATGCGAAGTTAGAAAACACATAAAGTATTGGTGAGCCACAGAGATATAGTTTGTAAAAGTTTGTCACAAGTAAACCAGACCCAACAATCCTTACATCTATACCTGATGCTAGCTAGACATCGTTACATGTACTATAGTGTCGTGAACCACTACTGACAAAAAAAGAATGCCTCAAACCCGTCACCGGTTCATCACCCGATGCCGTAAGATATAGGACAAATATGCACCCGCCATTGACCTCCAGTCGGCCCAAGTGGGGCTTGCCAGGCCCAATAGATCTATTCACACTTTCCCCGCTATGTACCCACATATTGATGGTTCACTAAGACATGACAGGACTTTAATGATGAAGTAAGAGTCACTAAGTAACCATGTCATATAATGTAATATGTTGGTCTAAAAGTTAGAAAGTTTTACCGTATGTTTCTCCCCCAGAATGTTCCGAAAACAGTAAAGAATGGGGCTGTGACACTCACCTTAGTTTACGTTCCCAAAATAAGAATAAAGACAAGTCTTGATAATACCAAATCCCGTCGATCTATCAATAAAGTTTGTATAAGAGTTTTTACTAATAACTCTAAGGTTAACTAGTCCCCGATTGTCCAGATCATGACTAAGTAAGTTTGAAAACGTGTTTGATAGTTTAACCGACACACTAGACCGACTCGACATCCCGTTGGTGACCCATTACACAAACAAATCAAGTACACATAGATTACAAGTAAGGTTCAAGCATAACATACTTAGTTTGCATCAAGAATCACACATACGAAGTAGTTGGGTCGAATGAGGAAGGAAATAAGGTAGTTTCGACCCCAAGAAGCTTGGTTCGACCATTTTTAGGTTCCTTCAACCCCAAGGTAAGTTCATGCAACCTAAAACAAGTTCATCCAACCTTAACACGTGTTAATTTGACCTAAATCAAGCACGTTCGATCAAATAATGCAGATTCGACCACCAGACTGCCAGGTTCGACCCTGGGGGTCCACCTTTGACCCCACGACTGGTCGAAGGTGCCCAGGTTCGACCTTGGCAGATGAGCATTCCTTAAAACGCTTCAAAAACGTCCGAAAACATCACGAAACACCATGAAACACAGCAGTCAAGTATGAATAACATATCCCCACATAACCCTACTATTTTTACTCTCAAATCAGTCCGTTTTAATGTTTACCCAAAATGGCAAAATTATGAAGATGTCACATCATGCATGGAAACTTTACCCAATTAGGAAACTTATGTGAAATAACTTAATAATCACATCATCATACTCAGATTATCATGTAGATCAAAACCCCTAATCATATCATTCCTAACAACATCATACATAAATCCCTAATTCTATCAAAATTCCCAAATTAGACCTAACATCATCATACAATAGTTTGTGACCCAAGATAATCAAAACTCATCATTTATAGCTATCCTAGAACATCTCCATATCATCCACATATCATACAACATCAAACAATCACATAACATAATCATGAAGAATCATTAACACATGTTAATACATGTGAAAACTCGTGTTTTATGATGAGGTTTTGTTTAGAAAGGTTTTAGAAAGGTTATTATTCATAAAAGTCATCTTAGATCAGATCTGGAAACTTTGGGGTTTTATAAAAACGAATTAAAATTGCTTAAAAAGGATTTAGATAGAAGAACACACCTTAGATCTTCACTTGTAATGATTTAGAGACCTAGATTATGAAAAACAAGCTCAAAAACTCCATCCACAGTGATAAAAGTCGAAAGAGAGTGTTTGGAGGTGTTTAGGGTTTGTGAAATGATGAAAAATGACAAAGTGTGGTATTTATACTGGTCCATGTTCGCCCCTTGTACAAGTTCAAAGGTACCCACGTTCGCCCCCTATACAAGGTCGAATGAACCTTTATGTTGTTCTCCCATTCCAGGTTCGCCCCCACGCTATGGGTCGAACCAAGACTTATGTTTTCCAAATTTTCTAGTTTGTCGTGTTTAACGCATTTTAACACATCCTAACACATGAACATGTAATCCTAATCAATGTTTAACATATATAAGGATGGATAATAATCTAACATCGTTTAAAACACGTATTTGCATATAATCCACCATATAAGTTACATAATACTTAATCTAGTTTATGTAATTCACCAACAACGAGACTCAAGACTCATGTGTACGTAAAAGACACCAATGATCCTCCAGATCATTGAACCTTGGACAATACGTTAGAAAATCCCGACTCAACTAACCCTGTTAAGTACATAAGTAAAACGTTTCCCGCTAAGGTAGACTTATAAGTTTAAACATGTCAAGTCAAATATGTCAGGTGTCACATCATCTATGTAAGGACATGTTTTCATTAGTTGCTCCCACTCATCTTGAGGTAGGCTCTTTAATCCACTTAGTTCTTTATGAAGAGTAATTTCATTATGATTCAAACACATTTTATGCTTGCATCAACCCATACATGGATCTTATTGACTTACAAATAAGTGTTCTTAACCTTCGGTTTAGAACTTTCATGTTGCTTAATGAACTTGTAGGTCATTGTTATGGAAAGTTGTCTTAATGTCCATCTAATGTGGCTCTTAGTCATTATGAGCTACTAGGACGGTAATTATCCTTAAAGAATTCTTTTGTAATACAGATAAGACGATTCTTTGATAATCTAATCCCTCCTTGAGTATAATCTTTTACAATCAATCTTATCTAACAACGTTCCCATTCGAATATGGTTTAATTATGAATACATTTAGGTTATTCAACCAAATCCCAAACGTTATTCTAATTTATGGAATTAAATTTTGCCAATAATAGCTTTATTCCATTTAGAAGATTGATTGATACTAATGATTTAATTAGAAGAGGTAGGATCGGTAATCTTTCCAAACATCCATTTTGTATTAGTCAGGTAGGTTATATAATCATCAAAGTTAGCGGGCTTTTAGACCCAGATGACCTCCTAAGTTGAACATTGAGTTTATTATGATACAAACTTAACTTTAGTTAATCGTTTTTATTTTCAGGTATATAAGGAGCAACATTAGTTTTAAAAGTGTGTAAGAGTTGGTGCAGTAAGGTGTACAAGAGGAATAATCGAAGTTAAATTCGGAGTTAAACTTAATGAGTTTCTCCCCCGCATCTTGTACTTTCAAAAAGTCATAATAAGGACTTGTACTACTCCCACTTACCTTAGAGATCTTAATGAATTCAGCATGTTTAAGATCTAACATTTGGAAGATCCATAGATTTTAATAGAGAAAACAACCTAATGATGTTTATTGCCGTTTCTCTTAATGAGGATTACCTTAGTAAGAAATCTAAGTTCGCCCATATTTAGGCATCCACAAAACTTTGTTAGGAGTATGTTAAATGCTAAGGAGACAAGTTGTGATAGAGCGTTGTCCAGTGCAAGAGGTGTAATTTAAGGATAGATCAAATTTCCGTTCCCCCCACCTCTGTAACTTTTGCAAGTCATAAGTAGGACATCTAATGCTCCCACTAATCTTTTAGGTCTCTTAGTATCTCCACATAATAAGTTTTAACGATGCATGTGAACGAGAATATTTCATATATTTTATATTTGATTTCCCTTATCGTCCAGATTTCATAAGAAATTTTAAGGACGTACTTAGAGGGAATCTTATTAAGTATATATGAATTGATTTCTTTAATACTTTTGGTCTATAGGAAACGGAATAGATACAACTAGATATTTATCTAAGCTCCACTAATGTCAATTAATTATGACTTGTGATGGAAACCCATTTATTCCTTTCACCATTTAATGTTTAGGGCGTTTAAAACATGCTTTAAAGTCACTGAGAATGAGATTTGATAGCTAAGCATCCTTTAGTGACCTGGTCATGATTTCTCATGAAATTTTGGTCTTAGTGGATGAATTGCATGGGTCTCATTTTCCTTTGTTAAATTCTCATTTTCATGATAACAAAGTTGTGTAAACGTTATTGGATCACCTAGTTTTATTTCATAAGGTTTCTATTCAGATAATGACAACAAACAATATAAGAGTTTAACTTAATAGTGGATTTGGTTTGGTCATTAAAGCCTTGTAACTATCAAAAAATTGTAGCTTTTAGTATTGATACTAAATTCTGAGTAATCTCAAGAATATCGTAAGGTATCATAAAGCTTCAACACTAAGATCAGTTATTAATGATTAATAGACCCTTAATTTAGCCACCAACTCTCATCTTAAGTATTTGTTGAATTATAGTAAGGAAACGCATAAAACTAGACTCATCCATCATGTGTTAATTGGAATTCATTAGCATTTGTGGAGTTAAATATCCTTAATTAGGCACTACATATCTTAGCCAGCCATTCTCCTTTCTTATGGGTAATCTTTTTGCTTATGCCTATGCTTAATGGCATAGTTTTGCTTAGTAAGACTTATCCTTTAGAGAAACTTATAGTTGAAAGTAGTACTTATATCTTGTTTCTAGACCATATAATTACCCTCTCTATGGTAATTGTTCTTCCTCTTTTAGGTTTAATGGTACTAAGGTGAATAAAATCAACTTTTCTAGTGTAATGCGTTCTTTTTCCTGTACGTAATTCGCTATCAACCCACTCATTTTACTTTGATATTTCTGAGAGTTATTAGTTGATTCATAATGCATCTAATCGTACTGATGGAAAAGTTATTATGCACTAGAAATTTATTGATCTTCATGTGTAACCCTTAGCTTTATGGGTCATGTTATTCAATATTAAGATGTATTCACGGGTCCCATTTAACCATAGAGTTAGACTTATTTATTTCATGCTTCTTAGGAATTCGTTATATTCTTTCATTCCATAGATAATACATTAGTATTAGGAATTTCAGAATCATTAATAGCTCACCTGATAGGAATCAGTAAAAGGAGTTCTTAATTACCATAAGAGACATTTTTATTCCACTTATTATGCTCATGTGTTATTCTGTAATACTTTATCAGATAGAGCGTAGGAATGTCATGTCTTAAGAGGTAACTTAATAAGAACAAAATTTAAGCAAACTCTTCTTAGTTTTGATAATTATAGTGGATTACTTAGTTGAGATAGTAATTTATAGAAGAATGTGAGATTAGTTTCGAGTTATGGGTATTGATGTAAGACAGACTTAGATTATGATCATTATATTAATGAAGGATCATTAATCGTGAGGATCAATTTTGTAATGAAGACGTGATAATATCATAACACCAACATAAGCTACTCAAATAACATGCTCTAGCTTTGGCTATACGCTGTTCATTTAGGGATTAAATTGCCGACAGTGAATGTAACCCATCACCTTTGGGCAGAACTGAGACATTCAAAGTCCTAATGCAATATGCTCAGTTCACCAACATAATCTGTTACACATCACCTTTGGGCAGAAGTGAAACCTTATGGCACTTATGTGAACGAGCTACAATGCTTAACGAGATCTTTATAACCACCTAATGTGACACATCACCTTTGTCAGAAGTGACACTTCTAATGTTATTGCAAGTTAAGCAAGGTTTAAGTAATTTTTGATAAAACTGATACGTTATGTTTCGTCAAAACCTTTAAAAAATTAAATGAGATATCCCACAAGAAAATAATGTATTTCGAAAAATAATGTTTTACGAATATCATGATGTTCTCAAAACTTTAGAAGGTTCTAAAAAATAATGGTTCTTGAAATATTTAAGTATTCTCAGAATAATTATTCATAAGATACCCGAGAACAAGTTAGATTCGTGAACCTGATTTGAACCTAAACTGAAAACTAATTTATTCTGTAAAACCTGATGACCCAGAAACGGCCTTTTAAGTTCGGAAACTGTAATGGTCAGAAACATCATTATGGGTCGGAAAACCCCTCATGGGTTCGGAAATACACTAATGCTCGGAAACAACCCTTTAGTCGGAAACGGTTATAAGGGTCGGACACTTAGATTCGGAAACAGTTTTATAAGGTCGGACACAGTTATAAGGATCAGACAATCTAATGTTTCTTTGTGAACAAGTTTCTTGACGAGCTATTTGTGGAACCGATTTTATCTCTAATTTTATTAAGATTCTTTAAATCCGGAAACAAGTTATGGGTTAGGAAACCCTTATTTGTTTATTAATCCGGAAATCTTATCATTAAATTTTAAAATTTGATTAGTATAATTATGAATTATCATTAAAGTTGTTTCCTTATTTTAAGGGAAAATCATAAGCTTGTTACATCCCTTGATTTTTGGAAACAACAAATCAATCCTAAAACTAACCAAAACATAAGGAATTTTCGGTTTCTCTAATGAAGTTCTTGAAGAACATCAACCGAAAAAATAGCTTAAACATCAAAAACATAATATATTATCTGGAATCGAAATCTAATAACTTTAAAACTTATTACAGATTTCAAAAAAATAATCATAAACCATGAACTCGGTTAAAATAGAAATAATATTAACCGAGAATTTTTAATTATTAACCGAAAATTATAGGAGCCCGTAAACACTATTATCAGGTTTCAACATAATTGTTTTCCGATTTTAATTCCAGATCTTAATGGAAAACAATCAAAACTGATTGAGCAACGTTTCTCTGATACCACATGTTGATCAGTTTTGATTGTATGTAATGGAAAACATAATAATAACAATAATAATTGATAGATCCATGAGACCTGCTATTGATGTCGCAAGAGACTTGAGGTTGACATGCTTGTCAGTGGATTTCGGTTCCCTTTAGGTTATGCAGTTCTGATGATTTATGTGTTCTTAAGTTATGAACACATTGAGAGAGAGAGAGAGAGAGAGAGAGAGAGAGAGAGAGAGAGAGAGAGAGAGAGAGAGAGAGAGATATAGGGGACTGCTAATGCTGTTATGTTGTTACTAGCTGATTACCCCGGGAAGGTCCCGGGGTTGAAAAATCTAATTTTACATGATAACCTATTGCAAATGGCTCAAGTTAACTAACCACAAAATCTCTCAATCATTGCATGTTCATAGTATTTTAATCAGTAATAACTCATATTCCCCACAAAATCTAATTTTGCGTGATAACATGAACACTTTGTGTGTTTTTTTCCTGTATGAACGAAACCCCACAAAAAAGAGTCGATTTTTTCTCCGTTTTTTATATAGCACTATGGTACTCGTTGGAAAGATAAGAAAACGCTCGTTAATTTGGTGTAATTTTTTTCTTTAAAAAATCCCGTATATAAAAGATATAAACATTTAAAATTTATGGGAGGAAATATGAAAGAGAAAATTTTAAATTTATTTTTAAATTTTTTTTTTCTAAAATAAATCAATTTAATTAAAAAGGAAACAATTCAAAAACACCAAAAACTCTCCATTATGATGCCACGTGACACTCTCAAGAGAAGGTTGAGACCTAATCTCATAATAAACTCTCTATTTATACGTTTTATCTATATATATAATAAACCAAAGCATTTTTAATGACATGTCATAATATTATGCAATTTCTCTTTTGAGAGATGCCAAATAAGATGTGATGTGGCAACTCTAGACCAATTAAAAAAAACGAATAAATATAGTTTAAATATGATTTAACATAATCTATTAAATAGCTAATCTAATTAATGTAAATATTAAACTTTATTATTTTCTCTCTCATGTTTCCTCTCATAACTTTTAAACGTTAATATCTTTTATATACGAGATTTTTTAAAGAAAAAAATTACACCAAATTAACGAGCGTTTTATTATCTTTCCAACGAGTACCATAGTGCTATATACAAAACGGAGAAAAAAATCTACTATTTTTTGTAACCCGACAGGTATTGTGTCAGGTTTGGAATTAGTTTAAAAAAAATTGTGGGTCTGGGTCGGGCCTGGGATTAGGTGATACCCGACCCAATTACCCTTTTTTTTATATTATAATACGATAACTTATGGCAGAGATTTGTTTATAATAATAACTAGCTGATTACCCCGGGAGGGTCCCGGGGTTGAAAAATCTAATTTTACGTGATAACCTAATGCAAATGGCTCAAGTTAACCAACCACAAAACCTCTCAATCATTGCATGTTCATAGTATTCTAATCAGTAATAACTCATATTCCCTAATCTAAAACCTAATCAGTAATCATCTAAAGAATCAATTATGTAAGCTACAACTATTCAAAAACTCATCACATCTCTCTAATTTCTCACATTCTAATGGCTCTTATAATTCCTAACCTAATCAACTAAACAAACACTTAAGTTAGAAGTTGTAACCATTGCATCTCATTATGCCACGTGGCATAATCAAGAGATGGTTGAGGCCACCATTGAACGCCACGTCAGCAACTATCAATTCTTCCCGGGAGCGTCCCGGGGTTGAAAAATATAACCATTCTAATAATACTAATACTAATACTAATAGTAATAATTATTACTCTTGTAATTAAATAAATAAAAAAATAACTTTGCTATAAGGTGACACCATGTGTTGCAGTGTTGCATGATTCTTTCTCCTAGCTTCTCTTGATGAAGTATACCTAGTAAAATTCCAATGATAACATGGCGATTGGGCTGATTTTCAACACCGTAGATAAGAAACTGGTTTAAAAGAAAAAAAAACATGATTAATGAATAACATGAACACTTTGTGTGTTTTTTTTCCTGTATGAACGAAACCCCACAAAAAATAGTCGATTTTTTCTCCGTTTTTTATATAACACTGTGGTACTCGTTGGAAAGATAATAAAACACTCGTTAATTTGGTGTAATTTTTTTCTTTAAAAAATCTCGTATATAAAAGATATAAACCTTTAAAAATTATGGGAGAAAACATGAGAGAGAAAAATTTTAAATTTATTTTTAATTTTTTTTTCCTAAAATAACTCAATTTAATTTTAGTAATTGAGAATTGAGAGATAGAGGCGAAATAAATTTAGGGTTTTATGTTTATTTTTTTTTAATTAAAAAAGGAAATAATTCAAAAACACTAAAATCTTTCAATGATGCCACGTGGCAGTTTCATGAAGAGGTTGAAAGCACCATTGCACGCCACGTCAGCAATGTTCAATTCTTTTATATATATTAATAGATAATAATAATAATAATAATAATAATAATAATAATAATAATGATAATAATATTCATTAATCATATATTGGCAAGTAATTAATTATGTTGTCATATTAGATATTTTATTATGTCATATTAGATATTTCAAACCGGGACGCTCTCCAACAGGTAATTGCTATGTTTTCTTTTTCTACCATATTCTGAAATAACTCAAATATTATTGTATGCAGTTAAAGACCTTTGACTGAATGTATTGGTGCTAAACAATCTCTGTCCCCTTGAAGTGCATGGGATCTTAATATTCTGTTTTAGGTGTTGATGTTGTAAGGTGAAATGAATCTTTTGGTATATTTTTTTTAAAGTATCTAATGTAAGTTGAAACATAGATGTCATTTTTATAGTTTAGATACTTCTAAATTTATTCACTTTACTTAGATTTCTCAGTCCGGGACGCTCCCGGGGTATAAGCTAGTTTTATATATATAGATAGATGATTGTGTGTCAACCCTAATCTCATAATAAACTCTCTATTTATACATACCAAGGGGACACCCTAATAAGACCCATCTAATGATATACCCAGGGAACACCCTAATATACAAACGTTACGTATATTTATTCCAACATGACCTTCCCGCTAAGACCCTCATCTGTTGTTGTAGTGAATATATGTGACGTAACTTCGTTAGAGAATGAATTAATTAAATAGAAGAACAGGTAACTTATGCGAAACTAAAGAAAACAAAGTTCATCCCGTTAACAATTTTTTTATTATCGTTTTTATTAGGATTCTAGTAAAATTCAAATCCTATATTTTAGGAAGTGATCGCATTCATCAATATCACAATCCTTTACGCAATTACAAAATCTGTTTCAACTTATTTAAATCCCATCTTCATCTCTTATTCTAGTCGCAAAATTCTGAGAGAGTACAGAAGGAACAATTGTATCGATAATGGTTCTTGCAACTCAACTTACACCAGGATGCTCATCACCTTATACTTATAGATACGACGTATATGTAAGTTTTAGAGCTCCCAACACTCGTTATAATTCGTTCATTAATTTCCTATACCGCACCCTTTACAATGCCGGCATCAACACGTTTTTGGATCACCAAGGCGACGAAGACTCGCTTAAACCAGAATTAGAGACTGCTATTGAATCAACCAAGGTTTTTATCGTTGTATTGTCCGCGAATTACGCTTCTTCCCCATGTTGCCTTGATGAACTAGTATTAATCCTTGAGCAAAAGCGGTTGTATAACCAACTCGTTATACCCATCTTCTATCATGTCCACCCGAACGATATTAGGAAGCAACGGGGCAGGTTTGGGGAAGCAATGGGCGTGGCAATGCAGCAACTCAGCAGTGAGTTGCTTCATAAGGTGGATGTATGGAATAAGGCACTTAGATTGGTTGCGGTTTTAAGAGGGATACATGTGACGAACAACGCGTAATGTTTTTAGATTTTGCATATCTGATTTTTTTTTTTTTTTTTTTTTTGTTGGGTTAGATTTTTTAATATCAGTTGAATGAATTTCCAGGATTGAGGAGGCGCTTATTCGAGATGTTGTTACTTGCATCCGCAGAACACTAGACGAACCACCAAGTCGTTCGTTGCCTGTTATGATCGGAATGGACCCTTACATTGAAACAATCCGTTCATGGCTGACAGATGGAGCTTTTTGTTTTGCTGACTTTCTAACAATTGTAGGCATGAGTCGAACAGGGAAGACTTTGTTGGCGCGATATGTTTTCCAGTTACTCTCGAATAAGTTCTATGGAGGCAGCTTCATTGAAGGTATCGATAAAAGATGTAAAGAAGATGTTAATGGACTGCTTGACGCACAAAAGGAACTCTACAGAGACATTACCGAAACAACCAAGTTGCCTAGTGTTGATGCCTTTGGGTACACCTGTAAGCTTGAGAAGGCGCTAGCTCGTAAGCGAGTGTTTATAGTGCTTGATGATATCGCTAGTCCTCAACAGTTGGATGCCTTGCTTGGAAGGAAGGGTTTGTATCCAAGATGCAAAATCATAGTTACAACAACGCAGGATCCCTCTCTAACAGAAAGGTGTGCCCTATTCAAGTCACAAGTTCTACGCAACCATAAGCATCTCTCGCTTTATCGCCATTAAACCTAAGATCGTTTGGTTTTATTTATGATTTTATTTCTTCATCTTGACCTAAACTATTTATGATTGTCCAAAATCTGACTCGTAATCCTTTCGCTGCAGTTGATTTTTACCAACTTTAATTATTTTCCTTTTTGATCTTTCCCTGATATTGTCTATTAGACGCAATTCGCAAAATTACATAGGCTGATTATATGAACTACCAAGTCCTTTTAAAATACATGTCTTGTCTTCCATCTCGTATAAATGACATCCATATTATAACACAATATTTGAATTAATCCCGGAAACAAAGAAGTTGCACATTTGTGCCTAGCTAGCTCACAGAGCCAAGGATCGAATTTTTTTCTTGTTGACATAGGAAACTAATTAATCTGTACAACAGACTTTCCTATAATAATGCAATTTACTAAAGTTACAATATAATTGCTATTAGTTAACATGGCAAAACAGACGGATCAGGTCAGTGGCATGGAGGGTCAAAACAGGTCAATTCAAAAAGGGTTATTTTAGTTCGGGTTGAAACAGTTTCTGGTCGGTCAAGTTATGTTAATAAATGGTTGTTTTAAAAGGGTTGTTTTGGTTCGGGTCACCATTATTATTAAAAAAGCTTTTATCTTAATAAGTTTTTTTTTTTTTTTTTTTTTTTTTTTTTAGAAAAGTTGATTTCATTCAAACGCCAAAAGCCAGAAGCTGCACACTAAGTCTCAAGAAGAGACGAAGCAGTAGACAAGACAACCATTACACAATCTCAAATTTACACCATTTAACATCACTTCCTCTTCCTACAAAACCATGTCTGTCTACGAGTCAATATGCTCATGATGTCATTGTTATCGCCATTAGCTCTTAACTAGTGACCTTTTTATTGCTTGTTACTTTCGGTTTTTGTATTTTTTATTTTTCCTTATAATAATTTTTTTTTTCATTTGAATTTCTCACTTGTTTTTCAAGTTTATGAATTGCTATGTTTGAGTAATGATTAATTTTTAAATTGCAATTCTTTTGTTGTTTGAAATTTTTAACGGCTTAAATTGCGTCAAATCAACAAATCCGCCTTTGGCAGGGCTCAAACACTAGCGGTACCTTACCTCCAATGATTTGTCAATTGAACCCAACTCCCACGTGGTAATTTCCCTCTATAAATTAATATGTCATTTTTTTTTTTTGAAAGGTAGTTAATATATCATTTGGTAGTACAATCTATTTTAACATGCTTATTGGATTTAAAAACACAACTAACTTTATCTGATTTGGTGTTTATTTGTGGGATTGTATTTTGCCAATGAATCTTATATCAATATACAGACTACAATGCATATCTCTTAGGAAGAGATAATATCTAGTTTCTAAAGATAATTATAAGGAATCATTAATGAATTCAAATTCCTAAATTAGGATTAATCTATTATTATCAATGGTGTTGCTGGTAAGTGGTTGACCGGTGAGTACTCGTGGTTGCACGCTTCAATACTAACAACCCGTTGGTCATTGTCTAGGCCCATTTTGACCTTCTACCCTTTTTTTTGGTGTCAAATATGACCTGTTCTCGGTCTAGACTCTAAAGATATCCATATTAATCCAAAAGGCAAAGATAAATCATAAATGTCCCAAATCTACCCATTAATGATAGCATGGGTTGTAGGCCTAAACATAATCAAGCAATTCAATCAAAATCATCTATGAATATAATGTCTGTAATCAACTCTTTCGATGTTGGACCTAATTGTTGTTTGGTTTGTATAAGTTTGGTAATTCTCTCTCTTTTTTTTTTTTTTTCTTTTTTTTTGAACGGCAAATTTCACTCCTTGTGGGACTTGAACCCATGACCTCCCCCTTAGGTGTTCCTAGAAGCTTTGCTTCTACCATTGGACCACCACCCCAATGGCGGTAATTCTCTCTTAATGATAGAGAGATTAAGAATTCTATTATATAGACGATTACAAAGGAAACAAATTAAATACAAATAAATTACAATAATAATAGGAGGGATTATAGGAGAGTAATTAGATGAGTTGTTATTAGCTTTTATCCCCCGGCAAGCGAAACGGCGGTGATTGAACCCGAAGCATGTCACGAAAAGATTCAAACTGTGGTCGTGGCAGGCTCTTAGTGAAAATGTCTGCAAGTTGAAGCTTGGTAGGCACAAACATAGTGTGTAACTTTCCTGACATAACCAACTCACGAACAAAATGATAGTCTAAGGGGCTGTTTGGTAGCCTCTTAATCAGCCTCTTAACCATTCAGGTCTGAATTATTCAGCATTCAGACTGTTTGTTTCAGCATCTGAATGGAACGATTAAGTGCTGAACCATTAAGCTAATAAGGGATTCTGAATGATTCAGCTCTTAACCATTCAGAGTCTCTTAACCATTCAGAGCCTCTTAATGATTCAGTACTTAATCAACCAAACAGCCCCTAAATCTATGTGTCTAGCTCTTTTGTGAGAAACAGGATTTTGACTAAAAAATAAGGTGCTTTTGTTGTCGCATAGAAGAGTAGGTCGTGTGGAAGGCAGAGCATGTAGTTCTTTCAACCAATGAGTGATCCATACAATTTGAGCCGCAGCATTAGCCATAGCACGATATTCTTATTCACAACTAGACCTTGAGACTGTCGGTTGCTTCTTTTCACTCTAAGAAACCAAATTTCCACCAAGAAAAATTGAATACCCATATGTTGATCTCCTTGTTTCGATACTCCTAGCCCAATCGGCGTCCGAATACAATTTCAGTTGGCGCATGGAGATGTTAACACGCTTGATTGACAGCATAGGAAAGATCAGGACGGGTGCTGGTTAAATATTGAAGAGCACCGACTAGAGACCGGTAGGTAGTGGGATCCAAATAAGGAGTTCCCTCGGAAGAAAAAATGTTCGAGGTAGACAGTGGAGTGGGAGCAGGTTTTGCGTTGGTTAAATCGGCTTGCTCTAGGATGTCATTGGCATACTTTGTTTGGGTTAGAAAAAGACCCCCATTATGTTGCACAACTTCGAGGCCTAAAAAATAGCTTAAGGACCCTAAATCCTTGATGGCAAACTCCTTGTGTAGACGAGTTGTGAACTCACGTAGCAGAGTCGAGTTATTACCCGTAAGAATGAGATCATCAACATAAACAAGAATATACATAAGAGAATCGTTTTGATGAAAAAGGAATAAGGAGGGGTCCGCTCGACTGCATTGAAATCCATATGATTTGAGAAAGGCACTAAGGAGCTGAAACAAAGCTCGAGGAGCTTGTTTGAGCAAGTAAAGGGCCTTATTGAGCTTGTAAACATGGTTGGGAAAGTGTTGGTCAACGAAGCTAGGTGGTTGTTCCATGTAAACCGTTTCGTTTACAAGACCATTTAGAAATGCATTGTTCACATCTAACTGATGAAGAGACCATTTATTGATGATCGCCAATGAGAGAACAACGCGTATAGTGGATGCTTTAGCCACTGTACTGAATGTGCGTTGGAAATCAAGGCCCGGGATTTGAGTAAATCCTTGTGCCATAAGGCAAGCCTTGTGACAATTAAGAGTTCCATCAGAGTGGAACTTAGTTCTAAAAACCCATTTGGAACTGACAACATTAGTGGAAGGAGGACGGGGAACAAGGTCCACGTCTTGTTTGTGGTGAGGGCCTGAAGTTAAGCACGCATGGCTGTCATCCAGTGCGCGTGCTTTGAAGCACTCCGAAACCCTTTTGGATCGACATTGGTTAAAAGGGCAGCATGCAGGCATGAGCTCATAACATGCGCAAGGTAAGATGAGTGCTTGGGATTGGGTTTGTAGGTTCCAACCTTTGAGCGAGTGACCATGGGATGAGAGGTGGTGGGTTGCGATTGTGGTGGTGGATTGTTTGGTGCTTGGTGAGTGATTGTAGGGGCTATAGGGACGGAAGCGGTGGCTGAGGAGTGTTCGGAAGGTTATGGGACAGGTGGGTTGGGATGAGAGTTGGATGGACTAGAGGTGGATGTTGTAAAAGGTGTCGGTGCAGGGTCAGAAGAAGAAGTCGGACAATCCTTGCAGAGGAAGCAAGGAGATGGAGAGGGACTAGAAGGATGGTTTTGGGTGGGTTGTGATGGGGTCGGCTTGGGGGTGTTAGTAGGTGGGAAAGAAGCGGGTTCATCAAAGGTGGACAAAAAAAGATTGGCAATGTCGGTATGAGAGGAGGTATTATTGAACGGGAAATATGCTTCATCAAAGCGAGCATGACGCGTGACATAAGTTCGTGAGGAAGCGGGATCAAAGCACTTGTATCCTTTGTATTGCAGAGCGTATCCTAAAAAAATACAAGGAATGCTTCGTGGGGCAAGCTTGTGAGGCGTGTAATCACGCAAGTAAGGATAAACACAACAACCAAATACACGAAAATTATTATAAGAAGGCTTAGTAGCAAAGAGAATTTCGAATGGAGATTTGTTGTGTAACACTTTGGTGGGTAGACGGTTGATAATGTAGGTAGCGGTGCTAAAAGCATCGACCCAATGCGTGAGAGGAACACGCGCATGAAAAAGCGTGGCTAAACCCGTTTCAACTATATGACGGTGTTTTCTCTCCGCATTACCATTTTGAGGTGCGGTGTATGGACAAGAGAAATGATGAAAGGTTCCATGGTCATCAAAAATTTTGCGGACGTATTGATTTACAAACTCTGTACCACCATCACTTTGAAACACTTTAACTTTGTGTGAAAATTGAGTTTGGACAAGTCCAAAAAGGTTTGCAAGACAGTGTAAAACTTAGTTTTGGTTTTAAGAGGGTATAGCCAGGACAATCAAGAACAATCATCCACAAACACAACATAATACTTATAATCATCTTTGCTAGTAATGGTGCGGGTCCCCATACGTCACAATGGACAAGATCGAGGGGATGAGATGCACGTTTCTCATTTAAATCAAATGGTAATTTATGGGCCTTAGCAAGTTGACAAGGAGAGCAAACATTTGGTTTTGGCAAAATAGAAGTAAATGATAAACAACCAAGTTTTTGCAAAATAGAAATAATGTCAAAATAAACATGTCCTAAACGATTATGCCATAGTTCAAAGGAGGCTTTATTGGAAGAAATAAAAGCAACAAATGCAAAGAACTTGTCCCGAATCACGTATAGGCCATTCTCACAGCGACCTTCATCGAGTGGTTTGGTTGTTTTCCGGTCCTGGATAACTAAAAAGGAATCTGAGAAAAGCACATCAACCGAAATATCTTTTGTCAACTTGTTAACTGAGAGAAGATTTCTAGTGATGTTAGGAACAACTAGAACATCTTTCAAGGGAATGTGGTTGTTTAGGGTTACATGGCCTTTATGTGTGATAGGCGATGCTAATCCATTACCAAAAACAACCGGGTTTGAGCCATAATAGGGAGAAAAGGAGTGAAGTTTACCGGTGTCGTCCGTCATGTGAAGATCGGCACCGCTGTCTGCAGTCCAATCAGGAACATCTTCATTAGTGACATGGCACTTAGAGTGAAAAGCGTGCGCCAAACCTTCATCAGTGGCAGCCGATTTGATGAAGGATGAAAGTTTGGGGCATTTGTTAGCATAATTCCCATTTGTTCGGCACAATTGACAGTGGGGCGGACGACGAGAACCTATTGACGAGGACTGCTGAGACTGACCCCGAGAGGAAGAGCCGGAAGACGGACCACTGGACCTGTTACGGCTGGAAGAAAATGATCCAGAATTGCTCGAGTTTTGAGCAGTGAATGCGACAGGCACAGGAGTCGGCGGGTGAAGAGAGCGAAGGAACTGTTCTTGGCTCTCGGCTTTGGTGAGTAAATCACAGAATGGTAGCGGGTCACTGGCAGTTCTGATGGCTGTAGACCAGCTTTCAAACGTTGGTCCTAGGCCACATAAAAACCAATGGGTTTTGTTCGTGTCGCTAACGGGATGACCACTAGCAGACAATTGATCACAAACCGCCTTGAACTTGCGACTAAAATCAGCCACAGTTGAAGACCCTTTGGATAATTGACGCAATTGATCACGGAGTAGATGCATTCTCTCAAGGGAGGTGTTGCTGTAAGCCGACTCGAGAGCCGACCCGACCTGTCGAGCAGTTGACAGACCGAGGATTTCGGTGACAGCCACTTCAGTGAGAGAGGCGTTAAGAATCAGAACCACTTGTTGGTCCTGCAAAAGCCAGGAAGAGAGATCGGGGTTGGGTTGTTCTTTGTTGTCGATCAGAATAGTTTTAGGAGGAGGAAAGGACGACCCGTCTATGTGACCGAGAAGCCCTTGGTTTGCAAGAAGAGGAAGGATTTGATGAGGCCAGGAAAGATAGTTGGAAGAGGAGAGTTTGATTGTTATCATATGGAGGATGGTAGTGATTAGGAGCTTGGATTCAAGAGTGGAAGAAGAAGAGGAAGAGGGGGTAGTGGGTGACATTTTTGAGCAGGGATCGAAGAAGGAGATCAGCACAAGAATCGGTTGGCTGATACCATGTAAGTTTGGTAATTCTCTCTTAATGATAGAGATATTAAGAATTCTATTATATAGATGATTACATACAAAAAGAAAAGAAACAAATTAAATACAAATAAATTACAATAATTACAATAATAATAGGAGGGATTACAGGAGAGTAATTAGATGAGTTGTTATTAGCTTTTAGTTTGGTTCTCATGTGAAGTGCAAAATTGGATGCTAGACTGGTCATGGGTTAGTCGAATGGGCCAAGGTTTTATTTGTGTTTGTTTTGTAATTTAGTTAACTTGCTCATTGTGTTTATGCAAATCAGTTCTTGCATATGTATCCTTATTAAGTTCGTCGTATATGAGTCGTCAAGGAATAAAATAACATCATCTGGTATTTTTTTATTTTATATTTATCATATATTATATTTGGTTTCATTTGATTATCTAAAATAATTTAAATAATAGTCCAATGTTATAACACATTTTAGATATATTATATATTGATTCAAAATAAGGATTTAACATCAATTTCGCAAAGTATTATTACATTCAACACCTTAATCATGGCTTCTCTTGAGGTACTCTGATAACTCACATTATTAACATATAAAATAGGCATAAACAGTCTCATAATAGGATACAATTAGGCTTATATTATTGAATTTGATGCTTAAATCATTCCTATTTGTATTTCTCAGGAAAATGGAGCTCCAAGACGAAAAGGAAAGAGTTCCGGGAAAAAACGAGCAAAAACTGGAGATTTCTGAAGATACGAGACTTGTTACATGTTCACTGTATGTTTGAAGACAATCTCGGGGCTTAAACAGTGATAAAACCAGTCCGGGAGTGACCCAGGACGCCCACGCACACTTACGCGGAGGCCCTGCACGCTAGAAGACAACGCAGCAAGCTTGGAGAGCAAGAAAACGTACTGAAGACACTTGCACGCCCATGCTTAACTGAAACGTGTTCCCCAAGGCTTGAAATGACAAAATCTGACATTTTACTGATGTGAACGCCCGTGCCAAGTCTTGGCACGCCTGTGCACAGACAAAAAGTACAGATAAAGACAGAACTGCAGCAACAGAAAGTACCTGAGACAGTATGCACGCCCGTGCCAACTCTTGGCACGCCCGTACTGCCCTTGGAGCTCTATAAATAGCAAGCTAACCCGCACCATTTGTTCATCCCTTCTTGTGCTCTCTTGGGCCGACTACCAAGCTTCTTCCAGAGATCTTGGGGTCCCTTGGGAGGCATTCTGGTCCTCCTAACATCCCTCAATGGTTAGGCTTCGACCTACCTTGATTAGCTTGGCCAAGAAGAGGATCGTAGAGTAGTTATGCAATAAACATCAAGGGTCACGAGGATCATGAGAGAATACATATCACTTGGAAGATGGAGAGCTTGTCTATGAGCAGCCATGATCCTTGTGTTGATCATTCTTATGGTTGTATCTTTCTATTATTTGCGAACCCGCTTCGATTTGTAGACTTTTATTATTAGTAGTAGTAGTTTATTTTTAGTTATTTGTTGTGTTATCTTCTTCTAATCTTTATTTGTTTATCTTTGTGACAGGTTTGAATGATGATTAACTTAATAACAATCTTAACTTAATTTATTAATGGTATAATCAGCTTTTGGTAGTCCCGAGCTAGATCCAAGGCAAGGAAACCGGTAGTGAGACAGATCCTTCGGGCTCCTGATATCCAAACCGGATTCTAAGCAATGGCTTCTAAAGTGGACCAGATCTGAGTGACACATTTCTGGTTCATACCAGATGATTGAATGATTTCTTTGGCAAAGGATGGTTCACCTATGGGCGCACCAGTGATCTTTTGTAGCATACACCTGTAGGGTTAAGTGCCGCCTTTGTTAAGGACTTCATTTAGCTTGGGAGGTTATGGTTTGGTAATTAAGTCATCAATTATTTAAAACCAATTTTATAGTTTCTAGACATATAAATATTAAAATGTCATTAAGATAAATGAAACAAAGGTTCTTTATCTAGTTCTCGTTAGTACAACGCCGTTAACCAATGGATGACCGCCTTCCTATGACAACCGTAAGAGAGATATTTCAGCTTTGACCGTTAACCAATGGGGATACGAGGTTGCCAGGATAAAGAGACCCTTCGGTACGGAACGCGAGAACTAAAGTGAGGTGTACGGTGTCCCTGGTTGGGAGTGAAACCTCCAATTTAAGAAGATGATAAGTTCGAGGACCCGAAGACTTAACCGCAGTTTGAGGAGCCCGCTATACGCGAGGCCCTGGCGAAGTACCCCAGGTGGATGCACGCTAGAGAGGTTCTGCATTCTACTCAGTAGTCGCCTTCGCTTCTCTATAAAGGAGCCAACACTTCAAGATCACTCTCGTCCTCCACACAATTAATTAAATTAACTTATTAATTATAATATTAAACTTAACTACTTAGGCGAAGGGTCCCGAGATGTGCATATCTATCTACTATTTTTAGTGGCGAAGCTTGACCCGAAGGTTCGGGGGGTCGGAAGTCACCGGGGGTTCGAAAGGCACTGGTTTCGGGGGGTCGAAAACCAGTTTCGGAGGGTCGAAACCCTATATTTTCAAAATTTTCTATACAGATACTATATAATCAGAACTTCTGCGTGAAAATCCGGGGGGGTCGGCCGCCCCTCCCCACCCCTGCAAACCTGCGCCACTGACTATTTTGTCCTACCTTATCTTTTATAAAACCAAACCTTTTTCAAAAACTCTTTTAAAAGAACCCCTCCGTTTTATTTTTCTTTTCAAAACCCAATCGGTCAATTGATGAATGGTTGAGTAGGGGAAATTGTGAACCTTGAAATAGGTACTCAATGCTTACCACCGAAACTATACTATGCACGTCAGGTTCTCTGCCTATGTGTTGGTTTTAGTTTCCGAAGTAAATATTGTTTACTTTATAAATTTAAAACTTTGTTAATAAAGGTTTAGTAAAATCAGTCTTTTCCCCCAAACCACTGTTTTGGGATTGATAAATCAAAGTTTTTGACACCGGGGAAAATGTCATCTTTCTAATACTAAAACCAAACGCATCATACTCCCTCAATCTCCATACTTAAATATAGGGTTGCAAACGAACATGAACATAGCCTTGTTCATGTTCATTCGTTAAGGATATTATGTGTTCACGAACAGTTTATGAGTACTTACCGAACGAGATTTTTTGTCCGTGTTCGTTTGTTAAGAAAACACTCGTGTTCGTCTTCGTTTGATAATTTTGTTCATGAACGAACACAAACACAAATGAATATTAATGAACATAAACAAACACAAAGAATTGTGCATGAACACACACAAACACAAACGGTAAAATGGACATATTTTAACTTTCAAATAAGGTGGCATCTCAAAATAACATAATATTGTTAAAAATAATAAAGTGGCATCTAAAAAAAAAATAAGTTCACATATTAAACTTGAAGTCTTCATGAAGCTACCCAAAATAAACTTTCATCGAACGATCATCAAGTAAGCTCAAAACGAATGATATCGTCATTTTCCTACAATCATCAAAGAAAACAAGCATAATTCATGACAAGAAAACAAAAATATAAAAGATGAAACAATACCAATATTACCTTGGCTTTCTTTTTTTCCAACCCATAGCAATGACGATACCAATCGGCTCCACAAATTAGGGTTATTGATATATATAAAATTAGGGTTATCGATCTGATCAAATAGTGATATATATACCTCACAAGAATTATTTTTTCTTTGGTAAAACTTATATATATATAAGAATATAAAAAGGTTATAAAAATTAAAATCCCTATTAAGCAAACGAACACGTTTCCGAATGTTCACGAACATAAACGAACGAACATGGCCGTTGTTCATGTTCGTTCGTCTAACTAAACGAACGAATTTTTTTTTATGTTCGTTCATTTATCAAACGAACAATTTATCTGTTCACAATAACATCGTGTTATTTTCTACCAAACAATCTATTCAATACTATTATATGGTTCAACACATTCCTATCGCGCCAAGTGAACAATTGGCAGGGCGGTACACTCTTTTCTCTCTTCAGCATTAATTACACTCAGTCTTATCTTAGTTATTTGGGCCAATCCTAACTAATTGGGCTGAAAGGAGGCAGGCTCATGCACTATATAAAAGGGGTCTCCCCTCCTCGTATAGTCATGCATTATTGCACTTAGCAAGCCAACATCACTTTTGTGTATGTACGTTGGAATCTTACGATTACCTAGCAGTCACCTCCTTTCATATGGCTCACTTCACTTTTTCTTTTCAGGTTTCGATCCCAGCCTCGAGTGTGATGTGAGCAAAGAATTATACCCTGTAGCGACTACGAGTCCAACACAATACACACCTTGATTGAGTTAAGTATTGCTCGTTGTTTTTTTCAATCTATAATCTATAAATATATATAAAAGAATTGAAGTTTGCGGATATGGCACTCAATGGTGGCCTCATCCCCCTTGAATGTACCACGTGGCATCATGTTGTGCATTTTTTTAATTTTTTGTTTTTTTTAATCAAGTTCTTAATAAATATATAACATAATGTACTCTCAAACCCTAATCCCATTCACCTTCTTCTCCCATCACAAACCCTAAAAACAAACCATCACATCACACTTCCTCCTTCGATTCTACAATGGCGATCATCGATTAATGCTAGGCTTTCTATTTTGTATCTTATACCGAAAAGTGTATTTAATAACATAGTTTTATATAGGTTCAAGAATCGAGATATCAATACTATGTGTACCACTGACGGTTGGATATGTCTGGCCGCCACAACTGGAACTACCAAACATCGGTGAGGCGAATATAAGTTGTATCCCGACAGGACCCCTGAGCTCCTCTTACTATTGCATTCCGGCTTGATAAATTACACGATCTTCATCTTCCGGTGATCGGAGATTGGTATAGAGATAACACTGGTGAGTTTGTAGCGGTTATGTATTCTTCTGTTTTATCCCATCTGTCTAATAATATTAATAATAATAATTTGATTTATAGATTTTGAATGCTCTAATCATGACAGGTTCATCGGTATTAGGGTTTATATATTTTTTTCATCGCTTTTGATTTTGTGATGCTGATGCTTTCTCATATAACATGGATTTATGCCTATTATGTTTTGGGTTTTGATTTTTTGCATGCATTATTAGTCTTTGTTGTCAGTACTTTCACAAGTCTTAATATTTTCATCTTTGATTAAGCATAGGACATGTTTTATAAATCTACTAGAAAGAAGTCATCTGCTTTGGTTTTAGGCAGAGGATGATTAAAGCGGAATATCATTCCTACCAACAACTAGCGCTCTTCAATCTTACCTAAAAACACATTAATCGTCAGTTTCTTTCCTTTTCATTGTCCCTTTAATAAGTTTTTTATATTTAAGTATCTAAGTAATTTTTTTTATGATGCAGAATTGAATGGATTGGTTGATAATTTATTAAGTTTTGTACGATCTTATTAATTAATACCTTGTGATGTTTTTTTTATTTAAGTTAGCGTTTTTATATAACTATATATATTTTTGTTGATTTTGTTATGATTGGTGCTGTTGTTTATAGTTGAGACTAGTTTATAATTTTTTTTTTCTTTTATATCCTTTTTTTATAAATTTTTTTAAATAGTGTTTATACTAGGGTGTTGTTAATTTTGTGGACTGACATATTAGTTCTGTTTATGTAGGTAAAGAATCCTCCTAAAAGTGTCCGCACTACAAGACCTGGTATGTTGTTCTATATTTGTTCTAAAATCACATGGGAAGTAAACGTTCATATAAATAGAGATGAGAGAGTCTAGCAAGAGAGAGATGGATGATCGATGGTTATTTCAACATGCCAACAAGGTCGACGACCATCGCAGTAGAGTGGTATTGTGATGGAAGAAAACAAAGGTGAAAGGGGTTTCGGATTCAGATGATTACTCTGGCACTCTGTTGGCAAATGACAAAGAGTGTTTCATTGCATGAATGTCATGTGGTTGAATGCTGATCCGTATGACTGAATTTACGTTTGGTATATTTTCGTCTTTTATCATTGTTTATTAAACCATATTACATTTTTTAACCCCGTAACCTCCCTAAGGTAATCAGCTAGTAACTTTTTTTTTTTTTTTTTTTGGAAGGTGTACTTCAGCGGTGAAACCAATCGACAGACAACCCCTTAACCCGAGTTCGAATCACTACCCACGCACCGGTGTCCACTTTAATGTTATCTCAAACCGTTACAGGGAATTTTTTCGTGGTGTGCAGGATTCGAGCTGAAGACCAAGCCCGGGCGGAAACCCTCCGAAGAGGTAAACCCTCCCACCTCTCCCAGCTGGGCTGGAGGTCATTGACAGTAACTTATATATAAATACAATTATTAATTGTCCAAAATTAATGACTAATATTTTTCCAACACGAAAAACACGTTGCCCGTAATAATAATAATTTAGTTATTTGTGAATTCTTCGGTCTGCCATGCTGTTACTGCTTATCAAATAATTAATTTATTTTATTTTATTTTTATAGAACACCCACATCATTGGAACCCAGTTTTGGCGACAAGTTATATTCTTTTTGACTTTGACTAGTGTTTATGGAGAGCTATTAGCATAACTTGCACCCAATGCCAGTCAACATAGGCTATCCTCATACAAAAATATATAATTATATAAATACAATAAATATTAATGGAAATTAGTATTTCACGTTTATAATCGAGTAAAGGTTGTTTGGTTGATTAAGTGTTGAATTATTAAGAGGTCTGAATGGTTAAGTGGCTCTGAATGATTAAGTGTTGAATGGTTCAGCTATACACCAAGTCTGAATGGTTCAGTCCTTAACCATTACATTCAGAATTTGTTTAGATTGAAACAAACAGTCTAAATGCTGAACTATTCAGAGGTAAATGGTTCAGAGCCTCATTAAGAGGCTACCAAACAGTCGGTACACATTATTGTTTAATTGGTTCGAGTAAAAAGTGTATATCATCAAATCTCATACTCATTTCATACCCGTAAAAAGTAATAATATAAAAATCTTATACCCAGTCTCATATGTGATTACCCTAGCATATGTCTCGAATACTTCGTTTTCGTATTTAGCTATCAGGATGGGGTTCAATTGATATTTCTGTCTCCCGACTCCCATCTTTTTGTTTCAACGCACAAAAGTGCTATTAGTGTCGCTAAGTATAGATGCTTGTAGCAACACGCAATTACAAGTTCACTTGGTCGGCATTGCAAATTTTGGCCTTAGTAATCCCATAATAATTGTGAGGCGTTGCTTATCACTAGAAATGACTGCCCACACTTACAGCGATAACGTTTAGTCATTGCTAACAGTTTAAATCGTCGAAACAAATATTCCTAGTGTCGAAACTAATGCCATATTCCGGTACTCATACGATTCGAAAATAAGTGATGGAAAGATCCATTTAGGTAAATATAACAAGGCAAAAAATTATAAAACAAATATAAAAACTACAAATTCTACTAAGCGATTGATCAGCCTGTGTTGTCCTCAATCTATCGTGTCTACTACCCGCGATCTGATTATAAGAATTCGGTGTGCCAAATAAAGGGGATCCCAAATCCCCTAAAATCCTCCCAGACACCATTTCTCCAATCATCCCAATTGTTGGACTCGGTACCACCACACTATTGACACTTACATCATCACCGCGAGCTTGAGGCAAAGCTAGAGGTGACGGTGCAAGTCGTTGATAACCACGACGGCCTGACATGCCTAGGCTGCGATACCTTGGAGTAGGTGGCCTGGGAGGGATCACCTCACTGGCATCATTAGCAACCTTTTCATTAATACCATGATTAGAGTTTATTAGGCTTGGTCCGTATAACGGGACTATGTCCTGTTGTGAGATTTCGGTTTTGCATACGGGACACTTTGCGTTTTCTTTTTCGAAGGTTTCTGATGAAGTTTCCTGGTATTGGATCCACTTGTAAATGCATGGCCAACAGTAGAGGTGACCGCATAGTGTCACTACTGGATCTCGGACGGTATCTAGGCAGATATTACATTCAAATGTTTCGGAAACTCTGGTTTCCGAATCCTCAACAACTTTAGCCATGGAACTATATAAAGGTTTTTTTTTCTTTTTTAGTTGACCGTGTTTTGTGCTAAATGGTTAGTGGATTATGGATTTATGGTTGGTTGTAGACACGAAAGAGTGTGTTCTTATAGAAGTTAACATAACAAATACGGATGACATAGTAGTCCTATCTCTCAAGGAAAAGTAATAATTTCTTTTTAGACTTCCAAATTACATTTCTTTATCTGTTCAAAATCGTCGTCTAATATTTTAAAACATTATATTTAATCTCGCATGAGTTGTTTAATGGTTGGACCGGTTTTTAACAAACTATCCAAAACACCTATTTATTTTTGTTTTTGAATGGTTAATAAGATTGAAATAAGTACCACTCATTTACATGAGAGTGCTTACCAACAATTAATTGTAATGTCATTTAGTTCATTCCGGTCAATGGTTAATTAATTAATTGTAATAATTATGAGGAAATAATGTACCCCACTCAGTATGAACCGCAAATGATGGTGACTGACATACCCGAATGACTGGAAATTTACGACCGGTTTAAATTGAAAAACGATAGATGCATAGCTAAGCAATAGAGGCGACTTGTGTGTCTATTGCCCAAGAAAGTCACCGCTAAAGGTAATAGCGACGACATGTCGTCGCTATTGAGTTGCCGCTAAAAGTTTGTCGCAAAAGCTCATGTTTTCGCCGCTATTGAAAGTCACCTCTAATAATGTCCGTCGCTAATACCTATAGAGCAATAGAGGCGACTTTTGTCGCATCTATAAATGTTGGTCGCTAATACTTATGGAGTAATAGAGGCGACTTTAGTCACCTTTATTCGTTAGTGTTTTTTTTTCTCTAGAAGCTATTCGTTTCTTGACTAGAGTTCATCTCCAGGGGGTAAGGATTTGTCTTTAATAAACTAGGGTTCGCAATTCAAGAAGGGGTGGCGGCTTGTCTACCTTCTATTGTGATGTAGCTTTCGTATTTCATTTTAATAAAATCTCAACTTTTAGTATTCAAAAAGAAAAAAAAAATTGCCTAATTTTCCAACTTTTTTTTTCCTGTTTTTCTGTTTCAAACCTGCTATTTTTCAGGTTACAACAAACCATAACAACATATATCACATAATATATCACATAATTAAACATAATGCTACCAACATAACGTTACAATCATCCTCGTTTTCAATCACAAATCATTTTACAACATAACTATGTCAAATCAAGATCATCGCCACTACCATAATTGTCGCTTCCATCATTGCCGTTTTCATCATCACCACAATCAACATCGATTTCTTCATTTAAAAAGCTTTTGAGTTTGCCTTAAAATTCCGAGTTCTTGAACATCTCTTTAAAATAACTCTACAAAATATCAAAGTTAACCATATATATTAATTAACATACCATCAAGCATATATATCTCTACCCATTTTTATCAAACTTAATAATAACATTTGCCAACTTTATCAAACTAACAATAAAACCAACCAACATATACAAAATGTCCAAGTATCAACATTAATGAAGTTCTACTAACATTTAGCAATTATACTAAGATTTACTAAACTATCAAAAGCATCAATAATAACCCAATTTGTAAACTACCAACATAAACTAAATTTACCAACCTACATGCATTCATTTTCCTTATATACCTTGTTAAACTAAACTAAGCTAGCTTACCTTTGAAAACTATGGAGTTTGTGACTCCACACCTCCAACAAACGGCCCTTTACTTGAACAAGGTATAGGCCCAATACCTCGAGCACGTCCACGTCTCGAACCCAAAACTATTTCAAAGATTGCAACACCATTCGCTTTGCCACCTTCATCAATCGGTTGTTGATTAATGTAAGCCTCATACTCTGCAACTAAGTCATGCTGTATTACAAAGATGATTTATTAGATATATATCTATATATATATATATATTATATTTAAAAAATACAATTTATATAAATACTTACATGCTCCTTATCGGCTCCCGGGTTTGTGAAAATACATTCTTTATTAGTATTGGTTTTATAAAATGCTTCAATTCGTTGCAAACCTTGTTTAACATTAAAACTCAAAATTAGACACTAAATGAACAATATTATATATGTATATAAGTTTAGGTTCCTGTACAAAGTGGATTTTTTGTGAGAAGGATGAGAAGGAATTATAACCATTAGATGAATTTACTCTAGGGTGTAGATTTAATTGATGGCAATATTGTAATTATTGTTATAATTATAATAATAAATGAGATGATTAGGGGTACAATTGTAAAATGTCACTCAAATTAAATATTAATAATACACAATAGTCAAATATCATCCTTTATTCACGCCATTTTTCAAAAAAAGGCAACTTTATTTATGGCAACAACATTTAAAAAACAACATAATTTGGTTAACATAGAAAAATTTCATAGCTTTAGTCCAAATTTCTAAATAACTTCTATCATTATTGCACATAATCCCAGAAATTATAGGAGTGTTTTTTTAGGAACGAGAATTAGGATGTTAGCCAATGACAAGAGTAAACAAGAAAAATCAAAAAGGAAATCAAGAATCTTGTCGTTACTGGCAAGGTTTGGCTCGCATATATTTGTATCAACGTGCTTTTTCTTTTTAGTTTGGGATGTTGTGTTTTATCATGCACCCTGTTGTGTTTTATACTCATACATATACGATGGTGTTTTAAATTTCTTTGTGAATTAGTCGGGTTTCAAAGCATCGTGTTTTAAATGTTTCCTATTTTGCGACCTGTTTGTGTTCATGGTAATCAGGATTGTTTAACAGTTCTTTGATTTTCGATTGGTAAGGATGTTATGTTTTATCATGATCATATTATTGTGTTTTATACTCATAGCTTATATAATACTGTGTTTTGCATTTTCTTTGGTGTTTTAAGATTATTAAACATGATATATATATATATATATATATATATATATATATATATATATAGACTGAATTACAAGTTTTGTCCTTTAAGTTGGTACCAGATTGCAAGGCATGTCCTTTAACTTTAAAATTGATTGGTTTTGTACTTTATGTTTTCAAATCTTGCACGTTTTGTCCTTTGGTGCTAACCCAGTTAATTTTTTTCGTTAAGTGGAGGGTAAAATTATCTTTTTACTCTTCCAAGGACTATTTGTGTAAGTAAATTAAAGTTTTGGACAAAAAGTAAAATTGAAAATTAATATAACCCCCCTATCTCTTAATACCTGCCAACACCATAACCCACCATCACCACCTGCCGCCGACCACCACCGCCTGCCTGAGCACCACCACCTGCCGCCGACCACCACCACCTGCCTGACCACCACCACCACCTGTTGACCTATTCAAAGAAATCCCAACCCGACCACCATAACCTGACCACCAATCGACCACCATAACCAATCACAGAGAGAGAGAGAGGGAGAGAGAGAGAGAGAGAGAGACCACACCACCACCGGAACCACCTCTGGCCTAGCCCAACCACCACCATGAACACCATCTCCATAACCATAACCAATCACCAATCTCCATAACCAAAGCCATTATAATATTATAATAATTAAAACAAAACCAATCAAATTGGTCTTCTTATCTGAAAACACAGTTGTCTCCTCCATAAACAAAACAAAACCAATCTCCATAACCAAAGCCTACTGCCAGTCGGCCACCACTACCACCACCAGCCCACCACCTCGTTTTTTTTCTCCTCAAAAATCAAACAGAAGCAGATTGAGAAAGCAAGTATGTGAGAGAGAGAGAGAGAGAGAGAGAACCCCCCACCGTTTCAGATCTTGGCGACCGATTGAAGGAGAAGATGATTCAAATCTGAAAACCCCATTCGCTACAATTCAATTACTGACGAAATTCAGTTAAGCTCGTAACAATCTTACTAGTATCTCCATGATTATTAAGCTCTCACCTGTCCTCATTGTGGGTTAGGGTTTTGGTCAGGGGTGAATGACGGAACTTTGTATGGTGACGGTGACTGTGTAGCTAGGGTTAGGGTTATGGTGTACGAAGGAGAGTGTGAATTAGGTGGTTGTGATGGTTGTGGGGGTGTAGGTTGACGAGAATGGTGGTTACAGCGGTGAAGGTGGAGGTGTGTGACGGTGGTTGGTGTGGGATGGGTGGTGGTGGTGTTGGTGACAGGTGATGGGTGATGTTGCAGGTAAGTAAGGGGAAAGAGATGTTGGAAAGAAAGGGGTATGTGTGTGTATATATATAAATCTTTATAAATGGATGAAAAGACCAATTTACCCTCTAATTAACGAAAAAAATTAACTAGGTTAGCACCAAAGGACAAAAAGTGCAAGATTTTAAAACATAAAGTACAAAACCAATCGATTTTAAAGTTAAAGGACATGCCTTGCAATCTGGTACAAACTTAATGGACAAAACTTGTAATTCAGTCACATATATATATATATATATATATATATATATAACACTATGGATTGAAAAACAAACCAACATTACTGTGCTATAAAACACCATACGAATATTTAAACACCACGTGTTTATGTTAGTGTATTTCGGTTGAATAAAGGAGATATAATCTTCCATAAAAAAATTGGAATGTAATTAAATGCATCTTAATTTTTGAAAATAAATGAATGGATGAACTATAATTAATGGTTAAATTGACTAATACACCCTTATTGCAAATAATTAAGATTGCCACGTGTCAAGTTTCTATGGTTTCTCACACTTCTCACACAAAAAACATTTTGACCCATGTATGTGTATATAAATATATATACTATATAGGATTAGGTTCAAATGAAAACACACTTTTCGTGAAAGAACCGTGAGAACACCGACGTAAAATGTGAATTTAAAAAAAAAAAAAAATTTCCACCGGTGTAAAAACGGGTAACCTCGACGTAAGAAAAAATAAAATTTTTTTTTTTACAACAGTGTAAACGACCATGGCCCACCTTATTTTGTCTTATTAGGAAAGAGAATATTCCCTTTTGTATTTTATTCAACTTTAATTGTGCTCCACGTATCTTTTTTGATTAAAATAAGTGTGTGGTGGAAAAATGAGTTCTTTAGTTATTTTACGAAAAGTGTGTTTTCATTTTACCCCTTCCCTATACTATATAAACTCTTTATATAAAGCATAACCTCTTTATAACAAAAGCTAGCATAAGCACTCGTTCCTCCTTGGTAAATGTATTTTTGTTGCGTGCGACATGGTTTGTTAGGGGTGTACAAAAAGCTCGCGGCTCGCTCAAACTAACTCGAAAAAAGCTCGAAAATAGCTCGCTCGAAAGGGCTCGTTTTGTTTTCGAGCCGAGGCGAGCTGACTCGTTTTGTAATCGAGCCGAGCTCGAGCCAGGGGTGTTCAGCTCGTGGCTCGGCTCGATGGCTCGACTCGTGGCTCGGCTCGATGGCTCAATATATGGCTCGATTCAGGCTTGTGTATGTGTAATTAATATATAGATGAAAGTAATATATTTTGGCTCCGAATGCAATTTTAAAATTCAAATTTTGAAAGCCCCGCTCATACTACCTATCTACCTCACCTCTTCATAATCCAATAAACTGTAACTTAGAAAAATAAAAAATAAACATGTATATATGTAATTTTATTTTATTTTTGTTTTGATTTTTACTTTATAAATACTTATAAAAAAATAATAAAAAAATAACGAGCTGGCTCGAGCTCGGCTTTTCAGCTCGACCAAAAAAACGAGCCGAGCCGAGCTGGCTCGTTTAAGTTCGAGCTCGAGCTCGAGCTAAGCCTGGCTCGGCTCGACTCGGCTCGTGTACAGCCCTATGCTTGGTTAGTTAACGACCGTTTGATATCTTCTGGCAACAAGAAATGATTTATAGCTTTCTGGCAGTTCACGTTAGTCATATCATCCGGTACTTTGGCCCTTGCTCGCTCAACATGGCCGTACCCTCTTGCATTTCGAAACTCGGTTTTAGCCTTGTTTTTTCAATTGCTTTTAATCATTTCTGTAGCACTTACCTTATTCCACCCTTAATCTTTGAAGCATGGGTATCTTTCTCAACCTCGGCCAGATTAAACTTTCTCTACATATACAAATAAATTTAGGTAAGAAAAAAGGAATCAACGGAAAACATATCTAAAACATACTTATAAATCACTAATTTACCCTGATATACTCATCCAAGGCGTTCTTCTCATGCTCATCAACATTCCTCTATCCTTCTTTGTCTAGCGAAATGTGTCGCCACATGTAGAGTGCCACATCTCTAGTAAATAGTCGCATGGTTTCCCGATCGAATGATACGTGCAATTATCAAACGGGACACTCAAAGGTCGTCCCTTGTTTTTATTTAACTCTTTGTCAAGTCCTAACAATTTGGCTTTCCCCCTTGTCTTTTTTCTAGGCACAACTGCAATTATAATTAAGATTTATTAGTCACAACTGCTATAATAAATGAAATAAAAATAGTATAATTGATTTCTAACTATACTTATGGTCCTACTCATGGGAACCTCGCCCAAAACAATCCCCGAGGGGTGGATCCCCAGCTCCGTCCTCACCATGACCACGAGGCATCACATCGGCCATCAAAAAGGCAAACACAACCCAAATGGAGATCAACATTTCCTGCAAATATACAAATAAAAACTACAACTTGGGTCATTCATATACATTTGTAAATCATAACCCAAATCGGGATGAACAATTACAACCCAAAATATATAATCTAACATGTGTCTCATTTACCCAAAAAAAAAAAAAAAAAAAAAACAAAAAAAAAAAAACAAAAACAAAATAGAACAAGGTCTCTCAAATACAGATTAATAGAAAGTAGACTAAATCTTGTTTTAATCAGACTCTCTGTCAGATACTCCATTTTACGTCTCGGATGGCTCTGTGTCATTATCGAGATCGTTCTCATCATAATCAGTCTCCCACTCAGACTCTTCATTATCGATAGGCACTGGCGGGTCAATTTCACTTGCAGTCTCACCGTCAGTAACATGAGAAGGAATGTTTTGAAAGTATTGGGCGAAGTCGATGCAAAATGTACTATTAGATGAAGAATTGTTGTGAACATTGTCAAGATCTTCGGCTAAGTCAATTTCATCATTTTGAACATTCTCGACGCGGCTATCATTTAATGGTCAATCCCAAATTCTTCAATGATTAACATTCTCGACAACCCACCTATGGTTATTGCTTTGGTTTCTTCGAGAAGGTTATTTGATGTATAACACTTCTTTGGCTTGCGAAGCAAATACGAGTTGATCTTCTTTGTCCCATTCATGTTTCGTGCTGATACTGGTGATATTGTTATCATATCTAACAAACCTTCGAGTATCAAACCACTTACACCAAAATATGGCAGTTAAATACTCATTATTATGACACATCTCAATAATCTCTTCTAATTTGCCATAAAATTTATCACCATTTTCTCCCTCCACTAGAACCCTGGAGTTTTGAGTTGTTTTTTGTGCATCACGTTCAAGTACCATAAACCATACACCGTTGACTATGCAAGCAGTGTAACTATGGGGCAGTATTTCTGCATCCACTGAAAGAGCATACAACTCTAGAAAATCTTTATTTTTTTTAATCAAATATACCTAACAAATATGGAGTAATAATGTTTGTTATATATGTATTACCTACAAATATAAAGTAATTTGTGTTATATATGTGTTACCTTCTTGAGAAACCATTTTAGAAATTTTGTTTTAACATCAGCTTTGGGATGTTTAGATTTAAATTCACTAAAATGATGACAAATATATACAAGTCAGAAAGGGAAAAATACTAATTAATAGATAATGAAAAATTAAAGATATAAACACTAACTTCATATAGTTCCTAACTTCTTTGCAGCTATCGAGGATAAACCATTCTATCTTGAGTTTTTCACTTGCTGAAAGATGTTTGATCTTAGTTGCGCTCATTGGACGACATTTAGACTAAAAAACCAACAACTTTGTTTTTTGGACAACAACATCCTTGTTTTTATCAGGGCAATTGAACTTAATCTGAGCATCTTGAAAGTACACCGAACAAAATGTTAGAGATTCTTCAGCTACATGACCTTCAGCAATACAACCATCCGACGTTGTTGAGTTTCTAACATAGTTTTTTAGTTGTTTCATATACGTTTCAAACGGATACATCCATCTAAACCATACCGGACCTCCGCGAATCCCTTCGTCAAGGTGACATACAAATTCATGATTACGTTCCGGACCGCAATCACCAATTTACCTTACATTAGAGTTTTGTGTCCTTCTATGACTCTAAGCTAAGCACACATGCAAACAAGTTCGTAAATGCAGCAAATATCAAATAGCATAAAATTCCCTGTTTTTCCTTATTTATGCTTGTATCATTATTTTTCCTTATACATTTTATCCTTACAAAAGCGATTTAAAAGATTTATAATTATTTAATAGTCAAAATTGTGCTTAAAAAAATATTGCTTTGGACCAGGGTCGAACCCGCGTCCAAAGCCGGTTCAAACTTTAGCAAACACAACACAACCACTCAGCCAAAGCCTTTCTATTGTCAGAAATATAATATTATTTTCTGAAATTTGTGAGATTTGATATTTTTGAATATTATTACCATGTTTAGATTAATATGTTATAATTTATTATATATACTTTATTTATAAAAATTATTTTTCACACTATACTATTTCAGTACAACAACCATTGACCAATATTTTACAAAAAAATCTTTTACTGATTTATTTTATAATTTATTCTTTTATTATTTGTTTAACAACTGTTTCAATCAGTTAACGATCATCATTCACCAAATTAGAAACCCTAGAATACCTATAGACTAGAAAACTTATATTTTTAAGGTTTCCCAACACTTATTTTATTGCCTTGAACTTAGGGTAATACTTGGGATCTTTAGTGCCACGTTTAGACTATTTTCAAGAAATCAACACTTTTTCTAAGGTGAGTTTACATTGCTTCTTTTATACTATTTTTCTATGACGTTTTTGTACAAAACATGTTTACACGAAACTACTTGAGACTAAAACTATGCAATTCATTATCTGTGTGCTTATGTGATTCTTTGATACAACATGTCTTAAACAATAGACTAGGAAGACTTAAACATGAGGCTTGCGTAATCATTAACTCTGATCAAGCCAAAGATAACAATAATAAATCTATTGGGTTGACAACCCCACCCAGGGCCGTTGGCCGGGTTTATGGTCAACGAGGGTGATTGGAATCGACAAACTATTGAAACTATAGGTGAACCATATGCTTATGGGAGGGACCACTAAAAATAGTCACACAAGGTTGATTACGTGCCTAGTTACCTTAGTCTTGTTTTCACATGTCGACTTAGAAGAGCATTTGACACATGAATTGCAATATGAAATTTGATTGACTAATGGAAACTAAAACTTTGTATCTCACCAACTTTTAGTTGACCCCCCCTTTCCCCATCCTTTCCAAACATAACATTTCAGGAAATACCGATGCTTGAAGTTTAATGCATTTCTCAAGAGGAGTTATTTGAAGTTTTTAAGTTTATTTCATTGTTTGATGTATTAGAATTTATTTCAAGACATTTCTTTTATGTAATTTGGTTTGGTTTTTAGTATTGTAATAAATGATTGTTTAAAATTATATTAATTGCCATGAGCTACTGAACAATCGTCAATATGTGACATCTTGATGTTTTCGCCATCGGTTGGGGTGTTACACTATGAGTCGTACTCATGTTACCGAATGGACTAAAACCGTCAGCCGCAAGCCCTAAGCGAACATCTCGGGATTCCTTCGAAAAGTATAGGTACTTTACATCAAACTCTTTCCATGAAGATCCATCAACGTGATGGCGCATAGTACCCTCTTATGATCGCTCGGTATTGTGCCATATCATATCTTTAGTTGTGTGCCTTGAACCATATAAATTTCGTAGTCTATGGGTCAAAGGAAAGTATCGTTAAATCTTCAACGCTACCTTCTTACCCTTTGTTTCTTTATCGACCCACCGACTTTCATTATAAACAGGATAATTTTGCAATGACTCGTTTTCTTTCTAGAAGAGAGGACAATCATATTTACACACATCTATCATCTCATACCCTAAACCAAGCTTCTCTAATTTCTTTTTCGCCAGATAATGCGAATAGGGAATCTTGTGGCCTACTAGATGTGAAATTTGCAACAACTCAAGGAGCTGATCAAATGAATTATTGGTCCATTTGTTCCTCACCTTTATGTTCATAAGCTTTGCTAAAAAGTCAAGGGAAGAAAACGTAGTACAACTAGGATATAATTCTGATACGACTTTGTAAGACCCTAACCCGTAATCACGCGATCAACGCCCAAATCATACGGGTTTTGACCTTACTTAAACCACTCCCGATTAAAACTTAGATATTTAAGAAAAATTTAAATTATCGTGATAAATTCTTTTTGATTTCTACACTTTAACTATTACAACATATGATGAGATTTCGCAATTTCACGGGAGACTCTTGAATTCTATTGCGGAAGCTTGATGAGTGTTCGGGCGTGTTCGGTTCTTCTCGTGACTTGATCCTTGCTCCGGGATGTCCATCAAATGTTTACCTAGCACCACCACCCAAAGAATGGTTAGTGGGTTGTCAATAATACAATTAAACTAGTATGGGAGTCGTTACACGTCGAAACGGAACGAACCAGGCCAAACGGCCCTTATTCAGGAGAACAAACTATTGCGACTTTTGCGCAGCAGCTGTTCGGATCGCTTTTACCCCTTCTAAAACCCAAAATCCAACTTCGACTTTCAAATGAGAATTGTTCTACGCTCCGAGAGCTTTCCAGGCATATAAAGAACACCTCCTAACGATTTTTCTACGATTTTATATAGAATTTTAAAGATCGTGCTGACATGCAGGTCAAAGCGCGCGGCCGGTCGGTTTAAGCGCGCGGCCGCGCAAAGCCTCTGATCGTTTTTTGGTGATTTTTAAGCATGGGAATCATATCGCAACTGCATTTGATGATTCCCGAAGCCTAAGTAATGACTTGCCGACTAAATAAACCTTTGTTTGACTGAAATTATGGTCCGGTTTATGTCGCCATGATCCGGTTCTTAGTTTTGAATTTTTATGGCGACTTTTACCCAATTTGACCCATTAAGGCCTTAAATCAAACAAGGCACTTTTGACCACTTAAATTGCATACCGTTTGAGTTGTCAAGTCATTAGACACTTGATCAACAAAAGCGTTTGTCCGACTTGTTTCATTACGACTTAGATTCTTAGAATCAACCTTTATTAATCCTTTAAATCCCCAAAATGCCCCTCATGATCAAATCTTTCAATTTAGCCATTCGTGGCGAAACTTCTTGTTTCAAATCCAATGTTTTTGACTCAATGACTTGTTTAAAAACCTCTAAGTCCTTCCGGACTTAGTGTTTCATCCTTTCTCAAGTTTTCACTTGTTTAGTCAATTCTAAGCGTATTAGCGCGCATTTGACACAGCTATGAAAATAACTTACTTGATTGGCACCCACACCTCATGTGAGTACTTTTATCACCTATGTTGCTTCGCCCGAAGGCGTTTATTCGACTACGGACTTACCGGGTGGTGTTGACCCATTCTCATACCTTGTGCGTATCCTCCACGATTCTTAGCATCAAGCGTGCATGCGCAAATGCATCTAACTGCGTGCTTTCTAAATATACACATTAATTCCTCGAAACTCAAATGGTAATAACTTGCCATTTGATCCGTTTAACCTCATGAATCTTATTGCTTGAAATACAAGCATCAAGTATTGGACTCACATGGTGAGGATATCACCATTTGATCCGTTTAGACACGTCGTTCATAATACTAAGTTATCCAAGTTTTTATATATGGTTCAAGTGTCACAAACTTGACCCATTTAACAACATGCTTAACAACTTCATTCAATTGATTTAATTGGATTAAAACATAATTTCTCACATATCTTTATTAGTTGACCCGTTTGATGGATTTCTCCATTTGGTCATAACTCATTATCTCGATTAAGGTCATAAACCACATTTTGTATTGAGTGCACATAAGGCGACCCACTTAATAGATTCTACCCCTTAGGGTTTATCTTCATCTCACACTCAAGATTTAAAACTAATGTTTATAACAATTTAAGCTATGTTATAGTATATTGGTGTAAGTAAAACTTACTTGTATTCATTCCCATTTACTTGCACTTTAGGCTCATATCCGCTTGACCCGTCTTGTTCTTTGATCCATTCCATTCAAGCTTGCACCTAGCTTGACAAGATCAACCTTCACTATACTCATAAGATTAGTTAAGTTAGTCATCATATCCAATAACTAACACATCTCATGAGTTTATTCACACCATTATTTCGTTTTCCCAATTATCATTTGGCTAAACTTTTCATGTATGGTGTGATTCATAATTTAAACATGTGTTTCACGTTTTATATACGGGTAATTCCATGATTACCCAAATCAAGTTACCACCTCAATTTGCAAACAAGACTATTGAGGCATTTCATCAAACACTTGGTGTGCATCCACCCAAAATACTTGATTTCAAGAATCTAACTTTAACCAAAATATACCCACGTATCTAATTATCAACATAACATGATATTTAGGCATTTCATCTTATTTGATCATTATGTCAACTCCTAAGAGTCACCCAAAACTACTAATCATGTGGGGTTTCAACCTAGAGGTTAAACCCCAAATCTTACATATTCACATAATCATATGGTCAAAATCAAATGCACATGTAGAATGTGATTCATACCCGAATTATACCTAATTGAGGCTCCCTAAAGCTAGAGAAACCTCTAACAACTCATAAATTAACGTTTTGTCAAAACCCTAGATTTTGACCCAAATTAAAAACGAGTTTAACATCAAATTCAACACGAATTAAAGGTACCTTGATGTTCATTAGGCCTTAGATGATCCCTTTCTTGCTAATGCATTGAAAAACCCCTTGATTTGGCTTGGATTCAAGCATATTATTAAGTTATGGTTTGGGTTGGTGAAGGAGATGTAATCTCCTGATGTTGAAGTCGACACACACACACTTGTGTGTGTGTTTATACTTATTTACCATTTACATATTTCTTGTTTGGCTAGATGGCAACTATAGTCCCTCAAGTTTAGTCTCGGTTCATTTTGCTATATAAAAAGAAACTAACTCATAAGCTAGTTTCAAACACCTTTTATTCATTTATAAACATAATATTATTAACTAGGTTATTTCCATATTAGAATATAACCCATATTCTATTCTCTAAGTCTCGTTTTAATATTTTTCTAATCACGCCTAAGGGCGTAGTTAGGCGAACGAATGGTTTTGGGGTATTACAACTCTACCCCCCTTAAAGAGGTTTCGTCCTCGAAACCTTTCTCTTGTATTTGCTTGGGTTACCCTAAAGTACTTTGTTCTCTAAACCGATTTGAGCACCGCCCGTTCCTTACCAATCTATTGTATAAGCAATTAGTACTATATACTTAGGGCGATTATCCCTTTGTTCGACTTCACACCTTTCGATTGTTATATGAAAGCCTTAGCATTCATAATATGACTTGAGTTATTCTATCATTTCGGTTAACTTGGGGCATATGTACATACATACCCCTACTAGGCATTTTAGCTACTTATGTTTCTCATAGGCCTTCCTTAGAACCGTAGACTATTCCCCGTCTACTATTATCCCGAAGGATGTAATGGTTTAAGGGTCCATTCTATCATGCACCTTAGGGCATCTACTGTGATACTCAATTGTAGTATGCATATATATACATGTCTATGCATCTATTAACAACTAGTAAATTGTCTTGGTTTCCAAGACTAACCCGACTTTTAACATAGCCGTTTTCTAGCCCCTTGGATTCATCCCCGAATCCAACTCTCGTTTCCTTTTGGTTTGCTAGAATGTTATAAACAAACCTTGCTTTACATTAACATTTTCCTTTCTTTGGCTAATCCTTATTTTAAGAATTTGCCATTTATTTGGTTTACCCAAGTTCCCGTTTTGTTAACTCGATTGGTGGTCATTGCCCCAACCGACTAGTTTAAAGATTTTTGAGTTTTAGATTTCAAATCGTTTATATATATTTAGAACACTTAGTTTCTAAAAGTCCTTTTTATGATTACCGATCGCACTATAAATTGAGGTCGGTTTTCTTTTCATAAAACACGGTGTAGATTGGTCATTACAACTTATTGTATCGACTAATCTCCTGTTGTCCCGATTTTCACTAGATTGTACCGATTATACAATTCAATGTTTTCACAGTTTACACGAGGGTTGAATGATTTACTGGTCTATCACAGCCCAATCCACCGTTTTAGGTCATTAATCCCAAGATTCATGACTTACCCGAATGTGATTATGACTCAACCCTTGATAAAGGTTCAAGTCCCCATTTACGAATTTAACCTTCTACAAAAGTCCGAGTTTAATTATGACTTAACCTTGATTATGGTCCAAGTCTGTTTTCAAGCTAAATCTGTTTATGACTCAACCTTGATTAAGGTTCAAGTTTATTTCCGAACTGAATCTATTTATGACTAAGCCTTGATTAAGATTCAAGTCAATCTTTGTATCAACCCAGGATAACTCGTATCGTATATTGCCCGTTTTGCTAGCCCAACGTATAAGCTGGTGCCTCGCTCAAGGTCTTGTATGGTTCGCATCCCTGTCGTGTTAGACAGTGGACTACGTCCAAACGCTCCAGTTTGTTGTCCTCTTTGGTAGCCCAACGTATTCTAGCTGGTGCCTCGCTCAAGGTCTGGCATGGATCGCATCCCTGCCGTGTTAGACAGTGGACTATGTCCAAACGCTCTAGTTTGTTGTCCTCTTTGCTAGCCCAGCGTATTCTAGTTGGTGCCTCGCTCAAGGTCTTGCATGGTTCGCATCCCTGCCGTGTTAGACAGTGGACTACGTCCAAACGCTCCGGTTTGTTGTCCTCTTTGCTAGCCCAGCGTATTCTAGCTGGTGCCTCGCTCAAGGTCTTGCATGGATCGCATCCTTGCCGTGTTAGACAGTGGACTACGTCCAACATCCCCCGGCACCTCACACTTACTAAGCCTTTGTTACATAGGTTGTATATGTATTAATCATAAGAAACCCATGGTATCATATGTTTAACACTTACCTGGCCAGGGTAAGTAATTCGCATATGGTACGCACAGACTTATTATAATTAAGGCATCACACCCTATGCAAACAAATTTTCAGCTCATGCTTGTGCCCCCTATTTTATTTGGTAAAACCCTTCCTTGATAAATTATTCAATGTTAGGTTTTTACCTTTATTCATTAAGAAAAAGCGATGTGTTTTCAATTTAATAAGCTTTGTGTGATCACACTCGGTATGATCACAACGCCTTTCTAAACATTAGTTTGGGGATGATTACCCCCAACCGGGTCTCGATGTTCAAGTTAAGTTTGTGCATTGATCATTCATTATCGTGAACTATGCACCTTTCACATTTTTCCTATTGCTTGCATATGCAATTACCACTCTTCAGGTGATAATTGCATACTAATGCACCTACTATGGTTTCGAGCATGTACCTGTTTGATACTTGCTCCCGTGTTCCCTTTCGTTACTGATCCATTAGCCCGAGTCGTTACTTGACTTGGTCCTTAGTGAGCATGCTATCAGCCGGGCTCCCGAAACCTCTACAACCTCATTTGGTGAATCATTTGATCCTCTCTCGATCAAATAATATGTTATCATCCCTGTCAAATTTATAATTTCAATCAATTAGTAACATGACATTTCAGTATTAATATGCATCACTGCAATAGTGATGTTAGAATTCTTGTTATACGAGATTATCGTTGCCCGAATCAATCTTTTGGATAGGCCCCATGAGTACCTAACCATTCCCTTATCAAGATTTTGAGATAGAGTGTATCTACACGATATAACTATTGATTACCTATAACAATTTCCAATCAAAACAGATGTTCATTATAGGTATTACTTACCGGATTCCTCGATCAAGTCTCGAACCGAACACCCTTCAACATTTTGAGCGCACGGTTTGAGTCCAAGTATCCTTCTCGACACTCGGATCCCTCAAACCTATGGCTCTTATACCACTTGTAAGACCCTAACCCGTAATCACGCGATCAACGCCCAAATCATACGGGTTTTGACCTTACTTAAACCACACCCGATTAAAACTTAGATATTTAAGAAAAACTTAAATTATCGTGATAAATTCTTTTTGATTTCTACACTTTAACTATTACAGCATATGATGATATTTCGCAATTTCACGGGAGACTCTTGAATTCTATTGCGGAAGCTTGATGAGTGTTCGGGCGTGTTCGGTTCTTCTCGTGACTTGATCCTTGCTCCGGGATGTCCATCAAATGTTTACCTAGCACCACCACCCAAAGAATGGTTAGTGGGTTGTCAATAATACAATTAAACTAGTATGGGAGTCGTTACACGTCGAAACGGAACGAACCAGGCCAAACGGCCCTTATTCAGGAGAACAAACTATTGCGACTTTTGCGCAGCAGCTGTTCGGATCGCTTTTACCCCTTCTAAAACCCAAAATCCAACTTCGACTTTCAAATGAGAATTGTTCTACGCTCCGAGAGCTTTCCAGGCATATAAAGAACACCTCCTAACGATTTTTCTACGATTTTATATGGAATTTTAAAGATCGTGCTGACATGCAGGTCAAAGCTCGCGGCCGGTCGGTTTAAGCGCGTGGCCGCGCAAAGCTTCTGATCGTTTTTTGGTGATTTTTAAGCATGGGAATCATATCACAACTGCATTTGATGATTCCCGAAGCCTAAGTAATGACTTGCCGACTAAATAAACCTTTGTTTGACTGAAATTATGGTCCGGTTTATGTCGCCATAATCCGGTTCTTAGTTTTGAATTTTTATGGCGACTTTTACCCAATTTGACCCATTAAGGCCTTAAATCAAACAAGGCACTTTTGACCACTTAAATTGCATACCGTTTGAGTTGTCAAGTCATTAGACACTTGATCAACAAAAGCGTTTGTCCGACTTGTTTCATTACGACTTAGATTCTTAGAATCAACCTTTATTAATCCTTTAAATCCCCAAAATGCCCCTCATGACCAAATCTTTCAATTTAGCCATTCGTGGCGAAACTTCTTGTTTCAAATCCAATGTTTTTGACTCAATGACTTGTTTAAAAACCTCTAAGTCCTTCCGGACTTAGTGTTTCATCCTTTCTCAAGTTTTCACTTGTTTAGTCAATTCTAAGCGCATTAGCGCGCATTTGACACAGCTATGAAAATAACTTACTTGATTGGCACCCACACCTCATGTGAGTACTTTTATCACCTATGTTGCTTCGCCCGAAGGCGTTTATTCGACTACGGACTTACCGGGTGGTGTTGACCCATTCTCATACCTTGTGCGTATCCTCCACGATTCTTAGCATCAAGCGTGCATGCGCAAATGCATCTAACTGCGTGCTTTCTAAATATACACATTAATTCCTCGAAACTCAAATGGTAATAACTTGCCATTTGATCCGTTTAACCTCATGAATCTTATTGCTTGAAATACAAGCATCAAGTATTGGACTCACATGGTGAGGATATCACCATTTGATCCGTTTAGACACGTCGTTCATAATACTAAGTTATCCAAGTTTTTATATATGGTTCAAGTGTCACAAACTTGACCCATTTAACAACATGCTTAACAACTTCATTCAATTGATTTAATTGGATTAAAACATAATTTCTCACATATCTTTATTAGTTGACCCGTTTGATGGATTTCTCCATTTGGTCATAACTCATTATCTCGATTAAGGTCATAAACCACATTTTGTATTGAGTGCACATAAGGCGACCCACTTAATAGATTCTACCCCTTAGGGTTTATCTTCATCTCACACTCAAGATTTAAAACTAATGTTTATAACAATTTAAGCTATGTTATAGTATATTGGTGTAAGTAAAACTTACTTGTATTCATTCCCATTTACTTGCACTTTAGGCTCATATCCGCTTGACCCGTCTTGTTCTTTGATCCATTCCATTCAAGCTTGTACCTAGCTTGACAAGATCAACCATCACTATACTCATAAGATTAGTTAAGTTAGTCATCATATCCAATAATTAACACATCTCATGAGTTTATTCACACCATTATTTCGTTTTCCCAATTATCATTTGGCTAAACTTTTCATGTATGGTGTGATTCATATTTTAAATATGTGTTTCACGTTTTATATACTGGTAATTCCATGATTACCCAAATCAAGTTACCACCTCAATTTGCAAACAAGACTATTGAGGCATTTCATCAAACACTTGGTGTGCATCCACCCAAAATACTTGATTTCAAGAATCTAACTTTAACCAAAATATACCCACGTATCTAATTATCAACATAACATGATATTTAGGCATTTCATCTTATTTGATCATTATGTCAACTCCTAAGAGTCACCCAAAACTACTAATCATGTGGGGTTTCAACCTAGAAGTTAAACCCCAAATCTTACATATTCACATAATCATATGGTCAAAATCAAATGCACATGTAGAATGTGATTCATACCCGAATTATACCTAATTGAGGCTCCCTAAAGCTAGAGAAACCTCTAACAACTCATAAATTCACGTTTTGTCAAAACCCTAGATTTTGACCCAAATTAAAAACGAGTTAACATCAAATTCAACACGAATTAAAGGTACCTTGATGTTCATTAGGCCTTAGATGATCCCTTTCTTGCTAATGCATTGAAAAACCCCTTGATTTGGCTTGGATTCAAGCATATTATTAAGTTATGGTTTGGGTTGGTGAAGGAGATGTAATCTCCTGATGTTGAAGTCGACACACACACACTTGTGTGTGTGTTTATACTTATTTACCATTTACATATGTCTTGTTTGGCTAGATGGCAACTATAGTCCCTCAAGTTTAGTCTTGGTTCATTTTGCTATATAAAAAGAAACTAACTCATAAGCTAGTTTCAAACACCTTTTATTCATTTATAAACATAATATTATTAACTAGGTTATTTCCATATTAGAATATAACCCATATTCTGTTCTCTAACTCTCGTTTTAATATTTTTCTAATCACGCCTAAGGGCGTAGTTAGGCGAACGAATGGTTTTGGGGTGTTACAGACTTCCTCTATCAAGGCTTTATAAGGTCTTTGATAACGTCATCCATATCCTTTCTTGCCGTAACATCATCTAAATCTACATCTCCAACGTGAGGAGCGGTTAGAACTTCACCGTGATAGGTCCACGTCATGTAGTTCCGATCGATACCAATACGTCGTAGATGACATGTTCTTTGCACATCTCGATAAAAGATTCAAGTCCTTCTCGGTGGTCAGGTGCTAAATAATCATAATCAATCCAGTTTTTATCGAAAGACATGATAATGTAACTGAAACAGAATTTAATGTTTAAGGTATCCACTTTCAGATGAGTATTTCTAAGCTTGTCAAGGTAATTTAAATTATTTTATTTAGTTACATATACATATTTATTTATTTTTCTACACATACATACTAACGTACCTACTAATACACATTTACATACACAAATATAGTCCAACGATCGTAATCAATCTAGATTTTATCGACATGCATGATAACGTAACTCAAATAGAATTTAGTGTTTAGACAGATGATTATTAACAATTGAAGGGTGGGCTGCTACACCCAGTTTTTGAATACTTTATCTCATATATAAATGCATATTACACGAATGTTTGCTTAAGAAAAATCCGGCAGTATTTCCCCTTAGCTCCCAAGTATATATAATTCAGACCTGAAGAGCAAAGAGGAAATGACAGCCGAATTTTTCAAAAACAAACTGTGACATCCCGCCAAAATCGGCGTGTTTCCGTACGTAATTAGTATATTTAATTAACAGTAATTAAGTGCAATTCTAAATTAATTGTATTAATTTAGCCTTTAGAGAATATCAAATTCCACATAGGATGCATAGGAATGCATTTGTTTAATTGAAAGCACGACGAAATCGCATGCAAATAAACTTGTCCGGAATGGACGTTGGTGTTTACCCGTGACAATTAATTAACCAAAAATGATCCCAAACACCTGGGATATAAAATAAAGGGTATTTTCATGAAATATTATGTGTTTTGGAACTCCAAAACCATAAATGGAAACTCCAAATATAAATCTCCCGGTAACGAGTAAAGTTCACGTATCGCACCCGATACTTGCAAAACATATAAAGTCACCCAATTAAAGCCCAAATAACTTACCAATGCCTAAACTTGTCAATGTTAAGGGTATTAGAAGTTGATTATATGTCCGATGTAGCTTGTAATAGACACGCGATAAAATCCCAAACCCCTAACCGAAACACTTAGAACTTAACCATGATATCACAAGATATTTAGCAAAAGCAAGTGGGCCCCACAACACCCTTTTGTGGCCGGTTCTAGGTTGTTCCCAAGCCACCCTATTGTTGCTTGTTTGGCTATCTAAAATTATGGTGTTTAGAAGCATGCTTAAGCCATGAGTTGTCCATAGTACATGTGATAGGATTTATGATGAATAATACCCTCTAGGCCGGCCAAAAGCAAGAAGCTATAGCCACCCTTGTGCCACCTAAAGATGCATCTAATGATGGTGTCTTGGGCATGCTTGGTGATTATTATATTATACAATTAATGTCACATGGTGAATTAACACTTTATAAGCTATTATAATCACACTTCAACAAAATAAACAACCATCCCCCTCTCTCTCTCCCTAAAAGTTACGGCCATAAGGCCATCACCACCACCACCACCCTTAGTTTTCAAACAAGAACACTCATAAATCACTTCACTTTTCATCCCTAGATTAAGTGTATTTGGAAGCTTGGAGCATAACCCATGGAAGAACACACTAAACCACATCCAAATCAAGAGTTTTGTGTTCCCTAGCCTTGTGCTAGTAGTAAGCTTCTTGATCTTATCTTTTAAATCTTGAAAGGCAAGTTGTACATGGGGTATCGTTATGGATTCTAACAAAATAAAACACATCAAAATATCAAATTCCAATGGGTGTTTAAAGGTGATATTAGGGTCGTAGGGTTTGGAAGGTTGATGTTGTTTTGTAAGCTAAAAAGATAAACAAAATCTTACCCATGTTAAGGATCTAGACATAATATGTAACATGTGTTGTAAACATGAAATGTCATATGTTTTTACAAGTTTACCATGGGTAAATAAAAAGATGATAATGGCCATGAGTTTATATAAATTTGTTAGTGATTTTTTGTAATTTTTGAAAGTTCACATAAACATATGTTCAAAGATGTTTTGAATGGTTTTTATAAAAATAACGTGAACACACTTAAAAGTGACTTTAATCATCTTAAAATGACCATCTAACACACAATATTATGATGGATCCATGAAATGTTACAAGATCTAGAAGTTCCATATTCAAAGTTACTAACTTTGAAACACCAAAAGTGGACATGTTGGACTAAAAATACCAAATACCCTTATTATTATCCTTAATAAAATTATTAGGGACTAGTGATAATGTGGGATCATAATAATCCATATTGACAAAATTGACAAAACTAAGTTACTAGTTTAGTAAGAATTTGTCATTCTTGAAAGAATAAGGATAAAAATGTAACTTTTAAAAGTTGAGGTTTGAAGAAACACGAATCCTGGATTATCTGGTGAGCGCTAATCCAGGGGTGGTTCTACGGTATTTGATAAAGAGAGTGTGTTTATAAAATACGTGTGGGTCTAAGAACAAGACCAAGGAGTTTAGAAGACTACCGATTAGAAGAGCCAAGCCTTGAAAAGTTAGTGAAATAAACAAGGGGTTGAAGAAGCTACAAAGGAGTTCGTATACTTCTTGAGTGAAAGTATGTGTGATATTAGATGCCAACAAAAGGAGAAGGAGCTTCTCCATTTATAGTACCTAGCTACCATGCTTTCTCAGCCCATCCTCTACCCTTGATAGGGCCTGGCCCAGGTAGAGGTGTCTCTAAGAATCCGGCCCAAGTCCTTAAGACCATTTGGTGCAAGTGGGTTTTGATAAAAAAAGGAGAAAGTAAAATACTAAGGCGGATGTTACCGTCCTGACGACTGTACACGTGGCGCCCATCGAGTGGACGCTGGTGGTTGGCGGACACGTGGCACCCGCCTGTTGGTAGACCGAGGGCGGTGGGTAATCATACCTTTCTTGGACCTCGAGACAGGTTGAGAAAGTCTGCTTGTCAGGAAGATATCTTGGCTGGGAGGCTGCCACGTCGTCGTCCTTTGTGCATGTCAGACTGAGAGCAATCTCTGATTGGAGAGGAACTCTGACGGGCAGCCTGCTGCGTCAGAGATATTTTATTTGGGGCAGGTGTGAGTCCCAAAGCTGCCCCAAAGGTTATCTTCCAGCTGTGTTGGCGAAGCTTCCTTTGGCTTGCTGAGGAAGCTTCGAAACATGTTGGGTCCGCCGACGTAAAACGTTCGAACGATGTTGCGCCTGGCGTTGATTGGGCGCCAGGGTGTATCGCCGACGTAAAACGGGCGGGTAGTGCTGCTTCGGATGCCAGATGTATCGCCGACGTAGAACGGGCGGGTGCACGCCAGATGTTCCGCTGACTTAAAACGGGCGGATGGACGCTAAACGATCCGCTGACGTAAAATGGGCGGATGGAAGCCAGGCGATGCCGGTTCTCGTTGGGCGATGGTATGGTATTTGTAATTTTTTGATACCATATGCCTTCAAGTCCCCCAGTCCAGTGCTTTCATGCGCCTTTGGTAGGGGAGTGCTGGACTTGATGTCACAAGTGTACTTTGAGTTACATCCAGTCGTCACTGGGTTTTCATGTAACAAAGTGGACTTGTGTTTTTTGTGTGACCTTCGTCATCTGGTGCGTGCACAGTGATCAAGGTGCGGGCGTATGATGGAATGAGCGTTTGCGGGACCTATGACTTGGTCCGCGCAGTAATGAGAGGGTTATTTCTTCCCCTGTTAAAAATGTTCCAGTTTTTCGGTCTGGCGCGCAGGCGTGGAGCGTAGATAGGCGTCGGGCCTGTTTGCGCGGGCAAAAGTTTGTGAAAATAAAAATTTTCAAAATTTTTGTTCTGGCGCGTAGGCGTGGAGCCTAGATAGGCGTCGGGCCTGTTTGCGCGGGCAAAAGTTTGTAAAAATAAAAATTTTCAAAATTTTTATTCTGGCGCGTAGGCGTGGAGCCTAGATAGGCGTTGGGCCTGTTTGCATGGGCAGAAGTTTGTAAAAATAAAATTTTTGTTTTGGCGCGCAGGCGTAGAGCCTAGGTAGGCGTCGGGCCTGTTTGCGCGGGCAGAAGTTGTGGAAAGCGGTTTTTTGTCGCTGTCTGCGCCTGCATTTACTCCGTATTGAATTTGTCTTTTTGGAATTTGTGTGAATTCAAGGCGGGAATGTTTGAAGTTGAAAAGACATGGCTTACGGTTGGTACACCTGCCCTGGAGATCGTGTCTGACAGTTATTGTGATTGTTGAGTTGCTAGGCCTCCACGTGTCATGCATCTGATGCATGAGGACAGCTGTTAGTGATGGATTTGAACGTCGGCGTACACATGTCGAGCATCGGCATCATTTGCCAGCTGGGGTAGGACAACCGTCATGCGAGTAAGCCACGCGCGGCGCGTGGGCCGTTTTGGTCACGTGGGCTGTCTGACGTGTCTGTCTGCCATTGAACCTTTTCTTGAAAAGGCTATTGGTGATGATTTCTCTTCCTGCCATTGCATTAAATGCGATGGGTATAAATATGTGCCCTTTGTCATTGTCTTCGTTTCATTCTCCCATTCAAAGAAATTTCTCAAGTTTTCTCCGGCGAGTTAACAGTTTTTCCGATCATCTGTCGAAGAATTTCCCCAAGTTTTTTACTTTTTTCCTTTCTTGAAAATGTCTTCTGAAGACAAGAAGGCCGAGCTGGCGATGAAAGATGCCCAGATTTCTTGGTCCAAAGACAAATTTAGGTCTTTGGTCAAGAAATACAATATCTTGCGTGAGTGGGAGCCGGAGTTGCCGGAGAAAGGGCAGACTCCGGTAGACTGCCCGGAGGGGAAGATATGCCTTTACGAGGCGTATTTTCAGAATGGGTTGTTCCGGTTGCCGGTGTCCAGATTTCTGATCTCAGTTTTGCAGAAGTATGGGGTGCATATCTCTCAAATGAGCCCCTTTGGGGTGATGAGGGTTATGCATTTTGAAGCCACCTACCGGTCGTTGAGGAGGGAGCCGAAGTTCGAGCACTTCAACGTGTTGTACAAGCTTGAGGTGAAGGAGTCCGGCTGGGTGTCCTCCGTTGAGAGGTCGAAAAGTGTTAGCTTGATTGTGCCGAAGAGCTCTCCTAAGACCCTTCGTGAGTGGAAGAAGTGTTTCTTCTTCGTGAAGAAGGAGTTTATCCCTGTAGAGATGGCGAAGCTGGAGCTTCGCGCTGGGCAGAAGGCTCCTTCCTTCGAGGTTGTGAAGGATTTCCAGGAGGAGGCGTGGTTTCAGGAGCTCTGTGCGCATCCTAGTCGTCTGGATGACTTGGATAAGTTGGATGAGGGTGTCCTTCGTTTGCTGGGGTTGAGCCGTCTGGGCGTCAGAGAAGGTTATGACGTGGCGCCTGTGGGTGAAGCTGGGCCGCTGTTTGTTGAAGGTGAGTACTTCGGCTTTGTTTATATTTTGTTTTTCCTTTGTGTTTGACACCTTTTTCCTTTTTGGCAGGCGAGTTGTAGTTTGAGGTTTTTGCTGCGCGCGCTGTGAAGACCACGTATTTGGCGGTACCCGAGGGGGGGGGGTGTCCGAGTTAGAGCTGAAAGTGGAGAACTTTCTATTCCCCACGCCGATGGAAGGTGTGCCTACTAACCTTCAAGTCGGTTTTCTAATCAATCCCGAGCCGTTATCCGTGCGTACGGCGGCCGGGATTGATTGTGTATTTTTATCCGATGATGAGTCGAGTGGCTCGTCGTCCGGTTTAATTCACCGTTCGCGTCGCTCTACATGTGGCGGTGGATCCAGTACGTCTGTAGCTGCGGCGCCAGGTGGTGGAAAGGCCGGTGAATCCAGCATGGCTGAAGGAGTGACTACTGAGAGTAAGTGTTCTGACCTTCTTTGAGATTTTTGTAGTTTGTTATGTTCTGTAAGTTGATCCTTGCTTTTTTTTTTTGTAGGTTACAAGCGTAAACAGCCGGAGACTATTGAAGGGGATGTAGCTGGAGGTCCGTCTCCTAAGCGGGCGGCAACAGGTGGTGGTGATGTTGATCCGCCACAGGGTTTGGAACTTGATCCCCCGCCGGTGCGTGAGCCCTTTTATAAGAAGGCATTGAAGAAACTGAGGAATAAGTGCTTTTTAATGCGCCCTTTCTTGTTTGTTGAGTTTTTCTGATCAATTCTATCGAGTCTTTAATGCATCCCTCTTGTTTGTCTATAGGTTCTATTCCTCCGTCTGTGAAGCAATATCAGGAGGAGCGAAAGAAAAAGTTGGAAGAGGAGCGGGCCCGGGCTGAGGCTGCGCGTCAATCGGAGTTGACGCGCAAAGAGGAGGAGGAGAAGCGCGCTGCTGAGGCCGCTTTGAAGAAGGAGGATGAAGCCCGGGATCTCCAAATTAAGGTGGGGCGTAAGCGGGCCAAAGATGCTCGTTTAGCCGGTTTAGCTGAGAAGGAGAAGGAGGAGGAGGAGGAGCGCAGGTTGACGTTGTTGAAGCAACATGAGGATCTGGTGAAGGTCAAGAAGGAACAGGCCCAAGGGATGGGCGCTCAGGGCGGTGATGGCTTGCGGACCGAGCCCGCCTTTGTTGATTTAGGTGAGAGGGACGCCTTTGTTGATTTAGGTGAGAGGGACGTATAAGAAACGTCACCTCAGGGGGTTGGGATGGATGATCCCAAAGTGAAGAAAGTTGAAGGCGGTGGAGCGTCATCGAGTGCTTCTGCCTTTAGGTTAGACGCTCCGGTTTATATGCCTGGGTGGCATATATCCGAAAGTTGTCGTTTCGTTAACCCGTTCGTGACTAAGGAATTCGTTAACTATGCGCTTCCTCCAACTGAGCGCGCTCACCATCGTTCTCAGAACCGGGGTACACTTTTCTCAGAGATGTGTATGAATTTGACACAGACTCTAGGAAATTTGTACGCCCTTCACCGGGGAGAGGGTGAGTTTTTAGATGAACAGGCGTCGGTTGCAAGTGAATCCGACCTCCGCCAAAAGGATGCTGATGCGGCCGAAAAGCAGAAGACCTGGGCCAACTCGACGAAGACTGTAAATACGGAGTTGGAGCTTCGTCGTCAGCTTGTGCAGAAGCCTGAGTCTGCACTGGCTGAACAGAAGAAAGTGGCAGCGGCAAAGGCCAAGGAGATGGAGGAGCTATCCTCTAAGTATGCTACTGCGGTGAGCGACCTTAAGGCGAAGGAAGCCGATGTGGTGAGGATGACCACTCGGGTGTCCAAGCTAGAAGGTCAGATCAATGACCTTGTCAAGGAGAAGGAGGCGTGGTAGCTTGAGAGGACTCTGATGCTTGATGCTCAGAAGGCATACTGTGAGAAGTCCTTGTGGATAATGTCTGATGGGATATCTGCCGTAAGTTGTCCTTTTTACTTTGTTTCATTTTGCTTTGTTTCGGTTTTTGTTTAACTCATGTAGCTGATGTCTTTGATGCAGGTCTTTGATCGCTGTTGGAATGAGCCCAAGATGGGTGAGTAAGTTGCGGAGGTGGTTGATGCCGTGCATACGACGGGCGTGCATAGTGGTTGGTTGGAAGGGTACTTGGCTGCGAAAGATGGGGCACCGGTTGACGAGCAACCCTTTCAGGATGTGAACACCGATCAGCTGCTGTTGGAGGAGCTTGAGAAGCTTGAAAGGATGGAATTTCCGGTGCTCCAAGTTGTAAGGCAGTGTTTGGCGGATCCTGACCCTATTGCCCAGTTTAGGCGTTGGGTTGAGGAGTCGGAGCGTGCTGGGCGCGAGCGCGCGGAGAAGCAGAAAGAGAAGGCTGGTGGGGCGGGTAGTTCGAGGACGGCCCATGAGCCTCCTCAGTAGGATGTTTTGGTTTGTAGCTTTCTTTTTCATTAGTAAATGTAACCTTTGACTGAAATGAAAAACGGCGCCTTGGTCTTGCTTATGTCTGTTCTGAATGTTTTTGTGCGATAGATTACTGTGTGTATGAAGAGTAGGTTAACTTCATAGGTTATAAGTAAACTTAGCGTCCATTGTGTAGAGTGAATTAGCTACACAATTTAGGGCTAAAGATTTGTCGTTTCTAAGTTATGAAGGGTAAATTAACTTCATAAGTTAGAAATATGGCAACGTTTAGCGTCAAGTCTTATGAAGAGTAAATTAGCTTCATAAGTTGGAGGCAGAGTAGTAAGTTCTATGGTTGTGGACAATGTGTAAGGTGGCGGAGTATTTTATTCAGAAACTGAAATGTTTATAAGTAGCATGGGCGCAACTGCGCTACATTCCACGATCTAGGTATAGGCGTGCCATCAAGTCTTTCGAGCGCATATGCCCTTTTCCTAATACTTGTTGAATCTTGTATGGCCCTTCCCAATTGGGTGCGAGCTTTCTGGGGCGCTCGGAGTGAGACGCGTAGTTGTCTCTTAGGACGTAATCTCCAATGTCGAATGTGCAGGCTTTAACCTTGGAGTTATAGTAGCGCTCCAATTGTTTTTTATAGGTTGCCTCGCGTATAGCGACGATCTCGCGCCTTTCGTCTAAGAGGTCCAAGTTGAGGCGCAGTTCTCTGTCATTGTCTGTTTGCACGGTGTTGAGGACCCTTGGCGATGGGAATGATATTTCAGCGGGTATTACGGCTTCAGAGCCCTATGTTAGGCTAAAGGGGGTTTCGCCTGTGCTAGTCTTTGTGAGGGTTCGATGTGCCTATAAGACGTGTAGGAGTTCATCCACCCAACCTGTTCGTTTGGATCTAGGCGCGTCTTTATGCCTTCGACTAGTGACCTGTTGATACGTTCTACTTGACCGTTGCCTTGAGGACAGGCGACGGATGTGAAGATCTGGCTGACGCCCAACTGTGTTAGCCAGGCTTGAATTTTTTTGTTTGCGAACTGCGTTCCGTTATCTGTGACGATTTCCATGGGTAGGCCGAAGCGGCAGATGATGAATTCCCAGATGAATTTTTTGATATGTTTGGCGCTGATTGGCGCGAGCGGCTTGGCTTTGACCCATTTTGTAAAGTAGTCAACGGCGACGATAAGATATTGTATCTTTCCAGGGGCCATTGGGAATGGGCCGACTAGATCGATAGCCCATTTCTGGAATGGCCAAGCGGCGGTGACTGGGACCAGATCGTTTTTTGGGCGCAGAGTATTTGGTGCATGTTGCTGGCAGTTGAAGCAAGTTTGCAAGATCTTGACAGCATCTTGATGCATCCCGGGCCAGTAGTATCTAGCGTTCATAATCTTGGCGATGACCATTCTTGGGCCTGCGTGGATGCCGCATATGCCTTCGTGGATTTCCTTTATGAGGGAAGTGGCCATCGCGGTATCCACGCATCTTAAGAGAGGGCCGAGATAAGAGCGTCGGTATAGAACACCGTTCATGAGTTGGTAGTGCTCGGATTTGTATTGGAGTTTTCGGGCCTTTGCTTTTTGGGGTGGTAGAGTGCCCGTTGCCAGATATGATTGGATCGGCGTCATCCATGACCCGGTGCCCGTCTGTGTTATATTAACCTGTCTAAGTGGTACTGAAGGTTGAGCTAGAGTTTCAATGCGTACCTCTTTGGCCATATGTCGCCAAGCAGTGGAGGCCATTTTGCTGAGTGCATCAGCTTCCTTGTTGCCACTTCGATTGATGTGGACGATTGTGCAGGTTGTGAATTTTTTGGTGAGGAGCTTGGCCTGGTCGACGTATTGGGACATGACTGGGTCTTTGGTGTCGTATACGCCATTCATGTGACCTACTATGAGCATGGAGTCGACATGGGCGTTAAGGTGTCTTGCGCCCATTTGGTCGGCCAGGCGTAGTCCTGCCAAGAATGCCTCGTACTCTGCTTCGTTGTTTGTGCTTGGAAACTCAAGGTAGACGGCGTATGTGAACTCGGTTTTGTCGGGGCTGACTAAGCGTAGACCTGCGCCTGCGCCCTGATCGTTGGAAGCTCCGTCTGTGTATAGTCCCAGGTTAGGTGGGAATTTGGGACATGCTTTGGGTCTTGTTCGTCCTTGCAGTCTTGTATTTTATCGGTTGGAATTTCTGCGATGAAGTCTGCGAGGACTTGCCCTTTGATCGCGGGCCTTGGTTTGTAGGTGATGGTGTGGGCGCCGAGTTTGATTGCCCATTTTGCTAGGCGGCCCGAGAGTTCTGGCTTTGAGAGTACGGTGCTGATTCTGTAATCTGTTAGGACATTGATAGGGTGTCCTTGAAAGTATCACCGCAGGTGTCGTGAGGCGTGTATGAGTGCGAGGACTAGTTTTGCCATTGTGGAATACCTAGTCTCTGCGTCTGCAACGGTGCGGCTGATGTAGTAGATTGGTGTTTGGACTTTGTTGCGTTCAACCAGGAGTACCGTGCCTATCGCTATGTCAAAAGCGGATAGGTTTAGTGTAAGTGGTTCCTCTGGCAGAGGCGCTGTTAGAGTTGGTAAGTAGGTCAAACACTGCTTCATTTCACGAAAAGCCACTTCCGCTTCTAGGGTCCAGCGGAATTGTGTCTTTTTCAGTACATTTCTTAGGGTGTGAACAAAAGGAAAAGACTTGGACGCGTAGTTTGATAGGAATCGGTTAAGAGCAACTAGACGCCCCATCAGTGTCTGTACGTCCTTCATTGAGTTTGGTGATGGCATGCGTTGGATAGCTTGAACTTTCTTCGGGTTCAGTTTGAAGCCGCCATTAGTGACAATGACGCCTGAGAATTTCCCTTCTTCGGCTCCGAAGGAGCACTTTCCCGGGTTTAGTTTCATTTTGATTTCGCGCAACTATTCGAAGGTGCGCTGAATGTCCAGTAGCATGGTGTCTTCTTGGGCACTTTTGATTACCAAATCATCAACGTATACTTCAAGATTGATGCCGATTTGGTTGTTAAAGGCATGGTCCATAAGGCGTTGGTAGGCCGCGCTAGCATTCTTTAGTCCGAAAGGCATTTTGGTGTAGCAGTATACCCCTTTGTCTGCTCTGAAGGCGGTTCTGTCTTCGTCTTTATAGGCCATTTGTATTTGATGGTATCCTCAATATGCGTCGAGGAAGCATTTGTATTTAAATGGCGCCAGTGAGTCTACCTTGAGATCGATCTCTGGTAGGGGGTAGTGATCTTTGGGACATGCTTTGTTGAGGTCTTTGTAGTCGACGCACATGCGCCATGACCCGTTCTTTTTGAGGACCATGACAGGGTTAGCCACCCAGGTTTGGTGGTTGCATTTTCTTATGATGTCTGCTTCGAGTAGGTCATCAACTTGGTCGTTCATGGCTCGGACCCTGTCGGGGCCCAGTGGTCGTTTTTTCTGGGCTACAAGGCGCGCGTCCTTGTAGGTGTTGAGGCGGTGCTCGGCTATGTGTCTTGTGACGCCGGCCATGTCTGATGACTGCCAGGAAAAGATGTCTTTGTTTGCCACCAACAGTTGTTTTAGGTGTATTCTCACTTGGGGGAGACAGAGTCGGCCCCAAGGTAATGGTTTGTTTGGGGAAGGTCGGGTTGAGAACCCATTCTTCTTCCTTTAGTGAGGGTGGTGTCGGCGGCGCAGTGTCTCCCGCCGGCTTAGTTTTCATGAGGAATTCTTGGTTGCCTCGTATGTATACAATCCCCATGGGTGTTGGAAAACCCATGGTTTGGTGAGGAGTTAATGCAGTGGAGTTGAAGTTTGCCAGGCCTTGTCTGCCCAGCAATATGTCATATGAGGAGTTGGCTGAAATGACGTGAAAGGTGCAAATTTCTGAGCAGGTGTGGGTCCCATCATCAAGTGTGACTGTAATGTCGAACATACCAATGTGGTGGATGATGTCGTTGAAGAAACCTGCGATGGGTGCATCTGGTTTCAGGCGTGCTTCGTCTTCCTCATCGAGTTGTTCGAAGCACTGCTGGTACATGATGACGAAGCTGCTTCCGCCGTCGCACATCATCTTGTAAGTTCGGTAGTGTCTGAACAGTGATGTGATGGTGAGTGGGGTTGTTGAATTTCCGCCCCCTGGTATTATTGGGAGGATGACTTGGGCCTCCCTCCAGTTTTCGGATGTCGCGGCCTCTGCTTGTTGCGATGTGTTCGCCATGTCGGCGTGGTTTGGTTTCCGCTTGGTGTTGCGCGTCATATTGCACTGTCGGTTGTAAGCGCCACAGATATGGTGTGTTTTGATGTCTTTGATGGCCTTGGGATCGTCTTGTCGGCGAGCTCCGGCGCGGACGTTTTTGACCAGGTTGGCCAACTTCCCGGAGCGTAGGGCTGCCTCGATCTCCATCTTGAGACTATAGCAGTTGTTGGTATCGTGACCCACATCTTTGTGGAAGTCACAGAATCTGGTGTTGCTCACATTCTTTCTTTTTGTGCCCATGGGCTTTGGGAGCTTGAAAGTTACCTCCCCAGTTGAGAGGACTTGTGACAACACCTGGGATGGTGTTTTGGTGGGGGGGGGGGGGGTCCAGTCTTGGTTCCAGCAGCCACTGTTGCGCTGGTCGCGCTTTTGTTTGCTACCGATTATGTTTCTGGTGTCGGCAGAGGTTGAATATTGGCCTTCGTCGGTGGAACCTGAAATACGGTTCCAGACAGACGCTCGGTTATTGCTGCGGCTGCGGCTGTTGCTGGAGCTCCCTCGTTGGTTTTAGCGCTTGGTTTTTTGGTTACCCGCGTATAACTTTGAAATGCGGACAACCTCTTCCCAGGAATCTGGGACGCTGTCTTTCCCTTGAAGGGTGTGTTGGAGGCCATCGTCGTTGACGTTGGCCAGGAAGGAGGTCCGAGTTGCCTCGTCCCGCATTCCTAACTGGAGTGCTTCTCTATTGAACCGCACGATAAAGTCTTCGAGCGGTTCTGTGTCTCTTCATTTGCACAGAGAGATCTGGCTTTTTTCGTGCTTGTGGCGATGCTGCTGGCTAAAATGGAGCAAAAATTTGTCGATTAGCTGCTCGTAGCTGTCGATACTTCCGATGGGGAGGTTATCAAACCAGACCCTGGCGGCCCCGGTAAGTGTCTGGGCGAACATGTGGCACCAAACGGGTAGGGTCCATCTGATGACGGCTCCGGCTTGGTTGAAGATGCCGAGGTGGTCGTCTGGGTCGGTGAGGCCGTCATATATTCTGACGTTGGTCGGGAGGCGTTGCCTTGGCGGTATTGGTGCTTGCGATATGCGCCGGGTAAACTTGTAATTGTCCGCGAAGGCAGTTGGCCTGTAAGGGAGTGACAAGTTTGTGGTGGCGTCGTCGTTGTATCTGTTTAGTCGCTCCCGTCGGTAGTATGGGCTATGACGGTAGTCCCTGGAGGCATCATCCTCCCATGAGCTTTCATCGTAGTCATCGTTGTCGAACTGGTTGTGCTCTGCACGGGCCTGGTCCGTAGGGGGTTGCCCTGGCCCTTCCTTGTGACGGGCAGCAGCTGTCGTTCGTGCGGGTGGTTTGGAGGAGGAACCTGCGATGGCTTTGCCGGTGCGTCGGCGGCGTTCCAGCTAAGCGTCCAGAATACGTTTCTGGCTTTCGTACCAGTCGTTGTTCAGGGCGTCGATCTCCTCCTCGGTTGGAGGTGCTGGATCAGTGATTTGGAACTCTAGGTTTCTGGGTAAATTACATAATATAATGTTTGTCGTGTGCGTCACTTTTCCCAGTGCTCTTCCCGTCCGCATTCCAGCTTCGCAACATCATCGGCAGAATGAGGTGCCTAATCAAGATATTTCCGGCCCAAATCGACCTTGACGACATAGCATACTCCGAACACGGGATGCGAGACCGTAGATGCTACAATAATCCTTTTGCCAACTCGTCCAACTAACGTGACACGTGTGAGCGTTCTTGGTACGTCCAAGCTGGAGTCGACAACTATTAGCGATACGTATCATATATACTTTACATAAATACACATAGTATATAAACAAGTAAATTGTTCCTCATACCCAGAAACAATGACTCAGCAAACCTATGTGAATAAACCTTCTGCTATCTAAAGCGATGACTCGCCAGTCACTAGTGAGGTACACCTAGCCATCACGTGCTATTATCCTTTCTATATACCATTATAGAACATACTGACTTCCTATTCACATAAGAAAAATAAATGTTCCTTGCGCCGAAGGAATGTACACTGAGCTAGTGTGATACACTAATAGTCATGCAACTGATTTAGCAACGGTTGGAATTCCAAATCCTAGGCGTTCGTGCTAAATATTGTTTCTTAGAAATTTTGGCCCATACTTCAAAACAAACTCAGGTTAAAGCCTAGATATCTACACAGACACCTAATTCGCTAAAACCTATAGCTCTGATACCAAACTGTCACACCCCAACTTTTCCCCCGTCGGTTGTGACGTTTGCTAGCTTCGCCGCGCAGCGGAAAGTTGCATCTAATACTCTTATTTCCTGAACGCCATTTCTAACCCTCTAGGATCCCCGATCCCAAGACGTCGCCTACTCCAACCGTGCCGTTACCAAAGTTTAAACCTGAAAGACATACTTAAAAAGTCAACATATAACGCTGGTGAGTTCATGAGTTTTAGAAAAATGTTTTGTTAATCCTTTAAAACTGTTACCGTTGCTGTTACTGTTATTGTTACTGTTCATACTATGCTTGTGTGTACGCTAGCTAGGCGTCAAGTGTGTTACTCATACGGGCGAAACCATTGCTGACTGTATGATACCCTTGTTCGGTAAGCCTAGTGTGATTGAGACAATATACACCCGCCCGGCCTCAACCGTCGATTAGGGTTTGTCAGGCCCAGTAGCATTATCCACATTTCCCCGCTACATCCCCATATTAGTGGTTTCTAAGGGACTTAGATGAACCGTATAGTAATACAGTGTGAGCCATAGTATAACATGAAAACGTGTGTTTATAAGGTATAACATGTAAATGTGTGATCAAAATGTATAAGCATGTTTCTCTCCTGAAAACAAAACTAGTAAAGTGTGGGGCCGTGAACTCACGCACCCATTTCATTTTCCAAAACTTGTTTCGTTTTAAATTCCTCAGGTTTTCATAAAAGAAGCATTTCTTCCACCCCGAAAACATTTATAAAGCAGTAAAAAGTGGGGTCATGAACTCATCTTAATTTCCTTGCTTAGCTAGCGAACAAAGCTCGAAGCTTTAACCGACTTCCTCATGCCCTATTACAACAAAGGACACCTTAAAGTCTAACACATATATGCCTAGCTTATTATCCGGATAATAGATAGCTTATCCAAGTATCTAGACTAGTGTGTATTAACCCAAGTCTTAAGCATTTTAACTCGACGAACGGATTGTGACTTAAATATGTTTTATGCGACTTAATACTCAAGTTAATCACTTGTTACTATTCGTGTATAAACCATGTTGGACCAATATCAGGAAACGTATAACTTATCCCGAGTCATAGCTCATTTTGAAATTCGTATAAATGTATCTATCTTATGTAATTATATTTTAGGGAAAATGCCCTTTGATAAAAATGTAAGTATAGTTATTTAAAACCGATTAATAACAATATCGCTTCTTTTCCAAATCTATGTCTTTAAAGGTTTCGAACATAAATTTTTATATAATTCTTTCTCAAATAGGCTGAGCATTTTTGTAATTCAAAACTGTTTAAATAGAAATGTTTAGTTACTAAAATATTTAAATATTGACAAAATCGACGCTTAGTAGATATTATGTATTTGTTTGGAAATATTGTTCGACGTTTATCTTTGAATGCTGCAAAAATTCATTTGTCAAAAACCTTCTTACGATATTGTAGAAAACTACATTTGTCAAACTACTTGAAGGTTGTTTATAATGAAATATACAACAAATATTGCCTTCGTTTATGCTTATAAATTTTATAAAATTTCGGCAGAGTTTCCTCTGTTTCGTACAAACCAGTCAACACAAGTCGCCTACAATTTTCCCAAAAATCAATATCCAATACAAGAATCCAATTTGTTTATCCGCAATTCCAAATCAAACAAGGCTTATACGTTTCGACGCTTTTATATAAACTACACTTATTTATATAAATACACAAAACAATATATATATATTATAGTCCAACCAATTTAGTCCGATATCGATTTTATAAGTCATGCCCTCTAGCCATTATTACCAATCGTCCGATTTAATATATAGTTACCGGTCCGTTCGCGAGTCAAAACTATTTTATGAATATCAATATATTTATAAATATATATAATATCCACAACAATAATAAAAATACGAATTAAAGTATACCGATTCGTACATGCGTAACCCGAAGCCAGCTCGAACTATGTGTAGACCGGAACCAAGGTTTGACCATCCAGATCTGACCCGACTTAAACCCGTCTCGAAACAAGACCCGACCAGCCACGAAGACCTGAACCAGACCCGAGCCGACCGACTAACGAGCAACCCGCAACCGGAGATCCAGGTCTGACCCAAACCGGACAAAAACCACAACCAAAACCAAACCCAGACTAAACCCGAAACACCAACTACCATTGCAGACCACCATCACGACCATCGGCAACCATAACCCATCAAACCCGTCACCATTTTCAGATCTGCACCAAACCTGACCAGATCTGACCCGACATACCCAAACCACATCCAAACCGAGCCAAAACCAATATTATCCCGTACCCGTCACCCACAACCACCATCGGCCGCCCCAACTCCAAGTCTCCAACCTGTCACCACCACAGCTACAGCCATCACCACCACAAACCTCCACCATACTCAACCACCACTAAAACCCTCTCGAAACTACCACCATGAAAGACCCAACCCCTGGCTCGTTCACCCAGCACCGCGTTGAACGACCATCTCCGATCGTCACCCTTCACCCCCACAGCAACTAGCTGCTGCCGCCTACTACCACCATAAACCTCGAACCACCACAATCAACACAAACCCGACCCACTGAACCCAACCTTTGTCGTCATCTACCTCTGATCGGCGTTTCTGGGCCCAAATCGCCCTGCCGCCATCTCTGCTCGTCTTCTGGATTAAAAATGTGTTCCACCACCAGATATGGTGGTGCCGGCTGCTGTTGCTAAGGAGAGGAGGAGAGAGGGCCGAGTTTAAGAAGGAGAGGTTTGAGAGAGAGAGGTTTAGAGAGAGATAGTTATGGTTTCATGTTGATGGGTGCCAAGAAAAAAATGAGAGGGAAGGAGAAGATAATGAAATTATACTTAGGGTTAGTGTTAGGTAGGAATACACCGCGTGTAGAACCCGTTCTAAACATAAAATGCCTCGGTTTCTATTTAGGCTCCATAATTAATTATAAAAATTTGTCGGTTTCGTTCGAAATTAAAATAATAATAAACCGAGCAAAAATATGAATATTCCCGTCGCCTGGCACGTGCGTTCGATGCACGCGTTTACATCGCGTTAATTAAATCGTTCGCAGTTTCGATTGTTAAAACGATCAGTAAACTTCCGAAACTTTATAATTAACAATATTTAAAGAAAAAAATTATTTCACATAATAAAAATCACATTAGTATAAATCGAAAGTTGTCGGTTGTCACAGCGCTAATCCAAGGGGTGGTTCTACGGTATTTGATAAAGAGAGTGTGTTTATAAAATACGTGTGGGTCTAAGAACAAGACCAAGGAGTTTAGAAGACTACCGATTAGAAGAGCCGAGCCTTTAAATGTTAGTGAAATAAACAAGGAGTTGAAGAAGGTACGAAGGAGTTCGTATTCTTTTGAGTGAAAGTATGTGTGATATTAGATGCTAACAAAAGGAGAAGAAGCTTCTCCTTTTATAGTACCTAGCTACCATGCTTTCTCAGCCCATCCTCTACCCTTGATGGGGCCCGGCCCAGGTAGAGGTGTCTCCAAGAATCCGGCCCAAGTCCTTAAGCCCATTTGGTGCAAGCGGGTTTTGATAAAAAAAAAAAGGAGAAAGTAAAATACTAAGGGGGATGTTACCGTCCTGACGACTGTACACGTGGCGCCCGCCTGTTGGTAGACCGAGGGCGGTGGGTAATCATACCTTTCTTGGACCTCGAGACAGGTTGAGAAAGTCTGCTTGTCAGGAAGATATCTTGGCTGGGAGGCTGCCACGTCGTCGTCCTTTCTGCATGTCAGACTGAGAGCAGTCTCTGATTGGAGAGGAACTCTGACGGGCAGCCTGCTGCGTCAGAGATATTTTATTTGGCGCAGGGGTGAGTCCCAAAGCTGCCCCATAGGGTATCTTCTAGCTGTGTTGGCGAAGCTTCCTTTGGCTTGTTGAGAAAGCTTCGAAGCATGTTGGGTCCGCCGACATAAAACATGCAGACGATGTTGCGCCTGGCGTTGATTGGGCGCCAGGGTGTATAGCCGACGTAAAACGGGCGGGTAGTGCTGCTTCGAACGCCAGATGTATCGCCGACGTAGAACGGGCGGGTGGACGCTAGACGTTCCGTTGACGTAAAACGGGCGGATGGACCCTAAACGATCCGCTGACGTAAAACGGGCGGATGGACGCCAGGTGATGCCGGTTCTCATTGGGCGATGGTATGGTATTTGTAATGTTTTGATACCATATCCCTTCAAGGATATTATTTGGTAACCTTAAAGGTTATCGGGTATCAAATGCCATTTAGAAAATTGTAGCAAAAAATATGATTTTTTGTAAAGTTAAGTGTTGAAATTTGTAACTTTCCAAGGTTGTTAATGAAAATGTTTTCAAGACTTACAAAAGTTGTAATTTATACAAAATGTTATTTTTATAAAATAGGATTTTATAAAAATATAAATTTCCAAATATGTTGAGAAATATAAAAACAAAGGTTTTTATAATAAGTTGGCACTTTAAAAGACATGGTAAAAATTATATAAAAATGAACACTATTATATCTATGGGAATATAAAAGTGTTCGGAGCATTTTTGGAGTTGAAAATAACCAAGTCTTAGTGTATGAAAATACAAAAGTTATTTTAGAAATTCCATGTAAAACATGTTGTCGGGAATTTAAGAAAACTAACCAACTATATATTTAGATGTAGGAAAATAATATTACAATGACAAGTAATTATTCCTACAAAATATATATATGAATAACTTGTATTATTTGAGATGCGAGAATATATAAATACAAATAATGGAATGTTGACGTATTTATATTACGACGTGTTAACGGACAAAATGTGAAATGGACGGATAGGTATATATTCTATAACTTCCTAGAAGATACGTATATATGTTATCGCGTCAAATCTGGACATGAAAATACATATATTTTGGACCTAAAATAGATAAGGTTACTTATGGGTGAAAAATGTGTAACACTTTCCTAAGTGTTGGAAAATATTCGTGAGAGAATTAACGTTAAATAATCTATAACGATTACACATTTAAAACTAAATATGTGAACTTGACAATATAAAATATGTTGTCAAATCGGCAAGATCCTAGTATATTTATTTAATGGAAGAATAAATATATGGTAAAGTGAGTCGGGTCGAGTGTTTTAGATGAAATATCGATCGACAAGATCCTAGTATAATTATTTAATGGGAAAATAATTATACGGTAAAGTGAGTCGAGTCGAGAATAATGTATTGTGAGTTAATTAATATGGAAATATAAGTCACTACTAGAAAAATGACCTATCTTGACACACATTTAATGACACGCGCCTATTCATGACACTCAAAAGCGCGTGTCATTAAAAAAATGTCGTTTTTTAAAGAAAATGGTTAAACAATGACACACTTTTTTGTGTGTCAACAATCTAATATCAAGAGTTCAAAAAACATGACAGTATAACAAATGCGTGGCATGTTTAGTGTCAAGATTTCAAACATTTCATTTCCCTCCCACACATTTAATTGTCCCCCTTCTCTCTTGCTTCCCCTTCTCTCTTGCTTCCTTCATCCATTATTATTTTTCTTAAACTAAAAGAGTCTATTATTATTTCCTTCAAAAAAAACCTTAATAATCAAACCTCATTATCTCAGTACTCCCAAATCGATCCTTTCAAAAAACCTTGCTAATCAAACCTCATTATCCCACATATTCATCGCCATCCATCAGATCCTTTTTTTCTATACTCCTCACTTCAGTTACCACTTTAGCCCTAAGCAGGTATTGTCTCTAGTCCATTTAACTTGCTTTGACTTCGCATCCATTGTTGTTAATTTCGCATCCATTGTAGTTAAATCGATTATTTATTTCTTAGTTTTTAGGTGTTTGTTATCTTTATTCTCGTTTGATTGGCTTTTGTTTATGTCTATTAGGTGTTTGATGAAATGCACCAGTGGGTTTCTTTGTTTGTCTTCTTTTATCATGTTTAGGGTTTTAATTAAATTGTTTTAATTAAATTGTTGAATTTGGTTGTAAATTTTGGTGACATTGGTAGAGGGGAAATGAGGGATGACCCGGCCATTGGCTTGGGTTCGAGTCCTGATCCCAACCGGTTTTACCGACTATTTCACCGTCGTGCCTTCGGGCGGGTGAGTGGTCGGGTTTTCCCGGGAATTGGTGGCAATTGGTGGCCCGGGTACTCTTGAGTACCTGATTCGCCAAAAGGGTGCCCAAGAGTGCTCGGAATTGATTCGTTGGCCGTTCAAAAAAAAATGAAACACATTTAAATGTATTTTAATATGTTGGCTGAATTTGGATATTTTGGTTAATGAAACAGATTTATATCCATTTGTTCATTAATGCATATCTGCTTACCATCTTTGTATGCATATATATTTTTCAATTTAGTACAAATGGTGTTGAACATATTTATCACAGTTGTGTATTTCAATGAAGAAATTATATATAAGTTAGTAGACAATACAGTTTGCTTGTAGTGAACTTCTTGCCTAAGTCATTACTTATTTGCATATACACTGGACCAACAACATTCTCTGTTTCTAACAAAAGGAAGTTACAGCAAAACTGTTATTGTGACTTATTAACATTTACAAATTTTTATTTAGAAATATGTTTTTCTGTTTAATATATTTTAAATTCTGCATTGCTAACTTCTGTATGCAGCAGATCTTATATTCTTATTTAGTCATTTTCTTACTTAATATGCATTGTATGTGGCCCTCTTCTATTCATGAATACATTTGTATTCCCCCACCCCCCCCCCCCCACTAAGGTTGTACTCTGTATTTGTCGTTCTAATGTTTGGATGGTTCTTACGCATGCTGTTCTAATGTTTGGATGGTTCTATTTTTCTTTTTAATGTAGGTGCACAAATATAAGGATGCCTAGGTGGTTATATATTTTCCTACATTGATATGTCATGTTTCTTGCTATGCGTCTCTTTTTCCCCGGTCTTTGTCCGTCATGTAGCCTTCACGGTCTAAACGACTCCACGATGCGTCGTCCTCATTTGAGGTTGGGTCTTCACCAGGACAAGTAAGTTTTTTGTCTGGTGTCATGTATCCTTAGCAAAGGTTTTTTTTGTCTATGATCAACACATGGTGCTACTTTGACATCTTAGTTATCATTTCAGTGTATGCTACCTACTATATTAACATTTCAGTACTATAATTTTTGGACTATGTACCTACAAATTTTGTGAATTGGCTAAATGGAGGTTGGATAAAATGTTCTTGGCATGGATTTACTCTTCGATTAGGCATCCTGTGGATAGATGATTAAGGATTTAAGGTCTATGGTATGCTATTGTTTGTACACTGTTTATTTATTTGTTTCAAACTGATTTTATTAACTATTTGTTGAGACCTTTTCTGAAAGGGATTCAAGATTTATAGACTGTTAAGGTTTATGCTTTTGATTAACGTATCAGAAAGAAACTGTGCAGGTATGGATATAAATTTTTATACCTGTGAAGTCTTTACCTTTCAACTCACACATGACCATACATCTCTTAACCAGCCATCAAATAATAATCATAAAAGTTACACATGAACATCTCTCAAGTCGCGCACACTTTGAATGTTGTAAAACAACTTTAGGAGCTGAATTGTCATGTATAAACTTATACAACTACTACATAATATGAACATCTCTCAAGTCGCGCGCTGGTCAACACCACTAGTTGCATTAAATTTATAAGAAATGGATACTTGAAAATGCCGTGTATGTTGGGTTTGAAAATGCTACCGGCAAAAGGGTTTAATATACATCTTATTTTTAAATAGGGCGATGGCCATGTATGCTGCACAAAATGCTACCGGCAAAAGGGTTAGACTCAAATGGGTCAACACCAAGGTGAGCACTTAATTTTTCTTTTTAATGTTAATTTAGGCTGCATTATTTTCTTGTCTAAGCTTATGAATTTAGGCTTTTTACTATCGTTTATGTTGGATGAGTAAGTCATAACTTTGACCTTACTAATTTAAATATTTGTTTATTGTATATATGTTGTGAAGTATGTGATATATGGAAATTTTTACTGTTATATAAATCTAGACATAATTGTTAACCCATGAGACTTATTCTAGATAGTTAATAATCAATTGTTGTAGCCTTAGGAATGTTAATAATCAATTGTAATTTTTTTATTGCGCAGTGTCCAATCCAGCCAGGAAGTACGGAGTGCGGTTATTATATCATGATATTCATGAAAGAGATTGTTCAGGGCGGACTTGGAATATTAGATATTGTAAGTTGATCGAGGCAAATTTTAGCGGCCCTTGTTTTCTTGAAACTAAACCATCGCGAACCTTAACATTTTCATCTTATTAATTTAATTGTTGTTTCAGGTTGGGGGAGGAGTAGAAGTTTATACGGATGCGGATATGGATGCCATTCGTGAAGAATGGTCAAGTTATGTAGCAACCTTTATTTTCAAGTGATTCGTATTTTTAAGTCTAGACAACGTAATTTATTGACACGATATTTTTGTAACCATTTAATACTTGTCGTAGAAATCGACAAATACTTATATTGTAATGGTTTTTTGGTATATATAATATATGCATATTATTATGGGGGAATTTATTGATTTGTAGCTTATTAGTGCAGGTTATTATAAGAAAATCAGCAGCAATTATTAATAATATACGTAATAAATTTTTTTTTAGGAAAAAAAAAAAGCATGACACGCAAAATGAATGTCATAAGGTAGTGTCAAATACGCGTGTCATCAATGCGTGTCAACAACGAGTGTCATTAATGCGTGTCATGAATGCGTGTCATTAAAAGATGACACGCGTTTGCATGTCATATTATTTTTATGACTATGCCTATAATGACGTTCTTTTGCGTGTCATAAACACCCTTTCATGACGCGCAATGCGCGTCAAGAAAGGGCTTTTTTCTAGTAGTGAGTGTAACTTATAACAAGGGTAATCCATCACCAACAATTCTAGGACATATGTTTAATTAAAAGGGGAATTATGTCTAATAGTGGTGTTGGGAGTTAGGTTTACAACTTGCCGGATAACACACGCTATAGACTTAGTGACTTATACGTACTAGGACGTTCGTAGGTGCTTGACCTCGGACTTGCTATTCTCTGCTATGTGATTGCACACTGTACTTTAGGTGAGTTTCACGGACCCTTATTACTATTTTGTTTTGGGGGAAAGATATGTTTTGTCAAATGTTGTTACATGTCAAAATGTTGTTAAATGTTAAAATGTGATAAGTGGCATGATGAGTACTTGGGTTTGTTGTACACCACTCGGGGTGAGTCCTCACCTACTGTAACCATTTACTCGTGTGTTGTGTGTGTGTGTGTGTGTGTGTGAAATCAAGAACTGAAAGAATATTTGGATAGTACTATTGGTGCCTAACAAGGCCCACCCCTAATCGATAGTGTCGATTATCCAACTGTGTATGCTAGGGGTGCCTGTATTCTGAACTAAGTTGTTATTTTTTGAGAAACAACTTCTGCCCACCGGGCATTGCTTATCTTGGTTTGGTTATGGGCTCAAGGGATTGCTCATCATAGTATTTTGTAGGAGCTAGCTACTCCTTACAATGGCCACTACTTGTGTTTGTTCCGCACATGTTGTTGTTGTTATAATGTTGTTATGGAACTAAAACCTGTGAACTCACCAATATTTTATATATTGATGTCTTTTTAAACATATTTTTTCAAGTTACTAAGTGCTGAATAGATATGACGCTAGTGCGGTGGAATGTGGGATGTCGGATATTTGTCGAGGTTTCATCCATATTTTCCCTTGGGTTGGGACATAGACGGAAAAACCCCATGTATGAACTTGTTTGTTGTTTAATTTGTGCAATGTTGTGACAAGGTACTCATTTTCGACATCTTAATGACATGATATTTTCTAATTAAATATGGTTTGTGTTAATATTGACTTTGATATGCTTTTGAGCATTCCGCCACGTGTTTCCGCCATTGGCGTGGTGTGAGACAAACAATCATGTAACACACATTCACATCCTAGATGAGATAAAGTATCCAATAAGCTGTCCCAAAACGGGGACTACCCGAAATTAATTTCTAAATTAATTTAGGACGGTATTTCTTAGCTCATCGATCTAATTTTAAATGATGATTATAATTGTAAATTACACACGCACATACATATACATACTTACATACACACATACATATACATACCTATATACGCACGTACATATACAAACCTACACACACAAATACATGTACATACCAACAATACACATACACATACAAATCGACCCATACATATACATGCCTACACACACAATTACACACATACACATACCTACACACAATATACATACACACATACACTTACACATATGCATACACATACACACACATACATATACGTCCCTACACACATAATATACATACACACAACGTACACTACACAAATTATATAAAAACTAATCACACAACCAAAATTTTCACCAAAAAATACTTAAACAACACCAACAAAATAATTATCACATAATTAATTCACTAAAACTAAACCAAACAACTAAAATGCCTAAATCACATAACAAAAATATTAAAAAAAAAATTAAAATAAACCAAACATAACTAAACATATTTAACAAAAATACTTAAATCACAAATAAATATACATAAATCACGTAACAAAAAATACTTAAATCATCCAAAATAAATTAAACATACTATTAGTGGTGACTAACAAAATATTTAAAAAAATACTTACAAACAGTGGTGGTTCTGTGCTCTGGTTATTGTGGTCATAGATCTGTGCTCTAGTAAACACACACTACAACAAAATACAATAAATTAAACAAAATATTAAAAAAAAAACTAAAGATAACAAAACAAAAAACAAAAACCTTACCTGTGACGGTACCGATGACGGCAACTAAAGACAGATGGTTGCTTGGTGACGGAACGAGTGGAAGCCGGTACCGGTGAGGATTTTTCAGAGAGAGAGAGAGAGAGAGAGAGAGAGAGAGAGAGAGAGAGAGAGAGAGAGAGAGAGAGAGAGAGAGAGAGAGAGAGAGAGAGAGAGAGAGAGGGTGATGGTACCGGTAGCGGCAGTTGAAGACAAAGTGGTTGGTAGGGTGAAATGGGGAAAAATGGGGAAAATGTTGGTCCTTCTCAACCCTAGCGTCACTCAGTCTCTCATTCATAGGTTTATGAATATGATTTCTGGGTTAATGCTTATAAAACTGTTCTTGTCTTATCACGTCTTATCGTGTTAACATGTTTTAAACAAGTTCGTGTTAGTGTTTGGATAAAAAATGACATGTTAAGTTATCGTGACTTGTTTGTGTTTACTTGTTTCGTGTTCATGTCTTATCGTGTTCATGTCTTAACAAGTCGTGTCTGACATGATATGCCAGCCCTACGTAGTAGTGACAAGTTGTTCATCAGCAGCAACTAGGATTGATCAATTATACCACCAAGTTAGTACGTAACTCTTCATCAATTTGCAGTGGCTTCTCGTCAGTGTCTGCTCCCGAACAGTGATAACTTCCATGCGGGTGTAAATCTGCAATACTTCATTACTTCAAATATAATAAAAGCTTGACAATGGCTTAAAGGAAATACTATGTTGCTAAAATATTATAAGGTTAATATCCTACCTTACCAAGAACACATCAAAAAAAGTAATCACCATCCTCATTATCAGTGGCTAGTTTGCATCATTTGTTTCAATCGATTATAACCAACCGGTCTCCCCTTTAACTGCACATTTCAAAGCTATCTTCTTCCACTTTTATCCAACATATTCTTAATACTATTCTCGAATTTAATACATAGGATTTTTGCTTGGATTGAGAGGCTAGAGAGGGTTTCTTCTAGGAATTGCTATTCAAATTCCCATCTAGTTTGATTCCCACTTAGAGTCTCTAAAGGAGACATTGAAATGGCCATTAACTAAGTAGTTATGAGCTTGAATATTTGTTTCCACTAATAAAATCTTTTCTAGTACTTAATCCTCTCTCACGATATTCACAAACGCACTTACAACTTGTACAAATTTCAATCTAAAAATCTTTGGAATATGATGATTAGGGTATTGTAAAACGGGTGTTCTTGGTTAGGTAGTTCTAAGTTGTGTTTCAAATAGTAGTTGTATTTCTTTCCAGTTATTCCTTCATGTTACCTTAATACTTGTTGGTTGTGTTTTTATTACAAATTGGACCAAGGGATTGTCTAGTAACTTGTTGGTCTTGATCTTCTTCTTGTCTCTCACCCGCTTCTAGTTTCATTTGCATCATCTTAGAAATATATGGTAAGTTTAGCAAATAATTTTTGCTTTTGCTCTCTCTACTTTTGCTATGTATGTCTGTTTGTTCTTGTGGTTATCTAAGATTCTTAATCTCTTAAGCAAGTCTGGGTCGATTCATTCAACTAACATATATTCTAAAGAACAATTTAGCGTCTATAAGCTCATCCCATCGTTTCTTATGCTTTCGAATCTCTTCAATGGCATGTTTTACTTTCATTGTGAGAATCATCTATTTTCCTTTAGGTGCTTTCTTTCTTTTATATGATTCAACATACTCAGCTTCAACTCTATCAATTTCCAATTGTGAATGCTAGGAACATCAGGATCTCTAACTTCCTGTACAACTGTCTTTATTGTTTTAGGTATACTTTCATTAGTACTCTTGTGATCAAAAGTGATACTAGTGATCTGTAAGTCCCAAAAACTATACCCGATATCAAGTGATTATAATCAAAGGCGGAATCAATGATTATAATGATTCAAGAAATATGAAGAACGATTTATGAAAATAATAATCTTCACTAGCATACGGGATAACTCACCGTCTGATACTAGAGAGAATTCCCTTTAGAAAAATGTAAACCGCTAACCTAATAATAATGATGAACATAACATTATATAGGTCCTGTACTAGATTTGGCCCACATGGCCTATCCCAAAGCCCAAGCCCACCTGAGAACTAACTAGTTCTCGGCCCAAACGCCTTAAATAACCGAGAACCCAAGTGTTCTCGGTCCTAAATAGTAAAACACCAATATGGATCACCAATATTTATTTGATAGCGTCCGTCTCAATATTCTAGACCCAATAATCTCCCCCTAGACTGATGCTATCAAATAGTCTTCATAATTTGAATGTAGCATTGTGATCTCCCCCTAGATTGTTATGGGTGTTGGTGTTGTTTTTGTTGAAAGTCTTCTTTTATACACTCTCAAACTCGGGCCACTTCTTCATTTCTGGGAATAAGATCCACACTTGCATCATCATCAGCATTTGATTGAACTTTTGCTAATAGAAGATGTGAGAGGGTGATTCTCATATCTATTTCTTTTTCAATCTTTGTCTTTCAAATAGGATCACAGGTACTTCTGCATGTATACTTTCATTATCAAAACATGCAATCACATCAAGTTCTTCTGCCTCATGTACATCTTCTCATCACGGTGCTTCATACTTGTCAGCAACTAGAAATCATTCTTCATCTACCCCTGTTACTTGATTTAGATCAAATTCTACACATTCTCAGAACTTTGTAAGCAAACATTTAAATATAACAGAGGATCTAGTATCATGAACACCTAATACTTTCGAGTACTTTCACACAAAATTTTCAAAAAAAAATTATATTTCTTTCACTATGGAAGATTGGTCAAAACTTCAAGAATGGTTAATTTTATAAAAATTAAAACTAAAAAGAAAATAAACAAAAGCAATTCAATAAGAATCAAAATAAATGAAAAAGAAATTGAAATAAAAATAACTAAACACAATTTTTTTTCTCAGAGGAGAACATCACTGTGATTTAGACTCGGTGACACTTATCAACACGGATCTACTCCAGTTGGTCTGAGCAATTGCTAGTATATTTGTCCACTTAAACTTATTGCCTTAGATCTTCTTATGACTGTTTGTGATTAATTTATCATGTTTTTGGTGTATTAATTATGGACACTCAAGCAAGTCACAATCAATTCCTAGAATTATATGTGGTACACTCTATCATGCAAGCAGTTTCCCTACCATATATTTTCACAGTGTCTGTTATAGAATTCTGAAACCTTGACTGGGACATGGTTGAGAAGAAAAAGAATAGATCATTTTGAAATAGAAGGGCATAATATACAAATCAATTTGATTTCTCAAATGATATAGGTTTTTGTGTTTTGGGCTCTAGAGGGCGTTTTTTGATGTGCTCATTGGCATCTTTTTGGGCTCATTGGCCTCTTTTGTTGTTTTTGATCTATAACGCGACAATGTACAGCTAGGTTAGCATATATCTAGATGTAGCAAAAGCTGACATTGCCTATCATCCCCAAGTCTTTGCTTACACAAAACAAAGGAGATACACGAGTTTTTCAGAAAAGGTTTCAAACCTAGAACACAGTGTGTATCGAGACGTCACACGAGCATTCAAATAAAAATGTACCAAATCCAAGTGACGTTTCTTACTGAGGCCATATGTTATCTTTAAGTGTGTCACTAGATCAGCCAATTTTCCAGTCATAAGGACCAAGCCTACCAACACATCATCCTAGAGCCTAACCGTTTCAATACTGGTCATACGTGTGTTAGCCTTTTTTCACAAGTGATACAACAAAAACTCTTTTTGTAGTTTTCTCTTGTTCACATGCTTTTGCATTTTGCGTATTTTCTCTCCTATCTCCCCCTAAATTTTGTACATAAATAAAATAAAACACTATTTTTGTATTTTTCTTGATTATCTCCCTTCTCCCCCTAAATTTTGTCCATAAATAAAGGGAAAAGACAAATTTATGTATAAAATTTACTAAAAAATAAGGAAAATCTTTTTGTTCTTTTCTATAACCATTCTCCAAGTAATGACCAATCAATTTTTTTCAAAATTTGTGCGTCAAATTTAAATATACCTACCATGCTGACCTTACCTCCCTTATCTCCTTCTAAGGAAACATACCGTGTTTTAAAAGATTTAACATAATGTAACATAGATATGTCGGCCAATCAACTGCTCGGGACAACCATTATCAACACACAGTGGTTGTCAATAATCCTCCTTGGCTGTCCCTGCATGAATAAGGAGATTAATTAGACATCGGTACCTAGGCCATAGCTGTCATGGCCAGTCCAGAAGCATCAATGTAAGACACTTCTTTCAAACATATATCCTTTAAATTTGGAATTGCTGTTGCTTTTGGTTTCCAAAGTTGTTTAGGCTTAACAAACGGTTTTGTTACTTTTGAAGTAGTAACCTTAGGTTTTTCAGGTCGTTTAGATTTGGAAATCTGTTTTTGTTCTTTAATAACCTTTCGTTTGTTCTTAGCAGCAATCCAGTCACCATCAGATGGTTTAACCTTTAGATTCGCATTTTTCTTTGTCTTAGGTTGAGAAACCTTCATTGACTTGGAATGGTAGTTATCCCTAGGTTTAACCCTCTGATTTTGTCTGTAATGGGGAACATAAGGACGATGTGTGCAGTTTCTTGCGATGTGACCAGGAATTCCACAATTGTAACACGTCTGCTTCTTCATGTAAGGAGCATATCCTGGTTCATTCGATCCAACAGAAGATGATATACGCAAATGATAAGATCTGTTAGATGATTTGTTGGAACTGTCCTCAAACTTTCTACTTTGTTTAGCATATGCAACACTTTTTGATGTGTTAGCACTAGCAGTTCTTGCTGATTCATGAGGACAAATTTTTCTTTGTGCAGTTGGTTGTTTCTGTGGCCTTCTTTGTGTGACCTGAATCTGTTTATAAGAGTTAGAAAAAGTATGTTTTCTATTTTTCTGAAAACTTTTTTTATTTTGTAAAACAGGTTTTGGTGGCACATATTTCTTAGTTGTGCCATTTACTGCTGGTTTCAAGAGAAACTTTGGCACATGAGGATAAGCATTACTTGAGAGCTTTGAATTCAAACAACCATCATCAGTTTTAGCAAAAGCAGTTGAGTTAAGTTCATTGCCCTTAAGAATAGAACCCACATTAGCATCACTTTTAACAGAAGAATTAGAAATTGTTTTTATGTTTGAATCATTAACGTTAAAACATTCTTCATCTTCTTCAGCCCACTCTTCTACTAATATTGTTTCTGCACTTGAAGTAGAAGCATTATAGTTATTCACACATTTAAATTCAGGAACTATCTTCTTGATAGATCCCGTTCCCACAGTTTTGGATTCAGATGCACACTTTGTTATTGTGACAGTTTCTTGTTGCTTATCTGACTCTTTTGAACTGACGAGCTCAACTGATTTTAAAGATTTAGCTAAATTTTTAAACATAACATATTCAATCGACTCAGAAGAAATAGTTAAGTGTGACGGAGTGACTGGGGTTTCAGGTATGACAGGCTCAGTGGTTTCTTGTTTTACTGGTTTTGTAAATTCAGAAGAATTTGCTTTTACAAAAATGGTTTTTGGTACTGAGCTAAGTGGAGTAACAATTTTCGTATTACTTTGTGAGTTACCCATGTACCCCTTTGGTTCTGTTATCTTTATGGGAACACTTTTTGCGAGTTCAACCACCAACCCCTTCCCATATTCCATCTTTGCTTCCCTCTCTATCTCATCCTCAGTAATTGGAAGACCAACATAATTATAATTGTATGGAGGAGATATTTCAACATACCCCAGACCAACACCCTTGTTTTCCTTAAATTTCAGTTAGGTGTTGATCATCTTTTCAACTACTTCACTGAATACATCGAATTTCTTAAAGTTGAAATCAGCATTAGCAAATTTTGATTTCAATTAGTCTAGTTTAGCAGTTAGTTCCTCTATCGGTTTCTTATTATTCATAATTACACAGGTCTTATTACTAAGGTCATTCTTTGCACACCCCAACCTGGACAGGTTGAAATGTCACTATTACAGATATCAAACCAAACACAATCCATAAAAAAAAATCCAAAAGACAACCGAGAGTCTCAATTTATTTATTACTTAATTTAAACGAAATAAAAAGTCTTGAACTTCATTTCTCTCTCACTCATCCCTGATTCCCCAGATGACCTGCGAGCACATAAGACAAACACAACAAAAAAATACGGCTGAGCCAAAAATTGCCCAGTAACAGAGAAATCAATAGTTCATGTAAAGAACAGACGAAAGGAAAGAAATACGAAGTCCCAACAACTATGTTTTAAACTCGAACCCATACCCATACCGAACAAATGTTGAACACAATCTATGAAGTAACCCGACACCCATTTGGGACAAGTTCAAAAATAACAAAGCATATGGAAACAAAATCAGAAACATATTAGAACATATACGGATATCAAACTCCGTGACTATAGATAACAATAAATTAAGTCACGTCAAACGGAAACCACCCATGAACCTAAACAAACTGACAAACTGGTACACAGATAGCTAGTCTATGCACCTTATGAGATGGTGAGTGTGGCGTACACCCATTATTCCAATCTCCACAAAACAAACTCAAACTCAAAGTTAAGATCGATCTATACGCCTCTAGTGGCCAAGTGTTACACTAACACAATCTAGAAACGCCGTGAATATTTATATTGCGTTGTCACGAACAGTGCCATGCCGTTGACGCCCAAACGACAAGTCAAAACAAACTGCTCTGGTGATAGAGTACCAAGGCTAAGGTCATGCAAATAACTTATAGGTAACAAAAATAATATTAACAGAAACATGCAACAATGATCACAAATTATAAGGTATATTGCATGCTACAACAGATTTGGCAAACTTATAATTCGAATGTAAGACAACTAACGAACAGACAAAATCCGCAATACAAAGTGACGGACATGATGAAAGAAAATACTATGATGTCAAGATCGAGATTCCGTACCTTATAAGCAAAGCAAAAGCAAAAGATTTTGTCTTCAACGAGTACGCGAACCTAAGACCCGTTAGTTTTCAAATTAGTTTTATGATAAATTAACTACAATAATTTATATGTTTGTTGAAGTTTCCCGGCGACCAAGACTCCAAGTCTAATCTTTTATTTTTGCTAATTAACATATTTATATAGAGGAACGAATGATTTGATTATCCTATTTAAAACTTATAAGTATAATTTTATTAAAACCATAAAATGCATGACCTAAACTTTAGATTTGCAAACAAATTTTGTCTCAAAATTTACCCATCCACGCTACTCAACATAGATCACCTTCACACACCCATGTATACATTTATTAGTGCCACACATAACAACCACTTTGAAATTAAAACTCACACACATGAATTTTGTACCCATGCCACTGCACCCACAAACAATTAAGCACACTACCCAAACATACAATAACACATGCACTCACACGCATGCACTACAGACACACCAAAACATGCATCATACACCCTCCTATTTTTTTTTTTTTTGAAAGATCAACATAAAACTTTCATTTCACCAAAGGCTACCAGGAAAGTAGCCAACCACCAAAGTTTAACAAACACCAATATATACAACATACAGACGCAACATACTCACCCTCCTATAAAATAAAAACATGCACACATCCTTACACCACATGGACACACATAAACATAAATAAAACCCACACATACCCATGCACAAATCGAAACACACACACACACTATCCTTACGAGAAGACGCAATACACACATGTATATAATTAGATCACCCACTTTTCTCAATCAAAACCAGTAGGAACACGGTTATTGACGAACAGAAACCGTATCGTGTTAATACATTTTTTTTCTTACAACTAGACAATGGTTTAGTCGCCGGAACAAATCAACATCGTTGACACGTATATGAACCAATTAAACAAACCAGAGACAAAGAGCAGATGGTTACCTTAGTATCCGACGAGAGTTTATTGGAGAAAACCAACTAGAACTAATGGACGATCAGTGGAATACAAGTTAAAGAGGCAGCCTGACTATCATGAATAAATTAACGTTTGAATCGCAGCTTTTTAAAAGAAGTGGTATAAAAAAACCAATTTTGGCACAAATCAATCTGACCTGAATGGTGTGGTGGTGATCGTGACGGAGTAGCACGGTGACCAAGCTAGACTAATGGCGAAGTACGGCTGCGATATAAAGCTTTGGCGGAACAGAGTGTCGTGGTTAGAGTGAAAATTTCATAATGTGATTCAAATGTAGCTCTTTGGGTTTTAAGAAAATGAGGGTCGGTGCTAACAAGCAAGAGATACCCAAGATTTCGGTAGGTTTGTTGGATTTTTTTTTTTTAAATCTGGATTTACTGATAAGGCTTTATACGAGAAGGTCGCTTGAATGCGGAAAGTGGCGCCATATTGAAAATGGAATATGGAAACATATGAAAGTCTGTTTTTAATTATTCTAATCATTCTTGTTTCTATGCAACACACTTATTAGCTTTTAAAATAAAAGTAACATGTCAAAATAGTTGATTTAATATATCCATTCATTTAATTTACATAATCACATTTTTTTTGAACGATAACTTTCATTAAAAAAACACGGAGCCGACCTCGAAGAGAGGACGACACCACAAAATTATAACATATACAAAGGGCTCCTACACCACATAATCAGATATAAGTTTAATATTATCGTCATTTGTAATTTGTTAATCTTCATATCTAAGTAAATTTTTATTTATTATGTTATGCTATTATTATAATAAATATACAAGTATTACATTCTTATACTAAACATCATCATTTTTTAAGGCTTCTACCCTAAGTTTGTAAGCTAAAGTTCGGCTATTTAGACAAGAAATCTTCCCTTTTAGTTCATCAGTTTCTCTTACTAATTCAGAGTTATAACCTTTGTAATAATTAGCCTTTTCAACACAAGAATTAGAGCATAAATCGGAAAATACCTCATGTAAAGCATGTTTGATATATCGTACCAGCACAAGAACCTGATACTTAACAGTTACTAGAACAACATGAGCGGGTGTGGAAACTGTAGCAGGTGTGCAATATGGCTGAGAAGTAGCTTTATGATTTTGTGCCTTTTGCTTGTCTTCCGAATCACAAGATTTGATGATGGAGATGAGTCCCGACAAAGATAAATAAGCAAGATCCTCTGTCTTCTTGATCATGGCAACATTCGTATCCTAATTCTTTGGAAGAGCATTTAACAGCTTCTTATTTATCTCAGAATTTTTCAAATTTATGTTTGTTGTCTTCATTTCAGTTACTAGAGATATGAATCTTGCAATTTAATTTTCAAGGGTTTCACCAAGAATGAAACGAAACGGATTAAACTTATGCCGCAACATGTCCCTTTGACTCTGCTTCATGTCATCATTGCCTTCATAAAATTCAATTAGAGAATCCCACAATGTTTTGGCAGATTTAGTCTCTCTATATTTTGAGATGATCTCTGGTGCTAAACCCATAGTCAGTGTCTTGAGAGCCTTTTCATCAAGCTTAACTTGGTCCCAATCTTCATTTGTATATTCAGATTCAGGTTTAAGTACAGTTTTACCATTCTCTTCATCTATAACGTAAGTAATTGGGACAGGACCTCTGCAAATAACTCTCCAAACTTTGGCGGCCTTTTCTTTAACATGTTGAGTGAACCTAAATTTCCATTCAGCAAAAGACTCTCCCAACATTAACATGGGAACCCGTGTGCTTGTTGCATTCATGACTAGGATCAAAACTGAGAACTATCTTCAAGTTCAAGAATCAAAAGATAAATCGAGAACCAAGAAACTCCCGAGAACAAACTTCCAATCCAGAATCAATGAAAATCCAAGAAATAGTAAGCAGTCCCAGATTTGTGTGAAATCCCAACAAAATTTTGAGAACATGAACAAATCTGAGAACAAGTCTTGAAACCCGAGAACACTTAAAGCTGAATACCAAAATCTGAGAACAACTTTAAGAACTCTCCAACCTTTCCAAAGCTGAAAACTAAATCTGAGAACCATAAATAATTTTAGGAAGTTATCAATTTCCGAGAAACAAAACGTCAAGCTGAAAACAATTGTACTCGAGAACCAAATTTGAGAGCTTACATCTGAAACAAAATCGAGAACTATAACATAATCTTCGGCTCACATGTTCCACCAAATCTCAAATTTCAAAATTCCACCATATCCTCTAAATTTGTAAGCCACGTAAACTAATAAACCAACTTTCCAAAAAAATACCAAACAGTTTTCTAATCTTGAAATAAAGATCAAACATCCAAATCATAATATTTCTTAAGGATCTTCATTGAATATTAAAAAGTTTTGAACAACCCACTAAGTGAAAGTGATATTGATATTAGAAATATTATGAATCCGAATTACAAAATATATGAACTTCTTCAAAACCACAATAAAACCATAATTTTAATTGCAAAAAAAAAATAAAAACGTGAACACCTAAGATGAACCAAATCGGCAAATATAAAATATTATCAAGCAAAAAAGAAAAACATTTCTTGAAAAATACCTTGATATCAAAACCGAGCCAAATCGACTACAATGGCTCTGATACCAATTGTAAGTCCCAAAAACTATACCCGATATCAAGTGATTATAATCAAAGGCGGAATTAATGATTATAATAATTCAAGAAATATGAAGAACGATTTATGAAAATAATAATCTTAACTAGCATACGAGATAACTCACCGTCTGATACTAGAGAGAATTTCCTTTAGAAAAATGTAAACCGGTAACCTAATAGTGATGATGAACATAACATTATATAGGTCATGTACAAGATTTGGCCCACATGGCCTATCCCAAAGCCCAAGCCCACCTGAGAACTAACTAGTTCTCGGCCCAAACGCCTTAAATAACCAAGAACCCAAGTGTTCTCGGTCCTAAATAGTAAAACACCAATATGGATCACCAATATTTATTTGATAGTGTCAGTCTCAATATTCTAGACCCAACATGATCCATCCAGTTGATGTGTCTTGTATTATCTTGAAAAAAGTGGATGTTTGCTATGGTGGTAATACTTTCATAGTAGTTGTTGATGTAGAAGTGATTACCCAAAAGCCTGAAATATAAAAAAGCACAAAAAACAGCATCAGAGTTTTGCAACCAATGATTAAGTAATGGATAAATGTACACCTTGAGCAAGAGAAACTTGCTCAAAAGTATAACGTAAACATAGCAACATAAGTAGTGGTAAATGGCTGGATTTCGACTAATAATTCAGTTGATGATGTAATCATGTAAACTCTTTATCTTCAATACTATTGATCATATTCCTTCAATTCTTTTTATCATAATTGTTTCTTGTTGGTAAAGACTTTTACGCTCAAAGTTTGATTTAACAAGGGAAGAGAAAGGAATCCCTCCTTTCATCTTCCTCCCATTCATTTCTCTCATGTTCCTTCCAAATTAGAAATATGGATTTATGCTTAAAAACCTCACTGTTTTCCCTCCTCTTCCATTCCTTTATCTCTATACAAAAGCTTTGGAACACGCTTTTTCCTCCATTCCTTCTAATTCCTTTTTCTTCCCCTGCTAAATGAAACTCTGAAATAGAAAGCTTGTTTCTCTTGTTTATCTCCCTTGGCCTTTTCCTTCTTTTTATGCTCTACTCATCATAGTAAACATTTCATATAGTTTATTAAAAATTTTTTGCAAGTGTTGCAAGATTTAAAGAAAAACTTTTAGCTTGTAAATCTTTGGGACAAAATTACGAGAATTTTAATATGGTATTTTAAGGATACTTGGAATGGGTCTTACACCATCTTAAAAGACTAGTCTGATTAGAGAAGGAGCCTATTTGGATTATAAGCTTTACATTTGTTGTCCAAACAACCGATATAAAACAAGTTTCACATCTTGCAATGATTTCAGTCACTAACATATTTCCTTACTCAATTTACAATTCTTGAATTAAATTATATAGGTTTATATATAAACAAATAAAGATCAATGAGCTGCCAGTTTTAAATACTTCTAGTTATGTGACTTCCAAACTTTTAATGAATGCTTAATATTTTTTTTTTAACATCCAACAAAGCCTAGGTACACTTAGAGGGAAAAAGGTCACACACGCTCGCGATCACATAGAGCGTTAGTACCCAGCCCATCACTAATTCCATAAAAAACCCACCGTTCAAAAGCCCACTAAACCTTAGCTCGCACATAGCATTTTGTCACGAACAAGACACTCAATTGTTAAATTGTTTGAATCATATACTTATCTATTATTGTTGTCAATATTGCACGATACAGTAGACTTAAGCCCATCAACCTATAAAAGTCTTTGGTTACTATAGCTAATCCAAAAAAAAAAAAAAAAAAAAAAAAAAAAAAAGAACATGTTGGCAATTCCAACACAATCACTAAGCTAAACAGACAAATACTTACATCTAGTATGATTGATCAACCAATTAAAATCTAACACCATATCTAACCAAGAAGTAAGACAATCCACTTGTTTTATGATCATAAAACAAAAAAAAAAGAGCATCAAATATTACTTTCATGTTTATGTAAACAAGAGAAGACACAAAATTATGCAACAAAACAAGAAAGCATAAATTCGGCTAAGCGATCTATCGGCCTGTGTCGCCTGCCTTCTAGCTCGTCGAGTACTAATCCCAGCCATACTATATGAATTCGGTGTAGAAAACAAAGGACTATCCAAATCCCCTAAAATCCTTCCCGAAACCATCTCTCCAAGCATCCCTATAGTTGGACTAGGACTAATCGGTGAGGTTATGTCTACACTACCACGAACCGGCATGACTAGAGGTGGTGGTGCTCGTTGTTGAAACCCTCGATGACTAATTTCGGAATCGTGTGTACCAATAACTCCATATCGCGGTGTAGGAGGCCTAGGTGGGATCACCACCCCTAAACCCGAACTCTTTTCTTCATTTACCTGATTCGCTACTTGTCCACGGCCGTATAACGGGACAATCTTTTTTTCAGACACGTCGCAACTACATACTGGACACCGAGGGTCTTTCTTTTCTAGAGATTCGGATGGACTTTTTGGATGATAAATCCATTTGTAGATGCATGACCAGCAGTAGAGATGGCCACAAAGTGTCACCACAGGATCTTGAACTGAATCTAGACATATATTACACTCGAATTTGTCTGATACATCGCTGTGCTCTGATATCACCATGGATTTGAATGATTTTTCATCTTTGCTCAATCTGTTTTCATGTCCATATTCATCAGGGTGTTGATCCATACACCTTCTTGATGCATAAATCTTTCACTGAAGTGTTGATTGTATATATAGAGTAGACGGTATAAACCAATTGGGGATTGATAATTAAATGATGTGTTTCAGAAGAAAATAACTCTTTGAAAGAGCAGTTTCCTAGAGATGTACAAAGGACTCAAAGTGATTATTCTAACTTTTATATAAACATCAATTTGTTGATGGTTTCTTCAATTATAATTATCCGAGAAAACAAATACTTGTGGCGTCCAATATCACCTAGTTTATATCTAGATTGTCAAATGTTTCGCTCTCCAAATGATAAAGTATTTAAATACAGATATTTATATTATTTTATCTTTACAATTATTAGAAAATAATTTCTATAATATAAACTAGTTTATCCTCCGGGAGCGTCCCGAGATAGACAAATTGAATATGAAGTGATAAAATACGTGTACAATAAAAGGAATATGCCGTTTATTATATATATATATATATTTTTTTTGTAAAGTATCAACACTCGTCTCTGTACAACTGTCACTTGTTCAATACACTCTAAAGTTGCGATGTGAACCCAAGAAAACAAACCAATTGGTATCAAAGGATATATCATGATTGATGATGGTTGGTGATTCTGATTTTTAAACAGAGGATATGTTAATGCTTGACATACCTGTTCAATTTTCACTTAATAAAATAATCAATAGGTAAGCCGTGAAGATCCATTTTAAAGATAAACAAACATGATCTAACTGTTATCGATTAAAAGATTGTAGGATAGTAACTTTTAATGTCTTTAGACTATTTTCTCTACTTATATATAATTTAAGTAACTATTTCATCAATCACCACATAAAAAAAGTCGGGTTTTTTTTCTTTATTTATATAGCATTATGATACTCGTTATAAATATAATAAAACGCTCATTAATTTGATGTATTTTTTTCAAAAAAAAAATGTCGTATAAAAATGTTATTAATGTTCAAAAATTGTATGGGAAAGTGCAAGTGATGACGTGCACATGAGAGAGAAAAAATATTTTTTTTTAAATTCTCACAATATGTTATATGACACACTCAATGAGAAGAATGGTCTCAATGAATGTCATGTTATCATGAGTGTTTTCCTTTATATATAGTTACAGATATCGTAGCACCAATACCTAATGGCTATGTCCTATTTAAAAAACATTCCCCGTATATTAGGCCAGGTTTGGATTAAATACACAGTGAAAGAAAAATAGGAAGTCGTAGGAAGGGTATCAAACGGATTCCGATTGAACTCATTCAAGCGTCATTGAAACCGTCTCATCGAACTCTATGGGTTAACCTACGGGTTATTAGTCCAGCTACTCATACACATCTTATGATAGGTCGCCAATATTAGGGACTATCATAGCCTTGGTCTAACTGTTTCAAGAAACGCAACCTAAGGTGAGTTCACAGCCCCAATTTTACTAGTTTTCTTTTCAGGGGAGAACCATGCTACGCACTTGTATTCATAAAAGTTGGTATTCGTGTATTCGTGTAATCGTGTATTCATGTATTCGTGTAATCATGTATTCATGTAATCATGTATTCATGTATTCGTATATTCATGTATTCATGTATTCGTGTATTCGTGTAATCGTGTAATCGTGTATATGAGTATTCATGTAATTGTGTATTCGTGTATTCGTGCATTCATATATTCGTGTATTCACGCCTTCGTGTCAGTAATGGTTTTCAATCGTAGTAGTAACAAACTTAACGACTAGCTAACGTTCGCATAACATAGGCCAATGGGAGTAACCTTTCAAACTTATGGAAACGTTTTTATAAAACCTGTGAACTTAACAGCATTATATGTTGACATTTTTTAAGCATGTTTTATTAGGTCCCTAAGGTAGCAGCATTTAGAGTAGGCACAAGGAGTCACACGGTGTTTGAGTCATATGCATGTTTTAGTACTTTTGAACACTGTCCTTCGTGTCATCAAGGATTGTAAACTTACTTATGCTTCCGATGTAGTTGGATGTCTTTTAAAAACTTAATGGTATGATATCGTATTTTAATTCATATAGTTGTCGTTTATTGTGACCGTTGACTTGGATCCCGGTGTGTCACGCGCCTCACGGTAACCCTCCGCAAGTGGAATTTGAGGGTGTGACATGAATTCTCTATCCCAAAACTCAACAGAAAAAAATGGCAGACAACTGAACATTATCCATATGATGGTTTGAGAAGAAGCAATTCTTCTTAGTGATGAGTGACAACAGGAAGCATCTTTACAGATCCCTTGAAGGTGTGTTGGGTCTGCTGACCGGGAGAAGAACAGATGATTGGAAAGCCAAAATATACTACATATTGATCCTTAATAAAAACATCATTTACAAGTTACTTCTCCCAAAAGACTGTTGACTCTAACATCTGTTGTACCCTAACAACTGCTAGTACAACTATTGCTTACAAAGGTCTGATAGAGGCCAACTGCTAGTGAACAACTGCTGATCAAAGGTCTGATGAAGAACAACTGTTAATCAAAGTACTGAAGACTAAAGGTCTGTTGGAGCCAACAGCACTTAGGCTCCAACAGATGATTCAAGACCGTCAGAGGTTATCTATCAGCTGTTTACCTTTCAGTAGTTTCCAATGTAACAGTGATTGTATCATCAGATGTTTTTTGTTGTTATTCTGTTAGAGGTCACTGTCTTAAGTGACGCTAGCCTAGGTCATTAGTAGTTTAGATTGTCTATAAATAGAACAGTGCATGTACTGTTCTATTCATCACTCAAAACATTCTCTTAGACAAACTTACACGAGTGATCAGGCTGAGGGGGAGTAATTTTAAGTCGTTTGTAATCATTCAATCATATATGAAAGCTTTCGATTCTAAAGCATTTATTCTCTTGTTTTGATTTATAGTTTATCATTCCGCTGCACTTTCCATTTATAGTTTACTTCTTTCATCATTCATTTACTTAAACAATCAAAACAATCAAACTCAGATCCTAACAATTGGTATCAGAGCTTGGTCAATTAAATTCGATCTAACCAATCAATTTAATACAAAAAGATCAGCTCACAATTATTGATATCGTTTGTTTGTCGGATTGAAAACAGAGTAATAGTTTATTTTTAATTCAACCGTTTATAAACAGACTTTGTTTTAGAAACAATCAGAGAATGGCTTTAATCAATCACGATCCACATAACACTGACACGGACAACAAGCCACCGATGCTTGTCAGATCTGATTACAATATCTGGAAACGTCAGATGAGCCATGTTCTAGCTCAACAGAACACTGGGTGCTGGAAGTCGGTTATCTTTGGACCACATGTTCCGATGGTGCTGAGTACCGAAGATCCCAAGGTTCAAGAGCCTAAGAAACTCGAAAACTACTCCTAGCAGGATTTTCAGAAAATTGAGTTAGATGCTAAGGCCTTCAGTATTGTGGCCATGGCTGATGCGTGCTGATATATATATATATATATATATATATATATATATATATATATATATATATATATATATATATATAACACAAGCTTTAATTAAAACGACTCACCTAAAAACTACACACGCACGTCAAGTGTACCAGTCGCAAAGCAGTAAACAGATAAGACCGAGTATCGAACCCAAAGACGCGAATGCAACTCTAGATCACAACCTCTACCGAATACTAGCCTAAATAAATATATACTTATATGGGGGTATTTTAAACTACTAATTACAAACTAAATTAAACTAAATAGATTAAACTTAACTTAACTCGACAACTAATACACTAAATTAAACTAAATAGATTAAACTTAACTTAACTCGACAACTAATACGAACTTAAGGAACTGGAGGAATCAGATAGGAAGAAGGCTGGTTACTTAGGTAAAATCCCTAGACACTAGCAATAAATCCTGAATCTGGTAAGTACTAAAAACGACGCAAAACTAATAAAAATCTATAAAACCCTATACTAAATAAAATAGACCAGTACAAGCCTAAAACTAATAAAAACACTGTCTAAACGACTCAAAAATTACACAAACTTTACACTGGAAATAGATGTATTTTACAATACATCAAATATCCCCACACGTATCTCTTTTTCGTCCCTGAAAAAGAATTAAGCTATGGAATCACAGTTAGGTTTACATCCAGTTTCAAAACATAGGTTACTTAATTAATAATCTACTAACGTGTTGATTGCGATTGCAGGTATATTGATCCTCTTAAACCCACACCGGTTTCCAAGCCCCTTTTTATTTATGTTAAGTTCATGTTGATTAGTCTATCTAGGGTCTCACTCGAAGGAAGCCACAATTCCTCCTAATTCCGCCTAAAGGAACGACCAATTGACCATTTCCCAACCGTCTTATGTAGAAAACCAAGAGAATTTAAAATCACTTTGTTTTTTTCTTTTTGCATACTTAACTTAGAGGGTGTGACCAATCCAAGTCGCTATCCCAGTGGCCAGGCACCTTAAGCTTCAGAATTTTTTTTTTCATCTCAGCATACTTAACTTAGAGGGTGTGACCAATCCAAGTCGCTATCCCAGTGGCCAGGCACCTTAAGCTTCAACATTTTTGCTTTGATTTCTAATTTTTTTTTAAGTGATTAGAAATTCTAACGGTTTTCTACTTGTAACGGTGCTTCTTATACTATTTTTGGCGGTTTCGGTCTCCCCGTTTCTCCTAGATGAGAACCCACAAAATAGCCTAACATAATTAATTTATTACTTTTCAAAGGAAACATTTCTACCGGCCGAGCCTACCCACATATCCCAAATCAGACACGTTTTCAATCAATTTTAATTTCTTATTATACATACTATTTGAAAACCGGACACCTAACTTTACCTATCATTTTCCATATTTTATATAATGCAAACTTCAAAATCAGGGACTTTTTTTTCAGTTTTTTTTTTTCGTTTTTTTTTCGTTTTTTTTTTTTAATTTAAACGACTCTGTATACAGACTAAACGACAGTTTCCCATCCTCACACTTAAATTCTACATTGCCCTCAATGAAGGAATAGAAAACGACACAAAAAAAAAATCCGAATACAAAAATAAAAAGATGAGGGCAAATTGGAAAGGACTTAGCTGGTTCATTTTTCTTTGTAAGCTCTAAAACTTTAGTCCAATCCAGCTCGATCGTATAGCATTTCATTCGCGATCGGCTCTGACACAATGGTAAACTCTGGGCTTGCTTTGATAAATGATAACAGCTCCGGAATCACCCGAATGGAGATTGTGTACGGGCGGTGCAATCCAAACCTGCGCAAAACGAAACAAACAAAACCCGAGCATAATACCGAACCACACAAAAATAAAAAGACTCAAACTACTAACTTAGACTCATAATATAACAACAAACAAGAAGACGTACCTGCTTGGCAAAATGGCAGTGAATGGTGGTAGAACCAAATGGGTAGAAAAAAAAATATGGTTCTCGCTCAACGTGAAGGACACTGGTGATCACAACACGCGTTGCAAGCGAAAAAAATATAACTTTCCGGGGTAATAGCTGGTCGCATAAGGCGAACAGGTTAGCCCAGACTCCTCACATTACGTGAAAAAACTTTTTTCACAGAAAGTTAATTTATTTTTTTAAGAAAAAATCTCTTTTATTACCCAAACCTTTACCAAAACTCCCACTCATAAAATATATATAAAGATAATACATGGGATCCACTCATTGTGAAATTTCCTCTACCTAAGCAAACACGCAAACCTGCTAACAAACTCAAACACACACAAAAAAAAAAAAAAAAAAAAAAACAAAGATAAAATAGAAAGATAAAACCCTATGAACCACTATCGAAGGACGGACCACAAATAAAAAAAAATGAAAAGCTAGAAAAAAAATAGGTATAAATATAAATTTACAAACTCTACAGAGCCTCCCCACACTTAAACTTAATCAGTGGGCTTCTCTTTTATTTGGACCCGATCCAACCCATTTAATTCCACCCGGTCCATATTATTTAGCAATATTACATTAGTGGAATCGAAAAATATTTTATTGAAATTAAATGGGTCGGGCCACCAATATTTAAATTTACCTGGACCAAACCTGATTCTTAGCATGTAATGAGGGGACTTGTTGTCTCTGCAACTCTTGACCCTCACCCTGTGTCGGTCCAGGTGCCTCTTCGCCTTCTCCCGTGGTGGTGGCCATGGTGGTGGCACTAGTAGCAGTGTAATATCCAATGCCTGCACGGGCCGGCTGTGGTGTTCTTCTACCACTGCTTCTTTCTCATCTTCCGTGTTTGGTGACACTTGTTCAAAATCTTTGTCCACTTCTGGGGCTGACAAATCAACCAACTCGTCACCAAACTCTTCTTCCTCATCAGCTGCTTCTTCAAGCAGGTCAGTGGTGTCTTCCTCTTCCACCACTTCTTCCTCAAACAGCCAGCCTGTGGATTCTGAAAAATCCATATCTTCCTCAGCCTCCCTCCAGACATCTGCCCCCCAAGGATATGCTGCTGAACTCGAGATCTGGCAAGGCTGCTCATCCTGCTGAACCAAAGGTGGGACTAAGGCGTCCATTATGGTCTCTGGCTCTAACCCTGAATCCTGCAAAATATCATCCTCACAAGACAAGTGTAAAGAATCATATGGGTCAGTTAAATCATGCTCAGAATCAGATGAGTAAGGACAAACAGTTTCAGCAACGGGCCTAATACAATCAGGTAATGTAGGTGTTACCATCTCGTCTTGGTCATCATATGTGAAATAAACCTGCTAAACTGGAGGTGGGACTTCAACGTCCATTATGGTCTTCAGTTCATCCACATGAGCCTGTAGCCTTTCAAGTGCCGCATCTTGTTCCCTCAAATAGTCGGTGCGCATGGATAGCAAAGAACGCATATCCTCGAGCATGAGCTCTTGATTAGCAAGGAAGGCATCTTGCTTAGCAGGAAGGGCTGCAAAGTCGGGCCTAGTGTGAGACAAGACATCCCGATAATCGGAATGTGGATACAAATGTTGGCTAGGTGGATACTCTAACGAGCTACCACCATGCCTTTTCTCATACATCATAGCTTGTAGACGATCAAGCCGACTTGTTATTCTATCTAGTGACTTAGATGTTACAGGGTTAAACCACCGGTTTGCCTATGCGTATGAAGGCTGGTATGACTGATATGGCTGCGGCTGCAAATACTCGTTAAAATAATAATCCGTGGAATACCCCGATGAATATGAATGAGGGCATCTTATGGTAAAGTGGGGTCCTCCGCAGATCTCGCACATGATTAAAAAAAATTATATATTACAAATAAAAAATAATAATAATAAGAAAAAAAATAAAGGCAAAAATTATTCACAAAATATCCAGAAACGGATCGGATAATTCTCAAGAGTGCCAATTGCGTCCCCGGCAACGGCGCCAAAAACTTGATGCGTGCTGATATATATATATATATATATATATATATATATATATATATATATATATATATATATATATATATATAAATAACACAAGCTTTAATTAAAACGACTCACCTAAAAACTACACACGCACGGCAAGTGTACCGGTCGCAAAGCAGTAAACAGATAAGACCGAGTATCGAACCCAAAGACGCGAATGCAACTCTAGATCACAACCTCTACCGAATACTAGCCTAAATAAATATATACTTATATGGGGGTATTTTAAACTACTAATTACGAACTAAATTAAAGTAAATAGATTAAACTTAACTTAACTCGACAACTAATACGAACTTAAGGAACTGGAGGAATCAGATAGGAAGAAGGCTGGTTACTTAGGTAAAATCCCTAGACACTAGCAATAAATCCTGAATCTGGTAATTAACTTGAGACCCTATTCTTATCTAATAAACCTCCTGTCAAAGAATGGCTCACTAGACTTAAGGCGGGACAAGTGTAGAAATGCTAAGATGGATCCGGATCGCCCTAGCGTATCGAAATCCCACAGAAATCAGATTAAAACCTCTCCTGGATTAAAACCCTTAAACTATGAAGCAGACTTAAACTCTACTGAAGAAAACCTAGGAAAACTCTAAACACGGACAAGTAGCGACTCCCGCCCTAGCGCTTGCCAACTACCGAACAATGCCTAGTTAGTTACCTAGCAAACTCGAGTTAGATTTCTCACCCTCAAGAATGGACTGCACGTCTTAGTTAATTTATTATATTAGTTTGTTATACTTGTGTCGTACTCCAACTCCAAATACTAGCACGCTAACCTAAGTTGACGAACTAGATTGATTTCAAGACCTAGGGGGTATCTCTACATGCCTAGCTCCACAAAACCAATAAACAAACTTCAAATAAAATCAACACCAACACACATATATCAAATCCAACAATAAAATTAAAATCATGTAATTCTACACATCAAATTAAAAGCCAAAAATCATTAAATACTGCATAAAACGTGTCTAGTTCATAAACCTAAGCAACCATAAAAGTCTAGTTCATGATTATAATCAGAAACATAAATTCAAAGTCTATAAAAAACAATTTCATTATGTCTCTAAATAAATAAGTACGATAAAACAAACCCCCGGATCTTCAAATAATATTCCTTAACGCGCCCCGAACCTTCTCCGTCTCCAAAAATCCTCCAAAGCTTCTGTCCTTGGCGGCTGTTCACAACAGCTTCTTGGTCTTCTTCGATTTAATGTGTTGTCTAAGTCGAAGGATAATATCTTCTTTGATGGCTGTTCCTTTTTTATAATAATAATGTCGTCAAATAAATTATATTCACCTATATCTCTTGATCGGCTATTATTGTGAAATTGTTGTTTTGCTTGGCTTTGGCCAAGCCCAAGTCTCAATTCCATTTTATTTTATTTTTTTTCTTGGTTTTGACATTCGAGACTTGGGTCTCTTCTTTAACTAAGATTTCTTTATTTATTATTATTATTATTATTATTATTATTATTATTATTATTATTATTATTATTACTACTACTACTACTACTCCATGCTCTCGTATTAGGTGTTCTAGGCTCGACCAAAGTTGCCCGTTTACGCTCCAACGTCCATGAACACCTACAAAATACAAAATAAATAAATAAGTACTAAAAACGACGCAAAACTAATAAAAATCTATAAAAACCTATACTAAATAAAATAGACCGGTACAAGCCTAAAACTAATAAAAACACTGTCTAAACGACTCAAAAATTACACAAACTTTACACTGGAAATAGATGTATTTTACAATACATCAATGGCTCTACCCAATGATATCTATGTTGGGTTGTTACACTGTAACAGTACAAAGGAGTTGTGGGATGCATTGAAAGAACAATTTGGTGGGACTGAAAAGGTTACTGAAAACAACCGTGAAATACTTAACCAACAATATGAAACATTCAGTCATGTAAAGGGGGAGTCATTAACTCAACAATTTGAGAGATTTAACTGTCTCATTAGTGAACTAAAACTGGTTGGTCTAACTTATCCTAATTCAACTTTGAACCATAGGTTTTTAAGATCATTACCAGATAAATGGGACCCTATTGCTATAGTTATGAGAAACTCAATTGGATTTAAGGACCTATCACTGATCCAGCTTCATGGTAAGCTCTTGACCTATGAGAGAGAGCTTAACCAGAAAAAGAAGCTTCAGGACTCTAGAAAAGTGTCTGATGATTATGTTTTTGGTAATACAACACTTTTGGGTCAGGATGAGGTGTCTGGTAGTAGTAAGGATCAGAGTTATGATCATTTCATTGACATAACTTCAGGTTTTAACTCTGGTTTTAACTATGATTCTTACTCACCCAACTATGCTTTTGCAGCAAGTGGTGGTGATATCTAGGCATCTGATAACATATCCTTTGAGTATGATGACCTAAAATACTTTGACCCTGATGATTTGGAAGAAATGGACATTATGCACCAATTGGCTCTGCTCAGTGTAAGAACTAACAATTTTTACAAGAAAACTGGCAGAAGATTTCCAGGGTTGACTCGCGGGTCAAAGGTGGTGTTGGATAAATCAAAAATTAAGTGTTATAAATGTCATAGACTTGGTCATTTTGCTAGGGAATGTAGGAGTCAACATGGTACACCTATGATTACCTATCCAAATCAAAGACCACAGACCAACACTTATCAGGTTTCTCATAATACCCCTGAACCAAATGTGCAAAACACTGCTCATTTTGCACAGTCCTCTACCACTGTTCCTGTCCAGTATGTCCAAACCACTGTTCCACAGATCCACTATCTTCAAACCCCTGTTGCTCAGGCACATGTGCTAATGACTGTTGCTCCACCCTCTGCTCCTGCAGAGACCAGTCAACAGATTTTCTTCATACAAGGCTTTGTTGATTGGAGCAGTCTACCAGATAAGTTAGCTGATGAGAACTTTGCTCTTATAGCCAAAGCTGAAAATGAACCAGAAAATTTTTGTTTCATGGCTTTGGATACAATAGTGGAAGAGGTGGATTCTAAGGATGTGGTGACTGAATCTGAAATTATGACTAATGATATTGTTGATGCAGTTGTTTCTGAAGAAAAGTCAGAAGAAGAGGTTGTGAATCTCTTAGATCCCTGGGGTGCATCTGATGATTGTGATGCAGTTGTTTCTTAAGAAAAGTCAGAAGAAAAGACTGCACACTTGTTTTGTGATTTTTGTGAAAAAAAGAATCATGTTACTAAAAACTGTTTTCTTCTAAAAGCATATGACATCAACAAAGGAACAAGTGTGTGTGATTCTAAGACCACATGCTCAATATGTGGTAAAAAGAATCACAAAACCAAAGAGTGTCTGTATCTTAAAAATTTTGATGTCAAAATACAAGAATACAAGGCTAGAACTCTTGCAAGTCAAGTGGTGAGTACTCCAAAAGGAAAGCCCAAACAGACATATGTTCCAGCCCAAACATCTGTTACCAAAAGTCTTGAATCATCTGTTCTCAGGGATGTCTAAGTAACATATGCTCTACCCACAAACAAGTACCCAAGAGGATATGGACAACCACCTTGTCATAATCTGTCACATGTTTATGACAACCCAAGAGGCCTTCAAAACCAAGAGTGAACAGAAACCCCTATGGTTACTATCATCTAACAGGAAATAATCAAACATCTATTGCACCAAGTGTTGACATCCAAGCACTGGCAAATGGTCAGCAACAGTTGTTGAACATGGTTCAAAAACTAGTTCAAACCACTGATCATCTTCCTAAGCTTGAGGCTGAAAAGTCTGTGGACTCATCCAAAGCCAACTTGGCTTTGGACACTCACCAAAACTAATCCATTATTGATGTGCAGGGAGCTTCTGCTTGCTTAGATAGTCTATGGTATGTAGATAGTGGAGGCTCCAGGAACATGACAGGATGTAGAGCCCTTCTACTGGACTTCTTAGCTCATGGAGGGGGTGATATATCCTTAGGTAATGATTCAAAAGGTAAGGTGTTGGCTTCAGGGACTGTTCAGGCTGGGAAACTCAAGTTTGAGAATCTCAATCTTATTGATAATCTTAAATTTAATCTTCTTAGTGTATCACAAATGAGTGACAAAGGGTATGGCTCATTCTTCACTAGGAAAACTTGTAAGATTATTGGGCCAGAAGTAGTGAAAAAGATTGACACCATCATTGCTGAGAGTAAAGCACAACTTGTTGCTCATAGGAATGGCAATGTGTATGTAGTTCATATGTTGAAGGACAATCCTATGGCAAATATCTTTCTGTTTTCTGCTACGTCCACTAAAGAGACAGAATTGTGGCATAGGAGACTGGGTTACACGAACCTTCAAACAATTAACTCACTCTCCAAACAAGTCCTTGTAAGAGGTCTACCATCAAAAGAATTCAAGTGTGATGAGCATTGTGTTTCCTGCTTAAAAGGGAAACAACATAAAAGCTCTTACAAATCCATTAATGAGTCCAAAACAAGTCAATGTCTTCAATTGTTGCACATGGATTTGTTTGGCCCATTTAAAATCATGAGTCTAAGAAGAAAACGATTTTGTCTTGTCATAGTTGATGATTTTTCTAGGTTTACATGGACTTACTTTTAACACTCTAAGGATGAGACTGCAGGTATCTTGAAGGACTTTGTCACTAAAGTTGAAAAACAATATGACTTGCCAGTAAAAGTCTTTAGAATTGACAATGGAACATAGTTTAAAAATAAGGAGTTGGATGATTTCTGTGTGTCAAAAGGAATTGTAAGGCAGTACAGCATTCCAAAAACACCAGAACAAAATGGGGTGGTTGAAAGGAAAAATAGAACTCTCATTGAGGCTGCAAGAACCATGCTAGCAGATTCTGGTTTGCCACTGTCCTTCTGGGCAGAAGCTATAAACACTGCTTGCTATGTTCAAAACAGAGTTTTAATCCCCAAGACATCAAAAGACTGCTTATGAAACTTTGTTCAAAATCAAACATTAATCTCATTTTTCAAAATCTTTGGCTGCCCATGTTTCATTTTAAATCTTAAAGATTCCATTTCAAAATTTGCAGCCAAAGTAGATTGTGGGTATTTTCTGGGATATTCTTCTACTGCCAAGGCCTACAAAGTGTTTAACACAAGGACCAGGACAATAGAAGAAACTCTGAATGTAAAGTTCAATGAACTTTCATCCTTAAAAATCCCCGCAAATCCTGCTGAACTGTTTGATTTAGACAAATTCAAATTTGAAGATATTACTGCTAAAGCTGACAGTGCAGGTATTCCACAGTCTCCACAACAAGACTACAGAATGGATGTTGTGATTCCAAGTCACTACAAAGTTAATTCTGTATCAGGGGAAGTAGATGTTCAAAACAACTGTCAAAACTCTGCCACAGCTGTGTCAACCACTGTTGGCCTGTCTTACCCTCAAACCACTGTCTCATCAACCTCATCCACTATTCAATGAGCTGTTGACAAAAGTCCAACCTCTGTTGACAAAAGTCAGTCCAGTTTTACACCACTTGGACCTATTCCCCCACTTCCAGTTCAAACATCTGTTGGCACTACTGTAGTGCAAAAAGATGTTACATAAGCCAAGGGGAAACACATCATGAGGCATATGAGTCACTTGACCATATGCTCATAAGCCCTTCTCCCAGGGCTACTTCTCTTTTCACTCCTCAACCGTCACCATCACATGTCCTTCCAACAATGAAACCATTGTTCGAAGCTATTGATAAAACTCAAGATATTCCCAGTTCCTCTCCATCTCCTATCACTGAGAGCATCATTCAATAAGTGACCGAGACTGAGAAAAATCAATTTGCTAGCCCACGAACAAAGGAGGTTACAACCCTTGAGTTCAATGAAACTCAAGGTGAGTTTTCAAGTGAAGCAGTCACTACTGATGTAGAGACCATTGTCTCACAACAGGACAGTGGTTACATAGCTAAGACTTCCTTGAAGGCAACAGCTGATGAGGCCACTATAGTGACCCCAAAATCAGTTGGAAGTCCCCAAAACCAAGACAAAGGGGCATCTGGTTCTCATTCTATGGACTCACCTCCTAGGACTGAACCAGGTCACTGTCTTAGGTGACATTAGCCTAGGTCATCAATAGTTTAGATTGTTTATAAATAGAACAGTGTATATACTGTTCTATTCATCACTCAAAACATTCTCTTAGACAAACTTACATGAGTGATCAGGCTGAGGGGGAGTAATTATAGATCGTTTGCAATCATTCAATCATATATGAAAGCTTTCGATTCTAAAACAATTATTCTCTTGTTTTAATTTATAGTTTATCATTCCGCTACACTTTCCATTTATAGTTTACTTATTTCATCATTCATTTACTTAAGCAATCAAAACAATCAAACTCAGATCCTAACAAGATGTAATTTTGAACTCTTCAAAAGAAGTTCATCAAAAAATGTTGAAACTTGGTAGCCATCCTAGTTAGGAAACTGACGAAACACAAAGGCTAACAAATAAACTTAAGAAGATGTTTAAAAACTGTGAACTTCGGGATGTGACTTCTTGGGAGTTTCTGAAAGAGATGTTTGAAGTGAAGATTACATTTGATGATGGCCACACAGGATACTACAAACCTCAAGACATCTGTTTCTCAGATGATATAGATTTTCTAACAAAGTTATTTGAAAAAGCATTGTGGAACCCAACTGAAGCAGACTTTGGTGTCAAACTCGAGAAGATGGTGAAGGCTCAAGTGGATCTGTGGGAAGGAATGGATGCCCAAGCAATTCCAGATGAAGATCCCGGTAATGCTACCTCATCTGAAGATGATGATGACATGGAGGTTGCAAACATGATGGTTGAGTCAGAGGATGAAACTGACTTTAGTGTTTGATCTTTTTCGTGGTGCATAGTTAGTGGATTGGCAGTTGATCTTTTTGGTGGTTTTTGTGTTTTTAAGTGTTAATTTAACAATGGTTGTAATGTGATGACTTTAATTCACAACTTTTGGTTAATTAATGTAAATATGATGCATGTTTTTTGTATAAGACCCAAGTTAAATCAAGTATTTATTTGTTTGTCATTCTCTCTTTTTAAAAAAAATACAAGTTTGAAATGTGAAACATCATACATCTGCTAAATTTACAAACTGTATTCAATATGATATGTTGCTATAAAATATGCTATTGTAAAAACATTGTAACTACAAAATCTGTTCTATACTACCCTGTAAAAAGGTCTCTAAAACTGCAAAGTTTGTTTCTAGAACATATGTGGAATAAGACATGTTAGAACAGATGAATATTATAGAACATCATCTAGTGTTACAACGGCTATTAATAACTTCAAAGATCTTTTCTCATCCAACAGTCTGTTGCTACAACACACTGTTTTCAATATGGTCTATTGCTATAAACTCTGCTGAATGGCACCTTTGTAAGTACAATATCCGTTCAATACTACTAGTACAAAACCCGCGCGATGCGGCGGATATGACAATTTACAACGGGTACTCATTTTTCATTAGTTTGTCAATTTTTTGTGATATATTGTATAATAATTATAATAGTTTTTTTGTTGGTAGCATCAACATGGTTTTTCTATGCCTTACAGATCTCAATTAAATAATAAAAACACAGAAATAAAAAAATACTTAAAAACTTCGTAATTTTAACAGTACTATAAATGATGATACATTCGAACATAGTTCATTTGCTTTTACAAAGAAAATCAATTGATTTATTTCTAATACATTATTACTAATCTTTATCTATGACAAATTAATTGTATAATCTTGATTTTGTTCTTTATCTGAACATGATTGTACTATAAGTTATAAGAGTTTATGTGGTAGTGGTCAAATGTAAGACGTGTCACCCAAAAAAATTGAGTAAATATATACAAGGTATGTTGCTTTTGCTTGTCAATGTCATCAGGATTATCCCAAAAATCATCATGAATTTCCCTCAAGTGTTTTGTTGTGTTACCCTGAATTGAAACACTACTTCTACAAGTTTGAATAAGACACTCATAAAATTTACCTTGGTGTTGAATTAGATGGCATGTAAGTGATCTTTTCTACAGTAACTTGAGTTGCATTCTTTAACTGGACAAGCGAATGGTCTATACACCAAAAAAAAACTATGTTAAAAAAGTTAAGTTTAGATTATGTGCTTATTCAATTATCTACTGATCTAAGTATAAAGCCCCACTGCACATTTTATTTCGGCCTCAACGCAAAGAGGGCCCGGCCTCTATAGTCTGTGTTTGTGTACCTTAAAATTTAAAGATGGAAGATCTCGCCTCAATACCTTAAACATAACTTGAGCATGAAATAAAGATTCAACTATATCATTATCCTTTGGAAGCCCTCGCCTCAACTCCTCGTAATCTTTTTATTAATTCAGCCCACCTATCAAGTTGCAACGTAAAAAACCAATTTATCAATAAAAAGAATAATTTGAAAAAAAGGAGGCAAGAGCAAGAGCACATCACAAATTAACAATCAAGTTTACTTATGATAAAATAAGGCGGCAAGAGCCCATCACAAATTAAAGTGTCGTTCGTCTTCAAAACGACCTGCAGATTGTATTGGACCGTTTGACCAGTTTTATATAAATAACCCGTTCGACCCACTTAAGAGAAAATGAGTGCTATATCTGTTTAATAAAACTAACATAGTTGAGCCATTTAACAAAAACAAATTGTTTGACCCATTTTATAAAGCTGACTCGTTTGACCCGTCTATGACCAAATAATTTAACATGAACATATTATAATCACCTATAGATGACCATGTCTAGAACAACCCCAAGGATTAAAAGAAAATTGCATTAAGTGGAAAATGCATATAACTCTTGACAATTCAATTATGGATAATACCTTACCGTGATTAGACTTGTGAAGTTGCAAACAAACCAACCATCCAAGGCATCACAAACCTGATTAGAATCTTTCAAATACATATTATGTATACCTGGAATCAAGGTAATTAATATCTTTTTATGTAAATACTCATACCTGACTAAATAGAGGATCAACAAAAGTTTATTAACCACAGGTCCCTCGGTTGAACATAACTCTACAAAACATTACAAAAGCTGCATAAGAGGTTGTAATAACAAAAGTATAAAAAAAATCCATATAAATCCATCTTTAGAAATGCCAATGACCTGGTAGTCAGTACGGATAACATGAGGAACCAGAGTGTCGCCACCGGATAGTGTTAGAACATCAATGTCATGAAGGCCCATGGTCTTAACAAATACAACCCTCATATGGTCGTTTCCTGAAATACACGCCAACAATATATCTTAACAACATCAAGCCTTCACCTAGAACAAACAATTAATAGCAAGAAACATCAAATGAATAAATGGTCAGTATATCCCAATACACAAAAGAATAAACCTCACTGGATATAGTAAACTATAAACTGAAATCACGTCATATTTAAATCCAACATTTCATAAATAAATAACATCTTAGAAGCACCACTAATTAACACCTTAAATGTAACCGAATCAAAATTTAAAAATTATATTCTGTCATGGGCTTATATAAAGCTATTGCTTTATCACTTAATCAACAGAGAACTGAAATTAAACCGCAAAATTACTACATATTTGTAAAAACTAAAACTTCATCATACCAACATAATCAACTATTTTTATTTGGCGTTCACAAATCACATGAAAAAAATACATAAGGGTAACATTCAACTTTCATTAGCAACAAATGACACAAAAAAAATAATGCAAAAATGTGCTTTAGCCTAATCAAAATACAAAATATATTAAAAACGGTACTGAACCTCCAGGTCAAAATTAGATCAACAAAAACCCGAATCATACCCTAACCATAGCTTCAAAAAATTAGAGTTCTTTACCTTTGTATATACTTAGAAAAGGGTTTAGAGATGTAAAACATAATATCAAACGAGATTCGTGCTTTTCAAACAGATCTTGTAATGGTTTACGCAAATCGGTAGGCTTGTAAAACGACACCGCCACGAGTGACATAGCTTATTCCCTCGAGCTTCTCAAACCAGATCCGTGTTTGTCATACAGCTGTTCCTCGCCATAGATCTCTTGAAACCATAGATCGACAGATCGCTTGAGAGAAGAAGGACGGGTTTGATTTTCTGGATTTGAAACACTCTGTCTGCATTACCTTGAAGTCCAGCCCATTTGAAAACCCTAGATCAGAAGACCTGACACACTTTAATTCAAAATTTGAGCTGAGACGGGTTTGGGCGGGATAAGGTTTGGGAAGGTTGTGATATTTAAGAGAAGATGCTATAAACACTTGTACAACATGCTTTAAAGTGTGGTACATTTTGAAAAAGTGGCAAATGACCAATCTTACCCCTTGTATATGCATATTAATATAGTATAGATATAGATAACTGTTAAATGGTCTCCAAGAGTCCATCTCTGTTAATACATCAATTTTATACTCTACATTATTACACCATTTATTATTTATTATACAATACATATACAAAAATTTTAAAACATATACAAAGGTGCCACCATTTAACAGCTATACTCTACAACATATGTTGTATAACAGATGTTGCAACAGCTAAAAATAAAGAGAACCATTGACTGATACAAAATCCATTGAACAACAGATATTGACCAAAAACTTGAAAGGTCTTCTATGTTCCAAAATTTGTTGTACAAAGCCTAAAATATGTGAACTAAAAGCAAGTTTGAAACAACGGATATTATATAATAGATGTTATAAGCCATTACAACATAACTTTTATAACAAATGTTAATGACAGGCTCCTAAATTTTATAAATGTCAAACACTAAAATTTCATAACAAACATATATAAAACATTAATAAACTCATTTATATTTAAAAGCTATGTATAAAATATTGAAACCTCTTCAATCTCGCTAAGCGCATCACCATACTTCTTCTGGCTTCAACTATGAATTCCTAAAAAAATGGATATATAGACAGATATCAAACTAATTAAATCTTGTTTTGCATATTCACTCCACATTGTACATTGCAATATATTACTTCTGAAAAAGAAAAAAAAAATAGAACCATAAATGTAAAACATTTACAAAAATTTTATACTCTACATTATTACACCATTTATTATTTCAAGCCATCACTAAATTTGCAATTTAACAATGATTGCATTAAATTCTATCAAGTGTCAAGTGTGTTAAAAGTTAAAGCAATAGTTTTACACAAAAAAAACTATAGTAATATAAAAGAATTCTTACTCCGAGTCTTGAATATCAAAATTCATACCTCTAATTTCTTTTGGAGCTCGTCAAAAAGACATCCATCATCTACAAAAATTAAAAATTCAAATCAATCAATAATCTGTTAACTTTAAAGCATCAATAAGAAAGTAAACTGTAAATTAAAGAATAATAGACAAACCAAAGGACAAGAGTTTCTTTATAGAATCTTGAATCTTATCAACCTGAAAATAACCATAAACAAAACATGAAGATCAAACACGGAACTGGTATTAATTAGTTAAATTAATTAAAGAATAATAGACAAACCAAAAGAGAACAGTTTTTTAATAAAGCCTTAAATCTTATCAACCTAAAAATAACCATAAACAAAACATAAAGATCAAACACAGCAACTCTCACATAGACAAACCATCAAATGACATATACTTTACATGCTAATCCGTCAATATGACCTGCCTCTTTAGCTGGATTTAGATCGGTCACATATTTATTTAAATTTCAAAAGTGTTTTAGAAATTTCAAAATTGATATAAACAATAAACAATAAACAATGGATGTACTTGTTATGTGGTTATGTGGTTAAGCTTATAAAGGGAGATACATGCAGCGTAATTAATGAAACACGATTCTCTATGTTAATTTAAAACTTCCCTCTTAAAATTTCAAACTTTGGGAGTTTAAAATCTGCAAACAGATAATCACAACATCTGCTTGTTATGTAAAGAGCTCAATTAGTGTTCTAAACAGTTGTTCGTCTATCGAGGCAACGAACATATATTGTTGAGCTCAACAGTGCTAAAAGATATTGGCCCACGTTTTTTTCTTGAATATTTTAAATTGATTGATGACATCATTATTCGTATCATACAGGGAATCGTGGCATATCTCTAAGATTGACACCTTAGCTTTCCTATGTCACTCGTGACTCTACTATTATATTAAGTATAGATTTGAGGGTGATGGGTTACAAAAGATAGCATGTTGTGATCAAGCCACTGACATGCGGTTTATAGTCAAGGTTGGACCTACCCCTATTCTTAAGGAAGCAACCACCGTTAAGTCCCCCAAAATCCTGATGCAAGCCCCATGCTTCACCCATGTTGCTTTGCTTTACTACCCATGTTTGTTATCAGCCATACTTCTTTTCGTTTGTTTTTTTGTTTAGTTGCTTTTTTCAATTTTTCTTTTTATCAGTAAACAACTTTATGCATCACCCAAATATATACATTGGTTAGTGCTAGCAAGACGCTAGAGCATTTCAATACTTCGCCTTACTTAACTCAAGATCTAATCAAAACATCATACACAACCCATTTGTCCCACTCCAAGTGTTGTCATTTTGCCTGATACTTGACCCACATAATGGACGTCCATTTTGCTCCATTTTCAATTGTTAGTGGATATTAAGTTAGTAGATTAGATTTAGTAGGTATTCGTGGGTTAGTAAAAAGGTTAGGAATGAAGAAATGAATTGAAGGTCTAGTTTTCCCTCTAATGTTCTATCTAGATTCTCTCTACTTTTTTGAATTAATTGTTTAACGATTAAGTGATACTAAGGCCCGAATGTTTTTTTTTTTTTTTTTTTTTTTTTTTTTTTTTTTTTTTTTTTTTTTGACCGGCCAAACACCCACTGAGCGCCCCCAGTTGCCATAGACAAGGGCTCAACTGGCCCACTCCAGACCCAGAGGGCATTTGAAAAATCCCAGTGCGGAAAACCCCAAGACTCGAACTTGAGACCTTGGGGGAAAACCCTCACACCTCCATCACTTCGCTGTGGCTTCATTGGCAATGTTATTTCTTTTGATTTCAAAATCTATATGTGTATTTATCTATTAATATATATAAAAGAATTGAACATTGCTGACGTGGCGTGTAATGGTGCCTTCATCCTCTCCATGAAACTGCCACGTGGCATCATAATTGAAAGATTTTAATGTTTTTTGAATTATTTCCTTTTTTAATTAAAAAAAAAGATAAACATAAAACCCTAAATTTATCTCTCTATCTCTCAATTCTCAATTACTAAAATTAAATTGAGTTAATTTAGGAAAAAAGAATTTAAAAACAAATTTAAATTTTTCTCTCTTATGTTCCTCCCATAATTTATAAACGTTAATATCTTTTATATTCGAGATTTTTTAAATAAAAAAATCACACCAAATTAACGAGCGTTTTATTATCTTTCCAACGAGTACCATAGTTCTATATAAAAAACGGAGAAAAAAACGACTATTTTTTGTGGGGTTATGTTCATACAGAAAAAAAACACAAAGTGTTCAGGTTATTCATTAATCATGTTTTTTCTTTTAAACCAGGTTCTTATCTACGATGTTAAAATTCAGCCCAATCGCCATGCTATCATTGGAATTTTACTCTTCTAAAGATGGATAGGTATACTTCATCAAGAGAAGTTAGGAGAACGAATCACGCAACACTGCAATACATGGTGTCACCTTATAACAAGGTTATTTTTTATTTATTTAATTACAAGAGTAATAATTATTACTATTAGTATTAATATTATTAGAATTGTTATATTTTTCAACCCCCATCATGAATTCTACATCTATATAAGTCAAAGTCAAATTGTAACATATTTTAAATTACGTGAAGATGATTATATGTTGAAGGTTATCCTTTTAATACTGTATTATGTTTAATATGGTTTATGCTTTTTATTTGTTTAACTTTTTAAATAAATGTTTTTTTAAACTAAGATTGATTATGTTTAAGTTATTTACGCTTTTCATGATTTGAGTTTTCTTCTTTTATCATTTTTTTATCATTTTTTATTAAATTATATTAAATTTTTCAACCCCGGGACCTTCCCGGGGTAATCAGCTAGTATCTATATATAACAAATCTATCTATACATATAATAAATCAAAGCCATTTAAAGACATGACACTCAAAGAGGCATTCTCTTGAGTGTGCCATGTGTCATCCCATGTGTCTTTGAGATATTTTAGGAAAAAAAATAATTTAAAAACAAAATTGGATTTTTCACCCTCATGTTTCCTCCCATAATTTTTAAATGTTAATATCTTTAATATACGAGATTCTTTAAAGAAAAAAATTACACCAAATTAACGAGCGTTTTATTATCTTTCCAACGAGTACCATAATGCTATATAAAAAACTAAGAAATTTTTTTGTGTGGTTTTGTTCATACGGGAAAAAAAAACACAAGGTATTCAGGTAAATCGTTAATCATGTATAGACAAGTCACTAATTATGTTTAAATCAGTAAATATGATTTTTGTTTTCAACCAGAGCCGAATAGGTTGATAGAGTTATACGTTGTTTTAAGTTAGGTATCAATATTAGTATGTTGAGTTGTACATTTATTTAGTCTTAGGATATGTGTTAATATTAAAGTTACATTAAAGTTCTACATTATTTTAGGTTAGGTGTTAGAATTGGAGTTGGACATTGTTAATTTGTTTTATGTAAGATATTAATATTAGAGTTATACATCAGTGTATTTCATATGTAAAATTGATGTATCATATTAAATTTCTCAACCCGAAACGCTTCCGGGATATAATCTAGTGAATGTATTAATGAGATACGTACTTATCCGATGAAAAAAATTGAAAGAAGCATGTGTGACTGTGGCGATGTTTGAACACTCAACCTCCTTGTGGAGGTAGGCACATCCGACCAACGAAGTTGGTTACTAGAAGTGAAAACTTTTAGTTAACAACTTATTTGATTACTGTTCTCGTAGTTCTAGTCTTTTTGTAATAGTAACATTCCTCTACATATATTGTAATTAAGTTATGCAAACTAATATGTTGCAATTAAATTTAATGAAAAGAATAAAAATAGTGACCAGAAATTATGACTGAAAACAAACTTCAGTCGACATAATTTATTTATTTTAAATCTGCATATAGTAGTCCTTGTTATATTATTTGTTTTATCATCATGGGGATTGGGAATTAGTTTCTTGGCAACAATCCAAATATCCATAGAGAAAAATAAAGATCAGACTACGATACGTAGTTGTCACTCGAGTGCTCCTTGTCGGATTATGTATCTTTATTTTTATTTATTTATTTATTTTAACTTCCAATTCTTACCAAGGTTATATCCATCTTGAAGGGAATTTGATATAGAGGTGACAAGTAAAATTGAATAGTCAAATTATAAGGAATCCTTTGCATTAATGGGGGACTTATTCAAAAAAAAGTGCATTTGATAGGCATTGGGGAAAAAAATTACAAATGGTGATGCCTCTAATCGAATTGGCGGTATCAAGCTACTTTGCAGGATATTGATTTTGATGCCGCCAATCAATTCTAAGTCTTCCATTGATACCGCTAATCAATTCTAAGGTATCTATGATGCCGCCAAATGGGATTAAGGCATCACCTTGATGCCGCCAAATGGGTCTAAGGCATCATTTCTTGAAAAATAAATTTGTGTCTGGATAAAGGAATGATATTTTTCAAGAAATGATGTCTTAGACCCATTTGGCGGCATCATAGATACCTTAGAATGGATTAGCGGTATCAATGGAAGACTTAGAATGGATTGGCGGCATCAAAATCAATAGCCTGCAAGGTAGCTTGATACCGCCAATTCGATTAGAGGCATCACTATTTGTAATTTTTTTCCCCAATGCCCACTAAATGCACTTTTATTTTGTAAAAATCCCCCATTTATGCGAAGGATTCAATTATAAGTGAAAATTTTGAAAAATTGAGCCACAATAGTTGAATCAATTGAGAAACCAATGTTTTGATTATGATCGATTATGAATTAGTTTTTTTTTGACAAGCAACTTTCATTAACACCAAAAACGGATTATCTCCAAGACGGAGATAACCACAAAAACCAATACATCAAGTTACATTAAAACAACACCAATCTTTCCAATTCATACTAGCATTCTTTGATCTACTATTAAACCATAAAAAACTGATCGCCTTAATTTCTGAGAGCATCTTCGTAACGTTCACCCGACCTTTCCTGAAAATGACTTCGTTCCGCACCGACCATATCTTCCAACACACAATTATGAAAATACCATACATCACCTTTTTCTTCGAAGGAGCGATAGCAACATGGTCCAGCATAGTTAAAATGTCATGCACTGAGAAGATAATCAACGGAGGCAATCGTAACCACGAGGCCACACCCATCCACAACCCGTTAGGAACTGCACAAGCCGTCATCACATGTTCCAATGTCTCAATCACCTCGCCACAAAACCTGCATAACCCATCCCCCGTATAAACATTCCTACGAGCTAGGGCCGTCGTCGTAGGGAGCCTGTCCAGAGAAGCACGCCACATAAAAATATTACATTTATTAGGAAGCCATTTACACCACTTATACGTATACCCTTCGAGGCCCACATCAGCACTGCGCAACCATTTACGAGCCACATTCACCGTATACGAACCATTAGACCCACTATTCCATTTCCACGAGTCATTGTGATTACTCAACCGGACCAAACCAATCATTCGGTGACACTGAATCAGCTCCATAGTTTCTGTATTGGAAGCCGGGTACCTCTTCCAATCCCAATTAATGCCCCTATCCTCATCGCCACCAATCCTCTCGTAAACTCTACACCATTTATTTTTTTCAAGAACAAACAGATTGGGAAATAATTCTTTTAGAGGGACATCATTAATCCAAGTATCCACCCAAAACCGAATATCCAACCCGTTACCCACAGAACCCCGGATCATATTAAGGACATTAAAGCCTTGAATATTAGTGGCGTAGGCCACCTTCACCATCTTACTCCACGGCCCAGACGATTGTTTATTCCAAGGTAACATATCCCATCTCCGATTAGAAACATGAAGAGCCTCTATTACTCTTCTCCACAAGGCTTTCTCTTCCATTTTATAGCGCCACAACCACTTGAACAACAACGCAAGATTACAATCTAGTAATCTACTCAACCCCAACCCTCCATCTATCTTAGGCTTCGCCACTCTATCCCAGGCCACCCAATGAATCTTGCCAATCTCATCCGTACCCCCCCATAAGAATCGCTTAATAAGACCTTCTAGAATATCAATAACAGCAACCGGAGCCTTGAACAGAGAAAAATAGTATGAAGGGATACTCTCCAACACAGATTTCACTAACACCAACCTCCCCCCCATAGATAAAGTGCGAGCCTTCCACAAAGATAACCGCTTTTTAAACACCTGAATCACTGGATCCCAGCTATTAATTCTGGACATATTACCACCAACCTGAATACCCAGGTACTTAAACGGAGTCTCCCCAGCACGGCACCCTAACAAGTTAGCTGTATACTGCACTTCCACCAGCTCTTTCCCAATCCCATATAAAGTAGATTTATGTATATTAATTCTCAACCCAGAACATAAATGAAACACACGCAACATTCTTCTAAGCGATATAAAATTGAATTGCGACCAATCACCCATCACCATAGCATCATCCGCATATAATAAATGAGATAAAACTGGACCTTCATTAGGCAGTCTCACCCCGTCAAACGAACCCATAACACAAGCCTTGCGAATAATACTAGAAAAAGCCTCCGTAACAAAAATAAAAAGAAAAGGCGAAATCGGATCACCTTGTCTAATACCTTTGCTGCAAGAGAATTCAAAGGTGGGAGAGCCATTAACCAAAACAGAAGAGGCAGACGATTCAAGAACCCCATAAATCCACTCGCACCATTTATCCGGGAACCGCATTTGTTTCATAATAGACATCAAAAAGTTCCAATTAACATTATCATACGCCTTTTCGAAGTCGATTTTGAACATAAATAAATCTCTAGCTCGCCTTTTTGCCCATGAAATAATTTCACTAATAATCAACGGGCCATCCAATATATATCTACCCGACAAAAAAGCCGATTGGGTCTCATGAGTAACCGAATCCATAACCGTCTTTAATCTATTAGCCAGGACTTTGGAGATGACCTTACTAATAACCCCTATCAAATTAATCGGTCGATATTCACCTAACTCCACCGGGTCCTCCACTTTAGGCACCAACGTAATAAAGGATGACCCAACCCCCCGAGAGATTTTACTCGAAACAAAAAAATCCCGAAAAACCTTCATGAAATCATCTTCTAAAATACTCCAGTAATGTTTAATGAACCGGAAATTGAATCCGTCAGGCCCCGGGGCTTTATCACTGCCACAATAAAAAACAGCCTCCTTGATCTCAGTCTTCGAAAACTCGCCAACAAGAGTCTCAGCTTCAGCTTCCGAAAGTGTCTTCAAATCGTAGCATCTTAACTGGGGCCTTTCTGCCATGTCTTCCACGAACTTGTTCCTGAAAAAAGAAAACACTTCACGTTTAACTAAAGAGGGTTTGGTAATCCAAACCCCGTTCACCATGACACCCGGAATAGCATTCGACGCTCTCCTTTTATTGACCACCCCATGGAAGAAACTAGAGTTGTCATCCCCATCCCTAGCCCATTTCACCCTAGCTTTTTGCCGCAGATCTTTAATTTTACAATCTTCAATCTCTTTGACTCTCTTAGTGCCTTCACAATAAGCCCACTGTTCTTCCTCATGTAAATCACGATCCTCCACAGTGCTATCCAATACTTCTAACTCTGCAACAATAGTATCATATTCCTCCTGTTCAAAAATAGTCGCTCGCTTTTTCCAATTTATAATCGCCGATCGCATAGCCTTCAACTTATGTAGCAAGAACAAATCAGGAGACGTATCTTCATGGAATTGGCGAGCCACACCATAGACAACATCATCAAAACCATCCCGTTCAAGCCAAGAGTTATAGAATTTAAACGGTTTCGGACCGAAGTTACGATAAACACACTTAAGAACCAAGGGACTGTGATCCGACTTCCCTCTCGCTAAAGCCCGGTACTCCGCGTTGGGCCAATCATTAAAGAAACTCAAAGAGACAAAAATTCTATCAATTCTACTACACTTGTTCCCGGCAACGAAAGTAAATCTCGCCCTTTAAGACCGAATTCGTGTAAATCCACCCCTTCCAAAAATTCGTTAAATTCATTCGTCACTCCAACGTTAAATTTAGAGTTCTTCCTTTCATTACGAGCACGGACACAGTTAAAATCGCCACCAACAATCCAATACCCCGGATCTTGGCAAATAATGCGGTTTAACTCCAACCACACAGACCTCTTATCTTCAATCTTTTGAGGAGCATAAACATTAGCCAAACGGACAACCATCCCACTATGTTTAACAACGCCATGTATCACAAGAATATTTCTATGCTTATGAACTAGCGTTTTATTCATCATCTTCTTATCCCACATCGACACAATGCCTCCCGATCTACCCGAAGCTTCAACCCACTCAGCATCATACTCGCCTTTACCCCAAAACTTATCCAAGTTAACGCCTTGTAGAGACGTCAACTGGGACTCTTGTAACATAACAAACCCCACCTCGTTAGACACCCGAATATTCGAAACCCAATCCGCCTTGTCCACCCTCCTCATACCTCTAATGTTTAGAGACATGACATTCATAGATCCACCAACTGTAAGCTCTCTTCATCAACCGATTTACGGAGCGGCTCCTCAAAATTTTCAATATTATCAACACCAAGACTCCTAGCAAATAACATAGTGTCTTCCACTTCTCTTCTAATCATGGACCCCCGATCCGTACGAACATTAACATACCCATCATGCATGCAAGCCGGCTCCACATTCCCATCCATAACCGGCTCCACATTCCCACCCATCGAAACATTTAGATCCGGTGTAACAAATGCTTCTTCCCGTACCTCTACTTGATCGTTAACCCCTGCACCATTAGAAATCGGATTATCAAATATAAACCTGTCAATATCAAAGATGTCATTATCTTCTCGAACCCGTTTCTTCGGCCTGTCATTGTCCAGAGGTGAAACCGATCTACGATTCGCTGCTTTCTTTTTCGAGTATTTACCTCCTTTACGTTTGCAACTTCTTGGCATAGGAACCCCCCCTACCGAGTCATCAAAAACACCGTTAAGATGTGGCAACCCATTAGATTCTTCTACCACAGGCACGTTATAATTATCTTCCATTACAATGTCACGTTCATTCGTCTCCTTCTCAGACTCAAGAGCAGGAGCCTCATGAACTAACTCTACCTCCTCTTCAACCTCCCCTATACAATCAGGGATCCATTCTTCCAAATCTTCTTCAAGACGGACGACAAAAGAACAGCCTTTCCACACCACTTTGCACCGAGACTCAATCCTATCATGCATATTTACCAAGATCCCCACCGTAGCATAAGACACATCTCCATCTTCAGAGAAGAAAGCAGTTTGTATCACTTCCCCATGCACGGCTACGATAGTATTATACACCTCAGGTTCAGCGATAGGCAGAGGAAGCCCAAACACCTTCACCCATGCTATTCTACCAGTCTCCACCACCTGTCCGGACCATGTTTCTGCCGAATCAAGCCATTCATTCCATCTTTCAGCATCACCAAGGAAATTCTCTTTCTCTTCCATACTATCAAAGGCCACCAGTGCATGGAAACCTCCCAAGTATCTAATAACACACCTATTGCAACCACTTGCCTTAATTCTTTCCTTCAGCGAAGTAAGATTATCCAACGATTTAACCTTTACTATAATTCCCGTATCATACAGATCCTGAAAGCGTTTACCTTCCGACTGAATAATCACCTCCGGAATCTTGGGTTCCACTCTTCTATTCAGCAGTGAATCCTTAAACGATCTCGCTTCACCCTCCTCCCTATCATTCTTGTCACCACTCGTGTTACCCTCCCCAGAAAACTGTCCCCCTTGCCCCTCCGTATGTGAATCAGACACCGGCTTCCAAACTTTCTCCCCGTGAACCGCTGAATCTATCGTCTTCCCTTTATCAACGTCCATCTTCTGACCATCAACAAACCGTGCCGGTACTATATAAAGCTTATAGCTACCGATCCAGACATCCTTCAATCTCTCTTCCAAATCGGATCCATTACGAGCCACCTTAATAGTCGCAAAACCAAACCGCTTCCCCAGTTTATCATACTTTCTTGCTATATAGATTCCTTGAACATCCCCATGCCTACTCAAAACGTCCCTCAGATCAGCCGATGAACACTTTTCAGGCAAGTTTGAGACAAAGAATTTCATCCCATCGATCGTAGAAGAACGGTTCTGCTGTTTGTTATTGTATTGCTTCTTCTTCGAGGGAACATCATACCACTTATTGACCTTATACCTGTCACGAGCCGCCATGCATACGTGAAGAAAACCTGTTCGCCGTCAATTCGCCAATTCGCCTCCCTAGTTTTTCGGATCTAGGGTTTTTTTAGCAATACTAATTATGAATTAGTTGATAATAAATTTTTATGCTCTGGTTATGGTACTATCTGAATGATTAATCGAGTTAATAAAATTGAGCCAACACTAATACAAACATATATCATTATAACTACATGCATCTTTCAATAAACTTCTTACACTAGCTATACTCACCAATAGAACTTTTTACCGCATTATCACACATTTGTTCAAGCGAAAATCACGAAAATAGTCATTGACATAATCAAATTACGAAAATAGCCATCTAAACCGTCTCGGGAGAGATGGTTCCCACTTCCCGAGGCCCTGAGCCGACTCCAAAGACCTCTGGCAAAAAGAACCACTGAAAGGTTGCCATGTGTCCGATGCTCATCCGAAATGTCTTTTGAGACGTCATGACCACTCCGAAGACATGGGAGACGGTTCCAGCATCTTTCAATAAACTTCTTACACTAGCTTGAGCCGCCTACCAAATGGCTCGGCTTACTTTCTCGGAGACGTCTTTAGCCTATGATTTTTTATTTATTTATTTTTTTTTCGTTTCAAATTTTGGGTATAAATATGTAGCTCCACCAAGCAATTTATTTTATATTGTTTTGGGTATAAATGTGGGTTGTTTTGGGAAGTATACAAAGTATGTATAAATTTTTTATATCATTACGTCCTCACATCTCCGTTATTTTGTTTTTTATAAAGTTATCAAAGGTTTGGATCGTTGTTACATTTGCGTAGAAATACTCGGATCGTTGTTACATTTGCATGTTGTATAACACGTGTAACATGTAATTTCGGTTTGGTATTTTATAATATGCGAGTGATCATCCACCTCCAAAATCTATGTCATGTCGTTGTTGGAACATCTTTCTCCAAGGCAGAAAGGACGTCGGTCGATGCGGTAGTAGTGGTGGATGCCGACGAGTTCTCGCGACGGACGTAGGGTAGGGAGGAGCCCTTAATTGTTGTTGATAGGATATTTCAACGGTTGTGCTTGTTTTAAACTCCCTTGTAGTAACTTATCAGATATAAGGAAATGGAAAAGAGGAAACCGGATGCCATAACTAAGCTATCAGATATAGGGAAATTGGAGAAGTAGCCTTTTGTGAATTTGAACCACGTCAAATGTATTTATTTATTTTTGTCTATGTGTGTCACACCCTCAAATTTCCACTTGCGGATTTTTACCGCGAGGCGCGTGACAAACCAGGATCCAAGTCAACGGTCACAATAAACAACACTATATGAAATACGTAAACTCAAAAACATAGTTCTCATAATCATAAAACCATAGCGGAAGCATTTTAGTCAAATACAAAACCATGTTTCGATGTGTTCAAAACATTTATTTCAAAACTTGTAACTAAGTCTAGACGCCAATGCAGACCTGTGCGCCTAGTCCAACAGTTGCTACCTTAGCGACCTGAGAAAAACATGCCAAAACAACGTCAACATATAATGCTGGTGATTTCACAGGTTTGTTCAAAATGTTACCAAAGTGTTACAAAATGTTACCAAGTTCCAACCTATCCATACTATATCAATGTTACCAAAGTACGCTAGCTAGGCGTATGTTATGTTACTTCTATGATTGGAAAACCATTACTAGACTGTTACCAATGTTCGGCCCGAGTGTGAGTTCAGCAATGTTTAGCAAGTTCGCGACAATATGCACCTGCCCGGCCCTCCAAGCCGTCGAGTGGGGCCTGTCTAGCCCAATAGATCTATCCACATTTCCCCCGTTGTGCATCCCCACACATTCATGGTTTCCCTGGGGACTTTCAAAGATCGTATAGCAACGCAAAGTTAAATCATAGTATGACATATGTTACCAAAATAAGTTTAGCGCATGTTTTCTCCCCCAAAAGTAAAAGTGGGGCCGTGAACTCACCTGAGATTCTGTTCTTCAAATATATTAAGAAAAGCCAAGCCTTTGATAATCCCAACTACCGGAGATCTATCAAAATATTCACATAGGTGTTCCCACTAATAACCATAAGGTTATCTAGTCCCCGATTGTCCAGATCATGACTAAGTATGTTTAAAAATACATTTGACTGTTAAACCGACACACTAGACTGACCCGACATCCCGTTGGTGACCCATTACTCAAACTAATCAAGAATACATAGATTACACACAAGATTCAAGCATAAAACACTTAGTTTGCATCAAAAATATCATTTTAAGTTGCATAGGGTCGAACTAGTGTTTTACAAGTCTAGGTTCGCCCCTTTTGTTCCAGGTTCGCCCTTTTTGTTCCAGATTCGACCCTTTTGTTCCAGGTTTGCCCCTTTTGTTCCATGTTCGACCCCTGGTTTCCACGTTCGCCCCCCGCTGGTCGAACGTGGTCCAGGTTCGACTTGCCCTGCTCCAAGTGTTCCAAAACGCATCAAAACCATCCGAAAACATCACGAAACGTCACCAAACACAGCAGTCAATCATGAATAACATATCCCCCACAAAACCCTAACAATTTTTCCCCAAAACCAGTTCATTTTAAAACTTTCCCAAAATGGCAAAATTATGGAAATGTCACATCATGCATGAAATCTTTACCCAATTTGGAAACTTTTCGAAATCCTTTCATAATCATCTTAAAATGCTAAGTTCAATGTGTATATGAAAACCCCCAATAGTTTTATTAATAATACTTGCATGCAACAAGCCCTGGATTTATCAAAATCCCTAAATTCGACATGATATCATCATTCATCTAATTGTAACCTTAAACAATCATAAACCCACAACAATAGTAGACCTAGATCATGTTTCTATCATTAGTTCAGCAGCAAATCATTAAACAACACATAATATCACATAACACATCACTAACTTATGTTTATGGATATGAAAACCCATGTTTAATGATTAGGTTTTCCAGGTTTTGAAAGGTTTTTAATCATAAAAACATCCTTAGAACAGATCTGGACATTTGGGATTAGATGAAAACGAATCAAAATACTTTTAAAAAGGTTTTGGATTAAGAACACACCTTAGATTCTTGATTAGATGTTCTTTGTAGGTTAGATTATGAAAAACGAGAGCAAAAACTCCTTACCCAGTGATTAAAATCGTTTGAGAGTGTTTAGAGGCATCTAGGGTTTGTGAAATGGTGGAAATGACAAAGTGTGGTATTTATACTAGTCCACATTCGCCCCCTATACACGGTTGAAGGTACGCATATTCGCCCCCTGTACAAGGTCGAATGAACTTAATGGTTTTCCCATTCCAGGTTCGCCCCCATGCTATGGGTCGAACCAAGATCTCATCCCAGGTTCGCCCCCACGCTATGGGTCGAACCAAGACCCATGTTTTCCAGGTTTTCCAGTTTTGTCGTTTTAACGCATTTAAACACGTCCTAACATTTGAACATGCAATTCTAACACATGTTAAGCATATATAAGCACGTATAATCATGTTCACACCTTTGTAGCACGTATTATCATGTTATGTTACACGTATGTTAATAATCTACATATCATACTTGATTCAATTCATGTAATTTCCCTAACAACGGGACCTAGTACTAGTGTATTCCCAAAACGACTCCCAATGATCCTCCAGATCATTGAACCCTGGACAATCCTAACATAACCCGACTCAACTAACCCAGTTAAGTCCGTTTTTGAATGTTTTTCGCTAAGGTAGACTTATGTTTTACCAAAATGTTTAAGCCGAACATGCCGTGTGTCACATCATCCCCACGTTGAAAGATTTTTCGTCCCGAAAATTGCACGAAGCCCAAAAATGAAAGAGACGAAAGGAAGGAAACGAAAAGAAAATTTACCGGTTGTCACATCATCCCCACGTTGAAAGGAATCTCGCCCCGAGATTCATTCAGCTTCAGCGGTAACATGCCTGGATTTGAACGCACGCTTCGGAAAAAGATGAGGATACATAGATTTCATCTGATCCTCCCGTTCCCATGTGATCTCCGGTCCACGATTCGAGTTCCAACGAACCTTAATGATGTGGATTTTACTCTAATGAAGGCTACGAATCTTATAGTCTAGGATTTCAAAAGGTTCCTCCACAATGCGAAGATGATCATCATCAACCTCGATCTCTTCCAGTGGTACAATAAGAGATTCGTCAGCCAAACACTTCTTCAAGTTAGACACATGGAAGATGTTGTGAACACTACCGAGCTCCGCCGGTAAGTCAAGTCTGTATGCCACCGGTCGAATCCGTTCCAGGATTGTGAACGGTCCGACACAACGAGGATTAAGCTTGCCACGCTTTCCAAAGTGTATGACGCCCTTCCATGGTGAAACTTTCAGAAGTACCCTGTCCCCAACCTGGAACTCCAAAGGTTTGCGACGGCGTTCGACATAACTCTTTTGACGATCCCGTGCGGCTTCCAAACGGTTACGAATTTGTACGATTTTCTCTGAAGTTTTGTACACCAGTTCCGGACCAGTGAGTTGGCTCTCACCCACCTCGGCCCAACAAAGAGGAGATCGACATTTCCGTCCGTAAAGAGCCTCGAACGGAGCTGCCTTGATACTCGAATGATAGCTGTTGTTGTAAGAGAACACCACCAATGGTAGGTGACACTCCCATTCTTTACCAAAATCGATAACACATGCCCGAAGCATGTCCTCCAAGGTTTGAATTGTCCGCTCACTCTGACCGTCAGTTTGCGGATGATAAGCCGTACTCATATCCAACTGAGTACCCAAAGACTTGTGCAGAGCCTTCCATAAACGCGAAGAAAAATGAGAATCACGATTAGTGATAATAGAAACAAGCACCCCGTGCCGAGAGACTACCTCCTTAAGGTAAAGTCGAGCCAACCGCTCGAGCCCATCAATTTCCTTAATAGGTAGGAAATGTGCTGATTTTGTCAACCTGTCGACAATCGCCCAAATCATATCGCAACCACTTGGTGACTTCGGTAGTTTGGTGACAAAATCCACCGTGATCCGTTCCCACTTCCACTCTGGAATCTCAGGTTGTTGCAGGAGACTAGACGGCTTCTAGTACTCCACCTTGAGTTTAGCACAAGTCAAGCATTTGCTCACGTAGGAGGCTATATCAGCCTTCATGTTTGGCCATCAATAGAGTATCTTCAAATCCTGATACATCTTGTTGGAGCCAGGGTGAACAAAATACCAGGATTTGTGAGCTTCATCCAGGACAAGCTCCCGTAACCCCCTAACAAAGGAACCCAAACATTTCCTACGAAATAATGTAGGCCATCAGGCCTAAGCTCAAGGTGCTTATCAGCACTGTGCATAGTTTCAGCTTTAAGGTTTTCCTCCTTCAAAGATTCCAGTTGTGCAGAACGGATTTGGTCAGGCAAAGAGGAATGAATGGTGAGATGTAAGGCTCGAACACGTTGTGGTTTCGCAGATTCCTTCCTGCTCAAGGCGTCCGCCACAACGTTCGCTTTGCTAGGATGATACTTAATAACACAGTCATAATCGTTCAGGAGTTCAACCCAGCGACGCTGCCGCATGTTTTGCTCCTTCTGGTCGAAAATATGCTGAAGACTCTTGTGATCGGTGTATATGGTGCATTTGGTACCGTACAACTAATGTCTCCAGATTTTCAACGCAAAAACCACCGCACCCAATTACAAGTCATGGGTTGTGTAGTTCTTCTCGTGAACTTTAAGTTGACGAGAAGCATAAGCAATGACCTTCTCGCGTTGCATCAACACACAACCGAGACCACGAATAGAAGCGTCACAGTACACAACAAAATCATCTGTACCCTCAGGCAAAGACATGATAGGTGCTGAACAAAGTTTACGTTTCAGCATTAGAAATGCTGATTACTGCAGTTCATCCCAGTCGAACTTTCGGTCCATTTGGGTAAGAGAGGCGAGGGGTTGAGCGATCTTCAAAAATCCCTTAATGAAACGACGATAGTAACCCGCAAGACCTAGGAATTGTCGCACCTCAGATGGCGTCTTTGGTGCTTCCCAGTCTTTAATAGCTTCTATCTTAGCCGAATCGACATGAATTCCTAGTTAATTAACCACATGCCCTAGGAATTGAACTTCACGTAACCAAAAATCACACTTTGAGAACTTAGCATACAACTGCTCTCGTCTCAAAAGTTCCAAGACCAACCGTAAGTGTTCCTCATGATCCGTCTTGTTCTTGGAATAGACCAGAATGTCGTCAATAAACACAATGACGAATTTATCAAGGTAAGGCTTGCAAACGCGGTTCATCAAATCCATGAACACCGCCGGTGCGTTAGTGAGACCAAAAGGCATGACCAAGAACTCAAAATGGCCATAACGAGTACGAAAAGCAGTTTTCGGAATGTTGGCTTCCTGAACGCGCAACTGGTGATAACCAGACCCCAAATCAATCTTCGAATTGTAACTAGAGCCCTATAGCTGGTCAAAGAGATCATCAATACGAGGGAGAGGATAACGATTCTTGATGGTCACTTTGTTCAACTCACGATAATCGATACACATGCGAAGACTTCCGTCCTTCTTCACAAAAAAGATAGGAGCTCTCCACGGGGAAGAACTCGGTCGGATGAAACCCTTATCCAAGAGTTCCTGCAACTGGCTAGACAAATCTTGCATCTCCGGAGGTGCAAGACGATACTAGGCTTGGGCAATGGAGCTGCACTAGGTGCAAGATCAATACCAAACTCAACCTGACGATGAGTAGGAAGACCACGTAAAGCATCAGGAAACACATCAGGGAAATCACAAACCACAGTCATATCCTCGATCTTCTTCTCATCATCAGACAAAACATAAACAAGTGCCAGAATGGCTGAATAACCCTTTCGAAGATACTTAAGGGCTTTCATACTGGAGATGATACTTAGCGGAGCAACGCTCTTCTTACCATGAACCGAAAGAGTCTTGCCATCAGGGAGAGGGATCCGAATGACCTTATCAAAACAAACGATCTCCGCACGATACAACGATAACCAATCCATGCCCACAACGACATCAAAACTACCCAGAGGTATCGGCATAAGGTCAATGGGGAATGACAAACCCGACAGTTCTAAGAGAGATTCCCTAAGAATATGTGTAGCTTCAATTTTCTTACCATCAGCCAATTCTATCAAGTACTTAGCCTCCAGAGGTGTGTGTACTATATCTAGCAATCGACTAATTTTCACAGATATGAAACTCTTATCGGCACCAGAATCAAACAAGACAGAAACATAGCGATCATTAAGAAGGAACGTACCGGTAATTGTGTCAAGATCCTGCTTGGCCTCTGCAGAGCCAATGACGAAAGCACACACATTCCTGCCGCCGCTTCCGTTGTTCCCATTACCGTTCCCGCCCTTCGCATTCTCGCCCTGTCTCAGCTTGGGACAATCACACTTGAAATGCCCCATGTCACCACAGTTGTAGCACCCATGCTTTCCTGGAGTCCCCTGAGCAGCAGGAGCAGGAGCAGCAGTAGGAGCCTGAGTCGATGGAAGTGACACCCTGCAGTCCTTAGCAAGATGTCCCAACTGATGGCACCAATGACAACGAGCCCGATCACAACTCCCAGAGTGATGAAAACCACACTTGTTACACTTGGGATGCTTCCCAAAATACCCACCCGACTTCTGCCCCGAAGAAGACCCAGATGAATCAAACTTCTTCACTGGTTGAGATGGTGCTGGGACAGCACTCTTCCCCACATTATCCCACTTTCTCTTATTCCCCTCAGAACCCTTCACAGTAGTACCCTTAGGAGGCAAAACACCCTTTGCCACCTTCAAGTTAGTCATCCGATGAGCCAATCGGACAACCGCAGCAAGTGTGGGAAGATTCCCGGCAGTCACCAACCCTGCTATCTCCGGCACCAACCCAGAAATGTAGTTCTCGATCCTCCTATACTCGGGTGTGTGCAAATCAGGGCACAAAACCGCTAGCTCGTTCCGCCTCACAGTGTACTCCTCTATCTCAGACCCAACCATCGTGTAGTTCCAGACCTCATGTTCCAACTTTTGCAGTTCCTCCCTAGGACAGTACTCGCTCTTCAGACGATGCACAAAATCCGCCCAAAGCATAGCATGAGCTTCCCTCCAAACCCATGTTCTGACTAGTAGCATTCCACCATGACAATGTAGGACCCTCAAATGTCGAAGTGGCATACTTAATTGCGGTTCCCAGCGGGACAGTTACACATCAGAAACACAGACTCAACCTTCTCCAACCATCGGAGCTGTCCCACCGCTCCCACAATTCCAACAAAGTTATGGGGCTGACAGTCCCGAAACTTCTTATAAAACACTGAGGTGGAGGTGGATTAACAGCAGCACCTGAGACATGACACCTAAGAACGAGATAGAGTTGATAGGAATCAACTTACCACCTAAAACGTTGTGTCTGGCATAGAAAGCAGCCAAGGCCATATTCACTTGTTGTTGCAACAAGTTGTTCAGTTCCTCTTGGGTCATGTTAATGTTACCATGACCACCGCCGCCACTACGGCCACCGCCGCCACCACGACCACCGCCACGACGTCCACCACCACGAGCGCTAGACATGATTTGACAAATCAGAAATCGAGAGATTTAGATTCATGGCTAGTGCCAACCACTAGAAGTTACAAAAGTCAAACCTAGGTCCAATCCAGGACTATCCGTCCAAACCCAGAAGCCCACTGGGATTTTCATGTATTTCAGTTTATGATTTCGTGTGCACCCGAAATGATAAACTGTTCTACATGGTCTTCCAAGTGTTCCCCCAGTTTGAACTTAAATCACCGAATACTGGCACCTAGTAACATGCTACTGCAAACATATGTGTACGCGAACATGTGTAAGCAAGTGCGTCTATTCGATCATAGAGGGGAGATGTCCGAACCCTGGACAGATCTCGAGAGTATGCAAAAACCACTCCAATACACGACACTTCTGTGCAAGATTCAACTAGTTAGTTCCTTCTTCTTCAAATCCCGAAGAAGAAGATAAGAGTAAGCAAAGTCCAAGTAAAAAAGGATGATGTAACACAGAAGTGCGATGATGATGTAAGGATACCCCAACAAAGTTAGTACATATCCCACAACCGACTCAAGAATATGACCTTCTAGTTTGTGTGACTCGGCTATAGAGCAGACTCTACATGCAGTCCTAGTTCGCTATAACCATTGGCTCTGATACCAATCTATCACACCCTCAAATTTCCACTTGCGGAGTTTTACCGCGAGGCGTGTGATAAACCAGGATCTAAGTCAACGGTCACAATATACAACACTATATGAAATACGTAAACTGAAAAACATAGTTCTCATAATCATAAAACTGTAGCGGAAGCATTTTAGTCAAATACAAACCCATGTGCCGATGTGTTCAAAACATTTATTTCAAAACATGTAACTAAGTCTAGACGCCAATGCAAACCCGTGCGCCTAGTCCAACAGTTGCTACCTTAGCGACCTGAGAAAAACATGCCAAAATGACGTCAACATATAATGCTGGTGAGTTCACAGGTTTGTTGAAAATGTTATCAAAGTGTTACAAAATGTTACCAAGTTCCAACCTGTCCATACTATATCAATGTTACCAAAGTACGCTAGCTAGGCGTATGTTTTGTTACTTCTATGATTGGAAAACCATTACTGGACTGTTACCAATGTTCGGCCTGAGTGTGTGTTCAGCAATGTTTAGCAAGTTCGAGACAATATGCACCCGCCCGGCCCTCGAAGCCGTCGAGTGGGGCCTGTCGAGCCCAATAGATCTATCCACCTTTCCCCCGTTGTGCATCCCCGCACATTCATGGTTTCCCCCGGGACTTTCAAAGATCGTATGGCAACGCAAAGTTAAATCATAGTATGACATATGTTACCAAAATAAGTTTAGCGCATGTTTTCTTCCCCAAAAGTAAAAGCAGTAAAAGTGGGGCCGTTAACTCACCAGAGATTATGTTCTTCATATATATTAAGAAAAGCCAAGCCTTTGATAATCCCGACTACCGGAGATCTATCAAAATGTTCACATAAGTGTTCCGACTAATAACCATAAGGTTATCTAGTCCCCGATTGTCCAGATCATGACTAAGTATGTTTAAAAATACGTTTGACTGTTAATATGACACACTAGACTGATCCAGCATCCCGTTGGTGACCCATTACTCAAACTAATCAAGTATACATAGATTACACACAAGATTCAAGCATAAAACACTTAGTTTGCATCAAAAATCTCATTTTAAGTTGCATAGGGTCGAACCAGTGTTTTACAAGTCCAGGTTCGCCCCTTTTGTTCCGGGTTCTACCCCGTTGTTCCAGTTTCGCCCCTTTTGTTCCAGGTTCGACCCCTGGTTTCCATGTTCGCCCCTATACTGGTCGAACGTGGTCCAGGTTCGACCTGCCCTGCTCCAAGTGTTCCAAAATGCATCAAAACCATCCGAAAACATCACGAAACATCACCAAACACAGCAGTCAATCATGAATAACATATCCCCACAAAAACCCACCAATTTTTCCCCAAAACTAGTTCGTTTAAACACTTTCCCAAAATAGCAAAATTTTGGAAATGTCACATCATGCATGAAATCTTTACCCAATTTGTAAAGTTTTCAAAATCCTTTCATAATTATCTTAATATGCTCAGTTCAATGTGTATATGATAACCCCCAATAGTTTTATTAATAATACTAGCATGCAACAAGCTCTACATTTATAAAACTCCCCAAATTGGACATGATATCATAATCCATCTAATTGTAACCTTAAACAATCATAATATCACATAAAACCTTAGAAAGATATATGATAACCCACAACAATAACAGCCCTAGATCATGTTTCTATCATTAGTTCAGCAGCAAATCATTAAACAACATATAATATCACATAAAACATCACTAACATATGTTTAGGGATATGAAAACCCATGTTTAATGATTAGGTTTTGTTTAGAAAGATATTTGAAAGGTTTTTAATCATAAAAACATCCTAAGAACAAATCTGGACATTTGGGATTAGATGAAAACGAGTCAAAATACTTTTAAAAAGTTTAGGATTAAGAACACACCTTAGATTCTTCTTTAGATATTGTTTGTGGGTTAGATTATGAAAAACGGGAGCAAAAACTCCTTCCTAGGTGTTTAAAATCGTTTGAGAGTGTTTAGAGGCGTCTAGGGTTTGTGAAATGGTGAAAAATGACAAAGTGTGGTATTTATACTAGTCCACATTCGCCCCCTGTACAAGGTCAAAGGTACCCATATTCGCCCCATGTACAAGGTCGAATGAACTTCATGGTTTTCCTCTTCCAGGTTCGCACCCATGCTAAGGGTCGAACCAAGATCCCATCCCAGGTTCGCCCCCACATTATGGGTCGAACCAAGACCCATGTTTTCTAGGTTTTCCAGTTTTGTCGTCTTAACGCATTTAAACACGTCCTAACATATGGACATGCAATTCTAACACATGTTAAGCATATATAAGCTCGTATAATCATGTTCACACCTTTGTAGCACGCATTATCATGTTATGTTACACGTATGTTAATAATCTACATATCATACTTGATTCAATTCATTTAATTTCCCCAACAACGGGACCCAGTACTAGTGTATTCCCAAAAGGACTCCCAATGATACTCCAGATTATTGAATCCTGGACAATCCTAACATAACCCGAACATTCCGGGTGTTACATCATCCCCACGTTGGAAGAATTTTCATCCCGAAAATTGCACGAAGCCCAAAAATGAAAGAGACGAAAGGAAGGAAACGAAAAGAATATTTACAGGTTGTCACAATGTGTCTGTAACGATACCGAGTATTTTGTATGTAGATAGGGAACTTGAACATATCTTGTATGATATGCACTATTCTGTAAGTAATGAAAACATCATATAATTATGTTTTACACTATGTTTTAATTTTAATTATTTCAAAAATGTTATATTATTTGAATACTGATATTTTCTGATGAAAAACATATGAAACAATAACAATAAAATATATACTAGCATGATTAAGATTAACTTTTCATTCCATTAAAATAAAACATAAACATATATTTTACAACACAAGAATCACCACCACATGCATCAAAGCAAATACCACAACCATCAAAACGAACACTTGCTACACCTAGCCCTCATCATTTGCCAAGCAGAGATGTGTTTAAACTCTTTCCTTTGCTTGCACTCATACTCGACTTGGGTTATTGCGATGGCCACGTCTTTTGATGTGTTCGAAAAGTCTGGCAGTGTTTGATTATGGTACGCGTTGAAGATTTGACACTTGGCATTCAAATCGGTCCATTTACAGTTGATCGAATCGATTGTTCTGTTTGAACCCCCTACCAAGCGATTAAACTCATTTAGAATTTGGTACCACTTGTTACTATCATGATTGCTATCTTCAACGAGTTGCCAGCCGACTACAAGGGCGATTTCTTCTTCTTCAGTCCAACGAGTCGGTGCCATTGGTGTTCTGTTCTTCGGATGCTCACAAAAATTTCAGTGGACTGTATTACGGAGATTGGACTCGGTCGTACATTTATATTCCTCATGGAAGTTGAATGTGCTATAACTCATCTCGGGAAGCCAAATAGACGTGTCGGTAAAATGGACGACTGGACGACTGTTCCGAATCTAAGTCGTCTCACTTTGTCTAAGATATCACATTGAGTCGTCTCAGGAAGGAAAATAGACGTGTCGGTAAAATTGGACACATGTAAGCATTGAGTTAGTGATTTGACACGTCACAGAGTTTGATCTGTCATTGTGTCGTCTTACCGAGTCTAAGACGTTAGGCGGGGGTATATAAATTAGCATAATACTTGAGTTTCACTTAACAAAATTTGTAACCCCTCTTCATTATGTATTCTAAAGAATTTTTTTATATATCAAACCTTTCAGCTTTCCAATCCATGACGTTTTTAAATCCTCCACTTTTTCTACCGAAGCCTACCGCCTTAGGTAAATGTTCGATTATACTTGGATCATTGTTACATCTGCGCACAGCTACTTGGATCGTTGTTGCATCTGCGTGTGGGTTAACCCATGTAGAATTCCTCGATGATGTGGTGGTCTACATTATTGGCAAGTTCATTCGCCTCCCAAATCTATGTCATGCGGTGCTTGAACTTCTTTTACACATGTGTGAAAGAACTCCAGCGAGGCTACTTGGGAGAACTTGCCATTTTTCTTATACACCGATTGTAAGTGTCTCTCCGTACATATTTTTGTTCATCATCGATTGATGAATATGAGACAGGACAGTCGGTGTTAAGCACACTGGGAACTATTGTTACATAAAACAAGGCTTCCTCTTCGGATATGCCTCGGTGGTCGACGTGTGTAACGTATCAGATCCATGAACAATGGATCTTTGTCTATGTAGTGCACATACATCATTCTAAACAATGGTTCAAAGCAAGTGAACCTTGGAATATCCTATCAACCCTACGTCCAACGTCCCCTACTGCTACTACCACCACCTGAGGAAACATCTAGCATTAGGATCTAGTCTTCAATAGTTGGTTAGACATTTAGTATTACAACAAAAATGACAAAATGGATGGATTGGATCGCGCCATGGAGGAAACATCTAACATTAGGATCTAGTCTTCAATGGTTGGTTAGACATTTAGTATTACAACAAAAATGAGACAATGGATGGATTGGATCGCGCAATGGAGGAAACATCTAACATTAGGATCTAGTCTTCAATAGTTGGTTAGACATTTAGTATTACAATACAAGTGGTGTTATTGTGTTTAGTTTGTTTGATAATTATGTCACTTATGTAACAACTTTATAAGAATTATGTCCACGTTTTAGTTATGAATTAGTGATCCCTAGGTTTTATGTATGGGACCATTATTTATTTATTTTTCCAGTCCTGTCATGTGCACAAACTAAAAATAATCATTTCATTAAAAAAATACATTAAGGAAATTATGCGGAGAACGTAAAGTTAGGTTTACGTCAAGCCATCGCAGGGTGATAACGGGGCCACCACATTTCTGTATGGAAATTATGCGGAGAACGTACAGTTATGTTTACGTCAAGCCATCGCAAAGTGATGATGTGGCTAGCACATTACTGTAAGGAAATTATGCGGAGAACGTAAAGTTATGTTTACGTCAAGCCATCGCAGAGTAATGGCGTGGCTAGCACATTACTGTAAGGAAAATATGCGGAGAACGTAAAGTTATGTTTTCGTCAAGCCATCGCAGAGTGATGATGTGGCCACCACATTTCTATAAGTAAATTATGCGGAGAACGTAAAGTTATGTTTACGTCAAGCCATCGCAGAGTGATGACGTGGCCACCACATTTCTGTAAGGAAATTATGCGGAGAATGTAAAGTTATGTTTACGTCAAGCCATCGCAGAGTGATGACGTGGCTAGCACATTACTGTAAGGAAAATATGCGAAGAACGTAAAGTGAGGTTTACGTCAAGCCATCACAGAGTCATGACGTGGCCACCACATTTCTGTAAGGAAATTTTGCGGATAACGTAAAGTTATGTTTACATCAAGACATCGTAGAGTGATGACGTGGTTAGCACATTACTGTAAGGAAAATATGCGGAGAATGTAAATTGAGGTTTACGTCAAGCCATTGCAGAGTGATGACGCGGCTACCACTTTTTTGTAAAGAAATTATGAGGAGAACGTAAAGTGAGGTTTTCTTCAAGCCATTGCAGAGTGATGACGTGTATTTTATTATTCTTATAACTAGCCCAATCAATTAAAAAACTAATTTCTCTCTCTTCAACCTATTCAACACAACCCAATCTATTTTTTCAGTCTGATTCACAACCTAACCTAAAGCAATATTTTATTAGCTAAATATAATTTATAAATATTATTTAATATAATAGAAAAACATACAAATATTAATTTTATGTTGATTATAATCAATTATTTAATCTTAAATTTAAAAACAAACAAATAATTTAAAAATAAATAAAATTACAATAAAATGAGTTAATTTTTTTAAGATGACATTAGATAATAAGTTATATAAAAGATATTTTTTTATAAAAGGAGGTGAATTTAAATATATCATATAAAAGACCATTTTAAGTTATAAAAAGAAAAGAGAAAATACTAAATTAATCATGTTGAGGTTGTTGCAACCTTGGGTTGTGACGATGATTCGGTTAAGCAACTATTCAATTTTTTACACCTTAATAATGAAAAGATTTTGTCTTATTTGGACGTTTGCAACCAGTTGTAGAAAAAAATGATGACAGTGGATAGTCGACCATCCCCATTCACAACCAACTCAATCCATCTTTTTAATAAAAAACTAATTTCTCTCTCTTCCACCTATACAACCCAACAAAACCCAATTTTTAACTCTCATTAACAACCCAAGCTTCACAATATTTTATAAAATAAATAAATGAGATTTATATTTTTGGTTATTTATTAATACGTATTATAAATATAAAAAATAGTTATTTTGTTTAAAAAAATTAAATGACACTCATGGCATGAAATATAGCATTACACTTAAAAATAATACAAACTACATAATTATTCATCATCACCAAAGTTTTTTAGATAATGTTAGATATTTAGATAATTGGAAAAATATGAATTATTTTTAATATTATTTTATATTAAAAAATGCATTTTTTAAAACAAACTCTGTTTTAGTAAAATTTATACCGGGATGTTCATAAAAAAACTGATCAAGACTGTATTTTTATATTTTTGTTATAATTGTTAATTAGTAGAAGTTATTAAATAAAAACACGGTTTATTTATAACTATTTAGGTTGAAGTAAAAAAGAAAAACAATAATAATGTTATGTCTAATAACATCTTGAGACTTGTCCCCCAACCAATTTTGCAAAAGGCAAAATTTGGCTGCCAGCTATGCATTAACTCACGTGCATTTGAAAAGTCATGGTGTTTTCGAGGAGTCGTGTGGCAGGTACGTCAGGCGTTAGAGGGATGTCTGTCATGATGATAGGTGACGTCTGACGGTTGAAGAAAATTTTGTCTTGTGCAGTGAGTGGGACACGTGACGCCAAAGCTCACTTTTGGCAATGAACCGTCAGCCACGTTCTCCGCCTTTTTTGATGCATTAATTGCAGTAGCTATATATATATATATATATACCTCCTCCTCCTTTGTTTGATACACTTCTTTCAATTTCAAAAATTTTTCCCCTTAACTTTCCATATTCTCCGGTGAGGTTTTTCAAGATCTTTTCCCCTTTTCTCTCAATTTCAAAAATTTTCCCTTTAACTTTTCATCTTCTCCAGCAAGGTTTTCCAAGATCTTTTCCCCTTCTCGCAATTTCAAAAACTTTTCTCCTTAACTTTCCATTTTCTCCGGCGAGGTTTTCCAAGATCTGTTGGAAAATAAAAATCTTTGTTTGTTTTCAGAACCATGTCAGAAAGTTCCTGACCTCCAGTACATATGACTGACAAGACGAATTCGTCAAAGTTGTGGAATAACACCACCATCCGGTGGGCGAAGAAAACCTTTGAAGATTTTTGTAAGAACATGGAACTGGATCCTTTTTGGGCTGTTGAGCTACCTGCTGCTGGTAAAACGGCCATGGATCACCCTTTGGGTAAGATTACACTATATGGTGCCCACCTTTTGCTTTGTGGTTTCTGGTTGCCTGCTACTAAATTTTAGGTGGATACCTTGGTTAAATATGGTATCCACATTACCCAACTTAATGCCTTTGGCATACTAAGATTGGTTCATTTTGAAGCCTATTGTAGAGCCATGGATATTGAACCCACCTTCGAGCGGTTCAATGTATTCTACGTGCTTTTCCAGTCTCAGTCCTGGTTCAATTTTGATTTGAGAACTCGGGTGTCTCCGATTGGCACAGATGCTCCTAAGTCTATGTACGACAAGGAGAAATTTTTTTACATGAACCGTGGGGTTCTTCCTGTTGCTATGCCTTGGAAGGTCTTTGGATACCGCCAAAGGCCTGCTGATCACGAGGTGATGGATGGGTATGCTGAACAGGAGTGGTTTGTGAAGTTGACTGACGTGATGTCGTGGTACACGTAAAATTTATCCCAATTACAACTAACAAATAGTGGCAAGAAGGTATCGAACACAGGGAGTTTGTGGAAAACGTGTGAATTCTAGTTTTGTTGATTAACTACAATTAAACTACTTAAACAAAAAGTAAACGATTAAGAGTTTGAGAGTTTTGATTTTAACTAAAGTAGCAACTAATTAACGATTTAAACTTAAGATTGTTTCTTCAAATTATGGAGCAATGATCATTCAAGGATGTGGTTTCTCAAAACACTTGTGTGAATTTCCACTAGAAAGAATTATATAGACATAACTCATGTAAAAGCAATTGTTGTGATAAAAGGGAAAAAAGTACTCGGATTATATTAACGCGGGGTTGTTTCCCGATGACCAATTAATCAATAACCAACCCCAATCCTTCCCGTGATATCTCGGTTGCTAGCAATACCAAGAACGTACGATAGAGACTAAAAATTGGTAAATTAATCAACACACTACAAGCAATTGTTCATACATCATAATAACAAAACAAAGTACCAAGTTATTATTCTAGAAATGCAAGAAAACACACAAGAGTTCAAGAAAAACCTATACCAAGAATGATCACCAAATGTTTAGCCTAGCATGACTTGGTGACTCATTCTAACATTCATGGAATTGTTCGTAAGGATCAAAAACAAAAGCCAAATGTTTGTAATAAGTCTCCAATGATGAAAACCAGCCAAAATCGCCCCAATCTTCCTCTAGAAACGTCCCAAGTTGAAGATAAGTGAAAAGACACCATAAAAGATTTTTTAATAGTGGGAATTACATTTTGGTGCATGGTCCACCGTACCTTACGGTGGCCACCGTAAGGTACGGTGGTTGTAAAAATGCTACGGTGGAACTTCACTGACTGATGGTGGAAACTTTTGCCCAGAAGCCACCGTACCATACGGTGGCTACCGTAAGGTACGGTGGAGCACTTCCAAATTTTTATTTTTCTTCTTTTAACTCTTCTTTGCTCCATCCCGTTCCAGTCCGTTCCAAAGCCCACACTTCTTCGTTTTAAGCTCCTTAATACTCCTGCAACCAAAGTTCTCGCAGTTATCTAATGCTAAGCAATAACATGATCAAATGCGGATAAATTAAGCGTTTTATAAATATAAAGGGTTGTTCCTTGAACCACCCGTCACACCCACACTTGACCATTGCTTGTCCCAAGCAATACATTAAACTCATTTTCACACAAAAGCGATCATTTTCAATCAAGCGTTAGCATGCAATCCATATACTAACCCATCCTTAACACCCGAATCAACACACCCAACACAATATCTCTCCTCTCGGCGACAAATAAGCACTAGCAAATATGAGCTAGACACATAAAAGGCAAATAGATGGGTGCACAACCATAGGCTTGTACCTAAATCAACCTTCCTCTTACGAACGCTAAACATGAGTGCAAATCAAATGGTCTTGTAGGGTTGTAATGTGGCCAAGTGTAAAGGTAGGAAATGGGATATATTTATAGTTGCGCATAACTTTACCCGGTCGTTTATTACACAACGACACACACATTCACTAACACACGCAAACACAAACACAAACACGAACTACTACTATATCACACATAGACTTTTTTTTCTTTTTTTTATATAACTTCCTTTTTCATCATTTTTTCATTTTTTTTCTTCTTTTTTTATCACAGACTAAAACCACTACATCAAAATACAAACATTCGCACAATCAACTACACATCATTTTCTCATCATTTTTTTTCTCTTCTCCCTTTTTTTTTCTTTTCTTTTCAATCCAACAAAACAAAACATAAAACACACTCTACTCTTCATAATCTTGCAACACTCAAAAGACACAACTCACACACTACTAGACACAAAAGACTGGGCCAAGTTGGGTATTAATTTAAGGAGCTAGTTAAAGGGTTAACAAACAATAGGCTTTTAGGCACAAAAATGGGCAACTAAATGTCCAAACCCCCACCCCTCTCGCTACCAATCTCATATATATAATGCATGAGGTCCAACCCCCCAAATCCCACACTCACACTCAACATGACGAGGCTACCTAATGCCCTTATCATTTCTACACTCATGTTCACTTAAAGACTCAAGTCGCATCCAAGAACCAGTTCTAGTGCACCCCCACCCATTGCCACTCTCACAAAATTTGACGTGCTGTCGTGGTACACGTAAAATTAATCCCAATTACACTAATAGATAGTAGCAAGCAGGTATCGAACACAGGGAGTTTTGTGAAAAATGTGTGAATTCTAGTTTTGTTGATTAACTAAAATTAAACTACTTAAACAAAAAGTAAATGATTAAGAGTTTGAGTGTTTTGATTTTTAACTAAATTAACAACTAATTACCAATTTAAACTTAAGATTGTTTCTTCAAATTATGGAACAATGATTATTCAAGGATCCGGTTTCTCTAAACACTTATGTGAATTTCCACTAGAAAGAGTTATATAGACATAACTCATGTAAAAGCAATTGTTGTGATAAAAGGGAACAAAGTACTCAGATTATATTAACGCGAGGTTGTTTCCCGATGACCAATTAATCAACAACCAACCCTAATCCTTCCCAAAATTAAAATTTCTAAATGTGACCCACCATCACTTATAATCACGAGGAATTCCAAATCGGGCAAAAATGTTGGATTGTACGAAATTACAAACAACCGAGTGGTCATTTGTCCTAGTTGCAATAGCTTCAATCCACTTCGAAACATAATCCACCGCCTCCAAGATATATAAAAACCCATTTGAATTAGGAAATGGACCCATAAAATCGATGCCCCAAACATCAAATATCTCTACAACCAAGATTGGTTGCATTGGCATCTCATCTCTTTTTGATATACTCCCCATCTTTTGGCAATCCAAACAATTCCGGGCAAATTCACAAGCATCCTTGAAAATCATAGGCCAATAAAACCCACATGAAAGAACCTGGTAGCCAGTTTTATGCCCGCTGAAATGTCCACCACACGCGAAAGAATGAGCATGTGTCAAAATTTCTTTTACCTCCGATTCGGGCACACACCTTCGGATAACTTGATCGGGCCCAATCTTGAAAAGATCCGGTTCATCCCAAATATATTGTTTCACTTGGACCATATATTGTTGTCTTCGTTTCTTGGTCCAATAATCCGGAATGGCACCCGTGGCTAAATAATTAACATAATGAGCATACCACGGTGCAACTCGAGTAGACACGGCTAGAAGTTGTTCATCCGGAAATCTTTCATTTATCTATTTCACATCATCAATCCCTTCCACCGGAATTCGAGACAAATGATCCGCCACTACATTTTCACTCCCCCTTTTGTCTCGAATTTCTAAATCAAACTCTTGAAGTAATAAAACCCACCAAATCAAACGTGGTTTGGCGTCTTTTTTCTCCATCAAATATCGAACCGCACTATGGTCCAAATATACCACCACCTTGCTCCCCCAAATATACGAGCGAAACTTGTCCAAAGCATACACCACCGCTAATAATTCTTTTTCGGTTGTGGTGTAATTCAGTTGCACTTCAGACAAAGTCTTGCTCGCATAATAAATTACCACCAGCTTCTTATCCACACATTGACCCAAAACAGCACCGATTGTAGTGTCGCTTGCATCACACATTATTTCAAATGGCTTTGACAAATCCGGCGGTTGCAAAATAGGAGCCTTGACTAAGTGTTCCTTCAAAACATTAAATGCTTGCAAACATTCATTAGTAAAATCAAAGGGAACATCTTTCAAAAGAAAATTACATAAAGGCTTGGTGATAACACAAAAGCCCTTAATAAAGCGTCTATAAAATCCCGCATGTCCCAAAAACGATCTTACCCCTTTCACATTTTTCGGTGGTGGCAATGATGATATGACCCGAATTTTTGCCTTGTCCACCTCCATACCCCTTTCAGAAATTACATGGCCTAACACAATTTCCTCTTGCACCATGAAATGGCTTTTCTCCCAACTAAGCCAAAAATTGAAAAATCATCCATAAACACTTCAAACGACTCTCCAACCATGTCCGAGAAAAAAACTCATCATACATCGTTGAAAAGTTGCCGGAGCGTTACACAATCCAAATGGCATCCGCCTAAAGGCAAAAGTACCATATGGACAAGTAAAGGTGGTCTTGTGTTGGTCATCCGGGTGTATTGCTATTTGGTTTTACCCTGAATACCCATCTAAAAAGCAGTAATATTTTTGACCCGACAGTTTTTCAATGATTTGGTCAATAAAAGGAAGTGGGAAATGGTCCTTAGAAGTGGCTGCATTCAATTTTCGGTAATCAATGCACACCCGCCACTCGGTAATGGGTCGGGTGGCAATTTGTTCACCACTTTCATTTTTAATTACTTGAATACTGGACTTCTTAGGTACCACTTAGGTAGGACTTACCCAAGCACTATCCGAAATGAGATAGATAATTCCCGCATCCAACCATTTAATTACCTCTTTCTTTACCACTTCCCTTAGGTTCGGATTTAACCTTCTTTGAGCTTCTCTTGTGGGCTTCGCATCCTCAGTGGTGATGATCTTGTGCATGACAATTGATGGACTAATTCCTTTAAGGTCGGCAATTGTCCACCCAATAGCTTCTTTGTTTTCTTTCAAGACTTCCATCAACGCTTGCTCTTGTGCCATCTCTAAATTAGAGGCAATAATGACCGGTAATGTGTCATTATCCCCTAAGAAAACATACTTCAAATGGCTTGGCAAGTCCTTGAGCTCCATCTTTGGTGCTTCTTCTAGTGATGGTTGTACCTGAATCAATCTCCACCCGTAAACTATCAAATTGGCGGGACCATGGTGGTCGACCTTCTTTCAATGCCAAGACATCTTGCTTCTCTTCTTCAATCCTTAAAGCACAAGCATGTACCTGTTCAGAAAAATCACAAGCACACAAATCCATTCCATCCTCCTCATATTCGTGCGGATTGCACCCATCGACTATATCTGCCATAAAACACTCTTCAACACCGGAATCATTAGAATTGTTAGTAAAAACATTTAAATGCATTTTCCAGTTTCCAAATGTCATATCGACCGTGCCAAATGTACAATCAATCACCGCATGCGCGGTATTAAAAATGGACGACCCAATATAACATTTTGTTGTTGTTTTAAATCCGCAGATGAGTATCCAATACCAAAAAATCAACCGGGTAATAAAATTCATCAATTTTTACAATGACATTTTGAACCATCCCCCGGGGTAACTTATGAGACAAATCGGCTAAAACAACCGTTGTCTCCACCCTAGCTAATGGACCAAAGTCATATTGATCATACAAACCCCCCGGTAAAATGCTCACCCCGGCTCCAAGATCTAGAAATACCTTTGCCATTTGAAAATTACCAACTTGAATATTTATTAATGGTGTGCCCGGATCTTGGAGCTTAGGAGGAAGCTCCCCATTTAAAACCGCACTTACTTGCCCGGTAACATTCACCAGCTTAGGCATTTTCTTCTTTTGTTGCCTCTTTTGTGTGCATAATTCTTTTAAAAATTTAGCATAAGCGGGTACTTGTTTTATTGCATCAAGTAAAGGAAGATTTATTTTTACTTGTTTAAACATGTCCCACATTTCTTCTTATTGGGGACCTCTTGAAGCAATAAATTTTTTCTTACCCAGGTCAAGTAGAGCCGATGGAAATGGAACTTGACTCGACACATTTTTCAACTTTTTCACTTTTGTCATTCTCACTTACTTCCGGTTTTTAACATTTGATTCTTATTTGTAAAACCGGTGGAGTTTCATCATCTTCACTCTCATCACCCGTAACATCCTCAACTACCCCCTCAACAAAACCCGGTGATAAATTAACTTTATATTCTTTACCACTTCTTAACACACTCACTTGATTAACATTAACATTATTACCTCGTGATGAGCCATGAGACGGATTTACCTGAGTGTCACTAGGAAGCTTTCCTTTACCTTTTTTCAACTCTGTCACATCAGTTGCCAATTGGCCCATTTGGGTTGTTAATGCTTGAATTCTTTTGTCACGAACCTCATGCATTTTTATCCGGGCTTCATCAAGTTGATTTCCCTTTTGCATATCTTGTTGTATAGCCCGAAGCATCTCCATGACTTCATTCCCACTTGATGAATCTTGACCCGAACTCCTTTGACCCATTTGAGCTTGCCCCTGGTATCCACTGTTGTTTCCACCTCTATAATTTCCTTGATTGTATTGTTGACGAGGTACATAATTACCTTGAGCTGCTTGAAAATTTTGGTTGGATTTAGCATTCCCATAATGAAAATTAGGATGATTTCGTAACCCGGGGTGGTATACATTGGAATTCATGTCATAATTTTGACCACCCCCTTGAATAGCATTCACCTATTCCGTTTGTCCTTCATTCACTACCACTTGACAAACCTCCGCCGTGTGGCCTATTTCTTGACAATTATTGCAAACATTGTACAATTGATTTGAGGTTTGCACATTACCACTTTCTAGCCCATGCACTTGAGGCCTTTGAATCACATGCCTTGCCCGTCTCGATGATTGAGCATTTCTTTTGGAAGTTACCGCCATTTTCTCTAAAAATGCCCAATCGTCTTGTTCATAGTTTGTACCAAAAGTACCATTTATGATGGACATTAAATCACGGGCATCCTCCGAACTCAAACCTTCGTGAAAAGCGTTCAACAATTCCCAAAGTTGGATCCCATGGTGAGGACAATTTCTTAACATCATATTAAATCTTTCGAATGCTTCATGAAACATTTCCCCCGATTGTTGAAAACTTCTCAAACCTCTCCTTGCATCATTTGTCTTTTGGGAGCTATAAAACTCATATAAGAACATTTGTTGCATGTCGGCCCGTGCAAAAATAGATGTGGATGGTAAAGTGTGAAACCATCTCTTCGCCTTGTCTTCCAAAGAAAATTGAATAAGCACTAGCTTAACATCATCCGAAGAAAATCCTTGACCTCCAATAGTGTTGCAAATAGAATCATAAGTCTCCAAATGAAAATAAGGCTCTTCCGTTGCTAGTCCCTTGAATTTTGGTAAACTTTGGAGGGCGGTTGTTCTAACTTCAAAAGTTCTTCCCTCCGCATTTTGAGGAATCACTATTGGTGAAGGATTATTAGTGATAATTGGCCGAAAATTCGCTTCAATTCCCCGTACAACATCACGGTGAAGTCTTCGAGGTGCCCCCAATGGCGCTCTTGGTTGACCCATTTGACCTTGCATTGTCCCTTGCGGTGCATATTGCTGTTGGTATGGGTATTGATGCATAGGTGGTTGTTGATGTTGTATCGGCCTCTGATTTTGAGCTTGCATGTTTTAAGGACGCATTTGGTTAAGTGGTGTAGGATCTTGCAATTGCAATCCTTGAGGTCTAACATGTTGCACCCCAACCGGTAGTCTACCCGGGTTTTGAAATTGTAAAATCGGTTGACTTACTTGACCCGTTCCTGCTTGAGATCCCACAAATGCTCCATCACCTCCATAATAGTACCCTTCCTCACTATACCCACAACTCTTCTTCTTCATACACATCATCATATCCATCCCTTTGAAATCTCAAATTTTTCCCACCTGGAAAAGATGAAGATTGAAAACCCGATTGGTTTGGTGGTTGATAAGTAGATGTAGTGTGGACAATGGTTGAGCCTTGTGGTTGTGGAAAGGTAGAAGATGATTGCCTCGTAATTGGGGAAAAAATGGGAAAATGGTGGAATGGTATTTGATGGACTATAAGTAAGGTTTGGTTCAACTTGAGTAGAACTCGGTTGTGTGGTATGGGTTGGTGTAGAAGGATTGTTGGAAAGGTTAGGCATTGTGGTGTTGGGTGAAATTTGTGTAGAGGTAGGAGTGAATGATGAGGTCATTTGACCCGTTGTTGGTGGTATTTGGGATTCTTGCATGATGTTTCTCGGTGTAAACGGTGAAGTGGGTGAATTAATGATTCTGTTTTTTCTTAACAACACTCGGTTCTGTCTCAATGTCCTTTCAATTTCCTGATCAAAGAATAGCGGTGATGACTCGTGAGAGCCTCTAGTATGCATATACTTGAAGTACCTGCACACTAAACACAACCAGTGTAAACCCGAAAATAACAAAACAAAACTAAAAGATTAACACACGTTGAGCACTACTCCCCGGAAACGGCACCCAAATTTGACGTGATGTCATGGTACACGTAAAATTTATCCCAATTACAACTAACAAATAGTGGCAAGAAGGTATCGAACACAGGGAGTTTGTGGTAAATGTGTGAATTCTAGTTTTGTTGATTAACTACAATTAAACTACTTAAACAAAACGTAAACGATTAAGACTTTGAGTGTTTTGATTTTAACTAAAGTAGCAACTAATTAATGATTTAAACTTAAGATTTTTTTCTTCAAATTATGGAGCAATGATCATTCAAGGATCTGGTTTCTCTAAACACTTGTGTGAATTTCCACTAGAAAGAGTTACATAGACATAACTCATGTAAAAGCAATTGTTGTGATAAAAGGGAACAAAGTACTCGGATTATATTAACGCGAGGTTGTTTCCCGATGACCAATTAATCAATAACCAACCCCAATCCTTCCTGTGATATCTCGGTTGTTAGCAACACCAAGAACGTATGATAGAGACTAAAAATTGGTAAATTAATCAACACACTACAAGCAATTGTTCATACATCATAATAACAAAACAAAGTACCAAGTTATTATTCTAGAAATGCAAGAAAACACACAAGAGTTCAAGAAAAACCTTCACCAAGAATGATCACCAAAAGTTTAGCCTAGCATGACTTGGTGAATCATTCTAACATTCATGGAATTGTTCATAAGGATCAAAAACAAAAGCCAAATGTTTGTAATAAGTCTCCAATGATGAAAACCAGCCAAAATCGCCCCAATCTTCCTCTAGAAACGTCCCAAGTTGAAGATAAGTGAAAAGACACCATAAAACGTTCTTTAATAGTGGGAGTTACATTTTGGGCAGGGTCCACCATACCTTACGGTGGCCACCGTAAGGTACGGTGGCTGTAAAAATGCTACAGTGGAACTTCACTGACTGATGGTGGAAACTTTTGCCCAGAAGCCACCGTACCTTACGGTGGCTACTGTAAGGTACTGTGGAGCACTTCCAAATTTTTATTTTTCTTCTTTCAACTCTTCTTTGCTCCATCCCGTTTTGGTCCATTCCAAAGCCCGTACTTCTTCGTTTTAAGCTCCTTAATACTCCTGCAACTAAAGTTCTCGCAGTTATCTAATCCCAAGAAATAACATGATCAAATGCGGATAAATTAAGCGTTATATCAATATAAAGGGTTGTTCCTTGAACCACCCGTCGTTGACTGAGAACCCTTCTCCGTATGAGGTTCATATGTGTCCGGATGCCATGTTGGTACACTTGGGTTTGAGTCGTTTGTGTCTTGTCGCTAGAATGGAGACTTCCCTACGCCCTAAAGGTACGTGCTTTATGCCCTAAAGTGTGACTTTCATGAGAGTCTTATTTTTGTTTAATGTTGCGCATGGTAGGGTTGATTATGTCGAAGTTTCTGATCGGCCTCCTTTGGATATAGTGGGTGAAGGGCCGTTGTTTGGCTAGAAAGACAAGCGCAAGGTTGCGTCTTCTTCTGTTCCTGATACTTTGGAGGTTCCTGAGGCAAAAAAGCGCAAGTTGATGAAAGCTTTTGAACCGGTTGGTGGATCAGCTGGTGGTGATAGCGGTGTGAAGGGCATGCATACGCTAGTTTTGAGAAGAGGCCGGAAGCTACTTATGCTTTCAACATAACTCCTCCATCGGAGCATGATTCGGTTTTGCAAAAGATTGTGAAGAAGACTCCAGGTATCTGGTCTTACTTTTTAGCGTTTTTAATTCCCCTTTATTGTTCCTTGTACTTATTTACTCAATCCTCTGCAGTGACAAGCCCGAAGGTGATGCCCTCTTATGTGGGTTTGAGTGAGAAGGAAATAGCTGACAAGCGTATGGTTGAGAAGCTTGCGCATGGTTTAAAGGATAAAGAACAAGAGGAGGCTCGCCTCAGAGAGATAGTAGTTAAAGCTGAAGCGGCTAGGATCCAAGCCGAGAAAGAAGCCCTTGAGAAGGAGGAGGCTGCTAAACGGGCTGCTGAGAAAGAAGCTAAGGAGTTGTTGAGAAAACAGGCTGCGGAGAGGGAGGCTTTGGAAAAGCTCCGTGCTGAGGAAGAGTTGTTAAAAAAACAAGTTGCGGAGAAGGAAGCTTTGGAGAAGCTTCGAGCTGAGAGAGAGCTTCTTGAGAAGGCTGCCTCGGAGAGGACTAGATCTCCTTCTCCATTTGAGCGGGCGCTGGGTAAAGGTTCGAGTGTTGAAGGTATGACACATAGTGGCTCATCAACAGGTAACCCTGCGGGGGGCAGTGGTTCTAGTTACTCCGGGGGTGATGGAATTTTTAACCCGCACTGGAGTATACGGGAGAACTTCCGTTTTGCTAACCCACTGACTGTAGAAGAACTTGTGTCCCATTGCATCCTACCACATGATAGAACGTATCAAGATGACTTGGAGAGATCACAACTTATCTCAGATTTGTGTGTTGGTTCCGCGCTCCAGATGGCTGCGATCGACTCTCTCAGGCGTCGTGATATTCAACTGCAATACGACACTGATGAGGTAGAGCGGGCCAAGTGCTTCCTTGCGAAGGAGCGACAGTGTCTCCATGAAGGGGAGAAAAAGTTGAAATCTGACGTTGAGAGCTATCGGAATCGTGCGCAGAAGGCTGAGGATGAGGTGAAGCAGTTGAAGGTGGATCATGCCGATAAACATAGGGGATGGACCGAGTTGTGCACCCGCATCAATAATGAACGTATGAGAGATCATGAGCAGATGCAGGTAGGCAAACATGAAAATGCTAAAATGGTTGTTGCTGCTAAAAACCACGCAAAAGTTATTGAAGAACTTAACTCCAAGGTTGCGGATGCACGCTCTTAGCTCCTAGAGAGAGACAAAAATCTGATGGTTATTACATCCCAGCTGTCCAATGCCGAACAGGAAAACCTTGCCTTGGTCAAAGAGAGGGAGCAGCTTCTCGTGGAGAAGGCTTCTGCAGATCAAGCATATTCTTCTGATGTCACTGAAGCGGATAGTGCTAAGAAGCTGCTTGAGGAGGCGCACAATGTGCAGGCTAGGTTGAGAGAAGATACTAAGTGGATGATGACCGATGGTGTTGCAGGGGTGGGTCTCTTTACTTTCTTTCCATCTTTACTTATTATTCTTTCTTGTGACTTAACACTTTTATCTTTGCAGTTTTTCAAGAGCATTTGGAACGAGCCGCGGCTAGGCGATCAGGTTGCATCAATTGTTTCAGCTGCCCGCGCTGCTGGCGAAGCGGAGTGGTTTGATACTGGGTTCCACCACACCATTAACCGAGGGAAACTTACGGAAGGCAAAAATTATGGGAAGCCTCGGGAGGATGAGGTCAAAGAACAAGTTATTTTGTTCGACCAAATGGAGTTCCCAATCCATGGCGTGGTGTGCGGGTGCAATGGATTTGAAGACTCCGTCGCTGCTTTCCGATACTACATTGACCAATCTAACTGTATGGGTGCAGAAGCGAAGAAAGCGGACGAAGAGCGGCTGGAGCGGGAAAATAAGGCTGCGTTGGATGCAGCGGCTGGTTTGGGTACCTAAGGTACCACTCATGATGATGAGGACTGATGTTTATGTTTGTAATTTTTTGAAGGTTTTGTAATCCTGTTCGCCGGGTTTTTAAGTCCCGTAGCTTTTAATAGTTTATAAAATTTATAGGTACTAAAGGATTAGAATATTAAAACATTAACCTTAATTTATAAACTTCGAAATTACATGAGAGAAATACCCATTACATAAACTTAAAGATAAATATAATTCGGACATAACAACTGCCACGCTGAAACATACACGAAGTCTCCATCATAGTCGAACAGGTAGTCAATCTTTGACAATTCAATGAGCCGTTCTTCGGATTCGTTTGGCTTTTCCTGTTTGTTGGCCTTGAAGAATTCTTCATAGATCGTGCACTCCCCTTTGACGTTGTGAAATTTTTGTTTCACTTCTTCGGTCGTGCGGTTTGTTTGACCATCCATAAGTGTTTGAAACTCGGTAACAACTTTATCCCAGAATGGAGTAGCTCGAATTTCGTGGCTAGTGTCAAAAACTCGTGTGTTTTCGCAAACATTGTGCCAGGCCAGTGTAATTCCAAGAATTTCTTCTTCGGACCAGGAGGTCATCTTTGATTGGTTGCTTTTTGTTTTGTATATGAGATTTGTAAGAAATGTGTTATGTGGTGAAGAATTTGTAGGTATATATAGTGTAAAAGTATTACTAAAATAATATAATTTAATATGATAATTAATTATATATTTATTATAAAATATTTAATATACTCTAAGTCATCACAGAGATGGGACACGTGTAAGGATTGAGTCGTCTTCGCATGTCAGAACGGGACATGTCCCGAGACGTCAGAGGATGTGATCCATCACTGTGTCGTCTTTACTGACTCTAAGACGTCAAACAGAGTGGTAATTTAAATGGACGACTGTTTGGACTCTAAGTCGCCTCAGTCTGTATAAGACGTCACAGTGACGGGACACGTGTAACCATCGAGCGTCTTTGCATGTCAGAGACGGGCACGTCCTAGGACGTGAAACAGGAGTACTGCTTTTCACGGTATATAAATTTGCATAATACTTCACCAAGATTTGTTACTTTTACTAGATAAGTTGAGTTTCACTAATCAAAAAATGTTTTCACATAATTTTACGAAAATTTTCAAACACTTATCTCTTTTCGGTTCACGTAATGTTTTTCGTTTTGTAGTCTTTATTTCGAATTACATTCATCTTAATATGTTTATTCGGATCATCAAACCTAATAGTATCAAATTACATCAACCATCCACCATATTTTTTGGATCGTTGTTACATCCGCATGTGGTATAACCCGTGTAGACTGCAACTTTGGTCTGGTAGTTTGTAATACAGCAACACTGATGAACATACCATTTCTCTGTCATTACGTGTTAAAATGACCGTTCTCCACATGGTGTAACGGGTAATAACCTTGATGACAATAGGATATGGGAGAAATCGGTTTTAAGATTTCCTTCCTTATACAAGGAAGGAAATCTTATCAGACTTGACTTATAGTCTTTGGCGTGACCAGTTGCCAGTAAGTCATGTTTGTAATGTAATATAAAACCGGTTCACCATTCCAGTTGCAACATGGTTAATGGCCAAAGGTGAAACATGTTATTCACTGAAATGGACATTGACTGAAACAAATTACCAAAATAGCCACCTCAGTGAAGTTCTTATTTGAAAACCTTTGGTCAAATGGCTAAATTGGTGATTTTCTCATACGTTGGGTCGATGTTACATCTGCAAGAAATACGAACGAAGTGGTTTACAGTCATCAACGTCGTGGGCAACAGCTTGGGAAAACATTATGTGGAACATACGCATTTTTGTCAATCAACAGCCTAGGGAAAACACTTCGTGGAACAAGCGCATTTATTTTTCATTGTTGTAATAGTATAGGCATTGTAACTTATGTCATTAAAAAAGATAACAGAACATTGATGTATATTGTATGATACCAATTCTTTTGTCATCATGTTTTTTTTGTGGATTTATTTAAAATTCAAAACATTATAGGAATAAAATTGTAAGGATTAATACGGGTTAAAATTACATTAAAATTGCAATACGTTATGCAACATTTGGATGGGGTAAACACTGCTAAAAATACAATTTTTCGGCCATAAATCGTCTGTATGACAAACATGCTTGATTTAGATCACCATTGACGGCAATCGGTTTATCAGTGACTAAATGTTCCATTAGCATACAAAGATACACCGCTTCGTTACCTGATAAATAATTGGATGCCACAACATAGTCTTCATTAAGGTTAAATGTCATACACTTTTCCTGATAACCTGACTTTTTCCAGTATCACATGTGCACTAATGTAGCTCCTAAATTAATTTGTACCTTCATAAACCTTGGGTGAATATGGTTTCTGTATCTTTCACCGATACAAACATTTTGATGAGCATACATGACTAGCTCTTGTGACACCAATTCTAGTCGCACGAGTAACCATTCACTATTTTCAAGTGGAAGCGGGAAAAAGACGTAATCTACATCAAAAAGTGACGGAAACGGTTTTACTTTACCATTGCAATAATTGACCACGTTTTTAGGAACAGATTCCAATAAACTATCATAAAATTGTGGTGGCAGAATCGTCCACCGCATATTTAGCAAGGCATTTTCTTGAATCTTTCTACTCCTCCAGTTCATTAGTCTTCCAACTCATCCTTCTATATGCTGTAAAGAAACGTCATGAACATATTAAAGTTATAAAAATAAAAAAAGGGAAATATCAAAAGATTTAATAATTAACTGTTACTAAGAGTGATATGGTAGAATTGGGGCTAACAAAGTTCCCCAAAATGTTTTATCCAACTCCACTATTCTTGAAAAAACTGCCGAATAACAAAATGGTGTGTCTCCTCTACGGTAAAAGTCAACAACATCTTTCGACCAGTTATCTGTTTCATCGTCTGGAGTAGCCCATTTTCTAGTATTGTGTTGGTGTAAGCTTTGTCGATTGTGTACATATTTGCTTTCTTCAGTATTCTCTGCGGAGGAAGAAGTTTCCGGCTTATTTTTCGTTTGCCTCCATTTTTTTAATATCCAATTGGATGATTTCTCTGCTGGTTGAGAACAGTATTTCGTAGGCAGTAAATTCTTAAGTCGTCTGTCAGACATTTCTTTACGTGAAACACTTGTTTCGAACTAACAACTCTTTGTTATTTAAAGAGTAAATTGTCACATTCGTCCCTAACGTTTGGCCACATTAGCTAGATACATCCAAAACTTTTACGTTTCCCGAAGCATAACTCGGTCCCTTAAAACGAGAAGAATCTTTATTTTGGACGGCTTCCCGAGATAGAAACGACTTTAAGTCGTGTTGCTATACCCGAGGCGTTTTACATTTAAAAAGTGGTCCCTCATCCCAAGAAGTCAAAGACGTCTCCCAACTAATGAGACGACTTAAAATCGCGTCCCACTTCCCAAAACGTCTTCTCACTATAAAAGAAGTCCTTGCTCCAAGACGTCACAAATACCTCTTTTCCACTACAAGACGTCACGAAGATGGTTCCAGAAAATAGTTTTTCAAAACAGGAAAGTCGTTTCCCAAACCACATCGGGACCACACCGATAACCCGTCCGAACAATCCTTGGACCACATCCCCTCTCCCGACGGCAATTTTGGCAAATCCTTCAACTCCGGCGACCAATTCCGAGGCAAGTCCGAGCAAATCCTTCAACGTCTACCCAGTTTCGGCAACTACGTCAAACAATTTCGACCCTAGGGTCCCACAAGTAAGGACCACAACACATTTCGAGGCTACGTCACAACAAAGTTTATCCAACTAAATTCCGACCCGACCCTGTTTAAATACTATAACCCGACCCGTTTGACAAAATGGATCCAAATCAATCCATTGACCCGATGAACCTAAATCCAGAAAATCTGGAGGTCCCAAATCTGGAAGACGACTTATTTTGTGATAGCAATTGGTCGGCCCAACCAAATCTGCAACTGATCTATAGCCAACAACCGATTTATAACCAGCAACCGAATATCGATTATAACCAGCAAAACAACTTTAACTACAAGGTACCCAATCTCTTCGTGCAACACAATTTTATCCAGCAACCAAATTTTTTGCCCCCTTATATCCAGCAACCCAATTTTAACAAGCAAATGTATCTTTCCAACCAACAAAATCCCAATCCTTCCAACCAACAAATTCCCAATCTTTCAAACCAACAAATTTCCAATCTTTCCATCCAACAAATTCCCAATGTTGAGAACGACGTTCCTGTTGACTGGCCTGCTCCAGTTGTAAGTTATTATTTTTTTACATTTTCTTCATTTTTTAAATTTTTATGTCCGGTTGTTCTGTTGATTGATTGTCTGTGTTTAAACATTGCCTACTTCATAGGAGGATTGTTAAGTTAAGGTCCAAATTGTTTGGACATATTTAGATGGTATGAAGTCTAAAATTACTGAATCCATAGAATCCAAATTTAAGAATACATGCTTTGGCCGGTTTCTTGATGTTAAGGCGAAGCTATGCTATAGCAACGTCTTATACGGTATTGCTCAACTTCAGGTTGATACAAAGAACCCTCAAGATGGTATTTCTTATAGAATAGGGGAATAAGAAATATTCTTTAGCCCAAAACAGTTCTGTCTGGTCACCGGTCTCCGTTTCGGGGTATCTAACTGGTTACCGAATCACCATCCCCAGTCTTTTAGAAGAAGATTCTTTGGAGCTAACGATTTAGTAGAGTGAGTATTCAAGATCTTGAAAACCTTTTTAAATCTGATTGGACTAACTTTGCGGAAGATAATTGTGTTAGAATTTGTATTTTGATGATGATAGAGAGCTGTATTAAAGGAACACAAAAGACTGGGCATGTTGATCAGAAACTGATAGATTTAGTTGATGATTTGGAAGCTTGTAACAACTATCCTTAGGGGAGTTATTTTTGGGATTAGTTGTGGCCACATTTGTATGATATGCACCGCCGAAAGAAGAAAGACGTAAAGGGTTTCGGCTTAGGTGGATTTGTTTGGGCATTCAAGGTATTCGTTTAGAATAATTATTTCGTTTATTCAAATTTGATTGTTTGTCTTACAAGTTTTGTATGCAGATCTGGCTCTTTGAAATTTTTCCAAAATTTAAAGGCCGACACAATTTTTTTATTAAAGAAGAAATTCCTAGATTTCTCAGCTGGGGAAAATGTCGGAGATTCACTAAGCCGACTGTTGAGAAAATGCTCACGGATGCAGCTAAGGTATGTTTCGATGCTCACGGTTTTACAAAATTTATTTGTGGTACCGGAATATTAATGGCAAATTTATCACTCAGCATGTTGATTTTAAACCACTCAATTATTTGTTGCCGATCGAGTCGGAGATGGTCTGCGATCGGTACATTTCAAGTTCCGATTTCCTGGATGCCCAAAGGGCAGAAAGTGTAGCTGCGGATGCAATGCAAAATCAACCACTAGAGTTTAATGATGTTACACAGAATCACCAGTGCAATCTTGCAGGTGATATGCATCCAGTTAATGATGGGCGTAATAGTTATGAAGTTGAGGGTTACTACCCGAAGAATCATAAGTCGGCCGCGGCCAAACCTTCAAGGACGTCTATTGTGAATGATGATGATGATTAGCAAAGTGGTTTAAAATCAATAATTAAAGAGTTGTTGGATGAACAAACCAAGAAGTTGTGTGAAATGTTTACAGAGGTATCGTGATATCATCTTATTTTATGTAAATATACCTTAGTTAACCATTTTAAATAATTGTACTATCTTTGCTCTTAGGCACAAAACTCAATGTCTTCGAGGTCGTCTAAACGAAAACAAGTAGAGGACGAAAAACAACAGCTCGATCACGAATATATGGTAAAATTTTATATTACATTGCTGAACAAAAGTAAATATAAATAAATAAAGCCGTTCATTTTAACTGATTATTTGTTTTGTAGGTTGATCAGTATTTGAATGTGGATGGTTAAAAACCCAAGACCACAAATTTGGAACAACAGTTTGAAGCCAATAATGTAAGTTAAAGCTACATTATAGCTTGTCTTTACGTTATTTTTTTATTGTTTAAACGTGAAAATTTATATATTATTTTTTTTAATAATAGAGTGATAAGCCCTAAGTTTTCGAGTTGAGACGGTCCGGACGGTCAACAAAGCCCAGACCTTGTATGCTTTCCCCGTTTACCGTTCTAAAAACCAAACCAAAAAAGGCTGATTTGAAAAGAGGAAGATGATAAAATAGAAGAAATCAGAGCCTGGTATCCAAAAAATGAAAAAAGAAAATATGTGTTGACTGGGGGAAATTTGCTACCCCGAGATTTTTGGAGTACTTTGCTTGCTGATGATGGTCATGGTTGATTTTGCTCTAAGGTAACGAATAGTATTTCTAGATACTTTAATTGCTTATAATTTTTTAAATACAACGTATTAACTGAAATTGGGATTGTTTAGCAGCATATTTTCCGGTGGGTAAATCACCTGTATAAATCTAGGCTACCAACCGATCGCTGGAGCATTCTTGCTCCATTTTTTCAGCAAGGTTTGATTAACCCGCTTTCCAAAACGAGCTTTGGGGATTATTTTCATGGTTCTTCTGCATCGTATCCATCTATCCGAGATGTTGACGAGGTGTACGTTCCTATAAACGTTAAAAGTATACATTGGTTTCTTGGAGTTTTCAACCTATCAGAGAAAACTCTAACTATATACGACATTTATGTTATGTTTCTAATTTGGTATTATTGATGTTATATACGTGCATTTTGTAATTTTGTATTATATTTTCGGAGTATTAGTTTATCGACATCACCTCCAATGGCACTAGATTCAAGAGAGTTTATCTGTCATATAAATTTTGCATTTGACAGATGGTTACGAGAGCACAATTATTACAAAGGTCCAAACAACTACTGGTTCCCATTCCAAAATGTTTATCCACCTGATGTACCTCAATAGGATGGAGTATACGGTGATTGTGGGGTTTGGGTCTGCATCTTTCTAGATAGGTTGATTAATAAACAACCAATTAATCAAGATGAAGACCGCTTTCAAACTGCAGAACAAATGAGGCGTAGGCTTGCACTGTTGTTTCGTGATAACATTTCGGATGAAGATGTTCTGGTGGTTTCTTCTGGTCAGGAGTCAAAAGATGATGATGTTGAAATGTTGTGAACATTTATTTGAATTTAAACATCTAAGTTTTTTATTTTTAATATCTCTCTTCGGTTCCAAACACAAGTACACATACTAATACACATAAAAATATAGACCAACTAAATAGTAAAAGTAACTTCAATCGTCTCGCTTCCAAAATTTTAGCTTTAGTTAATTCCTTTTGGTCGTTAAACGATCGCAACAAACCAGGAACGAAACTTTTGTAGTAGTAACAACTTGAAGTTTTCACCTACTTGAGAAACCCACAATCCGCTGTCTATGAAAAAAAAAAGAAATCATTATATGATTTAATAATTAAGATTGTATAAAACACAAAAGGAAACAAATTCTTTTAACTTACACGGCACACAAATCGTCTCCCGTCGTTTGCTTCAGTTCGGGATATGTTAATACGCGTAACAGCACCGCAGGATGAACATATTTCTCTAGTTCTGCTAAAGTTGTTAGGTGATCTCGAGGAAGAAGATGATGCTCGGGACATCTTATAGGGTGTAAAAACATTTAAGAGAAAGAAACGATATAAATAACCAAAAAATTTACATATTCAGCCCCTAACGTATATAAAATTAACAAAACTACACCACTTTTGGGAGCACCTAACACTATACATCTTTAAGGGAAAACGACCAAAATGTAAACATGAGTAAATACATAAAAGCATTCTTCCTCCTGTGCCAGAGATTAGTTTCAGAATGATCTTGAGAAGAAGCAAGCAGTGTTGTTCAGTACTTTATCTTTCTCAATATCCACTGCATAGACATTACCACATCTTTTGGATATTAGCAAAGTATGATCTTCAATGATCTTCTCTATAAACTTCTGGCATTCTGGTGATATGATCTTGCATGTTGTTTTGGTGAAAATGGAAGAATATCCTTTATCACACATTTGTGAAACACTCAGCAAGTTGTACTCAAGGTTTTCAACCAGATTGACCTTGTCAAACTGTATTTTGCTAGGGGAGACATTGCCATGTCCTAGCACATATTCCTTGGCATTGTTCCCAAAGGATACAGATCCTTCTCTTTGACTGATAAAATTGTTTATTCGGTATCTGCATCCTGTCATGTGCATTGAGCCTCCAGTATCAACATACCAAATGCTTTTTAAGCCTCTGGAGACCCTCTGCACAAAGTGGCAAATTTGTTAGATTTAGGAACCCAAGCCAGTTTGGCTTTGGGTTTGCTCTGGAGAACAGGAACAGTTTGTTCTTGACCAATTTGAGAAATCCATGTTTTTAGGGCAATGGATTTATCTTTAAGAGCAATGGTGGATTCCTTTTAAGGACCACCATCAACTTTGTTCATCAGTAGTTTTACCATATTCATGAGATCTTTCATATTCATGAGATCTTTAATCACAATAGTTTGTCAAACTGCTCATGATGTAGGTCTAACTATTGACAAATAATTTTGAGAAAAAGACTTTGGTTGAGATTTAATCTTTTTCTGAGAAAAGGTGTTGCTTGGTTATTATTTGTTGGGAAAGAAAGTTTCTTCAAAATCATTTTGAGTTAATTTCCCACAACCGGTGGTTTTGGGAGTAAAATCAGTTGGAGTTTCAGTATGATTGTACCCTATGCCAAACTTAACATTTGATGAAGTCTGTTTGTTAAGCAGCATTTGGTAACCTCTACATGAATCAACCCATTTTTCACAGTCAACCTTGGTGTCAGCAAGCTCTTTTCTGACATTTCCTAGGTCTTCTATCATGATTTTAATTTGTGCTTGGGTTTCAATATTATTATTTGTTAATTTAGAATTTTCCTTTGATTTTGCAGCAAGTTTTCTTTCTAAATCATATTTCATTTGAGTATATTTTCTTTCAGAGTCATTGGCTTTGCCTTGTAGATGCACATTGGTCTCTCTTATGAGAGCAAAAGATTATTTGCATGATGTTGAACAAAGTTTTGTCAAAGATTCTTTTGATACCTGCGATAAGGCAGATTTAGAGGTGCAACCCTCAAATGCCATTAAGGAAAAATTCTTTCTGCCATTATCAGGTTCTCCCCAGTTGATGTCAAACATTTTGTTGTCTGCATCAGGATAGCATTCAGATGTGTCAAAAGGAAGACTGCTCTAGTCAACATACCCTAAAGTAAAAAAGACTTTGTTGAGAGGGTTGTTGAGTTTATGGAGGTTGTTGAGCAGCTGGAATGGAAGGCATTTGTTGTTGGCTCTGCATTTGATGAGCAGGCATTTGAACATATCGTACTTGTGCCACATATTGGATTTGTGGAGCTTGTGCTTGTACAAAATGTGCACTTCCCTGTGTTCCATTATTCCTATTATAACTAGGGTTAAACTGATTTCCAAACTGTGGTTGGTTAAAGCCAGAGCTTCTACACTGTATAGCAAAGTGTCCCAACTTTTGACACTTGTGACATCTAAGTTTAGATTTGTCAAAACCAACTTTTGTTGGGTTGTTCAGTCCTGGAAATTTCCTTCCTGACCTTTTGTAAAATTTGTTAGTTTTTTTGCTTAACATGGCCAGTTGGTGTAAAATGTCCATTTCTTCCAAGTCATCACTGCTGAAAATTTTTAAGTCATCCATTATAAAACACATGTTATCAGCAGTTTGACTATTTTCATCATTGTCATAAGCTGGATATGATCTTTCTGATGAGATCCCAGCAGTTAAGTCAATGTGATCAAAAGATCCAAAATTATTTGCTAGAATTTTGCAACTTTTTCTTTTGATCTATTTCTCTTTCAAAAGTTAACAATATCCAATGTAATTTTGTAAGAGTTAGGTAGTTAAAATTTGGTGTAGATCTGAGAACTATAGAGTAAGTTTCCCATTTTTCTAGTAGATACCTTAAAAATCTATGAAGCATAGATATATTTGTTTAGGTCTGACCATTTAATTTTAACTCAGAGATTAACGAGGAGAATCTTTCAAATTGTTGTGTCAAAGTTTCCCCATTAATGTGAGTAAATGTTTCATATTGCTGAGCAAAGATTTCTCTGGTGTTGGCAATCACCTCTTCCTTTCCTCAAAACTGTTCTTTTAGGCAGTCCCAAAGCTCTTTGGCACTTTCACAATGTAAACGTCGAGAGTAGATTTCATTTGGGAGAGCCATTGCCAACATAGAGAAAGCCTTGGCATCAAGCTCAAGTTTAATGAAATCTTCATCAGTGTAGTCTTTTGGGTCTTTTGGTATTTCAACTTTAGTTTAAAGATTTATATTTACTGGTTTATAGGGGTCCATACATGACAGATCTCCAACAACCAGTGTTTGTCTAAAACAGAGTATGTCCCAGCCTCTTTTGCCATATTTTATATTCAGAACGAACAAGCATAGCAGGCTTATTAGCAGATCCAGTATTATGAGGATCCATTTTTGAGAGTATTGATTTGCCAAATTTCTCTCAAAGTGATGGATGTTTTGAAAAAAGTGAACTTTTATCCTTTATTGAATATCAATAAAAGTCTGTGTCTGATTTTCAATTTGTTAGATTGATATTTGTTCAGATAAACGAGTGCTCTGATACCAATTGTTGGATTAGTGTTGCTATTTAACAATTCATATTCATGAACACTTATGTGTTGTAAGTTTATCAAAGCAGTTTGCACAGCGGAATAAGTGAAGTGTTCAATATTAATGTTTCACTTTCAACAGGAATTATTACTCCCCCCGGGTATAAGGAACTAAAGGCAGTTAATGAGAATCTCAACAATTAAATGCATATAACAATAAGTATGATGAAGAGATTCTTAGATGTGAAATGGTATTTCAATTAGAAGCCTTTGAAGGATTTCAGTTTAATAAAATCGATGTCTAAAATAGTGGGATTAACCCATCTATTTATAGACCAACATATACATACAAGTTGATTCAAAAGAAATACTACAATAGGCTGTAGCATTGGTACTTGTACAAAGACTTTAACAAAAGCATAAAGTAATGGTATTATACTAAACTAATGAAACATAAGGTGGTGAAAAGATTCCAGTACAACTGCTGATGAGTGACAAACTACTGATGAGTAGTTTTTCTTCAGTTGACTTGTCTGGTTTGACTTCAGAACTTCTGATCTTTTACTCTTTAGCACTTGATGTATTCTTCTTCAGTACTTTCATTCTTCTTTTTCAGTAGTCCTATACTTAACATATTTAGGCAGAAATAGGATTTAGACTAAGGTCAGCAAAAGTGGTTTCTTCAATCCTTTTTGTCCTTACACCTCCGCGCTTTTAGTGGCGGAGGCACAGATCAAACCCCTTGGCCAGGATACGAGTCGGTTAGAGGAGGAGAAAGCGTTGCTAGAATCTTCGCATACCCAGCTTGAAGTGGATTTGGGCCAGACTCAAAAGGCCTTCCAAGATGCCTCAGATGCTGCACTAGCTGTACGAGAGCGTGTAAGTTGGATGATGCAGCATGGTATTCAAGGGGTAAGCTGTTTATCCGCATAACCACTTCATTTCCCTGGCTCGCAGTGTATATATAAAAAATCCTCTATGTTTATGCAGATTTTCAAGCATGTTTGGAACGAGCCAAAATTTGGAGATGTCAAAGCGAGGATTGGTAGTTCCCCATGAAGAATGGTTTTCAGCTTGGATTCAATGAGGGCTTTCATTATCACATGGTCGGGAAGAAGATTGAAGACGGTTGATGTGTGTAAATGTATTTATATAAAAATAACACAAGCTTTAATTAAAACGACTAACCTAAAAACAACACACGCACGGCAAGTGTACCGGTCGCAAAGCAGTAAATAGATAAGACCAAGTATCGAACCCAAAGACGCGAATGCAACTCTAGATCACAACCTATACCGAATACTAGCCTAAACAAATAGATACTTAGAAGAAACTAAATATAAATTAAATAACCTCAATTGCTTAAACGAAACTAGAAGCTTGGAGAAATCAGATAGAAAGAAGACTGGTTACTTAGGTAAAATCCCTAGACATTAGCAATAAATCCTGAATCTGGTAATTAACTTGAGACCCTATTCTTACCTAATAAACCTCCTGTCAAGGATGGCTCACTAGACTCAAGGCGGGACAAGTGAAGAAATGCTAGAATGGATCCGGGTCGCCCTAGCGTACCAAAATCTCACAGAAATCAGATTACAACCTCTCCTGGATTAAAACTCTCAAACTATGAAACAAACTTAAACTCTACTGAAGAAAACCTAGGAAAACTCTAAACACGGACTGGTAGCAACTCCCGCCCTAGCGCTTGTCAACTACCGAACAATGCCTAGTTAGTTACCTAGCAATCTCGAGTTAGGTTTCTCACCCTCAAGAATGGACTGCACGTTTTAGTTAATTTATTATATTAGTTTGTTATACTTGTGTCGTACTCCAACTCCAAATACTAGCATGCTAACCTAAGTTGACGAACTAGATTATTTTCAAGACCTAGGAGGTATCTCTACATGCCTAGTTCCACAAAACCAATAAACAAAGTTCAAATAAAATCAACACCAACACACATATATCAAATCCAACAATAAAATTAAAATCATGTAATTCTACACATCGAAATTAAAAACCAAACATCATTAAATACTGCAAATTACGTCTAGTTCATAAACCTAAGCAACCATAAAAGTCTAGTTCATAGTTATAATCAGAAACATAGATTCAAAGTCTATAAAAAACAATTTCATCATGTCTCTAAATATTTAAAACAAATAAATAAAACTAAACCAAACCCGAGGTTCCTTAAATATTAATCTTTAACGTGCCCGGGACCTTCTATCCTCCAAAATATTGTCTTAAGCTCCTACTGGTCGATCACCACAGCTTTTCCGATTGAATGAATACGGCTCTTGTTTTTTTCGAATGAATTATAATCTCCTTTTTTTGGCTGTCAAATTTTATTTTATTAATATATATATATATATATATATATATATATATATATCACTATGCACCGCCTTTAAAATGTTTTGTATTTAGTTGGGCCACGAGCCCAGCTAATTCCTTTTTTTTAATTATTATTATTATAATTATTATTATTATATACTTTTACAACTCCATGCTCTCGTATTAGGTGTTCTTGACTCGATCAAAGTTGCTCGTTTACGCTTCAAATTCCACACGAACACCTACCAAAATATAAAACAAATAAGTACTAAAAACTAATAAAAACTATACAATGATGAAAATAGACAAACAAAAGACTACACGTCTAAAACTACTAAAAACTATATACAAAAGACTCAATTATAACTCAAAATACATAGGAGAATAGATGTGTTTTATGACATATCAAACATCCACATACTTAACTCTTTTTCGTCCCTGAAAAAGAATTATGCAATGGGATCACAATCAAATAATCTGACCTCAAAACATAAGTTACTTTAATTTTAGAAATCTAATCACGTGCCAACTACGACTGCAGGTATACTTGTCCCCTTAAACCCAACCACCGGTTTCTAAGCCCCTTATCATGTTAGTTTAATTTTAGGTTCATTTAGTCTACCTAGGGTCTCACACTAAAGAAGCCACAGTTTCACCTAATCCCGCCTCAAGCTTATGAAACAAAAGGAACAACCAATAGACTATTCCTAACCGTTTTATGTAGAAAACCGAGAGAATTTAAAATCATTTGCTTTTTTTTTTTCATCTCAACATACTTAACTTAGAGGTTGTGACCAATCCAAGTCACTTTCCCAGTGGCCAGGCACTTCAACCTTTAGCATTTTTGCTTTGATTTCTAATTAATTCATGAGCTTTTTTAGATATTTATTTTCAGACAATCCTAGAGGGAGTCGAGTCCAAAGTCATTATCCCTAGAAACGACACCATTAGCCTTGCCCTTATTTTATATCCAGCTCTTTTTTTTCTTCTTTTGATTAGAAATTCTAACTGTTTTAAACTTATAACGATTCCTTATACTATTATTGGCGGTTTCAGCTTCCGCATTTTTTTCCTAGATGAGAACCCACAAGGTATCCTAATATATTTAGGTGTATTAGCTCAAAGGAAACTTTTCTACCAACTGGGCCTACCCACACATCCCAAGTCAACACGCTTTCGATTATTTATTCTTCTAATAAATATAATATTTGAAAACTAAACACTTGATTTTATCTATCATTTCCCATATTTTATAATGCAAACTTCAAAATCAGAGACATTTTTTTTCGTTTTTTACTTTTTCAAAAAATATTTTCAGTTTTTTTTCACCAAAACGACTCTATATACAGACTAAACGACAGTTTCCCATCCCCACACTTAAACTCTACATTGCCCTCAATGTAGGAATTGAAAACGACTGAAAACAAAAATAAAAAGAAAAAAAATAAAAAGACAAGGCAAATTGGAAAGGACTTAGCTAGTTCATTTTTCTTCGTAAGCTCTAAAACTCTAGTCCAGTCCAGCTCGATCGTATAGCATTTCATTCGCGATCCGCCCTGACACAATGGTATACTCTCGGGTTTGCCTTGATAAATGATAAACAGCTTCGGAATCACCCGAATGGGGATTGAGTACGGGTGGTGCAATCCAAACCTGCGCAAAACAAAACAAACAAAACCCGAGCATAATACCGAACCACAAAAAAAAACAAAAAAAAAAAAACTCAAACTACTAACTTAGACTTATAATATAACAACAAACAAGAAGACATACTTGCTTGGCAAAATGGCGGTGAATGGTGGTAGAACCAAATGGGTAGAGAGAAAAAAAATTATGGTTCTCGCTCAACGTGAAGGACACTGGTGATCACAACACGCGTTGCAATCGAGAAAAAAAATATATAACTTTCCGGGGTAATAGCTGGTCGCATGAGGCGAACAGGTCAGCCCAGACTCCTCACATTACGTGAAAAGTCTTTTTTCAGAGAAAGTTAATTAATTTTTTTTTTAAAGAAAATTTCTCTTATTACCCAAACCTTTACCAAAACTCCCACTCATAAAATATATATAAAGACAATACATGGGATCCGCTCATGGTGAAATATCCTCTACCTAAGCAAACACGCAAACCTGCAAACAGACTCAAACACACAAAAAACAAAGATAAAATAGAAAGATAAAAACCTATGAACCACTACCGAATGACGGACCACAAATAAAAAAAATGAAAAGCTAAAAAAAATAGGTATAAATATAAATTTACAAACTCTACAGAGCCTTCCCACACTTAAAGTTAATCAGGGGGCTTCTCCTTTATCTGGACCCGATCCAACCCGTTTAATTCCACCCGGTCCGTATTATTTAGCAAAATTACATTAGTGGAATCGAAAAATATTTTATCGAATTTAAATGGGTCGGGCCACCAATATTTAAATTTACCTGGACCAAACCTGATTCTTGGCATGTAATGAGGGGACTTGTTGTCTCTGCAACTCCTGACCCTCACCCTGTGTCGGTCGAGGTGCCTCTTCACCTTCTCCCGTGGTGGTGGCCATGGTGGTGGCACTAGTAGCAGTGTAATATCCAATGTCTGCACGGGCCGGCTGTGGTGTTCTTCTTCTTCCACCACTGCTTCTTTCTCATCTTCCTTGTTTAGTGACACTTGGTCAAAATCTTTGTCCACTTCTGGAGCTGACAAATCAACTAACTCGTCACCAAACTTTGTTTCCCCATCAACTGCTTCTTCAAGCAGGTTAGTGGTGTCTTTCTCTTGTAGCACTTCTTCCTTAAACAGCCAGCCTGTGGATTCTGAAAAATCCATATCTTCCTCAGCCTCCCCTGTCTTCTCCATTATGGCTTTCCTGCATGCGTCCCAGGCTATCCTTTCTATCTCCTCATCATCACTCCAGGCATCTGCCTCCGAAGGATATGCTGTGGAACTTGAGATCTGGCAAGGCTGCTCATCCTGCTAAACCAAAGGTGGGACTAAGGCGTCCATTATAGTCTCTGGCTCTAACCCTGAATCCTGTAAAATATCATCCTCACAAGATAAGTGTAAAGAATCATATGGGTCAGTTAAATCATGCACGGAATCAGATGAGTAAGGACAAGCAGTTTTAGCAACGGGCCTAATACAATCAGGTAATGTAAGTGTTACCATCTCGCCTGGGTCATCATATTTGAAATGAACCTGTTAAACCGGAGGTGGGACTTCAACGTCCATTATGGTCTTCAGTTCATCCACCTGAGCCTGTAGCCTCTCAAGTGCCGCATCTTGTTCCCTCAAATAGCCAGGGTACTTGGATAGCAGAGAATGCATATCCTCAAGCATGAGTTGTTGATTAGTAAGGAAGGCATCAGAGTTAGCAAGAAATACAGCAAAGTCGGGTCTAGTGTGAGATGAGACATACCGATTAAATGTTGGCTAGGTGGATACTCTGATGAGCTACCACCATGCCTTTCCTCATACATCTCAGCTTGTAGACGATCAAGCCGACTTTTTATTCTATCTAGTGACTCAGATGTTGTAGGGTTAAACCACCGGTAAGCCTGTGGGTATGAAGGCTAGTATGACTGATACGGCTGCAGCTGCAAATACGTGTTAGAATAATAATCCGTGGAATACCCCGATGAATTTGGGCATTTGATAGTAAAATGGAGTCCAACACAGATTTCACACATGTTAAAAGGAATATATATATTAAGAATAAAAAAAATAATAATAACAGGTAAAAGCAAAATCTATTTACAAAGTAAAAGACCAGATAAACGGTTTGGGAAGTTATCAAGAATGCCGATTGCGTCCCCGGCAACGACGCCAAAAACTTGATGTGTGTAAATGTGTATATATAAAAATAACACAAGCTTTAATTAAAACGACTCACCTAAAAACTACACACGCACGGCAAGTGCACCGGTCGCAAAGGAGTAAACAGATAAGACCGAGTATCGAACCCAAAGACGCGAATACAACTCTAGATCACAACCTATACCGAACAATGCCTAGTTAGTTACCTAGCAATCTCGAGTTAGGTTTCTCACCCTCAAGAATGGACTGCACGTTTTAGTTAATTTATTATATTAGTTTGTTATACTTGTGTCGTACTCCAACTCCAAATACTAGCATGCTAACCTAAGTTGACGAACTAGATTGATTTCAAGACCTAGGGGGTATCTCTACATGCCTAGTTCCACAAAACCAATAAACAAACTTCAAATAAAATCAACACCAACACACATATATCAAATCCAACGATAAAATTAAAATCATGTAATTCTACACATCGAAATTAAAAACCAAACATCATTAAATACTGCAAATTACATCTAGTTCATAAACCAAAGCAACCATAAAAGTCTAGTTCATAGTTATAATCAGAAACATAGATTCAAAGTCTATAAAAAACAATTTCATCATGTTTCTAAATAATTAAAACGAATAAATAAAACTAAACCAAACCTGAGGTTCCTTGAATATTAATCTTTAACGTGTCCGGGACCTTCTATCCTCCAAAATATCCTCCCAAGCTCCTACTGGTCGATCACCACAACTTTTCCGATTGAATGAATACGGTCTTGTTTTTTTCGCATGAATTATAATCTAATTTTTTTTTGCCGTCAAATTTTATTAATATATATATATATCCATATCACTATGCACCACTATGCACCGCCTTTATAATGTTTTGTATTTAGTTGGGCCACAAGCCCACCTAATTCCCTTTTTTTTAATTATTATTATTATTATTATTATAATTATTATTATTATATATTTTTACAACTCCATGCTCTCTTATTAGGTGTTCTTGACTCGACCAAAGTTGTTAGTTTACGCTCCAAATTCCACACGAACACCTACCAAAATATAAAACAAATAAGTACTAAAAACTAATAAAAACTATACAATGATGAAAATAGACAAACAAAAGAGTACATGCCTAAAACTTCTAAAAACTATATACAAAAGACTCAATTATAACTCAAAATACATAGGAGAATAGATGTGTTTTATGACACATCAATGGTGCCTATTACAACAAGCCCTGTGAAGCAGAAATGTTGCAAGCGACAGAGGATTTTGAATCTCTCTCCTTCGAAGTATTTGAATTGCTGGGTGAATGCTTGACGACTGACGACCCGGTTGGAGAGCTCCGTGCATATTTCGAAGAATCAGACCGGCTAGGTGTGGAGCTTGAAGAAAAAGCCCGCAAAGAAGAAGAAGAGAGGCAAGCTGCGGGGGCTAGTGGGGTTCGCGCGTCTTCTTCTGCAAGTGCTGGTGGTAGTACACATGAAAGGGCGTCCAATGTTGATGATGTGGATTATTATCTCGACGTTACTGACTTTAACTAGTTGTATTTGAACAATTAACCTTCCCTGTTGGTTTGTAATGCTTTGAACATCTTTAGATCTTTATGAATTTGATGATCGTACTCATCTGCTTTTGCGTTTTAATCTTGCCTTGTTGTGCGCGATGCAATCATGAGCTGATGTCACCTGTGATGCGAGTCACCTATGTCAGACTGTGGCTGGCACGTTGTATTGTTGAAGTGACAGTTTTGTCGGCTCCTGTCAGCTTTTGACATGACATCTATCTCCCCTCCTTAGCTTAATTGAGTGCTTTGCCATTAATGGTAATGAATGAGTTGTACTTTCATTTCTATATATGGTAAATCATAGTTAATTGTGCTCCATAATATCTCTGCTAAAAATTTTCTTCCTCTCTCTGCAAAAATAATGGTGTCTAAACCTCCATCAACTCAGCTTAGCCCTTCTGAGACAACGGCATTGCATAGGATGACAGAGTTATCTCTTCATCCCCCCCCCCCCATGTTGGGATGCCCTCTGATGCTCTGGATCGACTAGCTGAGTATTGTGGTTATTTGTTGTCCCAAGAAAGCATGAGGCCATATGATTTAGATGATCGAGGAACTTCTGATGAACAGCCTTTGAAGATGAAGAAATTATCAGAACTTGGGGATGTACCTAAAACTCCTAAGCTCAAGCTTCGCCGAGTGGAGGGAAAATGGAAGCATGCCCCCTAGCCTTAGCTTGGTAGATTATAGATAAGTGTATCTCCATGTGAAAAACATGCTTTTTGTTATGATATGATGATAATGTAGTGTATGGGCTCTGCCTGAACTACTCTTTTGTATGTTTGATAGTTGAATATGAAATGAACGTATATGATGCGATTGTATGCATGTCTTGTGTATTGTGTGTTTGTTCTATGTAGCCTTATCATGCAATGGGGTAGTACCAAAAAAGGAAAATATGCTTTTATTGAATCATAAATCGAGATGGGCCATAGGCCTTTATTACAAAACTAGAGAATAGACTGTAACATCGCGAATTTTCCCTAATTTTTTTTTGATAAAAAGAATGTATTGTTTTAAACAATATATGTTTTAAATACCTTAAACTAATAATTATTTGTAACTCGACACTTTTGTACGTTTTAAAAATATTTCGAGTCACTTTCGGGCTTATATAATCATATTATGAATTTAGAATAATATAGTTTTAGGGAAATAATTGCCAAAAAAAAAAAGATTTGTGTGGACCGGGACTCGAACCCGCGTCCACAGCCAACCAACACACAGTGACAACCAACTGAGCCAACTATCATCTTGTGTAGTATTTCAGAAGAAGATAAACTTAACACATTCCTTAAATTGATTAGTCAAAGTCTTAGTCAAACAGTCAAAGTCTTAGTCAAATAGTCAATTCATCATAAAACCTTACTTTATGGTGTTGACCAATTTTAATGGCTAATTGACTCCAAAACTAGTATAAAACCCACCTATGACCCATTATACTTTGCACCTCTAAATCGATTTTTTCAATCCGATTAAACTTTCCCTCATACCTTTCTTCTATAGTCTATTATTTCTACAATTGAAGCTTTGATTATAAGCTCTTGTAATTGGCGAATTGGAAGCTTGATATTCTTCTTTTTCGTTTTCTTCAATTTGGACTAGCTACGTTGTTGAGTCTTTGGGATTCGCCTCGCATACATTCACAACACATTATTCTATTTTTTTTCACGAAACATAACATTTTGCTAAGGTGAGTTTTACATAGCCCCTTTTCTATTTATCACCATTTTTGGGTTGAAACATGTTACAACATTCTATATGCAATTCAATCATCAAAGTGTCTATGTGTTTTTCTATGTTGCATTATGTCTTAAACATGACTAGGGTAAGCACAATATTCTAGCATAATCATTAACATTGATTAGCCGACGGTATACAATGATAGATCTATTGGACTGACAATCCCACTCGGATACGTGCCTCCTACAAAGGTAGCGTGGGTGATTGTTATCGCATAACATAATCGAGTGAACCATGAGCGTATGGGATGGACCACAATATAACAGTCACAAGGGTTGATTATGCACTCGATTTACTTCTAGTATGTTTTCACATATGGACTAGACTTGCCATGACACTTGAATTGTACAAGTTTTATTCGATTATCAAAACCTATGTAATTCTCACCAACTTTTGTTGACCCAAAATGTTTTCAAACTTAACATGTTTCAGGTTATAGCTTGCTTGAAGATTAGAGTTATTGCTTGAAGATGCGTAGCTAGTATTTTTCATTTTGATGTACAAAATTCTTAGAACAATTGTATGTAATTTATTTAAATCATTTATTGAAATTTATTATTTACCATGAGCTACTGAACAATCATCAATACGTGACATCCCGATGTTTCCGCCATCGGTTGGGGTGTTACAGATTGGCATTAGAACCATGGTTATAGGGAATTAGGTTATTAGAAAAAAAAATATTCTAGTCTATAACCATAGGATTTTAATCAGTACTTGCTCCTTTTACTTGCAACCTTACTTGTTTATATTCTCTATTTTACTTCTTATCCTTACTTTAGTCCCTACAAGAAGATTGTTCTCCATCACAAGATCTGCTCTTAGACTAATAGGACAAATCCTCAGGTTTAGCCTGAACCGCCTTGAAGATCTCGTCGAAGTTCTAGATTTTAATAACGAACACGTGCAATCTGGAAGGGTGAACGTCTGTATTCTGAGTTTTCTGTCTAGGACTGGCATTGCGCATATATCCTAATCAGACGAGGGACCCGGATGCCTACCTGGGAATTCTCGGGATGAGTTTTCACTTATAGGCTAAAGGATGTCTTCACTATGTTATTAGAATCTAGAAGCTTTGATAAGTCAACGTTTTCATTTATTCGTTTTAATTAATGAATAGATGATTACACTCACTTCCCTTAAAACTAAGCTCTAAAATCTCAAAATTTTACAGTTTAAATCAATCTCATATCATAACCATCTATGGATTTCACAATCACACTTCACCTTACCATCTTAGCCACTTTTTAAATATTCAACACCCTACCCAAATCATATTATTTCATTTCTCCACATGTTACTTATTTTTTTAAAAACTATAACCTCATACCTTAGCACAAACTAAAGATTTCTAAATCTTGTTGTATTTTCATTACCTAGTAACTTTACAAAGTACATATTTTTGTCAAAAGATGTCATCGAACTTAAATTCAATTGTTTATTTATTGACGTAACAAACAATTTTCTATATAATGCTTTAAACTATTAAAAATCACTTAATAGAACCTTGATCTTCAAAACCTAATGTCATGTTTGAAATCTCCAACTAACGGGAATATTTTAATCAAAGCCCACTTAGCTTGTACTATTTAACAACTTTTGCTTTATGTATAAAACCAATTTTGAAAATAAGATTTTTTTTTATAGGAATAATATCTAGTCTCTAAATTCTCCATCGACACTCACTCATTTTCAACTTGTTCAAATTTTTACAATATTTGGCATATACCACAATCATGTTTTCTTATACACTTGATTATAACATTTGATCCAAACCCCAAAATTTACACTGCTACATAATCTCCTTACTATAAAATAAACTCTTTATAAACTATCTTCACATTCACTATCTCTCACAACCTTGATTCTGCTTCAAGATTTTTCATCATCGTTTCAAGAACTAAATTCATATCCTTCACCTTCTCACACATGAGCTAGTTACCCATGATAACCAAACTATTGAAACTTGATTGTGTGTTGCATCAAACATAATCCTTAGTTATACATGAGGATTCGATTATCTACCATACTTAAACATTTGATACTAGAAATCATGGAATATATACTATTTGCTATAGACACACCTAGAGTCATTAACCTTGTCTAGGACAACACTATTACAACTCGCATGCTATGCTTGATACTTGATTGTTTATTTGTACATATTATCAATTTGCAATTTATGTGTGAAATAATTGGTACACTTAATCAAACAACTGGTAGAGGATGAAGTACTTGCTTAACAGTTAGTTGAGTACCAAATAACCTACTCAACGATTGGTAGAGGTCATCATGCCTGCTCAATAGTCGGTAGAGGCCCTACAACCTGCTCAACGACTGGTAGAGGCTATCGCACCTGCTCAACAATCGGTAGAGGTTCTTACTCACTGACTGGTAGAAGTCTTTTTCTACTCAACAGTTGGACTCATTTTTGGATACATTGTAAACGATTCAATCACAAGGTTATTTTGCATTACTTACATGTGTGTTTAGAGTCATAGAAGAACACAAAACCCTAATGTAAGGTAAATTGGTGATTGTGGTCCGGAACGTAATCATGAATTTACAGGTACGTTAAGGTAGTGTGAAATTCTAATAAGGTTTTAGTAGTTCATTTGGTTTTCATATAGCCAATCAATTCATGCATTTCTTATAAGATTCCTAAAACATAAGTTTAGTATTTTGCTAGATTCTTATGCTTCTTGCTACTTCAGACGAACCTAATCCAATCCTTAAAACTCACATCTCAAACCTCTTATCCAAATTATTCGAAACAAATTATTCTATTACCTATAAATGCATGTCGTGCCTTAACCCAAACCATAGCTGCCTTAATTTCTACCTAATCAACCTCAAACCTGTGTTTTTAATAACTTCGGGACGAAGTTTCCAAAAGTAGGGGAGACTGTAACATCGCGAATTTACCCTAATTTTTTTTTTGATAAAAAGAATGTATTGTTTTAAACAATATATGTTTTAAATACCTTAAACTAATAATTATTTGTATCTCGACACTTTTGTACGTTTTAAAAATATTTCGAGTCACTTTCGGGCTTATATAATCATATTATGAATTTAGAATAATATAGTTTTAGGGAAATAATTGCCAAAACAAAAAAAGATTTGTGTGGACCGGGACTCGAACCCGCGTCCACAGCCAACCAACACACAGTGACAACCAACTGAGCCAACTATCATCTTGTGTAGTATTTCAGAAGAAAATAAACTTAACACATTCCTTAAATTGATTAGTCAAAGTCTTAGTCAAACGGTCAAAGTCTTAGTCAAACAGTCAAAGTCTTAGTCAAATAGTCAATTCATCATAAAACCTTACTTTATGGTGTTGACCAATTTTAATGGCTAATTGACTCCAAAACTAGTATAAAAACCCACCTATGACCCATTATACTTTGCACCTCTAAATCGATATTTTCAATCCGAATTAAACTTTCCCTCATACCTTTCTTCTATAGTCTATTACTTCTACAATTGAAGCTTTGATTATAAGCTCTTGTAATTGGCGAATTGGAAGCTTGATATTCTTCTTTTTCGTTTTCTTCAATTTGGACTAGCTACGTTGTTGAGTCTTTGGGATTCGCCTCGCATACATTCACAACACATTATTCTATTTTTTTCACGAAACATAACATTTTGCTAAGGTGAGTTTTACATAGCCCCTTTTCTATTTATCACCATTTTTGGGGTGAAACATGTTACAACATTCTATATGCAATTCAATCATCAAAGTGTCTATGTGTTTTTCTATGTTGCATTATGTCTTAAACATGACTAGGGTAAGCACAATATTCTAGCATAATCATTAACATTGATCAGCCGACGGTATACAATGATAGATCTATTGGACTGACAATCCCACTCGGATACGTGCCTCCTACAAAGGTAGCGTGGGTGATTGTTATCGCATAACATAATCGAGTGAACCATGAGCGTATGGGATGGACCACAATATAACAGTCACAAGGGTTGATTATGCACTCGATTTACTTCTAGTATGTTTTCACATATGGACTAGACTTGCCATGACACTTGAATTGTACAAGTTTTATTCGATTATCAAAACCTATGTAATTCTCACCAACTTTTGTTGACCCAAAATATTTTCAAACTTAACATGTTTCAGGTTATAGCTTGCTTGAAGATTAGAGTTATTGCTTGAAGATGCGTAGCTAGTATTTTTCATTTTGATGTACAATTCTTAGAACAATTGTATGTAATTTATTTAAATCATTTATTGAAATTTATTATTTACCATGAGCTACTGAACAATCATCAATACGTGACATCCCGATGTTGCCGCCATCGGTTGGGGTGTTACAGATTGGTATCAGAGCCATGGTTATAGGGAATTAGGTTATTAGAAAAAAAAAAATATTCTAGTCTATAACCATAGGATTTTAATCAGTACTTGCTCCTTTTACTTGCAACCTTACTTGTTTATATTCTCTATTTTACTTCTTATCCTTACTTTAGTCCCTACAAGAAGATTGTTCTCCATCACAAGATCTGCTCTTAGACTAATAGGACAAATCCTCAGGTTTAGCCTGAACCACCTTGAAGATCTCGTCGAAGTTCTAGATTTTAATAACGAACACGTGCAATCTGGAAGGGTGAACGCCTGTATTCTGAGTTTTCTGTCTAGGACTGGCATTGCGCATAAATCCTAATCAGACGAGGGACCCGGATGCCTACCTGGGAATTCTCGGGATGAGTGTTCACTTATAGGCTAAAGCATGACTTCACTATGTTATTAGAATCTAGAAGCTTTGATAAGTCAACGTTTTCATTTATTCGTTTTAATTAATGAATAGATGATTACACTCACTTCCCTTAAAACTAAGCTCTAAAATCTCAAAATTTTACAGCTTAAATCAATCTCATGTCATAACTATCTATGGATTTCACAATCACACTTCACCTTACCATCTTAGCCACTTTTTAAATATTCAACACCCTACCCAAATCATATTATTTCATTTCTCCACATGTTACTTATTTTTTAAAAAACTATAACCTCATACCTTAGCACAAACTAAAGATTTCTAAATCTTGTTGTATTTTCATTACCTAGTAACTTTACAAAGTACATATTTTTGTCAAAAGATGTCATCGAACTTAAATTCAATTGTTTATTTATTGACGTAACAAACAATTTTCTATATAATGCTTTAAACTATTAAAAATCACTTAATAGAACCTTGATCTTCAAAACCTAATGTCATGTTTGAAATCTCCAACCAACGGGAATATTTTAATCAAAGTCCACTTAGCTTGTACTATTTAACAACTTTTGCTTTATGTATAAAACCAATTTTGAAAATAAGATTTTTTTTATAGGAATAATATCTAGTCTCTAAATTCTCCATCGACACTCACTCATTTTCAACTTGTTCAAATTTTTACAATATTTGGCATATACCACAATCATGTTTTCTTATACACTTGATTATAACATTTGATCCAAACCCCAAAATTTACACTGCTACATAATCTCCTTACTATAAAATAAACTCTTTATAAACTATCTTCACATTCACTATCTCTCACAACCTTGATTCTGCTTCAAGATTTTTCATCATCGTCTCAAGAACTAAATTCATATCCTTCACCTTCTCACACATGAGCTAGTTACCAAACTATTGAAACTTGATTGTGTGTTGCATCAAACATAATCCTTAGTTATACATGAGGATTCGATTATCTACCATACTTAAACATTTGATACTAGAAATCATGGAATATAAACTATTTGCTATAGACACACCTAGAGTCATTAACCTTGTCTAGGACAACACTATTACAACTCGCATGCTATGCTTGATACTTGATTGTTTATATGTACAAATTATCAATTTGCAATTTATGTGTGAAATAATTGGTACACTTAATCAAACAACTGGTAGAGGATGAAGTACTTGCTCAACAGTTAGTTGAGTACCAAATAACCTACTCAACGATTGGTAGAGGTCATCATGCCTGCTCAATAGTCGGTAGAGGCCCTACAACCTGCTCAACGACTGGTAGAGGCTATCGCACCTGCTCAACAATCGGTAGAGGTTCTTACTCACTGACTGGTAGAAGTCTTTTTCCTACTCAACAGTTGGACTCATTTTTGGATACATTGTAAACGATTCAATCACAAGGTTATTTTGCATTACTTACATGTGTGTTTAGAGTCATAGAAGGACACAAAACCCTAATGTAAGGTAAATTGGTGATTGCGGTCCGGAACGTAATCATGAATTTACAGGTACGTTAAGGTAGTGTGAAATTCTAATAAGGTTTTAGTAGTTCATTTGGTTTTCATATAGCCAATCAATTCATGCATTTCTTATAAGATTCCTAAAACATAAGTTTAGTATTTTGCTAGATTCTTATGCTTCTTGCTACTTCAGACGAACCTAATCCAATCCTTAAAACTCACATCTCAAACCTCTTATCCAAATTATTCGAAACAAATTATTCTATTACCTATAAATTCATGTCGTGCCTTAACCCAAACCACAGCTGCCTTAATTTCTACCTAATCAACCTCAAACCTGTGTTTTTAATAACTTCGGGACGAAGTTTACAAAAGTAGGGGAGACTGTAACATCGCGAATTTCCCCTAATTTTTTTTTGATAAAAAGAATGTATTGTTTTAAACAATATATGTTTTAAATACCTTAAACTAATAATTATTTGTATCTCGACACTTTTGTACGTTTTAAAAATATTTCGAGTCACTTTCGGGCTTATATAATCATATTATGAATTTAGAATAATATAGTTTTAGGGAAATAATTGCCAAAAAAAAAAAGATTTGTGTGGACCGGGACTCGAACCCGCGTCCACAGCCAACCAACACACAGTGACAACTAACTGAGCCAACTATCATCTTGTGTAGTATTTCAGAAGAAAATAAACTTAACACATTCCTTAAATTGATTAGTCAAAGTCTTAGTCAAACAGTCAAAGTCTTAGTCAAACAGTCAAAGTCTTAGTCAAATAGTCAATTCATCATATTTTAATGGCTAATTGACTCCAAAACTAGTATAAAAACCCACCTATGACCCATTATACTTTGCACCTCTAAATCGATTTTTTCAATCCGAATTAAACTTTCCCTCATACCTTTCTTCTATAGTCTATTACTTCTACAATTGAAGCTTTGATTATAAGCTCTTGTAATTGGCGAATTGGAAGCTTGATATTCTTCTTTTTCGTTTTCTTCAATTTGGACTAGCTACGTTGTTGAGTCTTTGGGATTTGCCTCGCATACATTCACAACACATTATTCTATTTTTTTCACGAAACATAACATTTTGCTAAGGTGAGTTTTACATAGCCCCTTTTCTATTTATCACCATTTTTGGGGTGAAACATGTTACAACATTCTATATGCAATTCAATCATCAAAGTGTCTATGTGTTTTTCTATGTTGCATTATGTCTTAAACATGACTAGGGTAAGCACAATATTCTAGCATAATCATTAACATTGATCAGCCGACGGTATACAATGATAGATCTATTGGACTGACAATCCCACTCGGATACGTGCCTCCTACAAAGGTAGCGTGGGTGATTGTTAACGCATAACATAATCGAGTGAACCATGAGCGTATGGGATGGACCACAATATAACAGTCACAAGGGTTGATTATGCACTCGATTTACTTCTAGTATGTTTTCACATATGGACTAGACTTGCCATGACACTTGAATTGTACAAGTTTTATTCGATTATCAAAACCTATGTAATTCTCACCAACTTTTGTTGACCCAAAATATTTTCAAACTTAACATGTTTCAGGTTATAGCTTGCTTGAAGATTAGAGTTATTGCTTGAAGATGCGTAGCTAGTATTTTTCATTTTGATGTACTAAATTCTTAGAACAATTGTATGTAATTTATTTAAATCATTTATTGAAATTTATTATTTACCATAAGCTACTGAACAATCATCAATACGTGACATCCCGATGTTTCCGCCATCGGTTGGGGTGTTACATAGACAAACTCAAATGTAGCAAATGCGCAACTGCAATGCATTCCAAGTGCGTGGGATTGGTGTGCCGTCCAAACGTTCCAGAGCGTTCGCACCCTTCCTGAGCACCTCTTGTATTTTATAAGAGCCTTCCCAGTTGGGAGTAAGCTTGCGAGGCTTTATTGCGGAATACATAGTCTCCAACGCGAAAGATATGTTCTTTGACCCGCGCGTTGTAATGTTTTTCCTATTGTCTCTTGTAATTAGCTTCACGGATAGAGGCCATGTCCCGGCGTGCTTCCAAAAAATCTAGGTTTATCCGAATCCCTTCATCGTTATCATTATTTTGTGCTAACAAGACTCTTGGGATGGGCACCTGACCTCTGCGGGTATCACTGCCTCTGTGCCATATGTTAGGCTAAACGTTGTTTCCCCGTTGCTGGTTTTAGATAACGTGCGATGAGCCCATAGAATGTGTGGGAGCTCATCGACCCAGCCACTACGTTTTGTTCCCAATCGGGTCTTGATGCCCTCAACAATGCTTCGGTTAGCACGCTCCACCTGGACATTGCCTTGAGGGTGAGCGACGGAAGTGAATATCTGTTTGATGCTCGTGGATGTGAGCCATTCTTGCAAATGTTGATCCGCGAACTGTGTACCATTGTTGCTCACAATCTCTAGTGATAGGCTAAACCTGCAGGTGATGAACTCTCATATGAATTTATTGAAGCTACATCCATCGATTGAGGCCAGAGTTTTAGCTTCCACCCATTTGGTGAAGTAATCAATCGCTACCACTAAATACTTTACGTTGCCCGGTGCTGTGGAAAAGGGTCCCACCAAAGCAATAGCCCACTTATGAAAGGGCCAATTGGCCGTCAACAGTACCAGGTTATTTTTTGGTCTGAGTGTACCCGGTGCATGTCGCTGACAGCCATCACACTTCTGCACTTCAGCCACTGGTTCCATGTGCATGTCGGGCCATTAGTTTGGCTACTACCATTCTTGGGCCAGCGTGTAGTCCGCAAGATCCCTCGTGTATGTCCCATATTATGTACGTGGCTTCTGCGGAGTCGACACAGCGTAACAGTGGCCCTAGGTACGAGCGCTGGTATAAGATACCGTCAATAACTTGATAGTGCAATGCCTTATTTTGGAGTTTTTGGGCCTCTGCGCGATTGGCTGGGAGAGTCCCTTTGGTCAAGTATGCCATGATAGGAGCTATCCAATCGGCTTTACCCGTTTGAATCACGTTCACCTGTCTTTACGGTACGGATGGGTGATATAACACCTCAACCCGCACATCTTTGGCCATGTGGTCAAAAACTGTTGAAGCCATCTTGCTCAATGCATCAGCTGGCTTGTTCTGACTGCGCCTAACATGATTCACTTTGCAATAGCTGAAACTGTGCATTAGTTCTTTGGTGTACTCCAAGTATAAGATCATTGAAGTTTCTATGGCTTTATAAGAACATCTATGTGGTTTGCTACCAACATCGAATCAACGTAGGCCTCTACGTGCTGAGCCCCCATCTTTTTGGCTATGTGCAGTCGTGCCAAGAGAGCTTCATACTCTGCTTCATTGTTGGTGGTCGGGAAGTCAAGCCTTATAGCATATGTGTACTCATTGCCTTCTAGTGTTATTAAACGTAACCCCACGCCAACACCTTCATCATTACATGCACCATCCGTAACTAGTTCCCACTTTTGTGATACTTCCAGTGGAGTCAAACTTGATGATGCTTCAATGTGGCATTCTTGGATCTTGTCTGCAGGGACTTCTGTTACAAAGTCTGCTAAGATTTGCCCTTTGAAAGAATGTCTCGCTTTGTAAGTGATTGAATGTTCACCTAGATCGATGGCCCATTTGGCCAATCTTCCCGAAAGTTTCAGCTTGCGCAAAATGTCGTTGATGCGGAAATCAGTCAGAACATTGTTGGGATGACCCTGAAAGTATCTACGTAACCTTCTTGAAGCGTGTACCAATGCTAGAACAAGCTTTTCCATAGTGGGGTAAAGTGTTTCTGCATCAAGAAGCGTTCGGCTGACATAGTAGAATGGGGTTTGCACCCCTTTCCTGTCAACCATCAGAACTGCGCCGACCGCTATGTCCATGACGGACAAGAAGAGTGTTAGCGGTTCATCCGAAAAAGGCGCAGTAAGTGTCGGCAGATTACTTAGACAATCTTTCTTTTCCTGGAAAGCCTTCTCCGCCTCTGTGGTCCACTTGAAGTTGGATTTTTTCAGACAGTTCTTCAGCGTGTCAACAAAAGGAAACAACTTGGATGCGTAGTTTGACAAAAAACGATTCAAAGCTGCCAGTCTTCCCATTAGTGTTTGGGCCTCTTTCACAGATGATGGATACGGCACGTGTTCGATTGCTTGAATTTTTTCCGGGTTAGCGCGGAACCCATCTTTAGTGACTGTGACTCCCAAAAACTTTCCTTCTTCCATCATGAAGGAACACTTGCTTGGATTTAGCTTCATTTGGTCTTCCTCTCTACATTTTAAAACAAGGTCATCCACGTAGACCTCTAAGTTGACACCGATTTGTTTGACAAACGTCGTGTCCATCAGATGTTGGTACGTAGCCCCGGCGTTCTTGAGTCCAAATGGCATCTTTATATAGCAGAAAGTTCCCATGTCAGTGCGGAACACCGTTTTATCTTCATCTTCCTTGGCCATTTGGATCTGGTGATACCCTTTGTAAGCATCGAGGAAGCATCTGACTTTTAAATCGATGTCGGGCAATGGGTAACAGTCTTTTAGGCCAAGCCTTGTTTAGATCTTTGTAATCCACACACATGCGCCAACTGCCATTCAATTTTCCCACAATGACCGGGTTAGCCAACCATGTTTGATATCGACTTTTGCGCAAAATTCTTGCTTTTAACAGTTCAGTCACTTGTTCGTTCATGGCCTTTGTTATCTCAGGCCCTATACTGCGCTTCTTTTGGACTATTGGTTCAACTGTCTTGTAGACATTGAGTTTATGTTTCGCAATGTGACGTGGGACGCCTACCATGTCCGCAGGTTGAAAAGCAAAGACATCCATGTTCTTCGTGAGTAGTTGTTTTAAGTGAGTGCGGATGGTGTCGGAGATTGTGTGGCCAATGACAACTGTCTGTTCCGGGAATTTAGGGTTGATAACCCATTTTTCCGGTTTGGTTCGTACAGTTAGTTTCATCATTTTTGTGGGCTTCTTCGCATCAGTGGTGTGTCAGTTCTTGTTTCCACGTATGAATGCTATGCCAGATTGGGTAGGAAACCCGCCATTTGATGCAGCGTAGATGCATTGCAATTAAATTTTGCTAAGCCTTCCCATCCCAACAAGACGTCATGTGACGAATTGACGGGAAGTACCATAACGTCACAGTTTTCTGTTCGCTAATGCTTTCCATCCGAAAGCGTGACCGGGAACGTGAGCATACCCAACGGAAATATCATCTCATAAATGAAGCCTGAGATAGGTTCCGTCACCGTGTTTAATCTTGATTTATCTTCTTCGTCCAGCTGGTCGAAGCATTGCTGGTACATGATGTCAGTGCTACTGCCGTTATCTAGGAACATATAACTTGTGCGATAATGACCCACAACCCCTATAATGATTAATGGAGCTGTCGAGGAGGCTCCTCCCTTCACCTTTGGGATGATGTTGTCTGCCTCTTTCCAGGAGTCGTCGTTGACGACGGTGAATGCCCTTTTCTGATGTAACCTCGGCGGGTCATGTTGCAATGGTGACGCAGAGTATGATAAACATGATGTGCATTTAGATTGTGTATCCTTTTCTGGGAGGGCTCGCCTCCATCCGCGTGTTCTCTTGGCTTTTGTGCATATTCTTCACTAGATGAGCTACCTGTCCAGACTTGATTGCGTTTTCAATTTCCATCTTAAGGCTGTAGCAGTTGTCTGTTAAGTGCCCATAATCTTCATGATACTCACAATACTTAGAATTATCAACGTTCCTTCTATCATGACTCAATTCCCGCGGGTTTGGGAACTGAATCTCCTCCGTCTTCAAGACTTCGGAAGGTGTCTTGGACAATGGGGTCCAGTGACAATTCTTTCTATGGTGCCCTTTCTTATCACGCGAGCCCTTAGAGTTCAGATAATTGCGCCCATCCTGCGCATAGGAATATTTACCTTCGTTTGCTGCGCCCGAAATTCTGGACCATACAGACAGCTTCCCCTTTCCCTTGTTGCTGGGGGTCGCGTTGTGGTTGTTGTTATGATGCATATTTTTTTATCGTCATAAAAGAACGTTTCGAAGACACGTAATCCTTTGCGGCTTCAATTACCTCATCCCAGGCAGTGGGCACCCCGTCTTTACCAATAAGACACTTCATTAAGTCATTGTTCCTTATGCCGTGTATGAATGTTGCACGGGTAAGTTCTTCTCCGCATCCCAGTTGAAGGGCTTCCTTATGTTACCGAACTATGTAATCTTCCATCGATTCATTCTCATTACGTGTACATAACAGGATGCGTGCCTTGTCTTTCTTGTGCTTCTAGAGATGCGAAAAATGATTCTTGACCTTCTTGATCATATCATCAAAATCCACCGGGCTCCCGACGGGAAAACTTTCATACCAAATCCTAGCTGCCTCTGTTTGTGTTTGAACAAACAGATGATACCAGCCCTGCACGGGCTGGAGTTTTGGAACTTCCTGCGTAGTCGAAAGCATGTAAATGATCGTCTAGGTCACGTAGACCATCATATTTCCCAATTGTGCTTAGGAGCTTGCATTCTTGAGGCATTCGAGCCAAATCTATGCGTGTGAAGAACTTTAACCTTTCTGCAAAAGTTTTGGGGTGATAAGGCTTGTACAGATCATCGTCTTTTGGTGCATGATTGCTTGCAACCGACTTTAAGTGTTTCTTACGGTTAGATTCATGTTGAACTTTATCTTCAGATTCATAGCCGTCGGGTTCCTCATCCAGGTTGACGTGGTCCTGATCGCGAGTATTTCTACCATGATCTCCACCACGTACCGACTGACGAAGCCCTGTTGGACGATGGCCGTTCTTGTTCTCTGGAGGTGAATCTTGATCACCTTCTAGAGTATCAAAACTCAAAGTCTTCTGAGTATTTAGTTTAGCCTTTTCAAGAACCATCTTCTGGTATTCGGCTATGGTCTTGGCAGTCTGCCTGGCTAACCATTCATCTAGATCTACCGGAGATTGGTCATTCTGTTTCTTTCTTCCACTTGATGCCCCACCTCTGAGTGGGGTGAACTGGAATGGTGTATGTGGTTGCTTCTGGGTTACATTTTTCTTCACGGTGTTTGGTGCAACAACGTCGATCTGGTTGTCGATTGTTGCATCAACATCAACAGAGTTTTGGTTTGCACCAGTCGGCGAATCCATATTTGCTAGTTTGAAAGATGAAAGAACCGATAGTGATGGCGCCAATGAAGAAACAAATAGTCTAACCTCCTGGTAGGGATGATGAGAGTATTCTATTCCACGGGGATAATTCTTCACTAGTGGTTTATGTTAGTAAAGTAGTTATAGAGAGCCACGTATAAGGAAAGGATGGAACGGTTACCGCCTTTACCGCTAGCTATGCACCACACATCTTCTCCTTAGTTGATGCATGGCTGTTGACCGTGCGTGACATGCACATGTCTTTGTCCGCGCGGGGTTTTTCTTCCGCGCAACTCTTAAGACTGGGTTTGGGTATGGCCATTTGTTAGTTTAGTACCCAATCCCATCAACCGTCCCACATTAGTAAATTTAAATAACCCGGTTCACGCGATTCAAATATTTAATGATAAGGCAGTAGACTTATTGATAAGTCAATCTTTCTATCGTACCTCAACAACTTCTACACCTTTTACGAAATAGTTATAAAAGGTAAGGCTTATCTCCACAACATCAGGTGGGTTTCATATTTCGAATACAACCGCCAATGATTACCTGGAGAGGGCGGCAACAACTACTTAAGGAAGACCTAGTAAACCAAAAAGGCCATTTTGATTCTCAATACTCTCACGATTACTCTCTACTAAGCATGAATACTTATTCTCACGCCGGATGGTGGTCACAGGGATACCCGTATTCCTGTGGTGAGTCCTAACGGTGTTTTGTTTTGTAGTAACCACATTCAACCCGTTTGGAACAGTTCGAATCAAGGTCCCTCTTTCCCTCCTAGAAGATCATACCCACCCACCCCCCGGTACTTGTTTCTCCAGCATTCGTCTTCCATATCTCATATAAAATGCAACTATGAAAATCAAAATTATTGTTAACTTAAACATTGCTATGAGAGAAAATGTCTCCTCAAAATCAGCTCCTTGAGTATGAGTAAACTATTCATTATTACCTTGGCTTTGAAAGTATGAACATTTTTATCCATGTCAGTTTCTTTTTAAAAATCCACTTACTCTCAACAACGATGTTGCTTGAGGTCCCAAACTTGATTGCCTACATGGAATTGCATCTTAGTGCCCATGGCTTTAAACAATATATAGATTCAGAATCTTTGATGACACGCAAGTAGTTTATGGGCTCACATCGATCCAATAAATATGCTTCCTCCTCATGTGTGATAAATATGTTTTATTAGACTCGTGATAGATTCTGTAGATGCATTTTCTGCGACTAATGCTTTGGATTACATTTAACATATGTTTTTGTGTTTAGTCGTTTGGTCGAAGGAAGAATTAAAGGGTCGAAGGAGAGTTTTTGAACGGTCGAAGGAAGCTCAAGGTGCGAAGGAGAACTGGAGGTCGAAGGTAGAAATAGATTTTTATGTATTGCTTGGTTCGACCAGTGCGATTGGTCGAACCTGCACATTCGACCATACTATATGGGCGAATGTGCAGGCCTATATAAGGCCAAGTTCATTTTTGAATTGTAACTTTTGTCATTTTTGTTTTCCCTCCAGTCTAGTGTTCTCCCTAGGGTTTTGAGTCAACTTTGTTCACGTCTGTAATTGATTATAAACATCATTTTAACGTGTAATTGAGTTTGATAATTAATGAAATGAATGTTTTGAAGATGATTTCTGCGTTTTGTTGATATTATTATCATATTGTAACTGATTCAAGGTTTCCGCACTTGAATTAGTAGACTTGTTTGATCAACATTATTGTTTTTGTCAATTCGATCCTTTTACAGATTCTACTAGATCTATGGACATCTTATTTTGTATTATGTACTATAATTACTTGTTTGGGTTCAATAATTTGTTATTGATGTATGATCACAACCTCAAGTGTAGTTGATTGTGGTTCTTAAATCTCTTCCAAGTTCTACATCATTCGTATTTGTCCCTTAAGTTTAGAGAGAAATTCATCTCCCAAGTAGATGCTTAACCGACTAATGAACACTTGGCTCTCGACATAGTTTGCCTTTGTTTCTGTAGATATCCACCGAAAAAGCATTTTGCCCCTCTAGTTCTAGCTCTTTGGAAGTATTGTTCACAAGCATAGCTCCAAAACAAGGGTGATACAATGGTACGACTAATCATGGATCAAGTAATCTATAACACCTAGTAAACAAAACTCAATCATGACACAAGTCACTAGATTATCCCTACTTCAATGTTTTGCCTCCTCTCATTAGGACACATGGCATAATCTTATAATTATCTTTTTCCTCCTTTTTTTTAAATAAAACATATTTAATGAGATTTGATAATAAAAATCCTTCCTCTATTCCTCCTCTCTACATTGGTTCCCCCTTTAATCACAATTATTATTTTTATATCATATTAATAATTTTCCATTTTTTTTTAAAAAACATGCATTCCCTTATACTCTTCCTTTTCAAAAAGCATTCTTTTCTCATAGGATACAAATCTCAAGAGACAGATATTGAAATAAACCCTAATACATCTTTGCGTTTTATTCTCTCACATATACCAAAATCACCTATACTAAAATCCTCTGTATCGTTTATATCATCCCTGGTCCAAGTCTACTTCATCTTCTCATGATTTCATCTTTATAGCAGCTGATTTACTTTTCGATCATTTCAATGTACGGTAAAACTACTTCTGCTTCGTAATAATCATGTGTTGACCTATTATGGTTTTGATTCGAATCTTCTCATTGTGGTCATAGGCAATAATAATCATTTTTTTTAAATAAAACACATTTAATGATATTTGATAATAAAAATCATTCCTCTATTCCTCCTCTCTACATTAGTTTCCCTTTTAATCACAATTATTATTTTTATATCACATTAATAATTTTCCTATTTTTTTTAAAACATTCATTCCTTTATACTCTTCCTTTTCAAAAAGCTTTCTTCTCTCATAGGATACAAATCTCAAGAGACATGTATTGAAATAAACCCTAATACATCTTTGCGTTTTATTCTCTCACATATACCGAAATCACCTATACTAAAATCCTTTGTATCATTTATCTCATCCCTGATCCAAGTCTACTTCATCTTCTCATGATTTCATCTTTATAGCAGCTGATTAACTTTTCAATTGTTTCAATGTACGGTAAGATTACTTATGCTTCGTAATAATCATGTGTTGACCTATTATGGTTTTGATTAGAATCTTCTCATTCTGGTCACAGGAAAGGTTAGCATTATCCATTACGTTATTTTACTGAAGGTTGTAATCGTCTATATCTTTCATCTTCCTAATCGAAGGCACAATAGGTACAATATCAGGTTTGATTATTTTTTTATTGTTTGAAGTTTATGTTCTTAATGTTTTAACTTCATCTTAAGAATTTTTTTATCATAGTTGTTACTTTATTTGCTATTCATCTTCAGTTTGATTATTCCGTTTGTTCTGAGTTCATCTTTTTAATGCTTTAACATCTTTTAAATATTCTTTGATGACGGTTGTATTGTTATCGGAAATACAGAGATTTCTTAGGGTTATATGTTATCGGAAAAATCATTGTTGAGTTGTTTATACGTGTTGTAGATTTTGTGATTATTGTTTTAATTAGGTCTTATGATTCTTCTTATACCATAGGGAAATAGAGGGAAGACAGATTGTTCAATGAGAAATCAGGGTCCTATACTTCAACATAATGTAAGTTGATTTGTTTGGACTCTTATTTAGAAGTGAAAGGATTTGTATTCAAGATGATTGTTTCATTGATTTACAAAACAATATATAATGAGAACACTGAATTTCCTATTTTTGGGAGATAACCTATACATTAATATTTTACAATCATACTAAAAATACAATATGCTAATACACCCCCGCAGTCTAAGCGTAGGGAGGCCGAATGCTTAGACTGGATTGAAAGTCTTCAAAGAGGACACGTGGAAGACCCTTAGTGGGAATGTCTACAATCTGATGGCGCGAGGGCATATGTAAAACTCGGATGTGGCCACGCTGAACCTGTTCGCGAACAAAGTGAATATCCAGCTCAATGTGCTTTGTGCGTTCGTGTTGGACTGGATTGCCGGAGAGGTAGACGGGACTGACATTGTCACAGTAAACTAAGGTGGCCCGAGTCAGAGGGTGATGAAGTTCAAGGCGAAGGTTGCGGATCCAGCAAATGTCAGCAACCACATTAGCAACACCACGGTATTCGGCTTCAGCACTAGACCGAGAGATCGTGGATTGACGTTTTGAAGACCAGGAGAGAAGATTGTCACCGAGGTACACACAGTAGCCAGAGGTAGATCGTCGAGTGTCCGGACAACCAGCCCAGTCAGAATCAGTGTAGGCAACCAGAGATAGTAACGAATGATACGCTTCAGTGCGTTCCAATGAGTGACACGAGGAGTGTGCATGTGCATGCAGATCTACTGAACTGCATAGGATATGTCTGGACGGGTGAAAGTAAGATACTGAAGAGCACCCACAAGACTCCTGTATAAAGAAGGATCATCGTGCAGAGGACCAGAATCAGCAGATAGCTTGGACTGTGTATCAACAGGAGTTGCAACCGGTTTGCATGAGTCCATGGAAGCCCGATGAATGATGTCATGAACATAGGCCGTTTGGGACAAAAACATATTGTTTCCTGTTCGGGTGACCTGTATGCCTAAGAAATATAATAAGGGGGCCTAAGTCTTTCACAGCAAACTCACCAGACAAGGTGTTTAACAGTCTTAACCGAAGTGCCTCAGAGGAGGTTGTAAGTATGATGTCGTCGACATAGATGAGGAGATAGGCAAAGTCTTTGTCGTGACTTTACACAAAGAGCGAGTTGTCAGATTTGCTTTGACAGAAGCCATGAAGAGTGACAAAATCCGTGAATCGCTGGTACCAGGCACGTGGGGCCTGCTTGAGTCCATATAGAGATTTATTGAGAAGGCATACGTGGTCTGGAAAGTCTTTGTGGCGAAAACCCATTGGTTGATACATGTAGACAGTTTCATCCAAGCTGCCATGCAGGAACGCATTTGTGACATCCAGCTGGTGTATCTGCCAAGACTTAGAAAGAGCAAGTGAGAGAATTAGTTGAATGGTGGTAGGCTTAACTACCGGGCTAAAGGTTTCACCACAGTCGATGCCCGTTTGTTGATTACGGTCATCGCACATAAGGCGAGCTTTGTAGCGTTCCAAGCTACCATTGGACCTGAATTTATGTTTAAAAAGCCACATGTTGCGAATGATGTTCATGTTGGGAGTTCTAGGTACAAGCTCCCAGGTCTTGTTTTTACTAAGGGCACTAAACTCGTTAGACATGGCATTATACCACTCTGGAGTGGCCAAGGCAGCCTGTGGGTTTTTAGGGACGGGTACGACAGTAGTGGTGTGGAGATTAAAGTGTTGTTTTGGTTTCACAATGCCGCTCATTGAGCGGGTGTGAATGGTACGATGTGGAAGAGGTGGTGGGGATGGTGAAGGAATAGCGGTAGCGGATGCGGAATGTGAGGTGTGGGCGGGGTCAGTCTGATGTGTGTGGGAGTCCGGATGGTGAACGGTTGAGGGAGTTGGGCTGTTAGGGGATGTGGGGTTAATGGGCTAGTTTAAGTGTGGGGTGAGGTCAGGAGTGGTTGTGGGAGTAGATGGTGGGCCGTGAGGATTATGAGACGGAAGCGGGTCTGGAATGGGATCGGGAATGGATGCGGATGGGCCAGAGGAGTTTGGAGTTTGAGTGTGAGGAATGTTTGGTGGGGCAGGCGGGTTAGAAGTGGGCCGGGAATGGTGAATATGATCCCGGACAAGGGGATTAATGGTGGGATTAAGGAATTCGTAGGAGGGGGGCTTGGTGGGTGATTGAATTGTGTAAGGAAAAACAGTTTCTTCAAAATGGACATGTCGGGAGATTGTCATTTGATGGGTGGTAAGGTCGAAGCATTTGTAGCCCTGGTGATTGGGTGGGTACCCGAGAAAAACACATGGATGTGAGCGGTTTGAAAGTTTATTATTTGCGGTGGAGGGTAGGACAGGGTAACAGAGGCACCCGAAGACACGAAGGTGGTCGTATTCGGGTGTACAATTATAAAGTAAGGAGGTGGGTGATTTAAAGTGATGATTTTTGCTTGGTATAATGTTGAGGAGATATGTTGCAGTTTCAAGGGCGTGGTGCCAAAGGTTGGGTGGAAGGGAGGCTTGGGCCATGAGGGTGTGGACCATATTGTTGATGGTGCGGATTTTTCTCTCGGCCTTACCGTTTTGTGAGGACGTGTAAGGACAAGAGAAGCGGAATTGCATGCCATTGTGTTTGCAAAAACTAAGGAAGTTGTGATTTGCATATTCTTTACCATTATCACACTGAAACTGTTTTATGCGTCGTTCAAATTGTGTGTGAATTAGGTTATGTAATGTGGTAAAAGTCTCAAAAACTTGGGATTTGTGGGAAAGGGGGAATGTCCACAAGAAATTGGTAAAATCATCCAAGAAAAGGATGTAATACCGGTGCCCACCCGTACGAAGGACGAGGGACGTCCAAAGGTCACTATGTACAATATCAAATGGAGAACAAGTACAATTAACAGAATCATAGAAAGGAAATTTAATACTTTTACAAAAAATGCAAGGTTCACAAATAGATTTATTATGAGTTCCATAATCAACAAAAGGAGAAAGTTTTAAAGATTTTAATAAAGTAGTGCCAGGATGACCCAAACGTTGATGCCAGCGATCTTGTGTAACAGCTGTAAAGGCAGAAGGTTGGTTTGTTGTGAGAGGCAGGGGCTCAGTGAGCGGGTAAAGATCGCCAGTGCTATTGCATCGTAGGATAGGAGCCCTGGTTTTGAGATCCTTCACAAGAAAACCAAATGGGTCAAATTCAATAGACAATAAATTATCGGTGGTAAGGCGACAGACAGATATGAGGTTTTTGATAATGTTTAGGGCAAACAGATCATTATTAAGTTTAAGTGGGGGGAAGGGGGTGGAAGGGTCTGGTTGCCTTGGGCCAAAACAGGGATAGTCATACCAGTACCAACAGTAATATATTTGTTAGTGCATTTATTAAAAGCAGACGAGGAGTATATACCTTGTTCATTTGCCGAATGAGATGAGGCGCCAGAATCCATGACGCCATGGACCGGTGGATTTAATGCCAAGGAGTAAAGAGCCTGCTCGATGTCAGTCGGGGTGTACCCAGCGTAGTTGGCCTGGTCCGGTCTTGGGCCCAATAAACCTGCTGAAGAATTCCCATTGGGCTTAGATGGGTACGGGCATGGTGGGGTTTGGGCCGAGTTCGACGGGGTCCGATTCAAAAGCCCCGCCCATTGGGCTGCTGTCTAGTTGTTGAGAAATACAATGTATGGGTGGGACTGTTGTTGTGTGGGGTTTTGGTTGGAGTATTGGTTGTTACGGGATGAGTTTGAACGTCCTCTACCTCGACCGCGGCCGCCACGAGAGCGACCCCGGTTTCGGTCCGAGGCTGATGTGTAGGGTGATGGGTTGTTGGGATTGTAGTTGGGTGTGGTAGTAGCAGCGAGGGCGGTGGCAGCGTTGGTGATGGCCCGAGAAACTTGGCGCTTTTTCTTAGTTTCTTCCTGGTTGAGACGAGACCGGACTTCGGCAAAACTGGGTAATATCTCACGGTTTTGAAGAACAGTTGAGATGCCGTCATACTGCTCAGTGAGGCCTGTAAGGACTTTGATGACGAGCATACGATCATCAACAGGGCTGCCGAGGCTGTGGAGTTGATTTGCGAGATATTTGGCGTGTTGGCAATATTCGTCCATAGACGAAAATTTTTCCAGGGAGAGGTTCGCGAAGTCCTGTCCTAAGAAAACGGCCCAGGTATTATTGTTGTCCGTAAACTCGGCTGCAAGGGCAGTCCAGGCAGCATAGGCGGTTTGACCCGGTTCAATTATTATGTTAAGGAGGGTAGAGGAGATTGTGGCATAGATCCACTGGAGCACGAGGGCGTCAAGACACGACCACAATCCATCAGCGGCTGCAGCAGAGGCTTCGGCTAATGCTGCCGCAGCAGGGTCCGCAGAGGCTGCAGCAGGGGCTGCAGGCAGAACCCGTGGGGATAAGTGGGAGATAACCTCATACGCTTGACAATGGACGTGAAAGAGGGTTTTCCATGTCACATAATGGGTCGAGTCTTTCCCAAGGGTGAGGGGTATGTGGGTTTTAGTGTTGGAAACAGTAAGAGTCGGGTGAATCTTGGTTTCCATAAGAAAGAAGAGGGGATGAGGGGATCGGGTAGTAGCAGAAACAGAGGGGACAGAGGGTAGAAAGAAGCTGCTGCGGAGGTGCAGCAGTGAAAGGAAGAGGCGGCAGGGGTAGGGTTGGATCAAAGGCTTGATACCATGAAAGGATTTGTATTCAAGATGATTGTTTAATTGATTTACAAAACAATATATAATGAGAAAACTGAATCTCCTATTTTTGGGAGATAATCTATACATTAATATTTTATAATCATACTAAAAATACAATATGCTAATAAGAAGTATTATCGGGTGTATGTGTTTACCACGGATAGGTTGTTTTAAATTTCAAAATCATATGCCTGCAGAGTACACATAAAGTACTTTCATGTGATGACAAATCGAGCCGTTTCCAAGGTTGATGGTTGTTCAAAGCCTTTAACATATTCATATCTTTTTTATACTTGATCAAGATAAGATTTTTTACAATTTTTTTAACATGACTTGGTTTGATATGTGGGATAATTTTTCTATCTAGGTTCTTAAGAAGCCTTTCTTGGCATTACAAAGGAGAAAGAGAAGACTTGGTAATACTCGTTAGCTTCTGTTACATTTCCCCTTCTGTATTATTTGTTGATAAAATTATATACACAATATATAATTTTACTTTGTCAATTTTATCCAAAGGGTTAATATTTTTTATCTTTTATTTTTTTATCTTATATTCATTTCTGGGTTAAGATTTATTTGTAGGTTGCTTGGTGGGCTAAGCTAAGGGGTCCAGCTTGTGTTAAGAGGGGGAGTCCAGCTTGTAGAAGTCCAAGTGAGAAGTCCATTTGTTGCAGCCCATTCAATAGTCAGAGGCCCAGCTTGATGGCCCAGCTTTGTGTGTTTGTTATAAACACATCTTGGCTGTTCATTGTGTACACCATGGCAATCCTTGCCAAAGATGCTGATCTAAAGGTTGAGAAAGCTTGTTGTGTGCTTTCTCAATACCAGACTCTCTATATATACGAGTCTCGATTATTGTTCTAGGGTTAACACCCTGATTATTCACTCGTATACTTTTTCTTTGATCTCTTGTTTTAGTCCAGTCGATTCATCAGTAAGGTCTTATGGTTTGAGTTGATCTTTGATATCTTGTCTTAGATCTTTGTGCTCCTGTAAATTCTGGGTTTAGATCTTGTGTTGTTCATATGAGTCGTGTATCTGGATCGTTATAGGTTTTAGGATTTTTCTGTGTAACCTTAAGAGTCTTTGTATGTTCTTGATCATAATAAAAGTAGTTTGAGTAGTTATTTAGTTGATACCATGAATTTTGACATGGTATCAGAGCACTAGGTCTGATATTTTTGGGGGTTCTTATTGATTATCTGTCGAATCTCTTATTCGATCATTGATCTGTGTGGATCTGGGATCTATTATTCCGCTGTGGTTGGATTGAAGGAGCTTGTTGATAGCTGGTATAGCTTGGATCTGTGGAGTGCAATTATTCTTGCTCTCTGGTGTTTCAACCCTAAGTGAAGGTTGAAACACTACGAGTTTTATTGGAGAACCCTAACTTGGGCAAAACCCTCGGTGAGATTGTTCCTATATCTTTGTTTAAATTTCATTGTTGGTCTAGGAGCATTGTCCGGGTTAGGTGGACCGGAATTGGCTCATTGTTTGACTGTTGTAGGTGTCTAGGTATAGAGGCTCCCGAGTTAAGACTTGCGGTGGGGCCCTTAAGAGGAACCACTGATCTGGATCACTGGCTTGGCTTCGCCTGTGTCTAGGGTTTGTTATTCATTGGTTGGTTGTGTCCTTGATTTTGTTTGTGTGATTCTTGATTGTTTGTTTGCTGTGTTTGTGCATACTTGCTTTGCTGTGTGTGTGCATATTTGTTTGCTTTCAGTATGTCTGGTAACGAACAGGGTCCTGTTATTGACCCTGCATCCAGTAGTGTCACACTAGTAAGTAAATTGGATGCAAGTGATCCATTGTACTTACATGCTAGTGACTCTACTAACTTGACTAGTGTGAATATAAAACTAAAGGGTACTAAGAACTATACAGTTTGGGCTAATGCTATGATTCTTGGTTTGCAAGTAAAAAATAAACTAGGATTTGTAAATGGTGAATGTATTAAACCATCTGATAATGAAATACTTGCTAAACAATGGGATAGATGTAACTCTGTTGTACTTACATGGATTCTTAACTCTGTTTCTGATGAACTGTATATGGGTCAAGTTTACTCTAAATTGGCTTCTTAAGTTTGGAAGGATTTAAAAGAGACATACAATAAAATTGATGGGTCTGTAGTTTATAATCTATATCAAAAGATAAACTCATTTAATCAAAATGGTATGTCTGTGTCTGAATACTATCATAAGCTCAATATTATGTGGAAGCAACTTGATCAAATAGTTCAGTTGCCTTCTTGTTCATGTGAAGCATCTAAGGAATTTAATAATTACAATCACATGATAAAGTTAATGCAATTTTTGATGGGGTTAGATGATATATACCAGAGTGTTAGGACTGCACTGTTGATTAAAACTGAGCTTCCCACAGTAAAAGAAGCATTTGCTATTGTTTCTAGGGAAGAATCCCATAGAAACTCTAGCACTGGGTCAAAACAGTCTCAAACTATTAGTTTTGCAAGTAAAGCTACTAGTAATGATATTCTAAGTAATAATAGCAGCAACAAAAGGTTTTCAAAAGGAAACAATCAATCTTTAAAATGCACACACTATAATAAAACTGGACACTTAGTAGATAAGTGTTTTGAAATCATTGGATATCCCTCATGGTTAAGACCAAGAGGGAATCAAGGGAAGAAACCAGTGGCTAACAACAGTGCACCTGAATCCTCTAATGCTAATATTACTACTCTCACTAGTGATCAAGTGTCTAGGTTGTTGAGTCTTCTTAATGACAAGACTGGAGAGTCATCACAAAGCTACAATTTATCTGGTAGAATATTTTGTGCTTCTTCTGCATGTTTTGGTGGCAGATTATTTTGTTTTGCTAGTACTAATAAAGGATTAATAGGAATTGGGTGGTTGGTTGATTCAGGAGCCAATGAACACATGGTTAATAGTGAAAAAGGATTGTTTGATTTTGTTGATGTATCTGAATTAAATATTATAGTTAAACATCCAAATGGAACATTTGCCTTAGTAACTAAGATTGGTAAACTAAAATTGGCAGAAAATGTGATTTTACAAGATGTGTTAGTGGTTCCTGAGTACACTGTTAATCTTTTATCAGTGCATAAACTTGCCAGGGACAACAAATTGTTTGTTGGTTTTGATGAGCATAGGTGTTATTTACAGGACTTGTCAACAAGGAAAGTCCTGGTGACTGGTGAAAAATTTGATGGGCTATATTTGTGTAATCACTCTAGGTCTTTAACTAAGGTGTGTTATAGTAGCATTGTTGATTTTAATATGTGGCATGCTAGGTTAGGACACCCATCTGATCAGGTTTTGAGGATTATCAAACCTGGAATCAATGTTAATCATGACCATGAGCCCTGTGATGTGTGTCATAGGGCAAAGCAACATAGAGAGCCCTTTCCTATTAGTGATCACAAGTGTACTTAAGTAGGACAACTTGTGCACTTGGATGTTTGGGGGCCCTATAGGGTTGCTGATAGAGATGGTCATAGGTACTTCTTGACCATAGTAGATGACTACTCTAGAGCTGTTTGGGTTAGCTTAATGAAGCACAAATCAGAAGTGTTTGAAAACATTATAGAGTTTGTTAATACTATTCAAAATCAGTTTAGTAAAACTATCAAAATTTTCCGAAGTGATAATGGTTTGGAATTTGTAAACAACCAATTTACTAGTTTTTGTAAATCAAAAGGAATAATTCATCAAACTAGTTGTGCTTATACACCCCAACAGAATGAATGGAGTGGTTGAAAGGAAACATAGGCATTTATTAAATATTGCTAGAGCCTTATTGTTTCAAAGTAATGTGCCAATTAGATTTTGGAGTGAATGTGTTTTGACTGCTGGATATCTTATTAATAGGACACCATCTTCTGTGCTTGGAGGGAAAACACCTTATGAGTTGATTTATGGCTTTAATCCCTTTCTAGAACATCTAAGAGTGTTTGGGTGTCTGTGTTTTTGTACAGTCTTAAATGAGTCAAATAAACTGGAGAGTAGGGCAGAAAAATGTGTTTTTCTGGGCTACTCTCAAGAGAAAAAAGGGTACAAGGCATTTAGTCTTGATTCCAAAAGTATTTTGTTTTCAAGGGATGTTAGGTTTTATGAGGATTGTTTTCCATTTAAACAACAAACTGTTTTTGAGAAATCTAATGCTAATAATGATAATAGTGTAAACAACTTAAATTTTTTTAACCTCTATGAAAACACAGAATCACAATCAAACTTGGATGTGAGTGATTCCTATGATGATGGAAAGGGAGTAGGTAATAGGGATTCAGGAACACACTTAGGACAGCAACCAGAGGACAAGCAGACTACTAAGGGTATGGCTGGGAGTCAGCAGCCTAGTAGCATTGCTGAACCTGGTAAGGCTGCCAGTGTGACTACTAAAAATGAACTAAAAGACCTGTCTGAGGATGACACTATCCAAGAAAGGTCTGAACTAAGGAGATCTTCTAGGAACATTAATTTTCCTAGAAAATTGAGTGATTTTGTGGTGGAGGGGAAAGCCAAGTATGATATAGGGAAAGTTGTTAATTTCTCAAAATTATCTTTAGAAAACAAGTGTTTCTCTTCAGTTTTAGATAAAAGTGTTGAACCTAAACATTATCATGAGGCTGTTAAAGATATACATTGGGTTAGAGCTATGAATGAAGAACTAGAGGCTTTATATAGAAATGTGTGACACCTGGCAAATTCGGGTTAACAACGTTGTTTAGATGAAAGTCTACCTTAGCGAGTCACGTGTATATTGTACTTAACTGGGTTAGTTAAGTCGGGTTATGGTTCGGGAACTATTGGTTAGTCTAGAAGATCATTGGATGTTGGTCTAGAGGGTCGGTAGATGTCAGTCCTTAATCAAGTGTACAAACGGTGACGATTTGTAGGATCGTCAGGGCATACGGAACGTACGAGTCTCGAGTCCCGGGAATTGGTGAACGAGTGTAAATATGTGTATTTACTTGTGTTATGTGTTTACAATCATTATGTGACTTGTCGGTACATGAAAATGCATTAACATATGTTAAAACGGGGTTTAACGCGCAAAACACACCAACATAGGGGCTATAGGCGATTAGGCTTGGGGAATAGCCTAATCGCATGACTTTGGGGCGATTAGGAGGATCCCTATAGGCGAATAGGGCTAATCGCATGAACAGTCATGCGATTAGGCACCCTACTCGCGTATAAACCTGCACAATCGCGTGGAACGGGCTGGACGACTAGAAACGCCTATAAATACCATACTTAACCTCCTAAACTTCATTAGACAAACCCTAGTCGTCCCATAACCGCCCCAAACACTTAAACAACCTCTGGAAGGCGATTTTGATCAAAAACACAAGGTTTCAAGGTCTAATCATCATCCTTTTGCAATTCCAAGGTTTAATTCTCATCCATAATACTTTGTAAACGTTTTTAATCAATCCCTAATGGTCCAGACCTGTTCATAAACGAAAAAGCTTTCTGAAAATCGTCAATAAGAGTTATTAATCGGATTATAATTAATAAACATGCGTTATGGGTATGTATGATTAGAAAGATAGGATTTTTATGAATCTTGATGATGTTTTGATGTGTAATCATGCTAGGTCAGAATTAATATTGTTAGTATGATGATAGAGATCTCAGTAATTGAATAATAGGGTTATGATTACATGCGTTAATTGAATGTTGCATGCTATGTGTATGTGTTTGGATTGCTATGGTTGCATGCAGGACTGATTTTACGAGGATGAACGAAGGGTTTTGGGTTAAACATGTTTAGGATAGTGTTTGGGATGATATTGGGTAGTTACACACGCTCTGGATCTGATTTGGAGCGTTAAACGCGCGAAAAACCGGAACAGCAAGGTTACAGGCGATTAGCCTTGCTAATCGCGTGTAATAGGGGCGAGTAGCCCCCACTCGCGTGTAATAATGGGCGAGTAGGCCCACTCGCCTGGCTGAAAGGGCGAGTAGCCCAATCGCGTGGTCCCAAGGGCGATTAGCCCTAATCGCCTGACTTAAGGGGCGATTAGCCCTAATCACGTGACATTTCATGCGATTAGCCTCCCTAATCGCGTGTACTGCTGCTGTAAGTGTATATTAGCATACCGAGACCTGATTTGACATGTAGTAACATGCTAGGAACCCCGTAACATGTCTAATAACTTGGTAACATATATTTGGATGTATTTCAGTGATACGTGAACTATGTGCTATAACTTGTTGTGTGTTAACGTATGTTAAGTATACTTGCGTTATTGTATGTTTTGGAGCGTAAACATAACACGGGGAGTCTCGGGTCACCAATGGGATGTCGAGTCTTGTACTTTGGGTCAGTTAAACAGTCACGGTGTTTTTCAAACGAACTTGGTTATGGTCTGGACATCTAGGGACTAATTAACCTGCGGGTTATTAGTCTAAGTACTTGTAACTGTCGTATGTTAGGTCGCCACTGTACGGGACTAACATAGCAGCTGAGTTTACTCGGGATTAGGAGTAAAGCAACTTAAGGTGAGTTTACGGCCCCTCTTTTAAACTGGTTTTATACTTTCGGGGGAGAAAACATGTGTTAAAACGATTGTTTGGTAAATTCTGTCATACTATGGGTTCTAACGTATACTACACGATCTTTGGAAGTCCCGGGGGGAACCATGAATGTGCGGGTTTGCACAACGGGGAAATGTGAATAGCGCTATTGGGAGTGACCAACCCCGCTCGTCGGCTTGGAGGGCCGGGCGAGTGCATATTGTCTCAAACAGGAACAACAGGAACATTTGGAACTATTCGGGCACAAAACTGGTATTCGAGTTAGTAATGGTTTTCCAATCGTGGTAGTAACAAAACGTACGCCTAGCTAGCGTATACTGGTTTTCTATTTGTTATAGTATGGACAGGTGAACTTGGTACTTGAACTGCAAACCTGTAAACTCACCAGCATTTTTGTGCTGACGTAAACTTTTACATGTTTTCTCAGGTCGCTAAGGTAGCACATGGAACTAGGGCGCACGCGTCTGCACGGCGTCTAGATAGAGTTGCATGATTTCATAAACGTTGAACTTTATTTTGAATAAGCTTCCGCTGTAAACGGGATTTTAAAACTATGTGTTGGTATTGCATTAATTACATTTAGACTTGTTTATTGTGATCGTTGGTTTGGATCCTGGTTTGTCATGCGCCTCGCGGTAAAACTCCGCAAGTGGATTGAACATTATGTCTCAGGGTTGGTGCCGGAAATTGCAGGGTTAGTGGCTGCTGGGAATCATCCTACTTATGCGGAGGTAGTTCGATCTGCACATAGGATGACTAATTTAAAGGTGAATGAGGGGATTTTGCCGGCGAAAGGTTCGACTGCTAAGGCTCCAGAGAACAATAAGCGCAAGTGGGAAAACGACGGGAAAGGATCTGGGTCTACGCAGCAGGGTAAAAAGTTTGATAATGGGGGTTCATCGTCTTCGGGTAATAAGCAGGGTGGTTATGCGGGAAAACTGCCCAAATGCAACAAATGTGGACGCCATCACCAAGGGAACTGCGACAGTAACCGTTGTCACCGCTGCCAGCGAACAGGCCACTATGCTAAAGATTGTCGGGTTACACTTCCATCGACTCAGGCTCCGACTAACAGTTCAACTCCGACTACTCAGGGGACTACGGGGAAACAGGGATGCTACAACTGTGGTGACACTGGGCACTACAAGAAGGATTGCCCAAAACTGAAACAGGGTGGAAATAACGGGAATGGGAACAACGGGGGCGGCGGCAGAAATGCACGTGCCTTCGTAATTGGAGCTGCTGAGGCTAGGCAGGACCCTGATACAGTCACCGGTACGTTTCTTCTCAATAACCATTCTGTTAGCGTATTATTTGATTCTGGTGCCGACAAGAGTTTTGTATCCATGGGTGTTAGTCGACTGCTAGATGTAGTATCTGTACCATTAGAGACCAAGTATATTATTGAGTTGGCTGACGGTAAAACAATTGAAGCTACTAGCGTTCTTCGGGAGTGTCAGTTAGAGTTGTCGGGTTTATCGTTCCCCATTGACCTTATGCCGGTACCTTTGGGTAGTTTCGACGTTGTGGTAGGAATGGATTGGTTATCTTTGTATCGCGCGGAGATTGTCTGTTACGATAAGGTTATTCGGATTCCTCTCCCTGACGGAGAATTTCTTTCTGTGTACGGTATCAAGGGTGGTGTTTCGCTAAACATCATCTCTAGCATGAAAGCCCTTAAGTGTCTTCGAAAGGGTTATCCAGCCGTTTTGGCGCTCTTATCTGTTTCCACTAGTGATGAGAAGAAGATTGACGACATTCCGGTGGTACGCGAGTTTTCTGATGTTTTTCCCGATGATTTATCTGGTCTTCCTCCTCATCGTCAAGTCGAGTTCGGTATTGATCTCGTACCAGGGGCTGCTCCTATTGCTCGGGCCCCCTACCGTCTTGCACCTCCCGAGATGCAGGAATTGTCTAGCCAGTTGCAGGAACTCTTGGACAAGGGTTTCATCCGGCCAAGTTCTTCCCCTTGGGGAGCCCCGATTTTATTTGTCAAGAAGAAGGATGGGAGTTTCCGATTATGTGTAGACTACAGAGAGCTGAACAAGTTGACCGTCAAGAACCGTTATCCTCTTCCACGTATCGATGATCTATTCGACCAGCTTCAGGGTTCTAGTTATTATTCCAAGATCGACTTGAGGTCCGGTTATCACCAGCTGCGCGTCAGGGAGGCTGACGTTGCAAAGACTGCTTTTCGAACACGTTATGGCCATTTTGAATTCTTGGTCATGCCTTTCGGTCTCACGAACGCACCGGCGGTTTTCATGGACTTGATGAACCGCGTCTGTAAACCGTATCTGGACAAGTTTGTCATTGTGTTTATTGATGACATTCTAATCTACTCCAAGAACGAGACCGAACATGGGGAACATCTGCGATTGGTTTTGGAACTTTTACGACGAGAGCAACTTTACGCCAAGTTCTCAAAGTGTGACTTTTGGTTACGCGAAGTTCAATTCCTAGGACATGTGGTTAATGAACTAGGAATTCATGTCGATCCCGCTAAAATCGAAGCGATCAAGGACTGGGGAGCACCAAAGACGCCAACTGAGGTGCGGCAATTCCTAGGCCTTGCGGGCTATTATCGTCGTTTCATTCAGGGGTTCTCGAAGATTGCTCAACCCCTCACCACTCTCACTCAGAAGGATAAGAAGTTCGACTGGGGTGAATCACAAGAGTCAGCGTTTGAAGAACTGAAGTCTAAACTGTGTTCTGCTCCTATTCTGTCTTTACCGGAGGGTCCTGATGATTTTGTCGTTTACTGTGATGCTTCCATTCATGGACTCGGTTGCGTGTTGATGCAACGCGAGAAAGTGATTGCGTATGCTTCTCGTCAACTCAAAGTGCACGAGAAGAACTACACAACTCATGACTTGGAATTGGGTGCCGTGGTATTCGCGTTGAAAATTTGGAGACATTACTTGTACGGTACCAAATGCACCATCTACACCGATCACAAGAGTCTCCAACACATTTTCGACCAACAACACTTGAACATACGGCAGCGCCGTTGGATTGAACTTTTGAACGACTATGATTGTGCTATTAAGTACCATCCTGGCAAGGCGAATGTTGTAGCAGACGCCTTGAGCAGGAAGGAATCTTCTAAACCTCGTCGCGTTCGGGCATTGCAGCTCACTATCCATTCGTCGTTACCTGATCAACTCCGTTCTGCCCAATTGGAAGCTTTGAAGGAGGAAAACCTTAAAGCCGAAACCATGCACGGTGCCGACAAACACCTAGAGTGAAGGCCTGATGGCCTGCACTATTTCGCAGAACGCATATGGGTTCCTTTATTCGGGGGACTACGGGAGCTTGTTCTTAATGAGGCTCATAAGTCCCGGTATTCTATTCATCCTGGTTCGGATAAGATGTATCAAGATCTGAAGGTGCTTTACTGGTGGCCAAACATGAGGTCAGACATAGCCTCATACGTGAGCAAATGTTTGACCTGTGCTAAGGTCAAGGTGGAATACCAGAAACCGTCGGGTCTCCTGCAACAACCTGAAATTCCGGAATGGAAATGGGAACGGATTACTATGGATTTTGTCACACAACTTCCTAAGTCACCAAGCGGGAACGACAAGATATGGGTGATCGTCGATCGGTTGACGAAATCAGCTCATTTTCTTGCTATTAAGGAGACCGACACCATGGATCGTTTGGCTCGTCTCTACTTGAAAGAAGTTGTTTCTAAGCACGGGGTACCTGTTTCTATTATCTCGGATCGCGATTCTCGCTTTACTTCTCACTTCTGGAAGTCTTTGCACAAGGCTTTGGGTACCCAACTAGACATGAGTACGGCTTACCACCCACAGACTGACGGTCAGAGTGAGCGTACGATTCAAACTTTAGAAGACATGCTGCGGGCATGTGTGATCGATTTTGGGAAGGGTTGGGAAGCTCATCTGCCGTTGGTAGAATTCTCATACAACAACAGTTATCACACGAGCATCAAGGCTGCTCCGTTCGAGGCACTGTACGGACGGAAATGCCGTTCTCCTCTTTGTTGGGCTGAAGTGGGTGAGAGTCAACTCACTGGGCCCGAACTAGTGTACGAAACTTCGGAAAAGATCGTACAGATTCGAAATCGGTTGGCGGCGGCACGGGACCGGCAAAAGAGTTATGCTGATCAGCGTCGCAAACCACTGGAGTTCCAAGTCAATGACAAGGTACTTCTAAAAGTCTCACCGTGGAAGGGCGTCATACGCTTTGGGAAGCGTGGCAAACTAAATCCGCGATATGTCGGCCCATTTACGATCCTGGAACGGATTGGGCCGGTGGCATATCGACTTGATCTACCGACGTAGCTCGGTAACGTACATAACGTCTTTCACGTGTCAAACTTGAAGAAGTGTCTGGCTGACGAGTCTCTCATCGTTCCACTAGAAGAGATCAAGGTTGATGATCGTCTTAGGATTGTGGAAGAACCTGTGGAGATCCTTGATTACAAGATTCGTAGCCTACGTCACAGCAAGATACGTATCGTTAAGGTTCGGTGGAACTCGGACCGGGGACCGGAATATACGTGGGAACGGGAGGATCAGATGAAGTCTAAGTATCCTCATCTCTTTCCTAAGGAAGCGTTCGAGTCAAGACATGTCTCTTCGGCAGCTGAATGAATCTCGGGTCGAGATTCCTTTTAACGTGGGGATGATGTGACAACTCGGGTAAATCTCTATCTTGGTTTCTATCTTTTGTTTGTTTCCTTCGTTACTTCTTTTTGTCCTTTCTGTACTTGTACAAATTTTCGGGACGAAAATTCTTTTAACGTGGGGATGATGTGACACCTGGCAAATTCGGGTTAACAACGTTGTTTAGATGAAAGTCTACCTTAGCGAGTCACGTGTATATTGTACTTAACTGGGTTAGTTAAGTCGGGTTATGGTTCGGGAACTATTGGTTAGTCTAGAAGATCATTGGATGTTGGTCTAGAGGGTCGGTAGATGTCAGTCCTTAATCAAGTGTACAAACGGTGACGATTTGTAGGATCGTCAGGGCATACGGAACGTACGAGTCTCGAGTCCCGGGAATTGGTGAACGAGTGTAAATATGTGTATTTACTTGTGTTATGTGTTTACAATCATTATGTGACTTGTCGGTACATGAAAATGCATTAACATATGTTAAAACGGGGTTTAACGCGCAAAACACACCAACATAGGGGCTATAGGCGATTAGGCTTGGGGAATAGCCTAATCGCATGACTTTGGGGCGATTAGGAGGATCCCTATAGGCGAATAGGGCTAATCGCATGAACAGTCATGCGATTAGGCACCCTACTCGCGTATAAACCTGCACAATCGCGTGGAACGGGCTGGACGACTAGAAACGCCTATAAATACCATACTTAACCTCCTAAACTTCATTAGACAAACCCTAGTCGTCCCATAACCGCCCCAAACACTTAAACAACCTCTGGAAGGCGATTTTGATCAAAAACACAAGGTTTCAAGGTCTAATCATCATCCTTTTGCAATTCCAAGGTTTAATTCTCATCCATAATACTTTGTAAACGTTTTTAATCAATCCCTAATGGTCCAGACCTGTTCATAAACGAAAAAGCTTTCTGAAAATCGTCAATAAGAGTTATTAATCGGATTATAATTAATAAACATGCGTTATGGGTATGTATGATTAGAAAGATAGGATTTTTATGAATCTTGATGATGTTTTGATGTGTAATCATGCTAGGTCAGAATTAATATTGTTAGTATGATGATAGAGATCTCAGTAATTGAATAATAGGGTTATGATTACATGCGTTAATTGAATGTTGCATGCTATGTGTATGTGTTTGGATTGCTATGGTTGCATGCAGGACTGATTTTACGAGGATGAACGAAGGGTTTTGGGTTAAACATGTTTAGGATAGTGTTTGGGATGATATTGGGTAGTTACACACGCTCTGGATCTGATTTGGAGCGTTAAACGCGCGAAAAACCGGAACAGCAAGGTTACAGGCGATTAGCCTTGCTAATCGCGTGTAATAGGGGCGAGTAGCCCCCACTCGCGTGTAATAATGGGCGAGTAGGCCCACTCGCCTGGCTGAAAGGGCGAGTAGCCCAATCGCGTGGTCCCAAGGGCGATTAGCCCTAATCGCCTGACTTAAGGGGCGATTAGCCCTAATCACGTGACATTTCATGCGATTAGCCTCCCTAATCGCGTGTACTGCTGCTGTAAGTGTATATTAGCATACCGAGACCTGATTTGACATGTAGTAACATGCTAGGAACCCCGTAACATGTCTAATAACTTGGTAACATATATTTGGATGTATTTCAGTGATACGTGAACTATGTGCTATAACTTGTTGTGTGTTAACGTATGTTAAGTATACTTGCGTTATTGTATGTTTTGGAGCGTAAACATAACACGGGGAGTCTCGGGTCACCAATGGGATGTCGAGTCTTGTACTTTGGGTCAGTTAAACAGTCACGGTGTTTTTCAAACGAACTTGGTTATGGTCTGGACATCTAGGGACTAATTAACCTGCGGGTTATTAGTCTAAGTACTTGTAACTGTCGTATGTTAGGTCGCCACTGTACGGGACTAACATAGCAGCTGAGTTTACTCGGGATTAGGAGTAAAGCAACTTAAGGTGAGTTTACGGCCCCTCTTTTAAACTGGTTTTATACTTTCGGGGGAGAAAACATGTGTTAAAACGATTGTTTGGTAAATTCTGTCATACTATGGGTTCTAACGTATACTACACGATCTTTGGAAGTCCCGGGGGGAACCATGAATGTGCGGGTTTGCACAACGGGGAAATGTGAATAGCGCTATTGGGAGTGACCAACCCCGCTCGTCGGCTTGGAGGGCCGGGCGAGTGCATATTGTCTCAAACAGGAACAACAGGAACATTTGGAACTATTCGGGCACAAAACTGGTATTCGAGTTAGTAATGGTTTTCCAATCGTGGTAGTAACAAAACGTACGCCTAGCTAGCGTATACTGGTTTTCTATTTGTTATAGTATGGACAGGTGAACTTGGTACTTGAACTGCAAACCTGTAAACTCACCAGCATTTTTGTGCTGACGTAAACTTTTACATGTTTTCTCAGGTCGCTAAGGTAGCACATGGAACTAGGGCGCACGCGTCTGCACGGCGTCTAGATAGAGTTGCATGATTTCATAAACGTTGAACTTTATTTTGAATAAGCTTTCGCTGTAAACGGGATTTTAAAACTATGTGTTGGTATTGCATTAATTACATTTAGACTTGTTTATTGTGATCGTTGGTTTGGATCCTGGTTTGTCATGCGCCTCGCGGTAAAACTCCGCAAGTGGATTTTGAGGGTGTGACAAAATGACACCTGGGAAGTGGTAGATTTACTTAAGGGTAGACATAAGGTTGGGTGTAAATGGATTTTTAAAATCAAGTATAAGTCATCAGGTGAAATTGATAGATTTAAGGCTAGATTAGTTGCAAAAGGTTATAGTCAACACGAGGGGTTGGATTATGATGAAACATTTTCACCTGTTGTGAAAATGGTTACCATTAGAATTGTGTTGAGTCTAGCTGTCCAGAATAACTAGAATATTTATCAACTTGATGTCAATAATGCCTTTCTCTATGGAGAATTGCATGAAGAGGTCTACATGACACTACCCGAAGGTGTTCATGCTGACTCTGAAAACAAAGTGTGCAAACTAAAGAAGTCCTTGTATGGACTTAAACAAGCTCCACGAATGTGGAATGAGAAGCTTGTTAAGCATTAATAGAGTTTGGATTTGTTCAGAGTCGGTGTGATTATTCTATGTTTATAAAGTCCACTGATTCAGTGTTTTTGGTGTTATTAGTCTATGTGGATGATATCATCATTACTGGAAATTCTGATAGTGAAATTAATAAAGTTAAACAAGATTTCAAAACTAAGTTTTTAATAAAAGATTTAGGTGAACTAAAATACTTCTTAGGAATTGAAGTTGTAAAAACTGAGAATGGATTGAACTTGTCACAAAGAAAATACTGCACAGAACTGTTGGCTGAATATGGTATGATAGGGTGTAAACCCATATCTAACCCTATTGAACAACATCATGTATTGGTCAACTTGGTTGAGTCTAAAAATAAACCTCTAAGCAATATCACAGGCTATCAAAAACTTGTGGGAAAATTAATCTCTTTATCCCACACAAGGCCTGATATTGCATATTCAGTTCACTATCTCAGTCAATATATGCATAAGCCCACTTAAGGGCATCAAAAAATTGCCTTTAGATTGCTTAGGTATTTAAAGTCAGCCCCTAGAAAAGGGTTGATGTTTACTAGAAGCAATCAGTTTGATCTGAATGTTTATTCAGACTCAGATTGGGCAAAATGCACTAAGACTAGGAGATCAGTAACTGGATTTTGTGTGTTGCTTGGAAATTGCTTAATATCATGGAAAAGTAAGAAACAATCCACAGTTTCACGCTCTTCTGCTGAGGCAGAATATAGAGCAATGTGTGCTGGAGCATGTGAAGCTGTTTGGATTAAGAACTTACTTTCTAAACTTAAAATCATTGTTAAGTTGCCAATAAAATTGCATTGTGATAGTTCTGCTGCTATATCCATAGCTGGGAATCCAGTTTTTCATGATAAGACCAAACATTTTGGTTTGGATTTATTCTTCCTAAGGGATCTCATCACAATGGGGATTATTGAAACTGTGAAGGTTGACTCTAAAAGTCAACTTGCAGATCTGTTCACAAAAGGTTTGTTGACCCATCAGCATTTAAACTTGTGTAAGCAAGTTAAAATGGGTGATGAGTTTGGATGATAAAATTGAGGGGGGGGGGGGGGGGGGTCTTAAAATTATATACACAATATATAATTTTACTTTGTCAATTTTATCCAAAGGGTTAATATTTTTTATCTTTTATTTTTTTATCCTTTATTCATTTCTGGGTTAAGATTCATTTGTAGGTTGCTTGGTGGGCTAAGCTAAGGGGTCCAGCTTGTGTTAAGAGGGAGAGTCCAGCTTGTAGAAGTCCAAGTGAGAAGTCCATTTGTTGCAGCCCATTCAATAGTCAGAGGCCCAGCTTGATGGCCCAGCTTTGTGTGTTTGTTATAAACACATCTTGGTCGTTCATTGTGTACACCGTGGCAATCCTTGCCAAAGATGCTGATCTAAAGGTTGAGAAAGCTTGTTGTGTACTTTCTCAACACCAGACTCTCTATATATACGAGTCTCGATTATTGTTCTAGGGTTAACACCCTGATTATTCACTCGTATACTTTTTCTTTGATCTCTTGTTTTAGTCCAGTCGATTCATCAATAAGGTCTTAGGGTTTGAGTTGATCTTTGATATCTTGTCTTAGATCTTTGTGCTCCTGTAAATTCTGGCTTTAGATCTTGTGTTGTTCATATGAGTCGTGTATCTGGATCGTTATAGGTTTTAGGGTTTTTCTGTGTAACCTTAAGAGTCTTTGTATGTTCTTGATCATAATAAAAGTAGTTTGAGTAGTTATTGAGTTGATACCATGAATTTTGACATTTGTTTGATCTATACCTTTGGATTTGTTATTCTTATCCATTCAATGGCAGAATTAAATTTGTTAATTTTTAACTCTCTTAGTTATACTTTTTTTTCCTTATTCTCATGATTGTTGTAGTCATGTATTCACAACTTTATGTTGAATCAGATTCGTCCAGAGCATAGTTATCAAAAGCGCATGCTTTGGTGCCTATGGAATTTTTTTAGCGATGCGCATTCAATGCGCTCCTACTTCCTAATAATAATAGCGCAACACAATTAATACTAATTATAATCTTTTTTAATTTGTAAACAAAGAACATTGATTTCTCAATGGTTGATTTCTATTGAGCAATACCTGGAATAATTTCTCATGTTTTTTTTGTGTCTTTTCCCTAGGCTCTAAGCGCCATGAGTGCGCCTCACGCCTTTGCTAGCTATGGTCTAGAGCAGATAGAAACATTGTATCAGTATGATATATCTCAATTCGAGTGCAGGAGGTGTTTTTGAATCTTAGATAACGATCATACCATGTAGTATAAATTTGTCGTTAACACACATGTGTCATTCAAACTAATCAACCCTGATCTTTGTGATTATCTACTTCTTCAGCATATTAAATGGGCCTGCTGTTTTGGTCTGTGCAAGACTTATAATTGTTTCATATGCATATCTATGTAACATTCTTTCATCTTTCTATATTCCAATGGCTTATACGCACACAAATGCTACTATGGATATTGATCATGGTTGGAAGTGCAATGTCATATTAAGGTATGTTTCAAACCTAAAAAAGTACTTATTTGTTTTATAACACTCTCTTACATTTATTAAGTATACTTCTATTATACCACTGATTATAATTGTTTTTTTACAATACCATACATTATATTAGTAGCATATTTAAAAATTTTGGTACATACAAGTTCAAACATATCATTGTTACACATTTTCATAATTATTTCTTAGATTTATGCTAATTAGTTAGAAACTTATACTGTAATCATGTTAAAACATTTGTAAGATATTTTTAGAATCATTAAATTTAATTTATAATCTTACAATAATGTTTTCTAAATGTCATGCTTTGATTATTTAATGAAAGGTATGTAGTTAAATACGATACTTTGTAAATACCAGTTAGTACATTATATAAGTAAGTCTAATTCTGAAGAATTTCTCTACACTTTTTACTATTGTCTATATTGTTGATAATAATAATCAGGTTCTTAACACAACTCATTTTTTACTTTTGCTTATTGTTTTATATTTTTTAGTTACTAATTTTTTGGCTCACACTAAATTCTTTTTCTTTTCGGTTTGAGAGCAGTGATACACAAGTTCTTAAGCAACATTATGAGTACAAAGTTCATACTCATGGAATCCCATGTGAGTTCTATTGTGCATATTTGGCATTGATTGTAAAAATTTACATACGCATTCTTTCAATTTCAGTTGTTATGAATCTTATTAGAGGTTAAGGATGCATCGGAGAGTGATGTGTAAATTTAGGTATTTGCAATGAAAGTTGCACCCATATCAATACGAAGGTGATGAAAAAATAGAGAAGGTTAGGGCTACATAAGCTACAGTTAAATGGACATAATTTAGTTACATAGAGACAGTAAAAATATTATTAATTGTCTCTCTTTATTTTTTAATCTAATTGTTTAGGTTCATTGCTTATAGGATACAGTGTGTGGATTCGCTTTCACGTGTGGAATTGTTACCAAATTGTTGGTTATCGAAAGTTTGAGACAAGCATCATCATCATCGTCATCTAATCTTTGTATGCGATTTGATAGGATAAGATTTGGTAACGGCCACCACCACCTAAAGATTTACGAATGATTTATAGCTTTTTGAACTATACCTATAATTTTTCTTTTTTCATTATTTGATGTAATATGTAAACTCATTTTATTTCATTCATTTATAAACTTAGATTTATATAATTCAAATTGTTAAATTGTTCAAGTGACATGTGTTACTCCCTAAATTCATTAATGTTGAAATAATTTGTTCTATTATTAGCACATCTAAACATTTTAAAACTTATGGTAAGTCTTCACTAGAATTCCTGTGAAGGAGCATGATTACCCAGATGACAAGTTTGTTCAATCTTAGTGTATATTTAACTTTCTATTAAGCGTGTGCAATTTTATTATTAATTAATAAAAGTAAATATTCCAAGAATTTTAATTTGTTAAACCGTATGTTCACAATCTAATATGCAAATAATTTGTAGGTTAGGTGCTCTAAATAAAGGGTTCAATGTCCTTTCATTTTATCAATCCATATACACGCAATAGAGGGGTCATTGTGACATTAAAAAGATAGCCAATCAACGACTTATTCAAAAACAATAAGGAAAAAAAAACAACTTTCCAATTACGCGTTATTTGTTTAGTTTTTTACAAAATATACATATATATGTATATGCAATGAAGTAGGAGTGGCCTTATAGATATTAAAATAACATTAGACACATCATCATGCAACAAAAAAAGAAAAAGCAAATACGACCAAGAGACCTATCAGCCTGCATTGCATTTCTTCTCGCACGTTGAGTACTAACCGAGACTAAATTATACGAATTAGGATAAGCATATAAAGACGCTTGCATATTCCCCAAAAGACTCCCATATAGCATTTCCCCTAACGTCCCCATCGTTGGACTTGTTGGATTAATTACAGCTGGTACCGTTATAACTCCTTGCGTTTGTTGAGTTGGTGCAACCCTTGTCTCACATCTTGGGCTATGGGACCTACCTGGGATCATCATACCTCGACACCTTTTTTCTGATTGAGGTTTAGTAGTTTGGCCTCGACCATACATGGGGACCAAAGTCGTTTGTGAGATATCTCGTTTACAAACTGGACATTGCGGATTATTCTTGTTTGGAATATCTAATGAAGTGTTATGGTGATTAATCCATTTGTATATACAAGGGTAGCAATAGAGATGGCCACAGAGTGTCACCACGGGCTCTTGGACTGCGTCGAGACATATATTACAATCAAAACAATCACTTTCACATTCAACGACATTCGAAGAGGTTTTGATCTCTTTCACAACATTGTCTTCAACCATAATTTCATGAGACAACTGTTCAATAGCCATTTGATCGTAAACGTAACTTTTATATCTGGAAAATAAAATATGAAAAATAAGAATATGATTTTCCTAATTTTGGTTAGTTGAAATCTTCAAACTTAAGATATACGTGTATTTAAAGTTGACATCTTACCTTTAAGTCGTTTTAATCTTTGATTTTATCATCAAATTAATATTTTATTAGATTAAAAGTCAACTAATAGATGACAATCTAACTAGTTAACAACATACTGGTTTTCTAAATTAACTAGACAATGTTGCTAAAATACGCTATGATACAACCTTTACCTAACCTGATGTGTTTTTTATTTAAAAGTTGCAAACTTATTTAACTTTTATATAAAAATAAGGGAAATTGAATTAAATAATCCTAACTTTGAGGGGTTGGAAGGGAATAATCTCAACTTAAAACTTGTATGATAACAGTCCTAACTTGTCAATTTTTTTATTTTGTTGGTCTCAGACACAGTTAGTTTTCTTGCTAAAAATGTAATTTTTAAAAGATCAAGAACCATTTCTGCCATTAATCTCACTTTTTAAACAAACTCATCTTCTTCCCCGGCAAGCTCTTCTCCTCCGGCGACCACCTCCAATGACCACCCTCCTTCTCCAGCGACCACTTCCGGCGAGCTCTTCTCCTCCGGTGACCACCCTCCTTCTCCGGCAAAACCAATTCTCTAAAATAACACAAAGTGTGTGTGAATTTCCAGAGGGGAATTATAAAGATGATGTGAGCCTTGAAAAGGTTAAGCTGATAAAGGAACGTTTGATTTAGCATATGAAAACAATTACTTCATCCTTGATGAAACTGAATCTGTGTCTAGTGAATCTGTTAGTTGAGAATTTACAAAAGAACCGTAGTTACACTGAATTGTTTGGGAAAGAAAGTAGGGCCTGTGAAAGTGTGATTGATCGCGTAATGAATGAGCATGCTGGTATGAAGGGATTTGTTCTTGTACAATACCAGTTTCAACAGTTAGAAGTTTTCCTCCACGATGCAGACCAGTGATGAAGATGTATAGATAAATCCAGATCTAAAGGCTAAATGCATGAAGGAATTTAATTTGTTTTTTTTTATTATTTTTTTTTGTCACCGGAGGAGAAGAGCTCGCCAGAAGTGGTCGCCGGAGAAGAAGAGCTTGCCGGAAGTGGTTGCCAGAGGAGAAGAGCTCGCCAGAGAAGAAGATGGGTTTGTTTAAAAAGTTTGATTAATGGCAGAAATGGTCCTTGATCTTTTAAAAATTACATTTTTAGCCAGAATACCAACTGGGTCTGTTAAAAACTAACCTCGGTTAGTTTAGGACCAACAAAATAAAAACATTGACAAGTTTGGACTGTTATTATACAAGTTTCAAGTTGGGATTATTCTCTTCCAACCCTCAAAGTTAGGATTAATTAATTCAATTTCCCCTATAAATAATAATAATAAAATTTTAATGAACACTTATCCAAATATGATTACACGGTTATATAAAACCGTTTTTTATATCACACCTAAAAATACATTTATACAAATATTTAATAATATTTTCGTAATGTTTCACTGTTTCATTGATATATGAAAACGATGTTAATCGATCATAATCTTCATATCTATACTAATTATCATTTAGATTGTCATGTTGGTGGAGTGGAGTGGTAAAGGCAATAAAGATGATAACTCAGCCTCCTTCAAAGGTCGTAAGTTCAAATCCGACTTGTTTAACACACAAAGTTTCGACTCTTGTAGCGGCGCAACTGGTATCAAGAGAATCATAGGTTATGGTTCCTTTGAGGACACCGTTTGAACCCGTTAAACATGTGTTATGTTATGTCCTCTGTAGAGAAACCTTAGGAGTTCTCGAACGGGGTTAGTCTCACAACCCTACCTAAGACCAACGAGTCATTCCGAAAAATTCGCCGTTCTAAGAAAACAAACTTAATCGATAGATTCAATAAGTTTTAATATTAACTTCAAATTCCCAAAACTGGAAAGCAACTTTTCAAATTGACACATGTAGGAAGAACAAATTCAACAAATTAACATAAAAAATTATAAATTATTAATCTAGAACACAAGTAAAATGATCAATTTATCGAAATTAAGCTTAAAGTAAACACAGTGATTAACTTACCGATGAATTCGAAACCGTAATTGGGATTGAAATTGTTGAAATCAGAGTAGTGAAGAAAAGCTTTGAATTGTACAATTTGAAGAGATGAAACGATGAGAGAGAGAGAGAGAATCTGATACGTGTATGTGTATATGTATATGTATGTGTATATATATATATAGAGAGAGAGAGAAAGAGAGATATGCTAAAATAGGATGTGACAAAATATAACGGAAATAAAGTAAAGTTATAAGGAAAATAAAATAAGCTGATAAGGAAAATAGAATTAGAATGAAATAAAAGGATGTGTGTGCTACGTATCTGTAACGGCCGATGCGTTCTTCTTGCAAGCTTATCCTGAAGAGTGGACCTAGTTTAGGATTTACTTCTGGATAACGATAAATAAAATAATAATAATAATAATAATAATAATAATAATAATAATAATAATAATAATAATAATAATAATAATAATAATAATAATAATAATAATAATAATAATAATAATAATAATAATAATATATACCGACTTTGCATGAAAAAGTATGGCAATGCTAAGTGTGAAGCTATGTGCTGTTTACGTTTTGTTTTGTTACAAAAGTGATAGCGATGCTAGTTTAAATATTTATAAGCCTTAAGGGCGCTCAACTGGTTTGCTTTTCACTTCACTGATTTCTACCAATCTTACACTGTCACATCACTTTACTGATTTTCTTCACTGAAACACTTTTTTGTAGGCAACACTCCACTGATTCTTTACCCAACTATCCATTATTTTCACACATAATAATAATAATAATAATAATAATAATAATAATAATAATAATAATAATATATTATTATTATTATTATTATTATTATTATTATTATTATTATTATTATTATTATTATTATTATTATTATCATAAACTAAGTTATATTACGGTTAATTTCAGAATTTCTTTTAGAAACAAGATATATTTAAAAAATATATATATACTAGATAGAACTTCATTTTTAACTAACTATTCTATATGTTTAAATGTCAATGTTGATGAATAGTGTAGCCTTCATTTCGAGTAGGTGTTATATATTAAGTGTTTCGATAATGGTAAGAAAAGAATCTATGGTGTAGTTGGTTTGGCTGTTGGTGTGTGATGTTTGTTGTTCCGGTTCGAATCTCTATAGCGACGGTCTTGAGCGTATTTTTTCCTGCTTTTTTTTTTAAATCAAAATCAAACTTAAAAAAAAGTAAGAAAGTGGGCTAACAGGTGTTGTGTTTCTTGGCATGCCACGTCAGCTGAGTGTTTAGTCACTATTCCACTATACTTTGAGTTGTTTATAAACCTTTTATTTTAAGTGATTCATTTAGGTTTAGTTCTTTGGTTCATCGCAGCAGCTGAAACAAGCCGCATAACAGGTAGAATCTACAACTAATGTCGATGAATTATTGGATGCATGTTTGGTTTACTTCATGTTTTAATGTTTGTTCAATTTTTTTTCCTCCTTTGATTTTGCGCAGCAGCAGAAGCAGGCACAGTAACAGGTACTAACATGTTTGGTTCAGTTTATGTTTTAATGTTTGTTGCAAATATAATCGTGAATAATATCATGTTAAAAATCTGTTTCTTTGGTGTTCTTTCCAAGTTCATGTTTTAATGTTTGTTGCAAATATTTAAAGAACGTCATTTTTAAAATATGTTTTTTGGTGTTATATTTTGATTTTTTAAAAATGTGCCGTTTTGAATCTGTTTTTGGTTTAAACCCAAATAAGTTGGTAGGTTTGTTTCTTGATCATGTAACTCGGATTTTTGGGGTTAGCATATGGTTGTTTATGTGTTGCTAGCCAAATAAGGTGCTAAGCTGTTTAGAACAATATGTTGATTAGATGTTTGAGAGGCTTCGTTGAGGTTGTGATGTTTCTTTAGAGCTAACATATGTTCACTTTGTTTTTTTTTTTCAGGTTTCTCTGCAACAGTATTGGATGCAGGTATGTTTTCTATTTAAAATTTATTTTTGGGTTATGTTAGACCATGTTGCAAAAATAGATAGTACCTTGGTTGTTTTTTTTAGAGTGTTTGTGCTGGTGGTTCGCGCCATCCGTTAGGTAATTAGTAGGGGAACGCAAGACGTGGCTTCTTTGTTTGTTATAATTATTGTGGAAAGGTGGTTGTGGATGTCTGCATTATGTTGCTCAGATTAGTTAACCTGGTGTTGCATAAAATGTGTTGGTCGTGAGGTGCGTGTGCATGTTTTTTCTGGTTGTTTCCCGGTTGTTCAATGAAATTGTTTTCTTGGTTAGAAAAACAACCTTTTGTTTGTTTCATATATACACGCCTAATTTCTTGAATCCCAGAAATTTCTTCTCCAAATTGAGTAAGATTGTTGTTATTATTATTATTATTGTTTGAAAGATATTGTTATGAATTTATTAGGATAAAAGAATTGACCCATTGGAATTTTGGAGAGAAATTTTTAACAGAATGATATTGGTATGAATCTTGAATTTTAAAGCTACTTGCTTTAACATAAGAGACATAGTGAATTTAGTGTTCTTGGTTGTGTTAAGAACTCATTAGGCTAAATGTTGGTAGATTCAGAAAACATTGCAAAAAGAGTTTAAGTAGGGGTGAGCGTCTTAATGCGACCTGGACTGGACCGGGACTAACCCGAATGTACTATAATAGCGGTCAGTTCTTGGTCCGGTTTGGTGGAAACTTAGAGAAACATGAGAGCGATCTATAAACCCAAAAGTTGAATTAAAGAATAGCGATTGTGGTTGCGAGATTCTGGGATTTGCGGTGGTTCAATTCGAGGGTTACAAAATGTTCAAATTGTTTGGCAACGTTCGCGGTGGTCAATTTGAGGTTCTGGGTTCGTCAGGGAAGATGGCAACCAACGCGGTGGTGCTGACACATAAGGGTCGCGGTATGTTTTATAGGTGAATACATGAGGGTAGGAGATTCTGGATTCCTTGAGTTTTGGTACTTGCGGTTAGATAAATGCCAACAATGTGGAATTAGTCCTATGATTTTTGGTACTTGCAGTAGATAAGGAACAACCCATTGCAAACTTCTCTACGTTCTTTTTTAACTTCTTTGCATATTGGTACTTGTAGTAGATATGAAATAATCAACAATCAATGACAACAATTTTGAACCAGTGTCATGATTTTTGGTACTTACATTATCTAGCATACGATGGTTTTATACTTGTGTTTATTCCACAGTTTTATTAGTAGGATACATGAATATGCGTTAGATAATAATACACAGCTGCAAATTCCATACTTTTACAACGGTTATATTAGTATGCATCAATTCTATGCTCTTGCAGATTCCACGCTTTTATTAGTAACTTAATTATATGAATATGTATATGATAATAATACATGGCTACAAATTCCATAGTTTGTTTAATAACTTTTTGGTGGGCTTCAAATTATTCCTTTGTGGCGTGCATCCAGTAGGAATTGAACCTACGAATTCGCCAATTATGAGTTGGGTGCTTTAACCATTCTTCTTTTTTGTGGTTCTTTGTTTGTATAAATATGAAGATTATGGTTTGTTTTGTGAGGTTAGAATATGAGGTCGTCAATGGTTGGTTCGATATTAAAAAAATGGTGGAAATAAAATACACTCAACTGGACCAGTTATGTGGCCAGTTCCTGGTCTGATAGGTCCGACCGGTCTGATTCTGAAAACAAAACTTTAACATAATATTGCAAAATTTACACCTCAAAAGATAAGAATATTATGTTTCTTTAACTGAAAAAAATCAACACATTTCAGGTATGGGAACCTGAAGAATGTCTAGGAGTATGATGTAACCAAAGCATATAGGATAGCAATGGAAACATGGGGAAACTAGGTAGAAATCAGCATAAATTCTCATGATCAGAAGGTGTTTTTTGTAGGAACCGCTCGTGTAAAATTAAATAAACCAGAACTAAAATTACGATTACAAAGAAATATGAAAACAGAAGTACAATACAATTACGACTGAAAGAAACAAATACAAGAAAAGGAGTAGAAGCAGAATAAGAACAAGCTAAGGATCGTGTTGAACACGGGGCCCTTAAAACAAATACCGAGTCTATTAACAAGAACTCGTTTTGTTTCCCAGGGTACAACAGCCGGAACAGCTAGAGTGCTGCCGGAGCTAGCTCTGACCCGAAGTATACCTGAAACAAGAAGAACAGAAAGAAAGAAAAGAATTGCTGGAGAAGAAGAGAGCTGATTTCAGATCAGTATGTCTGAGGTGTGTCTTCAACCAGCTCTCCTTGGTATTTATAAGAGTCTAGCACGAATCAGTTTCGGAAAGCATTAAAAACGAAAAATAAATGTCATTGAACGTCTTCAATGGCATTTATTACGTTCTTAAAGTTTCAGACGAAACTGCTTGACCAGACAGTTACACTGCTGAGCTGTTACTGATCTGCTGAGAAGTTGAAAAGCCCGCGCGATCGTCCATCTGCGCCCATGCGCACGACGTAACTCTCGTTCTACGTCAGCGGACCAGATCTGTGTCTGCGCTGAACTTTACGTTCTACATCAGCGGAACGACTCGTCACTCCGAGCGCCTGCGCGGAAGCATCCGCGCAGACCAGGACGCTACCTGGTTGTCTGCTCGTACTCGCGTGCCATCACCAACCTCTGTACCTCGAACCTGCTTTCAAAAATACTAAGGCGGCTCTCAAGCGGCTCGCGGTGATGCATGTGTGCGAAGTGCAAAGTGCGCCATCAAAGCGCCACATTGCGCCCATCGCCCACGCCACGCGCGTGTGCGAGTGCGTGTGCGAGTTGGGGTGCTCCGCACCCTTCGCGAGTTCCACAGTGTGAGCTCCTATGAAACAATAAGTAAGGAGCGTTCCTCCTTATATACCACTCATGGTATCAGCACTCCTCCTATGTGGGACAAATTCCACCATGTTTCATTTCAGCAACAAATGTTTCAATCACCAATCTTTAAGCATCGATATCTCATTCATCTTAGCTCCGTTTTGGACGTGGTTTGGTTCGTTGCGAAGCTCTCACAACATAGAACATAAACCCACAAACAAATATATGATTAAACCTCTGTTTCAAATATATATTTCTGTCCAAAGTTAGGAAAAACTCATTTTCCTATATTTTGTGAAAATAACATCTTCACTAAATTTCCAACAATCACCCACATGAATGGAGATCGATCCATTCTTACAAGTTTACAACGATACAATTCGACAGTTGAGCGTTGCAGGATAGGTAGGTTTTGCCTTGGAACCTTCCTTTGTGAAGCATACTTAGCTTACTAGCGGTTAGTATAACTTGATGTCTTTGAACTAACCCCCGTTTGTGTAAACGACAATACACCTCACACAACGCCACACTTGATTTAGCCAACCCCTCATTGTTGTGTCCGTTATGGTCATGGACACTCCTGGTTCTGCGAGAGCTCTAGGATTTGCGCCTCCCCACAAATCCATTCGAAGCGACCCTACTTCTCTCTAACATAGGTGATTCCCCTAAATCATTAAAAGCAAAAGTTATATTGATTTACCACAATCATTAAATTAAATATGCTTAACCTCGACACACTGTCACTGATTGGAATGAACTAGGAAGTATATACTCCCTTTAGTATTTTGGGGTGCCCCCCACAGTGACTCCTTTTGGTCATATAATTAAGTTGTCCAATTGAATTTAGATCTTGGGATCTCCAGTCAACTAGATTAGGTTTCCCTCATACTCCCTTTTTGCGTGGGCTTTAGTCCCATTCCTCTTGACGACATATATACTATCTCTTTGCTTAAGCCTTTCGTTAACAGGTCCGCAATATTATCCATTGACTTCACATAGTCAATCGTGTTAACACCCGTTGAGAGTAGTTGTCGTATTGTTTTGTGTCTACGTCTTATGTGCCTCGATTTGCCATTATACATTGTGCTTTGGGCTCTACCAATTGCCAACTGGCTGTCACAATGTATGCAAATAGCTGGTAAAGGTTTACTCCATCTTGGAATATCCTCCACAAATTGATGTATCCACTCCACCTCTTCTCCACACTTATCTAAGGCGATAAATTCAGATTCCATCGTCGATCTTGCTATAACAGTTTGCTTCGAAGACTTCTAAGATATAGCAGCACCCGCAAGTGTAAACGCATAACCACTTGTTGATTTGGAATCTTTTATATCCGAAATCCAGTTCGCATCAGTGTATCCTTCAACCGCTGCTGGATGACGGGTATAATGCAGTCCATAGTCCCGTGTGTATCTTATGTATCTCAGCACCCTCGTTATACTTTTCCAATGTTCATCACTTGGATTACTTGTATATCTACTTAGCTTACTCACCGCGTATGCTAAGTCGGGTCTAGTACATGTCATTAGATACATTAGACTGCCAATGATCCTTGGATACTCTACCTGAGCAACACCCTTTCCTCTATTTTTAACTAGATGGTGGGTGGTATCAATTGGAGAACGAGCTATAGCCTTGTCTCCTGAACTGAATTTTTCAAGGATCTTGTCCACATAATGAGATTGAGTTAGAACAAAACCATGTTGGGTTCTAAGGATTTTTACTCCAAGAATAACATCCGCTAGACCCATGTCTTTCATAGCAAATCTCCCTTTCAACATGTCTTTAGTATATTTAACCATCTTATCATTACTCCCAACAATAAGCATATCATCCACATATAGACATAAGATCACATATCCTCCTGGCGTGTCTTTGGAATAGACACATTTGTCGCACTCATTTATTTTGAAACCATTGTCAAGCATGACTTGGTCAAATTTATGATGCCATTGTTTTGGAGCTTGCTTCAGTCCATACAAAGACTTGACAAATTTACATACTTTGCCCTCTTGTCCTGGGGCAGAGAAACCCTCTGGTTGCTCCATGTAAATTTCTTCTTCTAAATCACCATTTAGAAATGCAGTTCTTACATCCATTTGGTGAACATCCAAATTTCTTAAGGTCACAACCGCAAGAACCAATCTTATAGAGGTTATTCGTGTTACAGGAGAGTAAGTATCAAAGTAGTCTAGACCTTCCTTTTGTCTAAATCCTTTGATCATGTGACACCCGGCAAACTCAGGTTAGTAACATTGACTAAACTAGTAAGTCTACCTTAGCGAGTCATGCATATTATGTACTTAACTGGGTCAGTCGAGTCGTTACGATGATTCTGGGAATCATCGGGAGTCGTTACGATGATTCTGGGAATCATCGGTAGTCGTTACGATGATCCGCGGGATCATCGGGAGTCGGTCCATAACCATGTGTACAAGGATTGGTGATTCGTGGAATCGCCGGGTTTAACGCACACACGCAAGTCTCGAGTCCCGGGAATTGGTGAACAGATGTAAACGTGTTAGTTATCATGCATTATGTGTTTGTAATCATTATGTGACTTGTCGGTACGTGAATACGTGTTTATATGTGTTAAAATAGTGTTTAACGCGCCAAAAACCCGTTCTGGAATCATACAGGCGAATAGGAGCCTGGGGAGCTCCTAATCGCCACCTGTATAGGCGATTAGGGGGATGCTGAAGGCGATTAGGGCCCTAATCGCCAGTATATAGGTGATTAGGAGTCCTACTCGCCTGAACTGCTCTCCTACTCGCCTGTACTGATGTGCACGAGTCAAAACACCTATAAATACAACCCTTGACTCTCCAAACACCACTTGTGCAACCCTAATTGATCCTAAGCCTCCCACACACCTTGAAACACCTCTGGAACTTGTTTTGCTTCAAAACTCACCATTTCTAAGCTTACACACCTTTCTTTGATAAAATCCAAGGTGTGTTCTTCATTCTAAACCTTTGTAATGTTATTGTTTTGGTTCCCCAAAAGTCCAGACCTTGTTTTGATAAGAATGAGTCTTTAAAAACCTTGGAAATGAGTTCTAAAACAAGTCTACACCATAATACTTGCTATATGTGAAGTATTGATGCATATGATGATTTTTGGTGATTATAACATGAATGTTTCCATGAATTTGATGTACTTCTGATGTGTAGGAGTTGTTAGGATGTTTATCTATGAGTTTAAGCTATTGTTATAGTGTTTAGATGAAAGTATGCATTTTGACCCATTTGGGTGATTCTTGAAGAATTAGGATGTTATGATATGATTCATTGCTTGTTTATGGTTAGGAATCATGCTAGAATGATGTTATAACATAGGGATGATGAATTGCAAGTTGTAGGAGGTGTAATCTGATCTTTACTACTTAAGGAAAAATTTCATAGTTAATGAAACCTAGTATTTTTCCATTTTTGGAAATAATCACACCGAGGCCGTTTGCTCAGAGATAAATTGGGGGGTTTTTGCTTGGAATGGATTGGCTAATAGTTTAGTTTTGATATTGGGTGTTTTTACATGTTTCGGATCTGATTTGGAGGGTTTAACGCGCGAAAACGCGCGACAACAGTGCTTGGGCCGAATAGGGCTCTACTCGCCTGATGTATCAGGCGATTACAGCCGATTCGCCTGATACATCAGGCGAATAGCACCCTACTCGCCTGTATAACCTCCCTATTCACTACTTGACTTTTCCTAATCGCATGTAAGTTTCCTAATCGTGTGAACTGCTGTCGTAAACGTATTTTGGCATCCCGGAACATGATTTGACACCTAGGAACATGATAGGAACCCCGAGATACGCCCAATGGCTTAGTAACACGTGTTCGGACCTGTTTATGCGTTAATTGAACATTATGCTAGACTAGGTGAACTCTTGCGCGTATTAAGTGTTTAATTGCATATGTTGCATGATGTCTTGTATTTGTCTAACACGTGAGATGTCGAGTCTTGTCTGGTACGGTCGGTTTAACAGTCAAAGGTGTTTTCAAATGTTTATGGTTATGGTCTGGATATTCGTAGGTCGCCGCTATTTGGGACTATTATTGCATAATTACTTAGCTGTTTTCAAGTAACGCAACCTAAGGTGAGTTTCACAGCCCCGCTTTTACTATTTTGCTTTCGGGGGAGAAACATGCTACGTACGAACTTATTAAAGGTCATGTTATACTATGGACACTTTATGTTACTATACGGCTTTTATGGAAAGTCCCAGGGGGAAACCATGAATGTGCGGGGATGCACAACGAGGGAAATGTGGATAGATCTATTGGGCCTCACAAACCCCACTCGACGGCGGGGATGTCGGGCGGGTGCATATTGTCTCTAACTCTCGGGTTATCGAGGCATCGGTAACCCAGTCAATCTGGGCTGGATTCATATTTTTGGTACATGTTTAGTAATGGGTTCCCAACCGTAGTAGTAAAAACACTTAACGTCTAGCTAACGTTCTTATGACATAGTATTAATGGAAATGATCTTTGTGAACTTGTAACAACACTTTTATAAAAGAAAACTTGTGAACTTACCAGCATTATATGTTGTCATTTTTGGCATGTTTTCTAAGGTCGCTAAGGTAGCAGTCAATGGGCTAGGCGCACGAAGTCATGCACAGCGTCTAATATTTTGAAGCATATTAAACAATGTTTTGTAAACAATGATATGTCTTTTGGTTGTAAACAAGAAATGCTTCCGCTGCTCGTTTACGGCTCAAAGCATGATATTTTGGTTTTAATATATATATATATATATATATATATATGAATGCATGTTTGTTGTATGTTTATTGTGATCGTTGACTGAGATCTTGGTGTGTCACGCGCCTCGCGGTAAAACCCCGCATGTGGAATTTGAGGGTGTGACAGATCACTAATCTAGCCTTGTATTTATCAATACTTCCATCAGTTTTCATCTTCTTCTTGAATATCCAACGATATCCAAGAGGTTTACAACCCGGTGGAAGATTTACTAACTCCCAAGTATGATTTTGCAATATAGAATTAATTTCATTCTTAATTGCTTCTTTCCATTGAGGTCCTTCTGATGAGGAAACTGCTTCGCGGTAGGTATTGGGCTCACCTTCTACCATGTAGCTCAAGAAGTCTGGACCAAAGGATTTTTCAACCCTTGCCCTTTTACTTCGTCTAAGCTCACCTTCCTCAACCTCATGTCGTTTATGTCTTTCCTATTGAATTCCATCGTCAACCAATGTTGATGGACCTGCTTGGTCATCGTTAATTTGCATTGATGATCTAAGAAGTGTTTGTCCTAACATAGGAAACACATGTTCAAAGTACTCGACAAAATTAGGATTTACCTCCATGAAAGTGTTTTTGAGTACATCGGGATTCTTGGATTCATATACAAGAAAACGATTCGCAGTACTTTGATGTGCATATCCAATGAATATGCAATCAACAGTTTTGGGGCCTATCCTAAGAGCCTTAGGAAGTGGTACAGTCACCTTGGCTAGGCACCCCCACACTTTCAAGAATTTGTATGAAGATTTTCTACCTTTCCACAACTCGTAGGGAGTCTCGTCCCTAACTTTTAGAGGTATCCTATTCAAAAGATAATTAGCCGAGAGAATGGCGTCCCCCCACATTTCACGGTTCACTCCCGAACTTATCAACATGGCATTCATCATTTCTTTTAATGTGCGATTCTTTCGTTCCGCGATGCCATTTGATTGTGGGGAATAAGGTGGTGTACATTCATGTATTATGCCACTTTTTGCGCATAAATCAGCAAAAGGTGCAACTTATTCACCACCTCGGTCACTTCTCACGGCCTTAATTTTCTTTTTAAGTTGATTCTCAACTTCATTCTTGTATAAGGTAAACTTATCTATTGCCTCATCCTTACTCTTGAGTAAGTCTACGTAACAATATTTGGTGCAATCATCAATAAACGTGATGAAATATTTATTCCCACCAATTGTAGGAATTGCCTTTAAATCACAAACATCGGTGTGAATTAAATCAAGGGGTTCGGTTATTCGTTCAACCGATTTGAATGGTGATCGTGTTAGTTTGGATTCAACACATGCTTCGCATTTAGAATCGGATTCAATGTGGAATTTTGGTATGCTATTCAATTTAATCAAACGACACATTGAATTAAAATTTACATGTCCTAGTCTACCATGCCAAACATTCGAAGACTCAATCATGTAAATAGAAGTAGTAGGAGTTTTATTCATTGAATTGTTCACAACCATTACATTCATTTTGAATATACCATTAAGGGCATAGCCCTTTCCTACAAACATTCCACGCCTAGAAAGAACAAACTTGTCCGATTCAAACACTAGACGAAATCTAAACTTGTTGAGCATCCAACTTGATACAAGATTCTTACATAGCTCTGGCACATACAGCACCTTGCTCAACGTGAGGTCCTTCCCCGAAGTCATCCTCAAAATCACCTCGCCTTCACCCTTGATGTCGGCAGTAGCTTTATTCCCTATATAAAGCTTGTCTTCACCCGTGAATTCCTTGAATGTAGAGAAAAGAGCCTTGTCTCCACAAACATGGCGGGTTGCACCAGTGTCAACGAACCAGCCTGGTAGGTTTTCGCCCACCACGTTGACTTCATCTTCAACCATACCACCTTGCTCAGTTATCATTGCTATGAGAGGCATGCCATCCTCGTCCACCATATGCGTGCGGTCACGCTTAGGCTTCTTGCATTGGTTGGCACGGTGGCCTGTCTCTTGACAGTTGTAACACACACCTTGGAAACGCTTCTTTTTCATAGTCCCTTTTTTCGGTCCAAGGTCCACCTTCTCTTTCCCTTTGTCCTTCTTTCCCTTATTCTTGTTGCCTTTGGAGGATTGCCCAATTTCCACAACATTAGCCGAATCTTGGACAAGTCTACCTTTTTGGGCAATTATGTTTTCCTCTTCAATTCGAAGACAAACAACAAGTTCCTCCACAGTCATCTTCTTTCGTTTATGCTTAAGATAATTCTTAAAGTCAGTCCACGAAGGAGGTAACTTTTCAATCATTGCTGCCACCTGAAATGTCTCACTAAGTATCATGCCCTCCGCGTAGATTTCATAAAGTATAATTTGTAATTCTTGGACTTGATTCATGACTGTTTTAGAGTCAAGCATCTTATAATCCAATAAACGGGCTACAACGAATTTCTTCGTTCCAGCATCCTCCGTTTTATACTTCTTATCTAAAGACTCCCATAATTCTTTGGCAGTCTTTATTGTATAATAGATATTATACAATCCATCCACGAGGCCGTTTAATACATAGTTATGATACAAGAAATCCGAATGCTTCCAAGCATCTAACGCACTCTGAAATTGAGCGTCGTTATCCCCTTCCTTAGGTTGGGGAGCGGTTTCTGTCAAGAACCTCGCAAGGTTCAAAGTGGTCAAATAGAAGAACATCTTCTGTTGCCACCTCTTGAAGTTCAAACCCGAGAACTTCTCAGGTTTTTCAGCATGATTAGCCACAGTGGACGCTCCCACTGTGTTGGCAGTCAAAGGGGTACCAAGAACAGCTTGGTTCACGTTGTTGTTGTTGTTATCACTAGTCGACATTCTGAAAAATTTCAACCAAACACGTTAATTTTTCATTTTTATAAAACACTATTTATAAAAAAAAAACGTCAACTATATATAAAAAAAATCAAAATAATAGCAATTTGTGACTTCCAAGTCCAACTTTGAAGGCCAACAAAAAGTATTATTTCAATTTTAGACAAAGGTTTAAATGTAACCGTTAATGTTTTATAACAAGATAACAAACCATAGGCTTCTAAGTCCAACTTTGAAGACCGAACAGTAAGTTATAATGATTCGAAAAACCCAAAAAAATTTGTTTTTAAAACACAAACTATGTGAAACAAAACTGCTTGAATCACAAATATAATGGTTTTGTTATACACGAACGGTGTTTAAAAAAATTGTTTTAAGATTGTAGGAACCGCCCGTGTAAAATTAAATAAACCATAACTAAAATTACGATTACAAAAAATATGAAAGCAGAAGTACAATACCATTACAACTGAAAGAAACAAATACAAGAAAAGGAGTAGAAGCAGAATAAGAACAAGCTGAGGATCGTGTTGAACACGGGGCCTTTAAAACAAATTCCGAGTCTATTAACAAGAACTCGTTTTGTTTCCCAGGGTACAACAGCTGGAACAGCTAGAGTGCTGCCGGAGCTAGCTCTGACCCGAAGTATACCTGAAACAAGAAGAACAGAAAGAAAGAAAAGAATTGCTGGAGAAGAAGATAGGTGATTTCAGATCAGTATGTCTGAGGTGTGTCTTCAACCAAGGCTCTCCTTGGTATTTATAGGAGTCCAGCACGAATCAGTTTCAGAAAGCATTAAAAAGGAAAAATAAATGTCATTGAACGTCTTCAATGGCATTTATTACGTTCTTAAAGTTTCAGACGAAACTGCTTGACCAGACAGTTAAAATGCTGAGCTGTTACTGATCTGCTGAGGAGCCCGCGTACGCGTCCATCTGCGCGCATGCGCACGACGTAACTCTCGTTCTACGTCAGCGGACCAGATCTGTGTCTGCGATGAACTTTACGTTCTACGTCAGCGGAACGATGTGCAAAGTGCGCCATCAAAGCGCCACATTGCGCCCATCACCCACGCCACGCCCCGCGCGAATGCGAGTGCGTGTTGGTGGTGCGGACCCTTCGCGAGTTCCACAGTGTGAGCTCCTATGAAACAATAAGGAAGGAGTGTTCCTCCTTATATACCACTCATGGTATCATCACTCCTCCTATGTGGGACAAATTCCACCATGTTTCATTTCAGCAACAAATGTTTCAATCACCAATCTTTAAGCATCGATATCTCATTCATCTTAGCTCCATTTTGGACGTGGTTTGGTTCGTTGCGAAGCTCTCACAACATAGAACATAAACCCACAAAGAAATATATGATTAAACCTCGGTTTCAAATATATATTTCTGTCCAAAGTTAGGAAAAACTCATTTTCCTATATTTTGTGAAAATAACATCTTCACTAAATTTCCAACATTTTTTATGACCATGTCACCAACACACTTGTGGTAAAGTCTTTGTATTCCTTTTTCCTTTAGTTGCATAATTAGTTAATGTGTTAAATATAATTGCAAAACTATGTCTGTCAGATGACTTTTAAGTTTTAAAACCTTAACCCGTCGCACGTACATTTCGGTTATAAGGACTAATTTAAATTTGGTTAGTTTCTTTTGAGCCATTTCAGGTGGTTTTGTATGTGAAATGTTATCTAGGGATCAAATTATTAGTTTAATATTTAAACACAACACTAACTAAAGCATGGGGCCAACTCTCAGGAAGCAACAATTGTTGTAACTCGCAATGAAAAAAAAATCAAGTTTATATATTAAAATTTGAGTAATAAACTTAATATTTTAAATAAAAGAAAATAAGAAAGGACAAAAGTCAATGTTCACACATCTCAATGTTCATCTTCTTCTTTCTTCTTCTCTACCATCTTCTTCAATACAACCAAAAGAAAAAAACACACACCAACTTTATAAATTTATATTTCAATTTTATCTTCTTCATCTCTAGAAAGATATATTATCATGGTTATACTTGGTTAAATAATAAGTAAGCATTTTTTTTAATTTATGAGGAGAGAGAATCTCATGGGTACCAGCCCGTTAACTACAACCAGATTTTGGTTCACGGGACCACTACAAGCATGGGTGGCGACGGTGTTACCGTGCTGGTAGTGTGGTACCCGTGACCAATTCTGGTAGCGCTCCGTCCCCCTAAGTGTATTGAGTATGTGGTATTTAGTGATAAGATTGTGTTGTATACAAATTAAAATCTATAAGTTCGTTTATAATGTAATTAGAACAGTAAATTGCCAAAACCGTCTCTGAGGTTTGGGTCAATATGCTTGTCCAGTCTAATCTTTTAAAAATTGCTTGAAAACTCCCTGACCTTTAAGAAAATAGGGCAAATCAGTCATACCACTTAACCCAGTTAGATTTTCTCAGTTATGTCAGGGGCATTTTCGTCAAGTCAGTTAAAATTTTTAAACCCAGCTAACCTTGTCCCCATTATAAACGTTTTAACCCTAATTGTACCTCTTATTTGTCATACCCCTCCTCATGCTTTCATCTCCCTCCAAAATCAACAACAATCAACAATCCTCTGCAATTCTTGCTACCCCTGTTGATCATGGATGACGACGAAGGATGGCGTGTCAGGGGAGACGGTCAAGAATTTGATCACGACTCCAAATATGGTGAGTACAAAAGTTTTTGTCTATGTTGTCTTAGTAACCTCTGTTTCTATGATAATGTGTTTCATAACCTCTGTTTCTATGATTATACAGGTTTAAGCAAAGAGAAGTTTTCGATTAAGCTTTATAATGCTGGTGAGTTTAGTGATCCTGATGTTGCAATGATGTATCTAAATGCCAAGTTTAACTACATTAATCATGTGCACACTGATTGGTTTGTTGTGGTAACGTTGTATGACTTTTTGTCTGAACTAGGGTACCTAGAAAGTGATGAAGTTAGGTTTTTTTATAAGCTGCGAGGACAAAGTCTAGATACTGGTTTAAGACCAATCCTATTTGATAAACAAGTCTTAGAACTACTCAAACTAGTTGAGACTGAGAAGCTAATTGAGGTATATGTTGAACATATAGTCCCGGACTATGAAACTTCAAAAAATAGAAAGGTTAGTGAAGTTGTTAATCAGTCTGATGAGGAAGAATTCTCATATCAGACACATTTGGATAAGTGGGAATGTACTGATAGTGAAGATACTGCGCCTGATAGGGATGTGGACAATGGATCATCTGATAGTGAGGATAGTGGTGATGCAAACACTAGGAACAAAAAGAAAAACAAGGATACTCTAGAGAATGACATGTAGAATGCAGAAAAGGATGATGATGAGGACTCTGACTTTATTGTAGATGAGGACAATTTAATTGAGGATAACGAGGTTGATATGGAAAACTACAAAGCTGTAGTAGACCCAGATGGTAGTGAAGGTGAGGAATCAGGGGATGAAATGGAAGATGAGGTTGAAGTAGATTTATAAGACTTTGACAGTTTGAGTGATGAGAATGAGCCTTATCTGAATAAATCAATTAGGAAGAAGAAGAGGAGAAGCAGATCAAAGAATGATGTCTGTCCCTTTTATGTTACTCAAACATTTATTTCTAGGGCTGTTATAAAGACGATGGTGAAGGACTTTGCTGTGACAACCAGGAGGCAGCTGAGAATAGTGAAGAATGACAAGGGTAGGTTCAAGGTTTGTTGCCAGTGTATTAATCCACAACTTGGTGATGGTTATGCCATTAATGCAGATAAGTCAAAGTTGGGGGCATTTCTGTAAACCCACCCAAAATAGTTATAAAAAAAGGAGAGGCAGAAGCCTCCACTTCAAAACCCAAGAAACCTAGAAAGAAACACCCCAAACCCACCTGTCCCTTTGCCCTTCACGTCTCCTATAGTCATGTAGTTGGGGCTTGGGTTGTTAAGACCTTAATCACAGATCATACTTGTCTTGAATGTCAGGGTGTTAAATTATGCACAGTTTCTTGGTTGGCTCAGGAGATAGAGCATATTGTTCAGTCAAGTCCAAGCATAACAGTTGATGGTATGAATGACCCATTTGGTTGACTGCATCATGACCCATTTAAACTGCACAGTCTTTTAAAAAGTGCTTGCAAAAGTGCACATTTCATGACCCATTTGGTTGACTGCAAACCTGCATGACCCATTTGACCTATTTGGTTGACTGCAAACTTGCAACATTATAATGTTTAACTGATACATGAACTGATACATAACAAATAGATCAAACAATTGCTTTGAAATAACATTCATTCATTAATTCTTGAGTCAAACTGATACATGAGAATTTCATAAAAAATACAACCATAACTACATACTATTTGACCCACTTGAGTTGTCTGACCTAAATGACACACAATACAAAATGATTAAAACCCAAGTTACACCCAAATACATCTTCAATCTTCTGTTGCACTATGTCAACCTTCCATTTTCGACAGTCAAGTTTGAAAGGGCCACCTCATGCACACAATCAGTACAGATTCGTTAGAAATTGAAAAATTAACAACTTAAACTTTTCAATTCGAAAACTTACCTTTCGATTACAACAATAGAATTGTCGTCCAGGGTTTATTGTCATCCACGAAGTCTTGATAACAGTTCCAGCACCACATGAGCAAACAACCATATTGATTACAGGTCAAATTGTTAGGGAAGAAGGATTTGTGGAATTTGGTTATGAACAATTAGGGTTTATTGGGATTTGGGGAAAATGAAGGGTTTATAAAGGGGACAAGGGTTGACTGAGTTTAAAAATTTTAACTGACTTGATGAAAATGCCCTTGACTTAAATGAGAAAATTTAACTGGGTTAAGTGGTAGGACTGATTTGCCCTTTTTTCTTAAAGGTCGGGGAGTGTTAAAGCAATTTTTAAAAGATTGGACTGGACAAGCATATTGGCCCAAACCTCATGGACAGTTTGGGTAATTTACTCTAATTAGAATATTATATACAATGGGTAACATAATGGTCTCCCCCCCCCCCCCCGCCTATATAATGGTGTTCCCCTAGTTATTGGGTGATGTGGCAAATGAGTAACGTCCACCACACATGATCTAATCTGATATGTATGGATTATAATTATTAATAAAATATGATCGATGAATGCCAATGTTTATGTATGTATGTGTTTATATAAGTAACTAAGCGCGCCTTACAATTTTGTTATATCCAAAACACTAAAAAACTATTATCAACAAAATAGCTACCAATTTTCATATCATAATTTAAAAAAGATATCTCACACAAACATGGATATATTTGTATTTATTACTTAATAACATGTTGTGAATGGAAAAAAAAAGGAGTCGCCCCTTTGCCCTTCCCATGTTTCGAACCTGAGACCTCAAACAATAAAAATGCACCAAAAACCAATCGACCACTAAGCCATGTTGTTATTTATTGTGAAATCATATATAATTATTACTAAAAAAGTGCATGGACCTTTAAAAAAAACTTGTCTTTCCCATGTTTCGAACCATAGACTTCAAACCATACAAATGCACCACAAACCACTCCACCACCAAGCCATGTTGTCACTTATTATGAAATCATATATATTTCTTAATAAATAAGTGTTTGTAAAAATAAAAAACCAAAAATCCCAAGATTTGAACCTGAGACCTCAAAGAACACAAATGCATTACAAACCACTCCACCACCAAGCCATTTGTGATTTATTATGAAACCATATATATATAAATATATGTATATATATATATATATTAGTAAAAAAGTGTTTAAACTAAAAAAAAGGAAAAGATGGTTGAATAAAAAATTAATAAAGTTACTATTTATTTTCATCATCTATAAATATTTATGATATAATATAATATAATATAATGACTTATGGATACGCTAATAAAATTGGTACAACATTGTTTATGATATTTGAGAGATCTTTCGTGTGTGACGTGATTTAGTTATAAGGGTTGAGTTGTTCTACAAAGGCTATAAAAAATGAGAAGGGTGAGAAGTCACTAGAAAATAACATGTGTCCAAAGGATTAAACAAGTGGGAGGGGTAATTTTGTTAAAAAAATATACACATGCAAATCACATGCCATTTCCACCTTTATTTTTAAATGTCCATAACTTTTTTATACGTCATCTTTTTTAAAAAAAAAAATATATACCATAAAATTGAGCGTCTTTTTATCTTTAATATGATTACTATATTGTTATACCTTTTGAAAAAAAAAAAGTCTAAAACCTAATTGCATAAGACACAATGGAGTGTAAAACACAATGAGCCCCAATTAAATATATAGGTATAAAACATAATCAACAGTCTAATAAAACACGATGGACGACATACTAAATACACAATGAATAGAAGATTAAAACACAATGAATACTTTTGAAAAAAAAAGTTGAAAACCCAGTTGCGTAGACATAATGGATGACATACTAAAGACACAATGAATACTTTTGAACAAAAAAAGTCAAAAAAACCCAGTTGGGTAAAACACAATGGACGACATAATGAGGACACAATGAACAGAAGACTAAAACACAATGAATACTTTTGAAGAAAAAAAAGTTAAAAACCCAGTTACGTAAATATAGGGTATAAAACATAATCAACAGTCTAATAAAACAAAATGAACGACACACTAAAAACACAATGAATAGAAGACTAAAGCACAATGAATACTTTTGAAAAAAAAAAGGTTAAAACCCAGTTGCGTAAGACACAATGGATGACATACTAAAGACACAATGGACAGAAGACTAAAACACGATGAATAATTTTGAAAAAAAAAGTCAAAAACCCAGTTGCATAAAACACAATGGACGACGTAATAAGAACACAATGAACAAAAGACTAAAACATAATGAATACTTTTGAAACAAAAAGTTGAAAACCCAGTTGCGTACGACGCAATGGAGATAACGTAAAACACAATAAGTATCAATTAAATTTGCAATGAACAATCTATCTATATAATAAATGAGTAACTCTAGGGTCGAATGGAGACCTTATAGAGGGCCTCTAGGATCCAAGTAGGTATACGGAGCTCCAGCTTTGTATCTATAAAAGCCGTTATGTTTTTTATTCTTCATTCTTCCTTCAATCTTCAATCGTCCTTAACAATTCTTCCATTCTTCATTCTTCATTCTTCTTTTTCATTTTCTTCGAGGTAATCTTGCATCAGTTTTACTCATTTTCTATTCTTAACAATATAAGAAAACATCAAACGTTTGATTTCTGCAAATCATCCTATTTTTTTGTTTTATATCCGATTTATACAGTTATATCATCCTATTTTTTGTTTGATTTCCGATTTGTTTGATTTCTGATTTATGCAGTTATATCATCCTATTTTTTTGTTTGATTTCTGATTTATACAGTTATTGTAAAAGATTTATGTAAATCGTGTGTTTAATCCGTTTTATTCATTTAAATGAAACTGATTTTTTGAAATGTATTCGTTTGAATTTTCGGAGTTGTATTCGTTTGTTGTTTCGCTCGTTCATTTGTCTAAATCCTTTTCAAGAGTCTATCGATTTTGTTTATTTTTTCTGATTCAAAATATCGATTCTGTATCCATTCGTTTGAATCTTCGGATTCAAAATATGACACAAGAAACTGGATTTGATCCTCTTATGTTAATTTTGATTATTTGTTGAAGAGGTCATTTCAATGTTCGAACTCTGTATTTGAAACATGAAACCGACTTCTTAAACATTCAATCAGATTTATTATTTGAAAACCAAAACATAATGTAAAGCAACATAAAAAACATATATATCGAATGGGTTTTGTTATTGTTTGTTATTGTTTGAATCCGATTTAGTCATTGTTAAAAGAAGTGTCGTCAAATTCTGTAAGTACTAACCGAGCATATATCAAATCCAGAATTTGTGAGGTTTTGTCCTAAATCCTAAATCTGTTTCAACCGTTAAATTACAATATTTACAATACATGTGATAAAGATTGTAACTTACACGTCTTTACAGTGTAATTTATTTATAAGTCATAATTTGAATAAAAATATTCTCTTACTCTTAATATGTAAATATTATGAGTTTGCTTACACATAATTTAACCGAATTATATTGATATTACTCATAATTTGACAGAATTAAATTGAATTACTCATAAACTCATAATTTGACCAAATTAAATTTTGGACTTACACAATTATTCTCTTACTAAATTTACCATGTCATTTATTTATAACTCATAATTTAACTTAAAATTATTCTCTTGCTCATAATTTGTAAATATTGTAAATTTTCTATCACATAATTTGACCGAATTAAATTGAATTACTCATAATATGACCGAATTAAATTATTCTCTTACTAAATTTACCGTGTCATTTATTTATAAGTCATAATTTGACTTAAAATTATTCTCTTACTCATAATTTGTGATAGTTGATAATCATTTAGTTTTCTAATTTTAAGCATTTGTCATTGATTTAAGGCAAATTTCAATCTTTCTATTTTTAATCTTCGTCAATTAAATTACACGGAACCACATTTATCACACTTGCTTTACACACCATAAACTGAACGTGGAAGCATTCGAAAATGTTGTGACATCCGTCACTTTTCTTTTTATTCTATTTTTATTTTTGTATATAATAATAATAATAATAATAATAATAATAATAATTCATTTTATTTGTTATAAAATATATATATATATATGTAATTCATAAAACTCATTTTTTAGAAACCTTATCTCCAAAACCATAACCATTTCCATAACCTTTAAACCCGAACCAAACCCACCCTTATTAATCCTAATTTTCGGAGCCCAAGTATTGAGCCCAACCATCCAGAAGCCCAACATAACCAGCCCAAACCCCCTTCTCTCCACCTTTTCAAAAAAAAAAAAAAAAAAAAAAAAAAAAAAAAAAAAGAGCCTCCCAGGACTCGAACCCGAGCCTGGGAGCGGTCCACTCGAACACACACACGCCAACAACCAACTGGGCTACACCCCATGATGCGTTTATTATCCAAGCCATATACATATATACACACTTAAACCTATACTTCTCCTTCCCCTTCCTCAGCTGTTACGCGACCAGCCATCACCCACATTAAAAATCTGTCAAACACCATCTTTGACCATCTAATTGAGACTAATATGGAAACCATGCTAAGATTAGATGATTCGGTTTTGACCAAACACGTCACCACACGTTTACTGATCGAAATTCCAGCTCTAAATGAGCATGATTCACGCGACCTTGACCATTGACGAGTCAAACGCAGAAAACTTCCAAAGATGCAACATCATTATAAATTGAACCTCGGTTGACAACCTCTATGTGCCGAAATCTATCTCTCCACTCTCAATTTTTACTGAATCCTAATAATAATCTGCAAGAAGCTCGTGGTTTGACTTTTCGTTTGACCTATCATTCGAATGCTATAATCTCACTGTAAGTCTAATTTTTTTGGTGAGTTATGTTAATTGACCCCTTATAATCAATAACTCCATGGTTAATTGACCTGTAATTGCGTGTTTAAAATTATTAAGGAATCTAGGGTTCTTAGCCTAGTTTGGGGAAGATGACACTGATACATTATCATTTAAATTTAACACAAATCAGAATCCATCACAAACAGATTCGTAGACCAGTTGGTTACCCTCCTTTGCTCCAGAACATGAACCGGCCTATGGCCCAGGTTCGATCCCCATGAGCTGCAAATTATTTGTTTTTACCATTCCATTTATATATGTTTTAACTAGTAATCCTTTAAAATACTTTTTAAATACTAAAAGTGCATTATAAATTCAACAAAAATTATCTTTAGTTAGTCTTATGATAAAGTTCACTAGCCAATTTTTAAATTTTCAAAAATCTGTTATTAATTATATAAAATAAATATTACAAGTTTATTCTATTATAATTATAAAATTCTATAAAAATATCAAAACGATTATATAAATTCTCACAAAAATTATTCTGGGTTTATATAACATTAAACATTTCTGAAATGATTTTTATTTCTGAAAAATCATTTATTTAATATTTTTAATCAATTTTTGTTAGTTTTAATCATAAATAAATCATAATAAATTCAATTTTCAATATTTTTGTACCAAAATTTTATATAAATTATTTATATCCATTTAGAACAGAAATGCTATTTTTAATTTAAAAATTCTTTAATTTTAATATTTTTAAATATTAAAGTTATATTTTGACAATTTTAAATAAATAGATTAAATATTCTATTTTTTTTTAAGAAAATAATTTTATAAAAATTATTTTCACACTTAAAACTTTATGATGTGACAATCTTTAATCTAAAATTTACAAAAAGACTTTTGTTCATATTCCTACTATTTATTAAACGTTTAATTTATTAATTAAACAATTTCATATCCCCAAATTAGGAACCCTAGAAAATACTTATAGACTTAGACTTATTTGTTACCTTATACATAGGGTGATACTTGGCAACGTTGGATTATAGTTATTAAATTCCACAAGACTTACCACCTTGCTAAGGTGAGTATTACTTATCCCTTTTTTTTCGCTTTTACAACTTTTGGGGTGATTCATGCACAAGTATACAAAACTTTCATATTCATTTATACACACATTTTTATTCATTTACAATTCATATACTTGTCTTGTTTATCTTTGTGCTTATGTTTGAACATGAACGTAGCTTACATACAAAATCATACATCTAGACATAACTTATGTTATGGTGCTCTTTACATATATACGTAACTTATGTTACGGTGCTCATTTAGACATAACTTATGTTATGGTGCTCTTTTAGACTTGACACGTGTTAGGGTGCTCATTATCAATTTCATTTTACCAACTTTACATTTGATCTTTGTCTTGTTTGGTTACTTGCGTGTTTACATAATGCCTTGGTGATGCTAGACACATGAATTGTACTACTTTTCAAACTTATACTATATGTACAAAGCTAGGTAGTACTCACCAACATCATATGTTGACAAAAATTTATTTTCGTGCATGTTTCAGGATAAGCTGCTTGACGCTTCACATAGGACTTTGGACTTAGATTAAATAAATCAATTATCTCTATTTTTGTTGTCTTGTAATTTATTTTCACATGTTGTAAAACAATATTCAATAATCAAATATTTACATTTTAGTACCATGAGCTTTTGAACAATCGTCACTACGTGGCACCTCGATGATTCCGCCATCGGTTGGGGTGTTACAGATTCGTATCAGAGCCATGGTTATAGGGAACTAGGTTATTAGATAAAATGGCCTAGACTATAACCGAACTTCAACTTTCATGCATAATATTCCTTAAATTACCATTCCCCTCATTTCCCTCTACTTTCCTTCCTCTATCTTTTCCTTCTTCTCTCTCTCCATTCTTCTCATCTTTCATCATGGTGCATAGAGATGATGTCCTACAGGGAGTGGAAAGTTTACATCATCATGGAACGGGAGCAGTATCTTTCATGAAGACACTCTTAGGCATGATGTCTACCCTTATTTTGCTCCCTCAGAGTTGTTGAGCCTTAATGAGTGTGATAGAACACGTGCAATCTGGAAGGGTGGATGACTGTACACTGGGTTTTCTTGCATAGGCAAGCATAGCGCATAAATCCAATAACGGACCTGTTATGCTTACCTGGGGATTCCTGGAGTGAGTGTCCACTTATAGGCTAAACCATGTCTTCTTTGATCACCATTGGGTTCAATTCCTTTGAAAAGTCAACGTTCTTGTTGGGCTTCACAGCTAGACAAGGGCACTCCAAGCATTTTATGCAAGTTTTTCAATAATACTCTCTCGTTTCATATACAATATTTTGTATTTCATGATTTTCATATATTGCTTACAAGTTCATACTTTCATAAACATCTGTACGGTTATACACTTACATTTTCTAATCTCATGACTATTCATTGACTGCCTCATAGATGTCTGCTCGCCGCATGCTCCGTGATGCCAACCAACGCACTGTTCGTGCTCCTGGACAACGTTCTGATCGTCGCCTCGCATCTTTAGTCGCTGAGCAAATTGCTGAAGTAATCCCAAACCTTGTCAGTGAGATAACCCAGAATAGTAACAGTGCCAACACAGGGGGTGCGACTCAATTTCGGTGCACTTTCAAACACTTTAACTCTTGCAACCCCACAAAATTCACTGGTGAGGAGGGTGCTACTGGCCTCCTCCAGTGGTTTGAAAGTATGGAGAGCACCTTTGTGAACAACGAGTGTGCTGATGAACTCCGCGTTCGCTATGCTACTAGTGCCCTTCAAAAGGGGGCGCTAACCTGGTGGAATGGCGAAAAGCGCAATCGGGGCGCTGATGTTGCATTATCTTTGTCTTGGACTGAAGTTAAGGAACTCATGATCGCCAAATTCTGCCCTAGGAACGAAATCAGGAAACTGGAGGATGAGTTTCGTGAGCTCAAACAAGACAGTGGCGAGAATCTTGCGTATAATACTCGATATCATGAACTCAACATATTGGTTCCACACATGGTCACCCCGGTCTCTCGAGCAATCGAAAAATATATCGAGGGATTACCTGATCTGATTCAAGACGTTGTCACTGGAGGAAAATCCACTACGGTGGAAGAAGCCATTCAGCTTGCGGCCACTTTAACAGACAAACACTTAAGGAAAGGAAACTTGGTTAGGAAGGGCACCAAGACGTCTACTGAGAAAACCACCAATGCTGTTGAACGATCTAAAACTGTTTTAGCAAAGGCCGCCACTACTTCTTCGAACTCTAAGAAACGAATGAGCGATAATCAGAACCATGCTGTTGTGGATCCTGTGACTCAGCCTCCTATCAAGAAAGCCTACACGGGAATCCATCCTCAATGCAACACTTGCAAGTATCATCACCCTGCAAATCTTCCATGTCGTCAATGCACTAGATGTGGAAGGTTTGGACACTTCGCCACTACTTGTCGTGTAACGGCTATGACACAGGATAATCATCAAACAGCTGTCCAGGAACCACTGCCGATTACTAACGGCCGAGCATGTTATAATTGTGGAGGCCCTAACCACATGCGACCTCAATGCCCTTAATTGAATAATGTAAACTGGGTGGCACATGGACGAGCTTTCAATATCAATATCAACGAAGCAAACGGTCAGGGTGACGCTAATCCCTCTGGCTAAGCCATGGATGGAATCTTCTTAAGACTCGAGAATTTAATACTTGTGTTTTCATTTTCTTAACCCTATTATCATTTTGTACCCAATTGTGTCGTACTCATAAGCATATAACATCTAGAAATTCCTTGCATACTATTGTGTACGAACGCAGGTTGGAAATTTATCATATTTGGTTACGTTTATTTCAATCGTAGAAGTTTATGACTCTACCTTACATTTTATTGAAACATTTGGACTTTATTTCCATGAAAATATAACTACTAAAAACTTGATACTTGATCCTACAAAGCTTTTCTAAAAAAACATCATGGTTTGATATATGAAACTTGATTTTTCCTTAAATTGACTATTCATTAAACATTTAATTATACATGATACTCGTAAACATGGCTGGCCAAATATGAGCTATTTCTATAGGCCACTAAAATAACACTTATACTTAATGGTTGTCGTACTTATAAACTTGCTTGCATGTGTGTATTATCAATTTGCATGTTGATCTATGAAAGACAACTACTACATTTATCCACTCAACTAAAACAAACATTCCACTTAAAGGGCTTCCCGGATGGGTGGTAGCCCATACTTAAATTTTGTTATGCTTGCAAGTCATTGTAAACCAATGTAATTGACCTCATTATTACATAGCCTCATTTCATTGATAACGTCTCATTGTAACCCAACGTGTTTGCTGTGTCATCTTCTTGTGAAACTTATTTGCTTTAATGTGTTGTTAGATTAGGATCATAGAAGGACATAAAACCCTAATGTAAGGTAAATTGATGATTCCGGTCCGGAACGTAATCATGAATTTACAGGTACGTTAGGGTAGTGTGAAATTCTATTAGAGTTTTTGGTAGGCATCCAGTACGTTTTCAAGGTATCAAAGGTGTGGTGGGTTAGCTGCGGTACACCCTATATATAAACACTAATGATGCATTGAAAGTGAGACCGGAAGTCGGACCAGGAACAAACTCTAGTTACTTAGTAGTCCATTTGGTCTTTCTATAGTCAATCAACTCGTACGTTTATTTTAGGATTCCTAAAACTTGAAATTTAGTGATTTACTAGATTCTTATTCTCCTTATTATTCGAGACGAACCTAATCAAATCCTTAACTCACACATATCAAACCTCTTATCCAAAATCATTCAAATTTTCCAAACCATAGTTATCTTAATTTTTACTCGAACATCCATAACCCTATGTTTCTAATAACTTCGGGACGAAGTTTCTAAAAGTAGGGGATGCTGTGGCATCCGTCACTTTTCTTTTTATTCTATTTTTATTTTTGTATATAATAATAATAATAATAATAATAATAATTCATTTTATTTGTTTTAAAAAAAATATATATGTAATCCATAAAACTCATTTTTTTAGAAACCTTATCTCCAAAACCATAACCATTTCCATAACCTTTAAACCAAAACCAAACCCACCCTTATTAATCCTAATTTTCGGAGCCCAAGTATTGAGCCCAACCATCCAGAAGCCCAACATAACCAGCCCAAACCCCCTTCTCTCAACCTTTTCAAAAAAAAAAAAAAAAAAAAAAAAAAAAAGAGGCCTCCCAGGACTCGAACCCGAGCCTGGGAGCGGTCCACTCGAACACACACACGCCAACAACCAACTGGGCTACACCCCATGATGCGTTTATTATCCAAGCCATATACATATATACACACTTAAACCCATACTTCTCCTTCCCCTTCCTCAGCTGTTACGCGACCAGCCATCACCCACATTAAAAATCTGTCAAACACCATCTTTGACCATCTAATTGAGACTAATATGGAAACCATGCTTAGATTAGATGATTCGGTTTTGACCAAACACGTCACCACGCGTTTACTGATCGAAATTCCAGCTCTAAATGAGCATGATTCACGCGACCTTGACCATTGACGAGTCAAACGCAGAAAACTTCCAAAGATGCAACATCATTATAAATTGAACCTCGGTTGACAACCTCTATGTGCCGAAATCTATCTCTCCACTCTCAATTTTTACTGAATCCTAATAATAATCTGCAAGAAGCTCGTCGTTTGACTTTTCGTTTGACCTATCATTCGAATGCTATAATCTCACTGTAAGTCTAATTTTTTTGGTGGGTTATGTTAATCGACCCCTTACAATCAATAACTCCATGATTAATTGACCTGTAATTGCGTGTTTAAAATTATTAAGGAATCTAGGGTTCTTAGCCTAGTTTGGGGAAGATGACACTGATACATTATCATTTAAATTTAACACAAATCAGAATCCATCACAAACAGATTCGTAGACCAGTTGGTTACCCTCCTTTGCTCCAGAACATGAACCGGCCTATGGCCCAGGTTCGATCCCCATGAGCTGCAAATTATTTGTTTTTACCATTCCATTTATATATGTTTTAACTAGTAATCCTTTAAAATACTTTTTAAATACTAAAAGTGCTTTATAAATTCTACAAAAATTATCTTTAGTTATCCTTATGATAAAGTTCATTAGCCAATTTTTAAATTTTCAAAAATCTCTTATTAATTATATAAAATAAATATTACAAGTTTATTCTATTATAATTATAAAATTCTATAAAAATATCAAAACGACTATATAAATTCTCACAAAAATTATTCTGGGTTTATATAACATTAAACATTTCTGAAATGATTTTTATTTCTGAAAAATCATTTATTTAATATTTTTAAACAATTTTTGTTAGTTTTAATCATAAATAAATCATAATAAATTGAATTTTCAATATTTTTGTACCAAAATTTTATATAAATTATTTTATCCATTTAGAACAGAAATAAAATTTTTAATTTAAAAATTCTTTAATTTTAATATTTTTAAATATTAAAGTTATATTTTGACAATTTTAAATAAATAGATTAAATAATCTATTTTTTTAAGAAAATAATTTTATAAAAATTATTTTCACACTTAGAACTTTATGATGTGACCATCTTTAATCTAAAATTTACAAAAAGACTTTTGTTCATATTCCTACTATTTATTAAACGTTTAATTTATTAATTAAACAATTTCATATCCCCAAATTAGGAACCCTAGAAAATACTTATAGACTAGATAGACTTAGACTTATTTGTTACCTTATACATAGGGTGATACTTAGCAACGTTGGATTATATTTATTCAATTCCACAAGACTTACCACCTTGCTAAGGTGAGTATTACTTATCCCTTTTTTTTCGCTTTTACAACTTTTGGGGTGATTCATGCACAAGTATACAAAACTTTCATATTCATTTATACACACATTTTTATTCATTTACAATTCATATACGTGTCTTGTTTATCTTTGTGCTTATGTTTGAACATGAACGTAGCTTACATACAAAATCATACATTTAGACATAACTTATGTTATGGTGCTCTTTACATATAGCGTAACTTATGTTACGGTGCTCATTTAGACATAACTTATGTTATGGTGCTCTTTTAGACTTGACACGTGTTAGGGTGCTCATTATCAATTTCATTTTACCAACTTTACATTTGATCTTTGTCTTGTTTGGTTACTTGCGTGTTTACATAATGCCTTGGTGATGCTAGACACATGAATTGTACTACTTTTCAAACTTATACTATATGTACAAAGCTAGGTAGTACTCACCAACATCATATATTGACAAAATTTTATTTTCGTGCATGTTTCAGGATAAGCTGCTTGACGCTTCACATAGGACTTTGGACTTAGATTAAATAAATCAATTATCTCTATTTTTGTTGTCTTGTAATTTATTTTCACATGTTGTAAACAATATTCAATAATCAAATATTTACATTTTAGTACCATGAGCTTTTGAACAATCGTCACTACGTGGCACCTCGATGATTCCGCCATCGTTGGGGTGTTACAAATGTAAGTATACCTTTACGACATTTCTATGATTTTGTTATTTGTTGATTCTGATATATTGTTATATAATAGAAAGATAATATATAATAATTATATATTTTCGTAATCAATCTATTTTTCGTATGAATGATTGACCGAATTTCATAATCAATCTATTTTTCGTATTCCGTTTATTTTTTTCGGTTTATTTTAATAATAATTGATTAATAATCAATTTCGAATAGATTAATTATGTTAATAAGATTAAACCGAATTTCATAATCAATTAATTTAAATTTCAGGTTAAATTGATTGATAATCAATCATTCATACAAAAAAAAAGTAAATGAGAGATGCTATGGTAAGCCTAAATTATGGGATTTAGTTTAATATTTGAAACTTGAACTTCTAGAACTTGAGTCGGTGACTTTTCTAACTCAGCATAAATTATGATAAGCCTAAATTACGGGTTAAATTGATTCATAATGAATCATTCATACAAAAAAATAAATTCGAAATTCGGTTTACCATAATAGCTCTCATTTACTTTAATCCCGGTTTACTTTAATAATAATTGATTATGAAAAAATAGATTGTATGAATGATTGATTATCAATCAATTATTATTAAATATGAAAAATAGATTGTATGAAATTATGTTTTATCTATTTTCACGAAATTTTGTTTAATATTAGTTATTGTCATTAATAATAATTGACCGAATTTAATGTCATTCAATCTGAATGATTGTCATTTATTTACTTTAATAATAATTGACCGAATTTAATGTTATTTATTACGAGTTTTTAATCTCATTAGTTGACCGAATTACGAGTATGAATGATTGATCGAATGTCATAATTAATCTATTTTTCGTATTCGGTTTTTTTTTTCAGTTTACTTTAATAATAATAATTAATTGATAATCAATTTTGAATAGATTAATTATGTAAATGAGATTAAACCGAATTTCATAATCAATGAATCTAAATTACAGGTTAAATTGATTGATAATCAATCATTCATACAAAAAAATAAATGGGAGCTGTTATGGTAAGCCTAAATTATGGGATTTAGTTTAATATTTGAAATTTGAATTCCTAGAACTTGAGCCGCTGACTTTTCTAACTCAGCATAAATTATGGTAAGCCTAAATTAATTATGGGTTAAATTGATTCATAATCAATCATTCATACAAAAAAAATAAACTCGAAATTCGGTTTGCCATAATAGCACTCATTTACTTTAATCTCGATTTACTTTAATAATAATTGATTTTGAAAAATATATTGTACGAATGATTGATTATCAATGAATTATTATTAATTATGAAAAATAGATTGTATGAAATTATGTTTAAACAATTTTTACGAATTTATGTTTAATATTAATTATTGTCATTAATAATAATTGACCGAATTCAATGTCATTCAATCTGAATGATTATCATTTATTTACTTTAATAATAATTGACAAAATTTAATGTTATTTATTACAATTTTTTAATCTCACCAAATTTATAGTAAACCGAATTACGGGTATGAATCATTGACCGAATTTTATAATCAATCTATTTTTCATATTCGGTTTATTTTTTTCGGTTTACTTTAATAATAATTAATTGATAATCAATTTCGAATAGGTTAATTATGTATATGAGATTAAACCGAATTTCATAATCAATCAATCTAAATTACAGTTTAAATTGATTGATAATCAATCATTCATACAAAAAATAAATGAGAGTTATTATGGTTAGTCTAAATGATGGGATTTAGTTTAATATTTGAAATTTGCATTCCTAGAACTTGAGCCGGTGACTTTTCTAACTCAACATAAATTACGGTAAGCCAAAATTACGGGTTAAATTAATTCATAATCAATCATTCATACAAAAAAATAAATTTGAAATTCGGTTTATCATAATAGATCTCATTTACTTTAATCTCGGTTTACTTTAATAATAATTGATTATGAAAAAATAGATTGTATGAAATTATGTTTAATATTAATTATTGTCAATAATAATAATGGACCGAATTTAATGTCATTCAATCTGAATGATTGTCATTTATTTATTTTAATAATAATTGACTGAAGTTAATGTTATTTATTACGATTTTTTAATCTCATTAATTGACTGAATTTATGGTAAAGCGTATTACGGGTATGAATGATTGACCGAATGTCATAATCAATGTATTTTTCATATTTGGTTTATTTTTTAACGGTTTACTTTAATAATAATTTATTGATAACGAATTTTGAATAGGTTAATTATGTAAATGAGATTAAACCGAATTTCATTATCAATCATTCTAAATTATAGATTAAATTGATTGATAATCAATCATTCGTACAATAAAATAAATGAGAGCTATTATGGTAAGCCTAAATTATGGGATTTAGTGTAATATTTGAAATTTGAATTCCTAGAATTTGAGCCGGTGAATTTTCTAACTCAGCATAAATTATGGTAACCTAAATTACGGGTTAAATTGATTCATAAATAATCATTCATACAAAAAAAAATGAGAGCTATTATGGTTAAACCGAATTATCAAACATAAATTCGGTCAATTATTATTAAACTAAACTGAATTTCATAATCAATCTATTTTTCGTATAAAGCATAAATTCGGTCAATTATTATTAAATTGGTAAGCCTAAATTACGAGTTAAATTATTTACTTTAATAATAATTGACCGAATTTAATTTCGTTTTAAACATAAATTAGGTCAATAATATCAAACATTGTGTATAAAGAAATATTTGAAGCTTTTTGAATAACTTTATAAGATTTTGATTTCTCTATTTTTTTTATTTTAGGTTTATTAATGTTGCTGTAAAAGTTCGTATAGTGAATTTTTTAATTATTATTTTCAATGTTATGAAAACTATATTTAGTCACTTTGAATTTCATGTTGATAATAAATCCATTAGAATAAATACAATATTATTCATTTTATTCAATTCTTTGTTTATATTTTTTGTCAAATTAAACTTTACTTAGTCGGTATATCCATCATTTCGTTACATTAAACTTTTAAATGATATTTTGCATTTAACATCAAAATTCATACATATTGAATTATTAAACATTTAGTAACCAAAACAACTTCCATAATACCATTGGGGTTGGTGGTCCAATAGCAAGGCAAAGCCTTTTAATACACTTAAACTGTGAGGTCTTGAGTTCAAGTCTCACAATGAGCAAGAAATTCGCCTTTCAAAAAAAAAAACTTGCATAATACAATTCTTATTTTCCTACTTTTTTTTTCATTTTATTTTTGGGTGAACCGTGGGTCCCCACGGGACTCTAACCTAGTAGGGTATAAAACACAATGAACAGTCTAATAAAACACAATGGACGACATACTAAAGACACAATGAACAGGAGACTAAAACACAATGAATAATAGACTTAAACACAATGAACAACATAATAAAACATAATGTACACCTAAATACAAAACTCATTTGCGTAAAACACATTGAAAAGCATAATAAAAACACAATGGACAAAGTTAAATCATGTATAAACTAAAAAAATATAAATAACATATTTATAAAGCACACGTGCGTACTATAACACAATGAACGAACAGAAGACACAACAGAGAAGAAACCCCATTTAACACGAATTTCTTTTTTTCAATTTTAATGTAGCAATGTGGTACTCATATTAAAGATAAAAAACGCTCGTTAATATGGTGAAATTTTTTTGAAAAAAAAATATCGTATGAAAAAGTTATAGACGTTTTAAAATGATGGGGGAATTGACATGTGAATTGCATGTGGAGAGAGAAAGTCAACAAATGTGGTTTTTCTTTTATGCCCTTCCTCTAATTTATTATTATTTAAAAAAAAAACTAATCTCAAACCTTCAAATATATGATCAATGGATCACAATCCTTCTTACCATTCCTAGAAAAAGTGTCTTGTATATTTGATCCTAACCCTTAGTTATAATAGCCAAAATTGGTACAATGAAGTAAGACACACGAACCAGTATGCGATCGCCTAACATATATCTTTATATATTTTGATCTCTCACATTATGTACACATAACACACATGAAAATAGTAGGCCTTTCTTTATCGTTCTTTTTTTCTATTTTTTTTTAAATTAACTTTCATTAATAAAACAACACCTCCCTATCTCCAAGACGGAGAAAGAGAGAAACTACAAACAACCGAGTTACATAATGTCAAAGTTACACCACTTTTTTTCCATTTTCTATATAGAAAATATGATGCTTGGGAAACATTCACTCCATAAAAAGATCCACTCGGTCAGCAAACCTTTCCGTATTAATGATTAATGGTAACTAAATAAAGAGATAACGTGTGTTCTCATAGAATAAGACATTTTCTTATTAGTTAAGACCTAAAAACATCAAATAGTTATAATTAACATTTGTGGGTTGCTAATAAGGTTACAATCCATGTCGGGTTTGAATTAAGCTCTATCTAAACAATCGTAACTTTTCTTACCTATTCATCAAAACAATTAGGTTGTAATCGGGTCGTAAATGAGGGAGTGGGATTCAAACAAGTTGCAAATAATTAGGCCATAAACGGGTGATACCAACACTAACGACTAGTAATTTTTTTTGTTTTGTTTTATTTATAAACAGTATGAGAGATCGACCTATATATTTGTGACATGTACCAAACACAAAAAATTATAACTTGGATAAGACAGGTCATATCATTTACTACCCAAGCTCTTCCAAACTCGAACTTATACTTGATTAATTTCATATTTGATACGTATCATATCAAGTATCACCACACTATGTCATAGAACTTAAACTCTAAAAATGAATTTGATCATATAACGTATGTTGGCCATACATATATGAGAAGTTGCTTGTTTTAATTTTCGATCATAAAGATAAGAATGATGACACGACTGACAACATGTGGTAACAAAGAAACAAATCAAAAATGGGGTGCTAAATAAACTTTCACCATTGCCTTTTTGCACTTAATTATGGGGACAATTAAATTCGTTGGAGATCAATTATTTTAGACAAAATCAAAATTTGGGTGCCGCATTCATATGTAACTTTCCCTTTTTCGCATTTAATTAATAAGAAATCAATTTTTACATAATGGAGTAGTCAAATGGAGTAGTCTATATGCTATTAATCCATAGTAACGTTCTGTCTTTTTAATGAGAAACTAATGTACTATTAAATTTATATTTATACTACCTAAAACGACGATAATTTTTCAAAAAAAAAAACACTCTAATAAACAAAATACATTTGTGCCACTTGTCAATAGATTAATTCAACTTTAATTTTATTCATCCTCTCGTTAGGAAAGAGTCATGCTTATGTGATCGGTGCTAGGGAGAACCAGGTGGACCCAGACACTGTTACCCGTACGTATTCTCCCTTATCTCTTGTTACGCTTTGGTTTTACTTTTATCCGCATTGTTGTGCGTTCGTGTTTTCGGGTGTTTTCCTTGTGGGTTGGTCTCTGTTTCTCATTCTTTGGGTCGATGAGGGTCCTTTGGGGACGCTACTTGGCCGGTACCGGTGGGTTAGTTATACCGATCATAGTAGTCTCCAGTAGGCCTTCGATCGGGGGTCTCTTATCTCATACTCACATTTGGGAAAGTGGTTTCCCGGTTATTACTGTCACGTTTGGTTCATGACCTTCACTTGTTGTATTTTGGGGAAACGTTACTTGGGCACACACAGAGGTCGACACTCATCACTGTTGAAGCCGAAAGAATCTCGAGACGAGATTCCTTTCAACAAAGGGATGATGTGACGACCCGGAAAATTTGTCTTCTTATTTGTTTTCTCTCCTCGACTTCGGGAAATTTTCGGGACGAAAATTCTTTCAACAGGGGGATGATGTGACACCCGGCAATTTCCGATAACTAACTTTTGAAAACTTAGTAAGTCTACCTTAGCGAGTCGCGCATACGTTACACATAACAAGGTCGGTCGAGTCGAGTCGCACATCATTAGGGTTTTAACATACGCAAGTCTCGGGTCCCGGGAATTGGTGATCGGGCGGGAACGTGTTATTTATCATGCATTATATGTTGGTAATCATTATGTGACTTGTCGGTATGTGGAAACGTGTTTACATATGTTAAAATAGGGTTTAACGCGCCAAAAACCCAGACACATGGGCTATAGGCGATTAGGCTATGTGTGATAGCCTAATCGCCAGTTTGATAGGCGAGTAGGGAGGAGCTAGGGGCGAATAGGAGGCTATTCGCATGAAGCTTCATGCGAATAGCAGTCCTAATCGCCTGAAGCTGCTGCGTACTCGCCTGAACTGCTCAGAACGATTAAAAACGCCTATAAATACCACCCTTGACCCCCAAAACATCATTTATGCTACCCTAGCCGTCCCATAACGTATCTCAACCCACAAACACCCTCTGGAACCTATTTTTACATCAAAACAACCATTTCCAAGCTTATTCCATCAGCTCCTCTTGAATACAAGGTGTGTTCTTCAAACCCAAACCTTTAAATGATTATATTTTACTCCTTAAAAGTCCAGACCTGACTTATAAATGTTTTTGTCTTTGAAAATCCATTTAAAACCATTTTTAAACAAACCCACACCTTTACATGTTTTATATGTGTTATATGTGATTAAAGATAGAATTTTTAGGGCTGAATCATGGTTGGTTTTGTGTTATTATAATGTTTATGTCTGTTACAAGTTAGTATGATGATGTCCTAGGGGTTTGAATGGTTTTGGTTGTGTATTGTTGATACTTGATGTTTTGACCCATTTGAAGGATTTTGGATGATTAAGGATGATATGAGGTGTGTTGTTGATTGTTTGATGTTAGGGTTTGCTCTAGGATGATGCTAGAACAGTAGGATGCTATCGGACAACGTGGTTATGTGATTTAATATGAATAATTGCTATTTAGGGCAAGTTCTTGCATGTTGATGTGATGTTTACATGTTAAGTTGCTATTTTGGGAAAACGCTCGCATTCGGAACTGTTAGAACGTTGAAAACTTAGGGGTTTTGCTTTAAATATGTTTGTTAATGTGTTAGGATGATTATTGGGTGTTTTTACATGTTTCGGATCTGATTTGGAGAGTTTGACGCGCGAAAGTGCGCTACAAACATGCAGAGGCGAGTAGGATCCTACTCGCATGAAGCTTCATGCGAATAGGACTCCTAATCGCCTGAAGCTTAGGCATTTACAAGTCCTAATCGCCTATACATAAGCAATTAGAACCCTATTCACCTCAACTACTAGCAAATACAATCCTAAATGCTACTTTTACTAGTGATTACAATCCTAAATGCTAGTTTGATTCCTAATCGCGTGTAATGCTGTTATAAGCGTATTTTGACATCCCGAAACCCGATTTGACACCTAGGAACATGATAGGAACCCCGTGACATGCCTAGTAAGATAGTAACACGTGTTTGGACTTGTTTGTACGTTATTTGACCTATGTGTTAGAATCATTGAACTTTAACGCATGTTAAGTACTAAGTTGCATGTTTTGTGTATATTTGTGTATGCATTGAACACGTGGAATGTCGGGTCACCAATGAGATGTCGAGTCTTGTCTTACGTAGTCTGGTTGTCGGTCAAACACGCTTTTTGGACACATAATGGTCATGGACTGGACTTAGGGACTAATGAACCCGACGGGTTATTAGTCTAACTTGACACATATCTTATGATAGGTCGCCAATAGTTGGGGCTATCATATCTTACAGACGGTTTACTCATATCACACATACGGTTTACTCTTAAACGGAATACGCAACCTAAGGTGAGTTCACGACCCCACATTTTACGGTTTATGTTTTTGGGGGAGAAACATGCTTAAAACTCTTTTATGACTTATAACTTGTTAAACTCTTATGGCTCATGACTCTTTATCACGTTATACTATGGCTTACTTATCGTACTATACGGTTCATCAAAAAGTCCCTTAGAAACCACTAACATGGGTATATGGCGGGGAAATATGGATAGCGCTATTGGGAACTGACAAGCCCCACTCGACGGTTGGACCGGGCGGGTGCATATTGTCTCTAACAAAGCAAGGTCTACCGGTGATGACGGTAGCCCATAGGAAACTAAGGGTCACTACACGGCTTAGTCAGCAATGGTTTCACCCGTATGAGTATCTTATTCTGCGCCTAGCTAGCGTTCTCACAAGCATAGTAGTAACTGTGATGGTAACGGTTTTCGAAGGATCACTTTAGACGTTTAATTAAAACCTGTGAACTCACCAGCATTTTATGTTGACTCTTTTAGCATGTTTTCTCAGGTCGCTAAGGTAGCAGCTGTCGGATAGGCGCACGAGGTCGCACTGGAGTCGTCTCGCGTCTAGGGTCTCATTTGCACGTTTTGGATTTATGAACTTTTGAACCTATGTTTTATTTCTGCATGACTTTTGTAAACTTTAAATGCTTCCGCACTGTTGAAATGTTGGTTTTAAACTTATGTATGGTTTTTGTTTACGTATGTTTTTACATTTAGACGCCGTTTATTGTTACCGTTGACTTGGATCCTGGTGTGTCACACGCCTCGCGGTAGAACTCCGCAGGTGGAAATTTGAGGGTCTGACAGATTGGTATCATAGCCAATGGTTATAGTGAACTAGGACTGCATGTAGAGTCTAGACTATAGCCAAGTCTCACGCACTAGACGGTCACATACATTTAAGTCGTGTCTTTTGGTAAACATACTAACCTTGTCGGGGTGTTGGTATCCTTACCACACAGTGTCACATTACCTATCTCATTCTTGGTTATTCCTAGCTTCATTATCTTCTTCTTCGGGTTTGCAGTCGAGGGAACATGTTTGTTGATCTTTTGAGTTGGTTGTATCTTTCTAAGATGCGGGTACAGGGTGACTTGAGGTTCGAGCTCGGGGCACGCCTTGAGGACCATGTAGAGCAATTTATCATTTCGGGTGCACACGAAATCATAAGTTGAGATGCATGGAAGACTTGGTGGATCTCGTGTTGGGATTAATGGTCACGTTCGAACCCGATCCTAGGCTTTTCATATTCTCTTTGTTTAGCGTTGGTGATGGGTCTGAGTATTTGTTTCTTGTTCTTCTCAGAAGATGTCAGGACGCACTGAAGGACACACTGGGGGACGACGTGGAGGCCGCACTGGTGGGGGTAGAGGTGGTGGTAACATCACCTTGACATATGATGAGCTCAATGAGATGATGCAGCAACAGTTGGGCATTGCACTAGCTGCTTTTCAGGCTGCCCAGCAGACTTTCATGGGTGCTACTACTCCTCCGGTTCAGGCAGGTGTTCCCTACAAGCGGTTTAAGGATTGTCAGCCCCTCAGCTTCCAGGGTACGGAGGGAGCTATGGAGTTGTTTCGGTGGTTGGAGAAGACTGAGTCGGTGTTCGCTTTATGTGAGACTCCAGCAGTGGATTGGGTGAAGCTTGCTTCAGGGACTTTTGTAGGAGCCGCCTTGACGTGGTGGAACTGCGTCACACAGACACTTGGTCTCGGGGATGCCAACGTGTGACACCCGGCAAATTCTGGTTAACAACGTTGTCTAGATGAAAGTCTACCTTAGCGAGTCACGCGTATATTGTACTTAACTGGGTTAGTTAAGTCGGGTTATGGTTCGGGAACTATTGGTTAGTCTAGAAGATCATTGGATGTTGGTCTAGAGGTTCGTTAGATGTCAGTCCTTAACCAAGTGTACAAACGGTGACGATTTGTAGGATCGTCAGAGCATACGGAACGTACGAGTCTCGAGTCCCGGGAATTGGTGAACGAGTGTAAATATGTGTATTTACTTGTGTTATGTGTTTACAATCATTATATGACTTGCCGGTATGTGAATATGCATTAACATATGTTAAAACGGGGTTTAACGCGCAAAACACACAAGACCAACCCCTATAGGCGAGTAGGAGGTCTACTCCCCTATAGGGGAGGCGAGTAGGGAGCCCTAAGGGCGAGTAGGCCCCTACTCGTGTGTAGCTAAGGGCGAGTAGGCCCTAATCGCATGAACATTTAGGCGATTACAAGCCCTAATCGCCTGAAACTGCTGCATACTCGCTGGTAACGGGCTGGACGACTAGAAACGCCTATAAATACAATGCTTAACCTCCTACACTTCCTAATATCAACCCTAGTCGTCCCATAACCGCCCCAAACACATAAACAACCTCTGGAAGGCGATTTTGATCAAAAACACAAGGTTTCAAGGTCTAACCATCATTCTTTCATAATCCTAAGGTTTGATTCTCATCCATAACACTTTGTAAACGTTTTTAATCAATCCCTAATGGTCCAGACCTGTTCATAAACGAAAAAGCTTTCTGAAAATCGTCAATAAGGGTTGTTAATCGGATTATAACTAATATGCATGCATTATGAGTGTGTATGATTAGAAAGCTAGGGTTTTTATGATTCATGATGATTGATTGATATGTTATTTGGTTAGATCAGAATTGATATTGATAGTATGATGATAGAAATCTGATTAATTGATTATTAGGGTTATTATTATGCATGTTAGTATGATGATTGCATGCTATGTGTATATGTTTGGATTACTTTGGTTGCATGCAGGACTGATTATACGAGGTTGAACGAAGGGTTTTGGGTTAAACATGTTTAGGATAGTGTTTGGGATGATATTGGGTAGTTACACACGTTCTGGATCTGATTTGGAGCATTAAACGCGCGAAAAACCGGAACAGCAAGGTTACAGGCGAGTAGCATTCCTAATCGCCTATGTTATAGGCGAGTAGAGTGCTAATCGCCTATAACACAGGCGAGTAGAGGTCTAATCACTAGTAAGTTCAGGTGATTAGCCCTAATCACTAGTAAGTTCAGGTGAATAGCCCTAATCACTAGTAAGTTCAGGGGAGTAGCCCCTAATCGCCTATAGTAGGGGCGAATAGGACTCCTAATCGCTAGTTGACCAACCTAAATGCTAGTTGACTTTTCCTAATCGCGTGTACTGCTGCTGTAAGTGTAAATTAGCATTCCGAGACCCGATTTAACATGTAGTAACATGCTAGGAACCCCGTAACATGTCTAATAACTTGGTAACATATATTTGGATGTATTTCGGTGATACGTGAACTATGTGCTATAACTTGTTGTGCGTTAACGTATGTTAAGTGTACTTGCGTTATTGTATGTTTTGGAGCGTAAACATAACACGGGGAGTCTCGGGTCACCAATGGGATGTCGAGTCTTGTACTTTGGGTCGGTTAAACAGTCACGGTGTTTTCAAACGAACTTGGTTATGGTCTGGACATCTAGGGACTAATTAACCTGCGGGTTATTAGTCTAAGTACTTGTAACTGTCGTATGTTAGGTCGCCGCTTACGGGACTAGCATAGCAGCTGGGTTTACTCGGGTTAAGGAGTAACGCAACTTAAGGTGAGTTTACGGCCCCTCTTTTAAACTGGTTTTATACTTTCGGGGGAGAAAACATGTGTTAAAACGAATATTTGGTAACTACTGTCATACTATGGGTTTCTATTGTGTACTACACGATCTTTGGAAGTCCCGGGGGGAACCATGAATGTGCGGGTTTGCACAACGGGGAAATGTGAATAGCGCTATTGGGAGTGACCAACCCCGCTCGTCGACTTGGAGGGTCGGCGGGTGCATATTGTCTCAAACAGGAACAACAGGAACAACAGGAACTACATCGGGCATACTTTTGGTATTCGCGTTAGTAATGGTTTTTCAATCGTGGTAGTAACAAAACGTACGCCTAGCTAGCGTATACTGGTTTTCTATTTGTTATAGTATGGACAGGTGGACTTGGTACTTGGATACAAAACCTGTAAACTCACCAGCATTTTTGTGCTGACGTAAACTTTTACATGTTTTCTCAGGTCGCTAAGGTAGCACGACTGGACTAGGGCGCACGCGTCTGCACGGCGTCTATGTTAGGGTTGCATGGTCTTACAACATTGAACATTGGTTTATTATTTTGGATAATGTTTTGAATAAGCTTCCGCTGTAAACGGGGATTTTAAACTATGTTTTGAAATTGCATTTATGTTCATTTAGACTTGTTTATTGTGATCGTTGGTTTGGATCCTGGTTTGTCATGCGCCTCGCGGTAAAACTCCGCAAGTGGATTTTGAGGGTGTGACAGATTGGTATCAGAGCCAGGTTATAGTGAACTAGGACTGCATGTAGAGTCTAGTCTATAGCCGAGTCGCACACACTAGACGATCACATGGTACTAAACGTTATAGTGGTTTACGTATGGTCTTGTCGGGGTGTCTCTAAATCGTTGGTCTTTCTACGTTACATCATCCATTCTATCTTAGGTTGGGTTACTTATTATCTAGGCAGTGTAATCTATTGGAGTAACTCGTGTACTCTTGAGATTTGTCCAAGGCTCGGACATCTCCCTTTCGCACCCCAATAGAAACACTTGTCATAAACTACCGTAGTATTACGGTGTGTAGCTAAGAGTCTATGTTCGGTGATTTGAACTTTGAACTAGGAGAACATTGGGAGGACCATGTAGAGCGTTTTATCATTTTGGGTGCACACAAAATCATAAAACGAAATGCATGGAAGCCCTAGTGAGCTCTGGGTTTGAGGGGATAGTCCTGGATTGGATCTGGCTTTGATCTTGTGAACATTAGTGGTTATCTTTAGCTGCGAAACTAAATTTTCTCGTTCTTTCTGCCAGAATCATGTCTGGAGTGCGTGGAGGACGTGGAGGTGGTCGCAATGGTGGACGTGGTGGTGGTCGCGGTGGTGCTGGTGGTCGTGGTGGAGGTATTAACCTATCACAGGCTGATCTGAACAACTTGCTCCAAGCTGCCTTTCAGTTAGGGCACAACGGTGGTGGTAAGTTGTTTTATCCATTTTCCTTGCCTCATTGGTGAGCCTTGTTTACGTTATTCGTGGTTTCTCATACGTTTCATTTCAGGTGGTCCTGTTGACCCACCCCCACCCATGTGCACCTACAAGATGTTCCGGGACTGCAAACCCCAGGAATTCTCTGGCACTGAGGGTGCGGTTAGCTTGCTTAGGTGGTTGGAGAAAGTGGAGTCGGTATTTCTGATGTGTAACTGTCTCCCAGAAGATCGGGTGAAGTATTCGGCTACGTTATTTCAGGACGTGGCATTGACTTGGTGGAATGGTATCACCCAGAACATGGGTATTGGGGAGGCATATGCTATGCCATGGGAGAATTTTGTGCAGTTGCTGAAGCGTGAGTATTGTCCGAGGGAAGAGGTACAGAAGCTGGAGCATGAGGTGTGGAACCTCAAGATGACTGGGTCGGAAATCGAGAAGTATACTGTGAGGAGGAATGAGTTGGCAGTGCTGTGTCCCGATCTGCACGTGCCAGAGTAACGTAAGATTGAGCACTATGTCTCAGGGTTAGTGCCGGAAATTGCAGGGTTAGTGGCTGCTGGAAATCATCCTACTTATGCGGAGGTAGTTCGATCGGCCCATAGGATGACCAACTTAAAGGTGAATGAGGGGATTTTGCCTGCGAAAGGTTCGACTGTTAAGGCCCCAGAGAACAACAAGCGCAAGTGGGAGAACGACGGGAAAGGATCTGGGTCTACACAGCAGGGTAAAAGGTTTGATAATGGGGGTTCATCTTCTTCGGGTAACAAGCAGGGTGGTTATGCGGGAAAACTGCCCAAATGCAACAAGTGTGGACGCCATCACCAAGGGAACTGCGACAGTAACCGTTGTCACCGCTGGCAGCGAACAGGGCATTATGCTAAGGATTGTCGTGCTACACTTCCATCGACTCAGGCTCCGACTAACAGCTCAGCTCCGACTACTCAGGGGACTACAGGGAAACAAGGATGCTACAACTGTGGTGACACTGGGCATTACAAGAAGGATTGCCCAAAACTGAAGCAAGGTGGGAACAACGGAAATGGTAACAACGGGGGCGGCGGCAGAAATGCACGTGCCTTCGTCATTGGAGCTGCTGAGGCTAGACAGGACCCTGACACAGTCACCGGTACGTTTCTTCTCAATAATCGTTCTGTTAGCGTGTTATTTGATTCCGGTGCCGACAAGAGTTTTGTATCCATGGATGTTAGTCGACTGTTAGATGTAGTACCCATACCATTAGAGACCAAGTATATTATTGAGTTGGCTGACGGTAAAACGATTGAAGCTACTAGTATCTTTCGGGAGTGTCAATTAGAGTTGTCGGGTTTTTCGTTCCCCATCGACCTTATGCCGGTACCTTTGGGTAGTTTTGACGTTGTGGTAGGAATGGATTGGTTATCTTTGTATCGCGCGGAGATCGTCTGTTACGATAAGGTTATTCGGATTCCTCTCCCTGATGGAGAATTCCTTTCTGTGTACGGTAACAAGGGTGGTGTTCCGCTAAACATCATCTCTAGCATGAAAGCCCTTAAGTGTCTTCGAAAGGGGTATCCAACCGTTTTGGCACTTTTATCTGTTTCCTCTAGTGATGAGAAGAAGATTGACGACATTCCGGTGGTACGCGAGTTTCCTGATGTTTTTCCCGATGATTTATCTGGTCTTCCTCCTCATCGTCAAGTCGAGTTCGGTATTGATCTTGTACCAGGGGCTGCTCCTATTGCTTGGGCCCCCTACCGTCTTGCACCTCCCGAGATGCAGGAATTGTCTAGTCAGTTACAGGAGCTCTTGGACAAGGGTTTCATCCGGCCAAGTTCTTCCCCTTGGGGAGCCCCGATTTTATTTGTTAAGAAGAAGGATGGGAGTTTCCGATTGTGCGTAGACTACAGAGAACTGAACAAATTGACCGTCAAGAACCGTTATCCTCTTCCACGTATTGATGATCTATTCGACCAGCTTCAGGGTTCTAGTTACTATTCCAAGATCGATTTGAGGTCCGGTTATCACCAGCTGCGCGTCAGGGAGGCTGACGTTGCAAAGACTGCTTTTCGAACACGTTATGGCCATTTCGAATTCTTGGTCATGCCTTTCGGTCTTACGAATGCACCGGCGGTTTTCATGGACTTGATGAACCGCGTCTGTAAACCATATCTGGATAAGTTCGTCATTGTGTTTATTGATGACATTCTGATCTACTCCAAGAACGAGACCGAACACGGGGAACATCTGCGGTTAGTTTTGGAACTTTTGCGACGGGAGCAACTTTACGCCAAGTTCTCAAAGTGTGACTTTTGGTTACGCGAAGTTCAATTCCTAGGACATGTGGTTAATGAACTAGGAATTCATGTCGATCCAGCTAAAATCGAAGCGATCAAGGATTGGGGAGCACCAAAGACGCCAACTGAGGTGCGGCAATTCCTAGGCCTTGCGGGCTATTATCGTCGTTTCATTCAGGGGTTCTCGAAGATTGCTCAACCCCTCACCACTCTCACTCAGAAGGATAGGAAGTTCGACTGGGGTGAATCACAAGAGTCAGCGTTTGAAGAACTGAAGTCTAAACTGTGTTCTGCTCCTATTTTGTCTTTACCTGAGGGTCCTGATGATTTTGTTGTTTACTGTGACGCTTCCATTCATGGACTCGGTTGCGTGTTGATGCAACGCGAGAAAGTGATTGCGTATGCTTCTCGTCAACTCAAAGTGCACGAGAAGAACTACACAACTCATGACTTGGAGTTGGGTGCTGTGGTATTCGCGTTGAAAATTTGGAGACATTACTTGTACGGTACCAAATGCACCATCTACACCGATCACAAGAGTCTCCAACACATTTTCGACCAACAACACTTGAACATACGGCAACGCCGTTGGATCGAACTTTTGAACGACTATGATTGTGCTATTAAGTACCATCCTGGCAAGGCGAATGTTGTAGCAGACGCCTTGAGCAGGAAGGAATCTACTAAACCTCGTCGCGTTCGGGCGTTGCAGCTCACTATTCATTCATCGTTACCTGATCAACTCCGTTCTGCCCAATTAGAAGCTTTGAAGGAGGAAAACCTTAAAGCTGAAACTATGCACGGTGCCGACAAGCACCTAGAGCGAAGGTCTGATGGCCTGCACTATTTCGCAGAACGTATATGGGTTCCTTTGTTCGGGGGACTACGGGAGCTTGTCCTTGATGAGGCTCATAAGTCCCGGTATTCTATTCATCCTGGTTCGGATAAGATGTACCAAGATCTAAAGGTGCTTTACTGGTGGCCAAACATGAGGTCGGACATAGCCTCATACGTGAGCAAATGCTTGACCTGTGCTAAGGTCAAGGTGGAATACCAGAAACCGTCGGGTCTCCTGCAACAACCTGAAATTCCGGAATGGAAATGGGAACGGATTACTATGGATTTTGTCACACAACTTCCTAAATCACCAAGCGGGAACGACAAGATATGGGTGATTGTCGATCGGTTGACGAAATCAGCCCATTTTCTTGCTATTAAGGAGACCGACACCATGGATCGTTTGGCTCGTCTTTACTTGAAAGAAGTTGTTTCTAAGCACGGGGTACCAGTTTCTATTATCTCGGATCGTGACTCCCATTTTACTTCTCACTTCTGGAAGTCTTTGCACAAGGCTTTGGGTACCCAACTAGACATGAGTACGGCTTACCATCCACAGACTGACGGTCAGAGTGAGCGTACGATTCAAACTTTAGAAGACATGCTGCGGGCATGTGTGATCGATTTTGGCAAGGGTTGGGAAGCTCATCTACCGTTAGTAGAATTCTCGTACAATAACAGTTATCACACGAGCATCAAGGCTGCTCCGTTCGAAGCACTGTACGGACGGAAATGCCGTTCTCCTCTTTGTTGGGCTGAAGTGGGTGAGAGTCAACTCACTGGGCCTGAACTAGTGTACGAAACTTCGGAAAAGATCGTACAGATTCGTAATCGGTTGGCGGCGGCACGGGACCGGCAAAAGAGTTATGCTGATCAGCGTCGCAAACCACTGGAATTCCAAGTCAATGACAAGGTACTTCTAAAAGTCTCACCGTGGAAGGGCGTCATACGCTTTGGGAAGCGTGGCAAACTCAATCCGCGATATGTCGGCCCATTTACGATCCTGGAACGGATTGGGCCGGTGGCATATCGACTTGATCTACCGACGGAGCTCGGTAACGTACATAACGTCTTTCGCGTGTCAAACTTGAAGAAGTGTCTGGCTGACGAGTCTCTCATCGTTCCACTAGAAGAGATCAAGGTTGATGATCGTCTTCGGATTGTGGAAGAACCTGTAGAGATCCTTGATTACAAGATTCGCAGCCTGCGTCACAGCAAGATTCGTATCGTTAAGGTTCGGTGGAACTCGGACCGGGGACCGGAATATACATGGGAACGGGAGGATCAGATGAAGTCTAAGTATCCTCATCTCTTTCCTAAGGAAGCGTTCGAGTCGAGACATGTCTCTTCGGCAGCTGAATGAATCTCGGGTCGAGATTCCTTTTAACGTGGGGATGATGTGACAACTCGGGTAAATCTCTCTTTTGGTCTCTATCTTTTGTTTGCTTCCTTCGTTATGTCTTTTGTTCTTTTGGTACTTGTGCAATTTTCGGGACGAAAATTCTTTTAACGTGGGGATGATGTGACACCTGGCAAATTCTGGTTAACAACGTTGTCTAGATGAAAGTCTACCTTAGCGAGTCACGCGTATATTGTACTTAACTGGGTTAGTTAAGTCGGGTTATGGTTCGGGAACTATTGGTTAGTCTAGAAGATCATTGGATGTTGGTCTAGAGGTTCGTTAGATGTCAGTCCTTAACCAAGTGTACAAACGGTGACGATTTGTAGGATCGTCAGAGCATACGGAACGTACGAGTCTCGAGTCCCGGGAATTGGTGAACGAGTGTAAATATGTGTATTTACTTGTGTTATGTGTTTACAATCATTATATGACTTGCCGGTATGTGAATATGCATTAACATATGTTAAAACGGGGTTTAACGCGCAAAACACACAAGACCAACCCCTATAGGCGAGTAGGAGGTCTACTCCCCTATAGGGGAGGCGAGTAGGGAGCCCTAAGGGCGAGTAGGCCCCTACTCGTGTGTAGCTAAGGGCGAGTAGGCCCTAATCGCATGAACATTCAGGCGATTACAAGCCCTAATCGCCTGAAACTGCTGCATACTCGCTAGTAACGGGCTGGACGACTAGAAACGCCTATAAATACAATGCTTAACCTCCTAAACTTCCTAATATCAACCCTAGTCGTCCCATAACCGCCCCAAACACATAAACAACCTCTGGAAGGCGATTTTGATCAAAAACACAAGGTTTCAAGGTCTAACCATCATTCTTTCATAATCCTAAGGTTTGATTCTCATCCATAACACTTTGTAAACGTTTTTAATCAATCCCTAATGGTCCAGACCTGTTCATAAACGAAAAAGCTTTCTGAAAATCGTCAATAAGGGTTGTTAATCGGATTATAACTAATATGCATGCATTATGAGTGTGTATGATTAGAAAGCTAGGGTTTTTATGATTCATGATGATTGATTGATATGTTATTTGGTTAGATCAGAATTGATATTGATAGTATGATGATAGAAATCTGATTAATTGATTATTACGGTTATTATTATGCATGTTAGTATGATGATTGCATGCTATGTGTATATGTTTGGATTACTTTGGTTGCATGCAGGACTGATTATACGAGGTTGAACAAAGGGTTTTGGGTTAAACATGTTTAGGATAGTGTTTGGGATGATATTGGGTAGTTACACACGTTCTGGATCTGATTTGGAGCATTAAACGCGCGAAAAACCGGAACAGCAAGGTTACAGGCGAGTAGCATTCCTAATCGCCTATGTTATAGGCGAGTAGAGTGCTAATCGCCTATAACGCAGGCGAGTAGAGGTCTAATCACTAGTAAGTTCAGGTGATTAGCCCTAATCACTAGTAAGTTCAGGTGAATAGCCCTAATCACTAGTAAGTTCAGGGGAGTAGCCCCTAATCGCCTATAGTAGGGGCGAATAGGACTCCTAATCGCTAGTTGACCAACCTAAATGCTAGTTGACTTTTCCTAATCGCGTGTACTGCTGCTGTAAGTGTAAATTAGCATTCCGAGACCCGATTTAACATGTAGTAACATGCTAGGAACCCCGTAACATGTCTAATAACTTGGTAACATATATTTGGATGTATTTCGGTGATACGTGAACTATGTGCTATAACTTGTTGTGCGTTAACGTATGTTAAGTGTACTTGCGTTATTGTATGTTTTGGAGCGTAAACATAACACGGGGAGTCTCGGGTCACCAATGGGATGTCGAGTCTTGTACTTTGGGTCGGTTAAACAGTCACGGTGTTTTCAAACGAACTTGGTTATGGTCTGGACATCTAGGGACTAATTAACCTGCGGGTTATTAGTCTAAGTACTTGTAACTGTCGTATGTTAGGTCGCCGCTTACGGGACTAGCATAGCAGCTGGGTTTACTCGGGTTAAGGAGTAACGCAACTTAAGGTGAGTTTACGGCCCCTCTTTTAAACTGGTTTTATACTTTCGGGGGAGAAAACATGTGTTAAAACGAATATTTGGTAACTACTGTCATACTATGGGTTTCTATTGTGTACTACACGATCTTTGGAAGTCCCGGGGGGAACCATGAATGTGCGGGTTTGCACAACGGGGAAATGTGAATAGCGCTATTGGGAGTGACCAACCCCGCTCGTCGACTTGGAGGGTCGGCGGGTGCATATTGTCTCAAACAGGAACAACAGGAACAACAGGAACTACATCGGGCATACTTTTGGTATTCGCGTTAGTAATGGTTTTTCAATCGTGGTAGTAACAAAACGTACGCCTAGCTAGCGTATACTGGTTTTCTATTTGTTATAGTATGGACAGGTGGACTTGGTACTTGGATACAAAACCTGTAAACTCACCAGCATTTTTGTGCTGACGTAAACTTTTACATGTTTTCTCAGGTCGCTAAGGTAGCACGACTGGACTAGGGCGCACGCGTCTGCACGGCGTCTATGTTAGGGTTGCATGGTCTTACAACATTGAACATTGGTTTATTATTTTGGATAATGTTTTGAATAAGCTTCCGCTGTAAACGGGGATTTTAAACTATGTTTTGAAATTGCATTTATGTTCATTTAGACTTGTTTATTGTGATCGTTGGTTTGGATCCTGGTTTGTCATGCGCCTCGCGGTAAAACTCCGCAAGTGGATTTTGAGGGTGTGACACAACGCCATGCCTTGGGCGGATTTTGTGCGTAGGCTGAAGGATGAGTACTGCCCGCGAGAGGAGATCAAGAGGTTAGAACAGGAATATGGGGATCTTAAGATGGTTGGTTCTGAGGTGGAGGAGTATGTAACATCGCAAAATTTTCCCCAAAATTTTAATACATAAAAAGCCCTTATATATATATATATATATATATATATATATATATATATATAGGGAAGGGTTTAAATGAGAACACCCATCTTTTGTGAGAACCATGAGAACAAATCTCAGCCACTCATTTATTTTCCTTATGTTTAAATAAAAAGGTTAAATTGGTAATTATAATAATCCCCATTTCCTTCAACCCAAAATTCAACTACCAAACAAAACCCAATCGAACAATCCAGAATCCTCCATCATTAACAACCATTCATTCACACTCAAATTCATTCACATATATACAAACGATTCAATGGAAGCCATAGGAAAAGCAAATACGGGTGCTAGAAGACGCAACAGAGGCGATCCAAGGAAGAAGTTAGTCATCCGGCGGAGTCGGTCTCTTGTTTCTGGTCGGTAGAATTAGCTATTTTTTGAAGGGATTGTCCTTATCTTAAACGGGTCGAAACCGGTGCTCCAGTTTATCTTGCTAATGTTCTTGAATACTTTGCTCATTAAGTAAGTTCTCTAGGTTAGATGTTACAAATATACAATTACAGTTTATTATTATTATTATGGAATGATTATGGTTAATCGATGAACATTATAATTTGGAATTTTGATTAGGCATAAAATGTATAAATTTTGGGTTTGAATGTTTGCTTTAATTATATGATTTTGGATACAGGTGTTGGAGTTGGCTGAATATACAGCAAGGGACAACAATAAGAACTGAATAATCCCAAGGCATGTGATTTTGGCGATTAGTAATGGTGATAAGCTTAGAAAGGTATTGTCAGGTGTGAAAACTACTCATGGTGGTGTTCTTCTGAACATAAACCCGGTTTTATTTCCATAGAAGATAGCTGCTAAAGAGCCTAAATCGCCGGTTAAAGCTACCAAGTCTCCAAAGAAAGCTATTGCTTATATTAGATTATTTGTTCTTATGTGATTGTAGTTATATTGAAAATGGTATTTAGTTTTCTCTTGATTGTTTTATTTGTTTTAATGAATGGAAAAACCCTTTGGTTTCTATTTTGTTTCTTCACTGGTCTTGTTACATTTTCAAGTTTCAATAATTAGAGCAAAATATAAAAGCCATAACTATCACAGTATCTAATACTCATGTAGTAATTGCCAAATTTGGTTTCAAAAGAAAAAAAAAACTTCATTTAGTACTGTAATGATATATTCATTTATACTCCCTTATGATTATATTATTTAACTATTATGATATTCCCCTACAAATATATGGTATGATTTATATATGCAAAAACATATGGGACTTTTTGGCTACATTACGCATTTTGTATCGAACATTCCTTAAGCAAAATAACGTGTCCGTAAGCCAACAAAGTAACTCAAAAGGTCATTTTGTTGCTATGACCATGAAACTGTAAACATCAAGTGATGCATATAGCTCTTTATGAGTTGCCAATAAGTAGTTTAAACCAACATGCATTAAAATCAAACATAGAAGTATCCAAAATACTATTAAATTTATTGTTATAAGTCCCAACAGTCCATAATAATCGATTTACATTTTGTTCTTTCTACAAGTCGAATGCTTTCTTTATCAAATATTTTCAGTGAATATAAAATTTGTATGAATTTGAATTTTCTTTTGTTGTTGGATTTCACAATTTTATATGAGTACAACATTATGTGTTTGGTTTTGTTTTATTATTTTCCATAATATTCTATTTTGTCGAAGTGTCTGTTTTACACATGTGTAAGTACCTATTTTGCACATATGTAAGTGTCTATTTTACACATGTGTAAATTTCTCATGACCACTTATTTGTTTATGGGTTACACATTTGCAACTGATTTAATCATCAGTAAACTGTCCACTTTCTTTTATTTCCATTTATCTATGTTCAGTTGAATTACACATGTGTAAGTGCCTGTTTTACACAAGTGAAATTGCTTGTCTTACACATATGTGAATTGCTATCTATTACTTACTTATTTTTGGATCACAACATTTACAATAGATTTACACATGTGTAAACTGCACTGTCTTTTATTTCTATTTTATCTATGTTTAGTTGATTTACACATGTGTAAGTGTCTATTCTACACATGTGTAAATTACGTACGTGCAGCTGATTTACAGATGTGCAAACTGTTCACTTCCATTGTCACTTTTCGATGTATGTTTTACATATGTGCAGCTAAATTACACATGTGTAAACTCTTCTCAGTCACATGTATGTGTCTGTTTTACATATCTCAAACTGAATTACACATGTATAAAGTGTTCTTTGTCACATATTTGTGTTTGTTTTACATATGTGTAAATTGTCACTTATCTATGTGTGTTTATTTACATATGCACAACGTGTAAAGTGATCTCTGTAATATATTTGTGTTTATTTAAATATGTGCAAATGAATTACACATGTGTAAAGTGGTCAAGGTCACATGTTTGTGTTAGTTTACATATGTGCAACTAACTTACACATGTGTAAATTGATCTCTGATCAGGTTTGTGTATATTTAAATATGTGCACTAAATTACACATGTGTAAAGTGTATAAGGTCACATATTTGTGGTTGGTTTACATATGTTCAGCTTGTTTACACATGTGTAAATTGTTCATTGTCACATGTCTATGTATGTTTTATTATACAAAACTTGCAAAAGCTGCATTTTCAAACACTAATGTAAATGTAAATGTGAAATATTCAAAGTCATGTCTTTGTACAACTATTAGGAATACATGATAGTCAAAATACATTAATGTTCTAACTAACAAAAATATAATAAATAAAAAGGTCATGTCTAGTTGGTGCTCATTCCATCAAGTTCCCAAGCATTCCGCAATAGCTTTTCTTTGGACGCGAAACAAAAAACCCCACAATTTGTAGTATTATCTTTTTTTTTTTTTTTTTGCGAATCGTATTTACTTTACAAAGTGCCACTACTCTAACTTCTACTTAGGATCTTCAACAATTCTTGATTAGTGGACACACATTTGATTCTGAAACAAAAAAAAATGCAATAATCAATAGAATTTCTAGAAACACTTATTAAATCTATTTTACATATATTCAGCTTCTTTTACACATATGTAAATTGCTATATGTCATATATCTATAAGATTACCACGATTAGTATAAATTTGTCTATGCATTAAATAAAATAGTTTCTCATTATATCTATGGTACCACTACATCTTAGTTAAGCCTCAATGAATGAACTTAAGAAGCTTAGTTCCTAAAATATGCATTTCAAGAAGTTAGTTAAATACAAAAAACTTGTTAAGCTAGATAAACAATAACTTGATCGAGCACCTCATATGCAATTGCTCAAACATAAGTTATTCAACAAATTCAACGCAATAGACACTTATACCTTTAATCAAACACCTCATCTATAACTAGTTAAACAAAAATAACCCAACAAAATCATTACAACACACATTTAGACATTTCATCAAACACCTTATGTGCAACTACTCAAACCTACTTGTCCCTCTTACATCCTTACATAACTCTCACGTTCCAAGAAGATGATAATCTCAAATCATGAACACAACTGTCCAATTTCAATATAAATGAAGAGATAACCGTATTATAATAGATAAAAATTAGTAGGTTTCCAAAAGAATGTAGAAAGAAAAACTAAAAATAATCTTACAGTTTAGTGATTATACAAAGGAATTGAAGTATGTTTATCATATGTTGATGTTGGAGAAGGTTGATGAGACGATTGATCAATTAGGGTTTGTTTAAAAGTTTTAGGGTTTTTTTTTGTTATGGAAGAAGAGGAAGAATAACGAGAGTACATTGTGAGAGATGGTTTGTGATTAGTCATTTTACAATATTACCCCTTTTCATCTAAATTTAAGGTTTCCTACTCATTTAATGCCCTATTTAATCTTAGCCATTGATTGATCATCATCAAGGGATGAAAATGGTTCTTAGTGTTCTCACAAAATTCCTTGTTCTCAAGATAACCCTCCCCTATATATATATATATATATATTTTATATTACACCTTTATCATTAATATTATACAAATGTGCCTAAGTCTTTATTTATCCTAACTCACAACTTATATACATACATAAATGTATATAAATAATAATAATAATAATATGATTCTAAATTCCTTTTTTTTTTCACATACAAGATTTTTTTTTTAAATAAAGCCTTGAGTCAAATAGTCAAAGTCCTAGTCAAAGTCTTAGTCAAACAGTCAAAGTCTTAGTCAAATAGTCAATTCATCATAAAACCTTACTTTATGGTGTTGACCAATTTTAATGGCTAGTTGACTCCAAAACTAGTATAAAAACCCACCTATGACCCATTATACTTTGCATCTCTAAATCGATTGTTTCAATCCGATTAAACTTTCCCTCATACCTTTCTTCTATAGTCTATTACTTCTACAATTGAAGCTTTGATTATAAGCTCTTGTAATTGGCGAATTGGAAGCTTGATATTCTTTCTTTTTCGTTTTCTTCAATTTGGACTAGCTACGTTGTTAAGTCTTTGGGATTCGCCTCGCATACATTCACAACACATTATTCTATTTTTTTACGAGACATAACATTTTGCTAAGGTGAGTTTTACATAGCCCCTTTTCTATTTATCACCGTTTTTGGGGTGAAACATGTTACAACATTCTATATGCAATTCAATCATCAAAGTGTCTATGTGTTTTTCTATGTTGCATTATGTCTTGAACATGACTAGGGTAAGCACAATATTCTAGCATAATCATTAACATTGATCAGCCGACGGTATACAATGATAGATCTATTGGACTGAGAATCCCACCCGGATACGTGCCTCCTACAAAGGTAGCGTGGGTGTTTGTTATCGCATAACATATTCGAGTGAACCATGAGCGTATGGGATGTACCACATTATAACAGTCACAAGGGTTGATTATGCACTCGATTTACTTCTAGTATGTTTTCACATATGGACTAGACTTGCCATGACACTTGAATTGTACAAGTTATATTCAATTATCAAAACCTATGTAATTCTCACCAACTATTGTTGACCCAAAATATTTTCAAACTTAACATGTTTCAGGTTCTACTTGCTTGAAGATTTGCTTGAGGATATGTGCATAGTTTTATTCAATTTGATGTACGAATTCTTGTAGATCAATTGTATGTAATTTATTTAAATCATTTAATGAAATTTATTCACCATGAGCTACTGAACAATCATCACTACGTGACATCCCGATGTTTCCACCATCGGTTGGGGTGTTACAGATTGGTATCAGAGCCATGGTTATAGGGAATTAGGTTATTATAAAAATAATCTAGTCTATAACCATAGGATTTAACCAGTACTTGCTTCTTTTACTTGTTATTCTCTATCTCCCTCCTACTTCTTATCCCTACATTAATCCCTACGAGAAGGTTGCTCTCCATCACTGGATCCACTCTTAGACTAATAAGGCAAAACCCTCAGGTTTAACCTGAACCACCTTGAGATCTCGTCGAAGTTCTAGATTTTAATAACGAACACGTGCAATCTGGAAGGGTGAACGCCTGTATTCTGAGTCTTCTGTCTAGGCTGGCATTGCGCATATATCCCAATCAGACGAGGGACCCGGATGCCTACCTGGGAATTCTCGGGATGAGTGTTCACTTATAGGCTAAAGCATGTCTTCACTATGTTGTTGGAATCTGGAATCTTTGATACGTCAACGTTTTCGTTTATTCGTTTTAATTAATGAATAAATGATTACATTCCTTATATCACCTCATTCATTTCATGCCACATTGAACCTTCATTGTGTCCCTTACAGATCATGTCTCTACGTCGCAGCACTCGCAATAACAGTGGTGAAAACCAAGAGGAAAGTAACAACAACCACAACACCAACCACAACAACAACAAAAACAACAAAAGTGTTGATGCCCAACTGGCTGCGATTATTTCCCAACAAATGGCGCAACAAATCACAACTCTGGTTTCTAACTTGTTGGCTCAAGTCATCCCAATGAATGGGAACGACAATGGAAATGGAAATGGCGATGGAAATCACATAAAGAACGGGACCTTAGTTCGAAAAGGCGAGAAAACAAGTATTGTGGCCACGGTAACTACCGAGAACTAGAAGCGCAAGACCAGGGATCCTAATGTAAACCTCACTACACAAGCTTCTAACAAGAAACCCTATACAAGAAACTTTCCATTGTGTAACATATGCAAACGACATCACCCCACTGTTTCAGTGTGTCGCCTGTGCACCAAGTGTGGTAGGTATGGCCATCTGGTCAACACATGTCGTGAGTCCCCAAACCCTAACACCAACCAACCAACCCTGCTCAGGTTGCTAATCTTAATCGTCCTGGTAAATACAACTATGGTCAATGCTATGAATGTGGAAACCCAAATCATTTCCATAACCGATGCCCTAAACTAAATCGAGATCAAGACCCTCCAGCTACTTAACAGCAAACCCCACCATTTGAATGATGTCTACTTTTTAATTCTATGTATTGACACTTTTTGATTCAAGTAATAAATTCAAGTATTATCATAACATCTGAGTGCATGCTTGTTTGAATGTGAACTAATTGCTATATCTATAATCATACTTGCTTACTTGTACAACAATTAGTTGACTACCAAACAACCTACTCAACGATTGGTAGAGGTCATCATGTCTTTCCAACAGTCGGGAGAGGCCCTACAACCTGCTCAACGACTGGTGGAGACTATCGAACCTGCTCAACAATCGGTAGAGTCATAAAAGGACGCAAAACCCTAATGTAAGGTAAATTGATAATTACGGTCCAGAACGTAATCATGAATTTACAGGTACGTTAAGGTAGTGAGAAATTTTATCAAGGTTTTCGGTAGTCGACCAATTGTATACCTGGTGTTTTTCTTTTAACTTCGGGACGAAGTTCCTAAAAGTAGGGGAGACTGTAACATCGCAAAATTTTCCCCAAAATTTTAATACATAAAAAGCCCTTATATATATATATATATATTTTATATTACACCTTTATCATTAATATTATACAAATGTGCCTAAGTCTTTATTTATCCTAACTCACAACTTATATACATACATAAATGTATATAAATAATAATAATAATAATATGATTCTAAATTCCTTTTTTTTTTCACATACAAGATTTTTTTTTTAAATAAAGCCTTGAGTCAAATAGTCAAAGTCCTAGTCAAAGTCTTAGTCAAACAGTCAAAGTCTTAGTCAAATAGTCAATTCATCATAAAACCTTACTTTATGGTGTTGACCAATTTTAATGGCTAGTTGACTCCAAAACTAGTATAAAAACCCACCTATGACCCATTATACTTTGCATCTCTAAATCGATTGCTTCAATCCGATTAAACTTTCCCTCATACCTTTCTTCTATAGTCTATTACTTCTACAATTGAAGCTTTGATTATAAGCTCTTGTAATTGGCGAATTGGAAGCTTGATATTCTTTCTTTTTCGTTTTCTTCAATTTGGACTAGCTACGTTGTTAAGTCTTTGGGATTCGCCTCGCATACATTCACAACACATTATTCTATTTTTTTACGAGACATAACATTTTGCTAAGGTGAGTTTTACATAGCCCCTTTTCTATTTATCACCGTTTTTGGGGTGAAACATGTTACAACATTCTATATGCAATTCAATCATCAAAGTGTCTATGTGTTTTTCTATGTTGCATTATGTCTTGAACATGACTAGGGTAAGCACAATATTCTAGCATAATCATTAACATTGATCAGCCGACGGTATACAATGATAGATCTATTGGACTGACAATCCCACCCGGATACGTGCCTCCTACAAAGGTAGCGTGGGTGTTTGTTATCGCATAACATATTCGAGTGAACCATGAGCGTATGGGATGTACCACATTATAACAGTCACAAGGGTTGATTATGCACTCGATTTACTTCTAGTATGTTTTCACATATGGACTAGACTTGCCATGACACTTGAATTGTACAAGTTTTATTCAATTATCAAAACCTATGTAATTCTCACCAACTATTGTTGACCCAAAATATTTTCATCTTAACATGTTTCAGGTTCTACTTGCTTGAAGATTTGCTTGAGGATATGTGCATAGTTTTATTCAATTTGATGTACGAATTCTTGTAGATCAATTGTATGTAATTTATTTAAATCATTTAATGAAATTTATTCACCATGAGCTACTGAACAATCATCACTACGTGACATCCCGATGTTTCCGCCATCGGTTGGGGTGTTACAGAGTACACGATCAGGCACAACGAGCTAGCAGTGATGTGTCCATGTTTGTCTACACCAGAGTATAGGAGGATAGAGCAGTATCTTGCGGGTTTGGTGCCAGAGATTGCGGGATTGGTGTCTGCTAGGGATCCTGCTACCATATCAGAGGCTGTGCGGTCGGCTACTAAGATAACCAACTTGAAGTTTTCTGAGGGTGTCTTGCCTCCTAGGGGCTCTTCTGTGAAGGCACCGGCAGAGAACAAGAGGAAGTGGGAAAGCGTGGATAAGAGTTCATCGGGGGTTCAACGACAACCGGCGGCGAAGAAGGCTGAAGCTTCAGGGTCAGCATCGGACCAGAAACAAGGGGGCTATGCTGGGAAAAGCCCTAAGTGTGGGCGTTGTGGGTTTCATCACTATGGTACTTGTGAGAGTTTTCGCTGCGAGCGTTGTCAGAAGACGGGGCATCTTGCCAAGGATTGTGGGGTCAACCTTTCCAGGACGACTCAGACTGCTGCTATTACTACCCCTGCTCCATAGGGGAACCAGGGTTGCTTTCATTGTGGAGAAGCGGGGCACTTCAAGCGAAGCTGTCCAAAGTTGAATCAAGGGGGCACAGGGACTGCAGGGAAGGATGGAGACAATGAAGGCGGTGGCCGGTTTACTCGTGCTCATGCTTATGTGATCGGTGCTAGGGAGAACCAGGTGGACCCAGACACTGTTACCCGTACGTATTCTCTCTTATCTCGTGTTACGCTTTGGTTTTACTTTTATCCGCATTGTTGTGCGTTCGTGTTTTCGGGTGTTTTCCTTGTGGGTTGGTCTCTGTTTCTCATTCTTTGGGTCGATGAGGGTCCTTTGGGGATGCTACTTGGACGTTACCGGTGTGTTAGTTATACTGATCATAGTAGTCTCCAGTAGGCCTTCGATCGGGGGTCTCTTGTCTCATACTCACATTTGGGAAAGTGGTTTCCCGGTTATTACTGTCACGTTTGGTTCATGACCTTCACTTGTTGTATTTTGGGGAAACGTTACTTGGGCACACACAGAGGTCGACACTCATCACTGTTGAAGCCGAAAGAATCTCGAGACGAGATTCCTTTCAACAGGGGGATGATGTGACGACCCAGAAAATTTTTCTTCTTATTTGTTTTCTCTCCTCGACTTCGGGAAATTTTCGAGACGAAAATTCCTTCAACAAGGGGATGATGTGACACCCGGAAATTTCCGGTAACTAACTTTTGAAAACTTAGTAAGTCTACCTTAGCGAGTCGCGCATACATTACACATAACAAGGTCGGTCGAGTCGAGTCGCACATCATTAGGGTTTTAACATACGCAAGTCTCGGGTCCCGGGAATTGGTGATCGGGCGGGGAACGTGTTATTTATCATGCATTATATGTTGGTAATCATTATGTGACTTGTCGGTATGTGGAAACGTGTTTACATATGTTAAAATAGGGTTTAACGCGCCAAAAACCCAGACACATGGGCTATAGGCGATTAGGCTATGTGTGATAGCCTAATCGCCAGTTTGATAGAATTTTTAGGACTTTATCATGGTTGTTTTTTTGTTATTATGATGTTTATGGCTGTTACAAGTTAGTATGATGATGTCCTAGGAGTTTGAATGGTTTTGGTGGTGTATTGTTGATACTTGATGTTTTGACCCATTTGAAAGATTTTGGATGATTAAGGATGATATGAGGTGTGTTGTTGATTGTTTGATGTCAGGGTTTGCTCTAGGATGATGCTAGAACAGTAGGATGCTATCGGACAACGTGGTTATGTGATTTAATCTGAATAATTGCTATTTAGGGCAAATTCTTGCATGTTGATGTGATGTTTACATGTTAAGTTGCTATTTTGGGAAAACGCTCGCATTCGGAACTGTTAGAACGATGAAAACTTAGGGGTTTTGCTTGAAATATGTTTGTTAATGTGTTAGGATGATTATTGGGTGTTTTTACATGTTTCGGATCTGATTTGGAGAGTTTGACGCGCGAAAGTGCGCTACAAACATGCAGAGGCGAGTAGGATCCTACTCGCATGAAGCTTCATGCGAATAGGACTCCTAATCGCCTGAATCTTAGGCATTTACAAGTCCTAATCGCCTATACATAAGCAATTAGAACCCTATTCCCCTCAACTACTAGCAAATACAATCCTAAATGCTACTTTTACTAGTGATTACAATCCTAAATGCTAGTTTGATTCCTAATCGCGTGTAATGCTGTTATAAGTGTATTTTGACATCCCGAAACCCGATTTGACACCTAGGAATATGATAGGAACCCCGTGACATGCCTAGTAACATAGTAACACATGTTTGGACTTGTTTGTACGTTATTTGACCTATGTGTTAGAATCATTGAACTTTAACGCATGTTAAGTACTAAGTTGCATGTTTTGTGTATATTTGTGTATGAGATGAACACGTGGAATGTCGGGTCACCAATGGGATGTCGAGTCTTGTCTTATGTAGTCTGGTTGTCGGTCAAACACGCTTTTCGGACACATAATGGTCATGGACTGGACTTAGGGACTAATGAACCCGACGGGTTATTAGTCTAACTTGACACATATCTTATGATAGGTCGCCAATAGTTGGGGCTATCATATCTTACAGACGGTTTACTCATATCACACATACGGTTTACTCTTAAACGGAATACGCAGCCTAAGGTGAGTTCACGGCCCCACATTTTACGGTTTATGTTGTCGGGGGAGAAACATGCTTAAAACTCTTTTATGACTTATAACTTGTTAAACTCTTATGGCTCATGACTCTTTATCACGTTATACTATGGCTTACTTATCGTACTATACGGTTCATCAAAAAGTCCCTTAGAAACCACTAACATGGGTATATGGTGGGGAAATATGGATAACGCTATTAGGAACTGACAAGCCCCACTTGACGGTTGGACCGGGCGGGTGTATATTGTTTCTAACAAAACAAGGTCTACCGGTGATGACGGTAGCCCATAGGAAACTAAGGGTCACTACACGGCTTAGTCAGCAATGGTTTCACCCGTATGAGTATCTTATTCTGCGCCTAGCTAGCGTTCTCACAAGCATAGTAGTAACTGTGATGGTAACGGTTTTCGAAGGATCACTTTAAACGTTTAATTAAAACCTGTGAACTCACCAGCATTTTATGTTGACTCTTTTAGCATGTTTTCTCAGGTCGCTAAGGTAGCAGCTGTCGGATAGGCGCACGAGGTCGCACTGGAGTCGTCTCGCGTCTAGGGTCTCATTTGCACGTTTTGGATTTATGAACTTTTGAACCTATGTTTTATTTCTGCATGACTTTTGTAAACTTTAAATGCTTCCGCACTGTTGAAATGTTGGTTTTAAACTTATGCATGGTTTTTGTTTACGTATGTTTTTACATTTAGACGCCGTTTATTATGACCGTTGACTTGGATCCTGGTGTGTCACACGCCTCGCGGTAGAACTCCGCAGGTGGAAATTTGAGGGTGTGACATGTCACAGTGTTGCACGATTCTTTCTCCTAGCTTCTCTTGATAAAGTATACATATCCATCTTTAGAAGAGTAAAATTCCAATGATAGCATGGCGATTAGGCTGAATTTCAACATCGTAGATAAGAACCTGATTTAAAAGAAAAAACATTATTAATTAATAACCTAAACACTTTTTGTTTTTTTTCCTGTATAAACGAAACCCCACAAAAATAGTCGATTTTTTATCCATTTTTTATATAGCACTATGGTACTCGTTGGAAAGATAATAAAACGCTCGTTAATTTGAAGTAATTTTTTCTTTAAAAATTCTCGTAAATAAAAGATATAAACGTTTAAATATTATGGGAGGAAACATGAGAGAGAAAATTTTTAATTTATTTTTAATTTTTTTTTTCCTAAATAACTCCATTTCTTTTGTTTTTTATTGGTCCACTTATCATCCTACATGGCTCTCTCTAAAATGAGAATGCATGAGAGAATGTAATGTAGGACACCCCCCTTTTCAAATATATATATATATATATATATATATATATATATATATATATATATATATGGGAGGGTTATCTTGAGAACGCTAAATATTGTGAGAACCGTGAGAACAAGTAAAAAAATAATCAAAATCAAATTTTTTTAATACAAACCTCATTATAATCAAAATACAACATTAATAAATGAATTTAATACTTCATATTTTCTTGCAAAAACACTTTCAAATTAACTTTTTACACATGTGTAAATGAAACAGTTTACACATGTATAAACAGTAAATTTACACATGTGTAAAAACAAATTATTTTCGTATACGTTTGAATTTTTACGCGTAAATTGTGTTTTTGAGATTGTATTTTAGTAATAAAGAGAAGTGTAAAAAGAAATTTTGAATTTGAATGGTTTTAGATGCCGTTCTCACGGTTCGCACGAAATATAGGTGTTCTCAAATTAACTTTCCCCTATATATATATATATATATATATATATATATATATATATTACACATTTAATAAGATTCAAATTCCTACCTAACTTGTGTCAACTCTCCAATTAATACATTAGTTGATCCTATTAATTGCTCTATATTATCCTAATATTAGTTTACCTTATATTGGTAATCAATTAAATATCGAATTTCGAATTTCAAATTAAAATTCAAAATATTTAAATTCGAATTAGACAAAATTTCAAATTTTGGTTAATAATGGTAAGAAATGACACATTCATGGTCTAATGAACCGTGTGTGCAAACCCTATTTGGACAAATTCGTCATAGTATTCATAGATGACATACTGATTTATTCCAAGAGCAGGGAAGAGCACGAGCAACACCTGTAGCTGATCTTGGAACTATTGAGTGATGAGCAGTAGTATGCAAAATTCTCTAAATGTGACTTTTGGATTCGAGAAGTCCAAATTCTTGGACACGTGGTTAACGAGGCAGGAATACATGTTGATCCCGCTAAGATTGATGCTATTAAAAAGTGGGAGGCTCCTAAGACTCCTACAGAGGTGCGCCAGTTTCTTGGTCTCGCGGGATATTATTGCAGATTCATTGAGGGATTCTCTAAGATCGCTCAACCCCTCACTGCCTTGACACAGAAGGGTATTATATACAAGTGGGGAGATGCCTAAGAATCTGCGTTTCAATTATTAAAGTCAAAACTTTGCAGTGCACCTATACTATCATTACCTGAGGGTACAGAGGACTTTGTGGTGTACTGTGATGCGTCTATCCAAGGGCTAGGGTGTGTGCTGATGCAGCGTGATAAGGTGATCGCGTATGCCTCACGACAATTAAAGGTTCATGAGAAGAATTACACCACCCATGACTTGGAACTAGGAGCAGTGGTTTTTGCTCTAAAGATCTGGAGGCATTATCTCTATGGGACGATGTGTACGATCTTCACTGACCACAAAAGCCTCCAACATAAATTCGATCAAAAGGAGCTGAACATGCGACAGCGTCGATGGGTCGAATTTCTGAATGATTATGACTGTGCCATCAAGTATCATCCAGGGAAGGCTAATGTAGTAGCTGATGCCCTTGGTCGAAAGGAGACGAAACGTAAACGGGTGCGAGCCTTACAACTTACCATCCATTCTAATCTTCCCGATAAGATACGTGAAGCTCAGGGCGAGGCCTTGAAGGAAGAAAACATCAGGCTTGAAACATTACATGGTGCTGATAAGCACTTGGAACTAAAGACTGATGGTCTACAATACTTTATGAATCGACTTTGGATACCACGTTTTGGGGATCTCAGACAACTGGTGCTCGATGAAGCTCACACCTCTCGATATTCGGTACATCCTGGTTCAGACAAGATGTACCAAGATCTTAAAACTCTTTACTGGTGGCCAAACATGAAATCCGAAATAGCCACTTATGTTAGTAAGTGCTTGACTTGCGCGAAGGTTAAGATTGAATATCATAAGCCTTCAGGCCTACTCCAGCAACCAGAAATCCCTATGTGGAAATGGGACGAGATTTCTATGGACTTTATCTCAAAGCTTCCTAGAATGCCAACGGGCCATAACATGATTTGGGTTATCGTGGATCGTTTAACCAAATTGGCACACTTTCTGGCAATACAAGAAACGGACTCGCTGGAGAAACTAGCAAATCTCTACATCAAGGAGGTAGTCTCTACGCATGGGGTGCCTACTTTTATTATATCTGATTGCGATGCGCGATTCACTTCTCATTTCTGGACTACTCTCCAAAACGCTTTGGGAACTCTCCTAGTTATGAGCACAGCCTATCACCCAGAAACGGATGGACAGAGTGAACGTACCATCCAAAAACTGGAAGATCTACTACGAGCATGCGTGGTGGATTTTGGCAACAGTTGGGATAAGCACTTGCCTTTGATTGAATTCTCTTATAACAACAGCTACCACACTTCGATACAGTATGTGCCTTTTGAGGTACTTTATGGACGCATGTGTAGGTCTCCCATCTGCTGGACTGAGGTTGGGGATAGCCAGCTAACAGGTCCCGAACTTGTGCACGAAACTTCTGAGAAGATAGTGCAAATCAGAAACCGGATGGCTGCTGCTCGAGATCGACAGAAAAGTTACGCTGATAAGCGTAGGAAACCTTTGGAGTTCCAGGTTGGGGACAAGGTTCTATTGAAGGTGTCACCTTGGAAGGGGGTGATATGCTTTGGAAAACGGGGAAAATTAAACCCACGATACGTTGGACCATTCGAGATTGTCGAAAGGATTGGGCCGGTAGCTTACAAGCTAAACTTGCTTGATGAACTCAGTGGAGTGCACAATGTATTCCACGTATCAAACCTGAAGAAATGCCTATCGGATACGACACTGGTGGTGCCACTGGAGGAAATTCAGGTGGACGACCAGCTACGGTTCATGGAAGAACCAGTGGAGATTCTTGAGTAGGGCATAAAGAAACTCAGACAAAGCACTATACCTATTGTTAAGGTACGGTGGAATTCCCGTCTAGGATCGGAATACACGTGGGAGCGCAGAGATCAGATGCGGCTCAAATATCCACACCTCTTTACTGAACCTGAACCTGTGCATAGATCGAATGCCGAACATAAAGCAGCTCGCTCAAAGTGAATTTCGGGGTGAAATTCCTTTCAACTTGGGGATGATGTGACATCCGGGAACCAAGCACACATTTTTCAAGCTGGCTTTATCGTTTACTTGCTGAATTTCGGGACGAAATTCTTTTCAACTTGGGGATGATGTGATACCCCGCAATTTCAGGTTCTCACTTTAACGAAAATCTAGTTACATTCCTTGCATTATACTTAACTAGGGTTAGCTAGATAGGACACACGTTACACTAGGTTATTAACTGCATGAAGTGGTAATTCGAGGAATTACCAGACTGTATACATGATTAGTGAACCTCGGACGTTGGTGAACAATGAAGTTTAATAATTGTGAGTTAATTGATTTAGATTGATTGCGATTACGTGCTTCTGTGATACTCTGTGAAACTATGTGCAAAGCATATGTGATTATGTGAACTTAAACCGAATACGTAAATAAAAATCATTAAAGGTAGACCATTAGGATGATTGGGGTCTTAACACATGGGATTACACTTATTACGGTCCGAAATAGCGAAAACATCGAAGGAAAACACGTTGGGTGATGAAGCAGGCCACCCACAGGGCACCGAGCGGCCACGCACGGGTGTCTGTCATCACCAAACCGACTTAAACACCTATTTAAGCAACCCTAAGCCTCTTGTGTCACCTAAACTCAAACTCTAATCGCCCCTACTGCTCTATTTACGAATATTAACCCCAAAACACATGCTAAGGCGCAAGAACATCGATCGGGAAGCTTCAAGAGCATTCGGTTGATTGTTTCAAAGAGCTTGTGGTATAATTGATGTGTTGCAAAACACATCTCATTTCCTCTGTATTTTGTATATTATTTTGTCATTCGTTTCATGTTGTTTTTATTATGTATTTATTTACTTTATTATTTTATAGGTGTTTAGAGAAAATGAGCTCAAAATGAAAGAATTTTAATCGAGACACAAACAGTTGAGAGCGGGTGTTCAAGAACGTTGGAGCATAAAGAAATTTTGGTCGAGCCAAGAACACCCAGAGCAAGCTTAGTAGTAGTAGGGTAGTAGTGGTAGTAGTAGTAGTGGTAGTGGTAGTAGTGGTAGTAGTGGTAGTAGTGGTAGTAGTGGTAGTAGTGGTGGTAGTAGTGGTAGTAGTGGTAGTAGTGGTGGTGGTGGTGGTGGTGGTGGTGGTGGTGGTGGTGGTAGTGGTAGTAGTAGTAGTAGTAGTAGTAGTAGTAGTAGTGGTAGTGGTAGTGGTAGTGGTAGTGGTAGTGGTAGTGGTAGTGGTAGTGGTAGTGGTGGTGGTAGTGGTGGTGGTAGTGGTGGTGGTGGTGGTAGTGGTAGTGGTAGTGGTGGTGGTGGTAGTGGTAGTGGTAGTAGTGGTAGTGGTAGTAGTGGTGGTGGTGGTGGTGGTAGTGGTAGTGGTGGTAGTGGTAGTGGTAGTGGTGGTGGTGGTGGTGGTGGTGGTGGTGGTGGTGGTGGTGGTGGTGGTGGTGGTGGTGGTGGTGGTGGTGGTGGTGGTAGTAGTAGTAGTAGAAGGGGGCCGCACAACAGAAGATGATCGAAAAAAGAACACAGCGGCCATAAGATAAGAACATCTACTAATTGTTTTCTAGGAGGTTAATTGAAGAGAAGGAAGGCTTGGTTCAAGTATTGAAGGCTCGGGTTTGATCACTGCAAGTTATAGGTTTTATATTTTTTTACTTTGTGTCTATAAATATTGGTACCATGACTTTGCTATATTTTGAACCTATGTTTTTATCTTGTTCCACTACGATTATGTTTGGCTAAAACATTAGTGGCCACCTAGGTTTGACATGATGACTTTTTGATTTTGGATTTATGTTTCGGTTCTGGACTTTATAGTTGGATTTATGTTTTAGTAAGAAATTTGTTTATGATTCTATGATGTGTGTGCGTACTTTTTACTAATTTATGATCTTTTAATGTTCCACGAGTGTCTTAGTGAATGTCTTTCATGTTTGGACACTTGTTAGAATTACTTGCTTTGTGCTTGTAGTTTACTTTATGGTTTTAGGCCTAAATTCCATAGGAACATTGATTGGGAGTTTAGAGGTAATTAGTATTCTTCCTACTCTTGAGACCGAGAGGTGATAGGTGGTCAGGTTTGTCTTTGGTGCTAGAGGTTTAGGCTAGAAATGCTGAGAGATCAGGTTTTCCTAGGTTATCTAGTATTATTTGCTTATCTGTGTCATAGATTGACTTTACAGGTTACTCCTTGCACTTTTGGGTGTATTGTGATTGGAGAGTGAGAAATCTAAACCAGTCTAGCGAGTGCTTTAGCATAGTTAGTGAGACCAAGATGTGATTTAACCAATCAGTGAGGTTAGTAGCCTTTAGGATTCCTTTTCAGTCAGTCTTGGTAAATGATCCGGGAGCCACTAGGATACTAGGGGTGAATATTATAAGATCCTGATTGCCAACATAGTTTCCAAAGGCGGGGCAGTTCCAATTTCATTAGTAGGATTCGATACCTAGGTGGTTGCCTTTCCCATCTCTGATTTCCCTCCTTAGTGATCCGCTGCGATCTATTAATTTAAGCCTTTTAATTTATTTACTTTAATAAGTTATTAATAAAAATTCACCAAAATCCAATTTGCTAGGCTAGGAATCGATAGAGGTCTAGTACCGAGACTCGCCTCATTGTGTCCACGGATCGATATTCCGGACTTACTTGCTCTGCTACACTACGACCGGTGCACTTGCCGTTAGTGTGTGGTTTAGCGGGTTTATCCATTTTTAAAACTTGACCCGAATTTATTAATACACATTTTCACACATCAAGTTTTTGGCGCCGTTGTCGGGGAAACAGTGCGCTTTCGAGGACGACCCGAGTCGGGGATCTAGTCATTTTGTAGATATTTTTATTTATTTTTCTTCTCTTTATTTTTATTTATTTATTTATTTATTTATTTTATTTTTAAATATTTTCTCTATTTGGTGGCCGTGATCTGTTTGTTTAGTGTCTGTTTGCAGTGAGATTTTTAGGATGCCAGATGCTAGTGGAAGAAAGACTGTGGCAGACTACATTAGAGAGCGCGACCAGGATGGTTACAATGAAGAAGGCATCTACACACAAATGCAAAATCACTATATGCCTATTTTGAGGGAGCCCGATAGTTTTCTTGCCTCTTCAATACCAAGGATCTTTGTAAATTGGTATGAAGGGGAAAATCCATACTTACAGCCATTTAATATCACTCCAGAACTGGAGACGATAATGGACGAAGAAGTCCCACCTCCGGTCCAACAAGAACCCATTGAAGATGATTTTTGGAGTGATAGTGAGGTTGAAGAAAATGTCGGGGTGATTGAAGAGGGTAATGAGAATGAGAACAAGATGGGAAATGAAGATGAAGATATGGATGTACCATCTTGGGAGGACGAGTTTGGTGAGGAGTTGGATAATTTGCCGACTCATGAAGATGGAGAATTTGACCCGGTTGGTGATCTTACCCTCTTAGAAACATTACTTATGGGGGAACTGTGAGCGTTGGATTTTAGCTAAAACAGGATTATATGATCATACAAGTCACAAATCTAGGTGCGGAAACCCTAGATCTGAACAAATTGATAAGATACAAATCACGACACAATCAAGATCATTTTCAATATCATTTTCATAGATTATCTTCAATCAATAAGCATTTACAACTGTTTATGTTAATCTAGAATCACAAAGACAATCTCTCAAAAACACTCCTAAACCTGAACTGAACCTGGACACAAATGATAACACTCTTACATAATCAAAAACTCAAAAACTATTTATAGACACTGCACATTCGCCCCTTACAGATGGTCGAATGTGAGGTTTTTCCACATTCGCCCACTGCAAGTGGTCGAATGTGTTCTTCAGTCCATGTCCATTCTTCATTCGTCCATTCCAGTTCTACCTTCGCCCCTTTCTGATTACCTTCGCCCATCCTGATCTACATTCGCCCAGTCAGAACTACCTCCGGCTATCTACTAACATATGTTAATCAAGTATATCCAATCCTTAGTCGCAAAATGCATCAACAAACTCCCCCTCGACTATTGATTGGATAGTTTTCTCTGATAGTCCATCGTCCTGTTCATCAGTTTGATTCTGAGCTGCTTCTTCTGCTCAGAAGTCATTGGCTGCTCGAATGTTTTCTTCACAGGCTTTGACACATTAGCAATCTTCACAGTCTTGCCAAGTTTACCTTCCAAGTTGCTTCCAGCATTAATATCGTATGCAAAACAAACTCCCACAACTTGAGTATACTTTCTCGCTTGAGCAAAATCATTGGGATCATAGTATATCGGATTGTAGAACAACATGATGATGTCTTCGAATGTGCAATTTATCAGCCACATAGGATCAAATACATGAACATGCTTGTATTTATCCTTTCCATCCCTCAACACAATCACTGCTTCTGCCTTCCTCCAATCGTAATACCAAAATATGAAATCAGCACTAAAATGCTGTGGCATTGGCATCAATGGTATCTTTCTCATCACATTAGGTGCTTTATATATCAAAGTCACACGCTTCATATTGGTTTGAGAATCAATATCCCTATGAACTTTTCTACGGGGATATTGAGGCTTGAACCTGTTCCATCTTGTGCGACTCTCCCAAACCAATTTGTCTGCGCACCAACCGACATGCGATCCATTTACCTCGGCACCTGACATTGGGAATCTGCATAAATCTCTCACCGCCAAGTACGGTAGAGTAAGCAAATCACAGAATCTGTTGAAGTACAGAATTCCGGTTTCCCATTTCGCAGCAATACACTTCAGTCTGCCTAGATAAGTCCACCCGAGAGCTCTGCCTTTGAATTTGGCATTATGAAATCGATAAAAGTTACCTTGAGCTTCAGGCTTAGGTCGGTTCTCATCCATCTCCTTCAACTTCTTCAGATAATTCTTCAACTCATCAGACTGGTTAGAAGAATCTTTCTTTTCATTACCAAACACCTTCTCAACAAACTCTTCGCTTCTTTTCTTTGCTTTCTGTTTCGCTGACTTATTTGGTATCTCTGTGAAGTCAGGAAATACTTCATTCTCATCTTCTTTTCTGAAATACTGGGGAAACTCTTCATGAGTAATATCTTCAATTTCAACTTCATTGTTCTCTGGAGTATGTACATCATCTGAATGACTTCCCATATCCTTTTCAGGAATATCAGGAATCGATTCATCCATCATAAACTCCTCAAACGTCTTTCCTACCCTCTGTGCGAGACCATCTAAAATTTCTTTCGCCACAGATGCAGGTAATTCCCCTTCCTCAAGATCTGGATCTTCATATTCCAGCTCATATCTCAGATCATCAGTCTGGAATATTTCAGCGAAGCATCCAGTGAACTCAATGGTCCACTCCCTCTTTTCCAACATATTCTTGTATATCTGTTTAGCATCATCAGACAGAGATCTCACCTTTTCGTTCAAGAAGATACTTTCATCCGAATCTACATTCCCTCCTTTCTTCTTGGAACTCGATTCTCCAGTATCTTTCTTCTTCTGCGATGTTCTCTTCTCATAACTATACTTAGAAGTATCATCTCCTCCATCATGATCACTTCCACTGCTAAACTCATCACCTTTCTTCTTTCCTGTACCATCAGCACCATCATCATCATCATCATTGTTGTCATCATCATCATCATTGTTGTCATCATCATCATCATTGTCATCATCACTTTTATCCGATCCATCATCATCCTCTTCATCATCATCTTCTTTCTCAGAATCAGAATACTCATAATCAACCTTCTGTTCATCTTCTTCTTCATCTTCTTCACCCTCTTTCAACTGGGGTGCTCTGCTATACAGCTCTTCAATCAAACCACAAAGACGTTTGTTTTCCTTCTTTAACTCTTTGTTATCAGCCTTGATCAGTTTGATCTTGTTCTTGTTTCTATCACATCTTCTTTCAAGCTTCTCATTCTTAGCTTCAATCAGTTTAATCTTATCATTTATATCATCCTGATTCGATTTCGAAGCAACTACAATCTGGAGCATCTTCTCCTCATTCTGCTTGAATTTAGTAATCTCAGCTTGTTGAGCAATCAACATCTTCATCATGTCCTCCATCTTCTTATTAACCTGTTTCATAACATCATCATCTACAGTCACTTTCTTCGACTTAGATCTGGAGGGCTCAACTTCAACAACTTTCTCCTTTTGAGGCTTTCTAAACATATCGAGCACTTTATCCATATCGATATTGAACTGATCGATTGGTAAAGTCTCTGCCTCTTTCGCTTTCTTCTGTTTCTTGGCAACTGGTGAAGATAGCTTAGAAGGTGTTCCAGCATCAGGTAATCTTTTTCCTTTCAACAACTGAGCCAACTCCTTCTCTCTCAGTTCTTTCACACTAGACTTCTTTGCCATAGTCTTTTGTTTCTTTGTCTTCTTTGGCAAATTCACAACTACTGTATCTCCAACACTCAGCTCAGCTAGGTCAACACCTAAACCTTCATCTTCAACTGATTTCCTTCTTCTCTCAGACTCTTCAATCGACTGATTCAAGGATTCAGACTCACCAACCATAGTGGCCTTACGTTTGGTGGTCCTCACGTTCTCGTCATCAGAATCCCACTGTTCATCAACCTCAGTCTCTTCCGAATCCACAGACTCTTCATCCACCAAACCCGATCCTTTCTTCGCCGTCGATTTCTTTCTAGCAACCTGTTGCTTGGTGCTCCCCTGATCAATAGCCTTTCCCTTGCCCTTCCCTTTGGCTCCAGGATTGACTACTTGACGCTTCCGCTTAGTGCTTGAATCAACATACACTAAGGGATCATCGTTATCTGAGTCACTCTCATCATGTCTTGCTTTGTTCTTGCCAGGATCAGTGTAATCCGGACGAGCCAAAGCGCCAAACAATCTCCTGTTAGGTGGCTTCTCACTGTCAGCTACACCTTTGTAACCTTTCATCCTCATCAAGGTTCTAATATTCATGTGATCTTGGCCTAGAATCATAGTCGGATCCTTTTTCAACATTGGATACTTGTAATCAACGATCATCATTAGAAACCTTGGATACAACATGAACTTCTTAAACTTTATACCCTTCAACATCTCCAACATGTGGTCAAGAATCATCCCAGACACATTAAATGGTTTGTTGAGTGTCAACGCAACCATTAATGAGCTCAAACTTCTTCTCATCACGTCATAACCACCACTCACACAACCAAAGACATGAATCAGAACATGTGCAAAGTACTTGTATTGCACTCCCAGCTTCCCCTTATACATCGATCCGTCAGTGATTGGACCTTTGTATTTCATCCTTAAGAAGCACGCCTTCTGTTCTGTCCAAGATAACTCCCTGGGATCCTCACTGTCTTCAAACTTAATCTGTAATGCCTCCCGAATGTCAGCTTCAGTCAAGAACATCTCCATCTCCTGAATCTTGCTCTTGATGATCGTCTGATTCTCCCAGTAGTCATATTTAGCGTTCTGGTAAAAATCTTCAATTATGTCTTTATAAATGATGGTTGGTGTGGCTAGAGCATGTACAATCCTGCTCCTCTTCAGAAATTCAATAATCCCTGTAAACTCCGTGTTCTTCTCAACGTCTCCTAGATACGCGCAACAGTTGTGCGATCGTTCGAAAGGCCAACTGCTCGGAGTAGATGTTTCAGCTACGGGGACTGGATCTTGAACTGTTATCTCTGCTGGAGTCTCAACATTCACTGCTGGTGATTCAATATTCTCAGGTTGTTCAGCCATCTGCACATGAAAATCAATAAAACGCGTCAAAACACAAAAACGACAAAAATATAAAAATTTTGGTCAAAGACATCTGCACATTCGCCCATTTTGAAACTGGCCGAATGTGAGAATAATTGGTCGAATGTGAACATATATGGACGAATATGAAAAAGTTTCTGATTAAAATCACATTCGTCCGGTTTGAAAGTACATTCGCCCATCCAACTTCACTTTCGCCCGTTTTATAAACACCCGAATGTGAAATGTTTACCCCCAAATTTTAAAATTTTGCCATAGTTTGTCTTAACCTGTAATTTTGATTCTAATGTATGCTAATAATGCCGATTAACACTCGTCTATTTCCAATTTTGTCAAAACATCAGTTTTCATTGGTTTTTAAATGGAATTAGGGTTCGTGTTAGTTTAATCGATCAAAATCATATTCATGTTTGTTATTAACCTAATTCCTTCCATACTCTCCCCCTAAAACCCATGAAAAATGATCGGCAATCAAAAACAATCAACATTCAACATTAAAAATCCCAAAACTGAAAACCCTAGGTCATGTTCTTAAAACAATCAGTTCTGGTCTGATTTGATGTCCATTACCTGCAAAATGAGTCTTAAAATGATGAGCAATGATCAGGGAACAAATCAAAGGAACGTAAAATGCACGAGCAACAAGGTCTGGTATGACAGAGATTTTGAAAAAGTTTCAGAATGAAGGGTTCGAAGGTGAATGACATATATAAAGAAGTCCACGTTCGCCCGTATGAAATGGTCGAAAGTGGGTTAAGTCCACATTCGCCCCTAGTTAAAGACCCGAATGTGAAACTGCTCCACCTTCGCCCCTATTTAAAGACCCGAAGGTGGATACTTGTACCCGGAAGTGGAATATACACCCAAAAGTGAAATTTCCACCTTCGCCCAAAACAAAAACGGTCGAACTTGAAGATTTTTCCACATTCGACCCATTTAAGGGGCGAATGTGAAATGGAAAAATCTGAAAATTTCGCGAAATCACGAATTCGAATCCCGTTCAACATTTTTCAATCCGTTAAACTTCTAAAACTCAAATTTTCACATTTTGAATGTTACAAAGACCAGATTGTGTTATCAAATCTCAGAAATTGACCATCAAGCATCCCCGGATATCAAAAATAAAGCAGAAATGCAAATCTTTTGGATTTTCTGAAATTTTTATCAAAACACACCTAAAATCTTTTTGGATTTTGTAACTTTTTGACAATAAAAGTAAAATGCGACAAAGTAAAATGCATCAAAGTAAATGAAAGCAGTAAACATTTTGTGATTTCCGGTAAGAGGATCATATCAGTTTTCTGAGAAATCTGAACACAGCGTTGATCTGGTTCAATATTATCATTAGAAACAATATGTGACATGGCAATTGCTGATATTGTTGTCCACATAAGCTCACATGCAGACAATTACGCAATGCTTTAAAATGATACGAATTAGATGTATTAGACTAACACATTGTGGTTCCCACACACACGACATACTCCCGTATCAAGAAGTAATTTGCACAAAGACTCATTGTAAAGCGTGATTATGCTTTCGTCGTCTATAATTGTACAAGATATAATGCATAGAGGTATACAGGTCAGCAAATTAATGCAGCAAAGTAACATATGCACCATACCAGGTTGAGGACTGATATTAATCATGATTTGCATCAATGATCAATACGATATTATAGATAATCTTTGATCATCATATAATATGGAAAGTTCCTCAATTCGGTAACTTTAGGTTTTGGCATAAAGCTCTTTTATAAAGACACCCTGTCTGATCTAGGTCCGTAATGACTTACAGCAGAAGATCAGCTAGGCTATCCCCAGACAACTAATAACATAACGACCCTAAACCTCCGAGTTTTGTATAAACACCCTATCAAACGAAATTACGGTACTAAGACCATATGCCCATGAGGTGTTCATCCACAAACGCGTAGTTTGTTATGTTTGTATCACTAATGCACGCAATATAAAGTCTACGAAGCCTATCAGCATATCACACGTAATCAACATACGTCTCATTAAAACTATACAATTCTTTAGCCTGTGTCAGATCCCCACTGATGTACTATCATTTCCTCTTTTTATCCAGGAAATCATTTTGGGTTTTTCTAATTTTTAGGTATTTTGAAAATTTTTCAATGTTTTTGGTTTTTCTGATAAAATGACTCCCCCTAAAATAAAGAACATATTTTTGGGTTTTTTAATTTTTCTGAAAAACAAAACAAAACAAAATTTGAAAGAAACAATCCACTTGAAAGCATCAACTTCTTTGAGGATTAAACAACCCCCTCGAAAGCATCAACTTCTTTGAGGATTATGATAGTAAAGAGAAATTCCCAATTAGCAAAAAATTAAAACTAAAACTAAAAACGAAAAATGATAAACCGAGGAGCCGATTAGTCTTGTTTTTCCTTTATATTGTTTACTTTCAAAAGATATTCAAAGCGGGATCTGTCAAAAGCTTTTGTAAACAAATCTGCACGTTGGTAGTCAGTATGGATTTTGACCATGTCAATCAATTCCTTAGCATAACAATCACGGATAAAATGATATTTAATCCGGATATGTTTCGCTTTAGAATGATTTTCAGTATTTTTAGTTAATGCAATTGCGGCTTCGTTGTCACAGTGTATAGGGGTTTTAAGAAACTGCAAACCGTAATCGACCATCTGTTGTTGGATCCAGAGCACTTGCGAACAGCAACTCGAGGCTGAAATGTACTCGGCTTCACATGTAGACAGTGCGACGGAAGTTTGTTTCTTGCATTGCCAGGTAATTAACCTGCTCCCTAAAAACTGGCAACCGGCTGTTGTTGATTTGCTGTCTTTGTCACAGCCGCCCCAATTTGCATCACTAAAAGCAATAAAATCAAAATCATCATCATTAGGGTACCAAAGTCCTTTTGATGGACAACCCTTCAGATATCGAAGGATACGCTTGACCGCCGTCAGATGACTTTGTTTCGGCTTCGATTGGTAACGCGCACAGAGACATGTTGCATACATAATATCTGGTCGAGATGCTGTCAAATACATCAGAGATCCGATGATTGCTCTGTATGTAAATGGGTCTGTCAGCTCCCCCTTAGCGTCCACTCCAATCCCGTGATTGGGTTGAATCGGGGTATCCATCGGCTTAGAGTCCTCCATCTGGAATCGGCTCAAGATGTCGGCAACATATTTCGTCTGGTGAATGAAGATCCCGTCGGGTCTTTGATCCACCTGTAAGCCGAGGAAAAACTGCATTTCTCCCATAGCGCTCATTTCGAACTTCTCCTGCATAACAGTTTCAAATTCCCTGCACAAGAGTTCGTTAGTTGAACCAAATATAATATCATCAACGTAAATCTGTACTAGAAGCAAGTCATCTCCCGTCTTCTTCGTAAAGAGGGTACAATCGACGAGGCCGCGCTTGAATCCTTTGGAGATGAGGTATGTACTTAGCTCCTCGTACCACTGTCTTGGAGCCTGGTGCAAACCATATAAAGCTTTGTTCAGTACGTAGACCTTGTCCCGATGGATTGGGTCCTCAAAGCCCGGTGGTTGCCCGACATAAACCTCCTCCTTGACTTTACCGTACAAAAATGCGCTCTTGACGTCCATTTGATAGACTTTGAATTTCTTATACGAAGCAAACGCAAGGAACATCCGAATAGCTTCGATTCGTGCTACTGGTGCATAGATTTCGTTGTAATCAATTCCTTCAATTTGATGGAAACCCTGCACAACCAATCTGGCTTTGTTCCTTACAATAACTCCACGATCATCCTTTTTGCACTTAAACACCCACTTAGTGCCTATTTTCTTTCTTCCCGGCGGCAAATCTGTGAGCGTCCAGACTCCCAATTTCTGGAATTGCATTGCCTCAACCCAGGCATCTTCTTGCAAAGCGTCTTTGTATGTCCTTGGCTCTACCTGCGACACATAACATGCAAACGACCAATCATTTTGATCACCAGATTTCTGAATTTTGGCATACAATGCTAAAGCCCCAAAACTCTCTGGCGAATTAACGCTTTTAAGCTGCCCTCTGGTCATCACTCCACTACCAGGATCTCCGATCACTTGCTCCAGCGGATGAATACGATGAATCCGAGATTCCGGATTAACAGGTACAATCACTCCCGTCTGAGCAGTCAAGTTCTCTACAGCATCCTGATCATGACCCGTGTTAGATGATGCAGCAACATCTTGATTTGAAGTTGGGTTCACAGTTTGCTCTTCTAAGTCTTCTGCATTTTCAAGAACAGCTTCTTCAAATTGTTCATCTTCAGATTCTGAAGTGTCTAATGAAGTTGAAGCTTCTTGAAACAACTCTTCTTCTTGTGTAGGAGCACTGGTATCACTAGAAGCTGGTGGGGGGTTTACGGTAATTGGACGCATCAACGGTGAAGTTGCCGCGTTTTCACATTCGTAAAGTAATCTGATCACAGCTTCTTCAACCAAGCTATCTAGGTTGAATGATTCAAAGAAGTCTTTGTAATCAAACATCCAATCAGGGCCCGTGCCTTGCAGATTTTGTGTGTAACGTTGAACTTCCACGTTAGCCCAATCCTCCACTTGACGAGTTCTCTTGTTGAATACCCGTTTGAGCGGGGTTGCATATCCAACAAAATATCCCTCTTCAGCTTTAGGACTAAACTTCTCGCTTGGATTCAACATCGTACATGGCGCCCCAAATGGTTCTAGATACTCTAAATTGGGCTTTCGTCGGTGTAACAGCTCATAAGATGTTTTTCCAAACTTCTTCACTGTCAAAACCCGATTTAATGTATAATTTGCTGCATAAATCGCCTCATTCCAGAACATTACTGGAAGATTTGAGTCAGCGAGCATTGTTCTAGCAGCCTCAATCAGAGTCCTATTCTTTCTTTCAGCAACACCGTTCTGTTGCGGGGTATACGGAGCTGAATATTCATGATGAATCCCTTTGCTTTCACAAAGTTCATCCATCTTTGCATTTTTGAACTCCGTCCCGTTGTCACTCCTGATTCTTTTTATCTTCAAGTTGTAGATATTCTCCAGCCGAGTGAACAGAACTTGTAAGTTTGTAAAGGTGTCGCTTTTGTTCTTCAAACACATCACCCATGAGAATCGTGAATAGTCATCAGTGACGACTAAACAATAAAGCTCTCCAAGATGACTTTTGCGCTTGACCGGTCCAAAAAGGTCCATGTGCAATCGCTCAAGCGGCATCTCAACAGAGTTGACCTTCTTCACTTTATGGGATTGTTTGTGTTGTTTGCCTTTCATGCAGCTCACACACTTGTCGTTCAGATGGAAATGTTTCACGTTTACTCCATCGACAAGTCCATTTCTCACTAACTGATTCATTTTCCTCAGATGAATGTGCCCCATTCTGCGGTGCCACATTATCGATTCTTTTTCGGTCGCCTTGGATAGAAAGCATGTTATCTGTCCTTGTGATGTCATCGCCTTGGACATATCAAGAATATAAAGATTGTTGACTCGAGGTGCCATCAACATAACCCACTCCTTTGGAATCTTGAAGCCCGGTTTGAGTATGTAGCAGGATTTGTCATCAAAATGCACAGAAAATTGTTTATCGCATATTTGACTGACGCTCAACAGATTATAGTCTATCTGTTTGACATAAGAAATCCGCTCGAAAGTCACAATCCCGTTACTCACGCTTCCTTCCATCGTGATATAACCTCCTTTATTACCCGCGAACGCAACATATCCTCCATTAATATTCTTCACATCGAACAGCAACGCCAAATCCCCCGTCATGTGGCCTGAAGCTCCACTATCAACAATCCAGAGACTGCTAATAGGGCCAACTGAAGCTCCCTGCACACAAAAAGTAAACAATTAGTTCTTTCGGGGGACCCAAGCCTGAGTCTTGGGCCTTTGAACTTTGGCTTTCAAAGAATCATTCTCATTGACTTTCTCAACAACTTTCTGTTTTGAATCAATCGTTTTCTGATTTTTCAAAACAGTTTCATTTTTATCACTCACCTTCGACGTAGAGGCTCCTGGAGAACCATTAGGTGTCCAAGATTGTTCAGACCTTTTGAGAATACGGATTTGAGATTTTGGTTTCTCAATAGGTTTCTGAACATTGTTACTAAAAGTAACTTTCTTAGCAACATTATCTGAATTAACAGACTTAGGTCCAACATTTGACTTGACAATTGGTTTTTGTGGAACCTTTTGTCTATCAGCTGTTGTGTTCACCACTGGTTTTCTCCAAGATTGTTCCATTGCAATCCGATTCCTTCGATCAAAATGAAATGGACGGTTGTTCCTCATTTGAAAATTGTTTTGATTATGAAAATGTTGTTGTTGAGGAACAGTCCGTCTATGCGGTGGAACATAATGATCAATCGGCTTTTTCATGGAATTCTTAACCTCATCTTCATGTCTCTTGTGCCTTACATATGGACACTGAGCAAGTAAATGCCCACGTTCTCCACATTTAAAGCATTTTCTATATTCCTCAAACACATAATGAGCATTTGGTGAAGCAAATGATCTTACAGGAAATTGATCATTATATTGTTGATTTCTTAAACTCTCAGGAAGTGGTCCTTTCGAGTAAGAAGGTTCATGAAAACCATTTGCTTTATCATCAGGTCGAATAAACTCAGTGACATGAATTTTTGGCTCTTGAGGAACTTCTGAAAACAGTTTCTTTAAGATTTCTGGTGGAATTTCATTGGTTCTTTCATGTTTTGGAAACCATATTGTGCTTTCTTGCCAGATTTTATCAAGTTTAGAATAGTTAACGTTTTTAATCGGAAATTCCTCATCAGCAATGATTTTATCGGATCCTTCCATCCGATAAAACACCTTTACAGGTTTGTCACTTGGTTCATTCAGCTCATTCTTTTCAATCACATTCTTAACATCATTCTTTTTCTTAACATCAAACTTTTCAGACTTCTTATCATGAATAGCTTTTGCCATCGGATGAATATGATCAGATGGTGACACTGGTTCAGTAGTAATAATGTGATTTTCTTTTGGAATTTCACATTCATTAACAGATTTATCACTACCAGTATCATCATTATCTGAGTCTGAACTATCACTCTCAGCATAAACACCCTCATTGTTCAAGCCCAAAATCGGTCTCACATCGGAATATGGATCACCAATACTTGAAGTATTAGATTCCATATCTGACGATGAGTCTGATTTTACCGAACTCTCCGGTATAACTTGATGATAGTTATGGTTCTCAAAAAGAACCGGAGATGGCACAGACTTGTAATTGGTGGTGTTATCATCAATGATATGATCTACCACATAAGCAACATTTTTATAACTTTCCAATTTCTTGTTAACCTTTTCAGCAAAGCATTTAATGGCAGCCATTTCCAACTTGGTGTTTTCAATTTCATTGATGTAGTTATTTATGGCCAATTGTTTCAATGACAAAGTATTTTTCAAGTCAGAAATGTCCTTTTTATAGCCATCTAATACTTTGTTAAAAGCATTTAACTCTTTGCGAGTAGATTGACAGTTTTGAATAGCACTATCACGTGAAATTCGGAGTTGTTTATTCTCCTCTGTCAACCTATCACAAGTCCCACAGTATTTATCACTCATGACATCAGTGCTAGATTCAGAACTTACAGGTTTTGGCGGTTCGGTCATGGCCATCAAAGCAAAATGAGCTTCCTTTCCAGTGAAAAACTTTGAGTAGTCGATCTTGGTGAAAGCATCATCAGCTATGCATGACTTCCTCGTCATCAAAAAGTCAGCTTCTGCCAGCAACTGGTCAATATCATCATCCAAAGAATCAACACTTCCCTCTGTGTCTGATTCGCTCTCACAATCTGAATAAACTGATTTACACTCTTCGGGAACATCAGAGACTGAATCAATCACCATCCCAGAATTCTTCTCCTCAGCCTTAACCTCTACAGGTTCACTCTCCACTTCCATTTCTGTCTCAGAATCATCACTTTCACTCTCCTCAGTTTCTTTCTTCTCCTCAACTTCCACCGACTCTTCCATATCAACCTTATAGGCAACACATGCCACATTCCCACCAGTAGTTACTTCCTCAACTCCTATTTGCATACCCGACCAGTCAAACCTCTCATCCTGTTGAGTTACCAAAGCTTGGTTCTGACTCGCATTCTGTTGAGTCTCAGTAGGTGTAGTGATAGGTACAACTGTTCGGTTTGGGTGATTAGGAGATTGGTTTTGAATCTGGTGTTGAGTGTTTGGTTGTCTGTTTTGATTGTTAAAGTTTCGGTTCTGGTAGTTGTTGTTGTTTTGGTAAGAAACTTGGTTCTGTTGACGGTTCTGGTAATTTGCATTGAAAGGGTTTCGATTACCTTGTTTAGGTGGCTGGGTGCATTCCCTTTTGAAGTGTCCTTTCTCTCCACAATTAAAACATGTAACCTTCTCCTTGTTAAAACCATAAGTTGTGTTGGGAGAAGTTGCCAAGTCAGTCCTTCCAGTTTTCTCTATGAACTCTGTTGCTCTCCTCATTATACTTGCAAAAGCCCATTGAATGTCAATGAGTTCCATCTCTTCCTTGTCTATTTGTGCGTAGTCTTCGTTGGTCAAGTTGTTGTTCCCAATCTGACTAGCAACCAAACCATTGTAGGATGAAACCATTGCAGAGACTAATGCAATGTGTTGCTGAGCAACCTCCACAGTCACATTTCCCAAGTTGGATGTGTCCAAAACCACTGGTTGTTTATGTTGAGTAACTTGGTTTGCTGGTTGTTGTGTTTGGTTAGCGGTGTAAAAACTAGCTTGTTGCATTGGAGAGACTGGTGAAATGTAGGAAGTATATTGTGGTGGTGTGTATGATGGTTGTGAGTAGGAATTGTATTGTGGTGGTGTGTAGTTGGTGGTTGGTTTTGATGAATCCATGACATTGGAAATACATGCAACATGTGGTGCAACACTTCCAGAGCTCGAGTTTCCAGCTGAAACTGAAGTACCTCCAAAGTACAGACTTGGATTCTGAGGAATCTGTGACCTCCTAGCTTTCCTCCTATCCTCCAGCTCTTTGTTCTCCAGCTTCTCAATAAATTCTGAAATAGTCCAGAATTGATAAGCATCCTTCTCTCTGAGTACCTCCACATGCTGATCCCATTGTGGTGGCAAAGCATCTGCAAACTTATCCACCTGCTTAGTCATTGGAATCTGTACACCATAGCTAGACAATTCAGACAATAAATGCATATATCTCGGAGTTAGTTCTTTCAAAGTTTCATTATTAATAAAAGAAAAATTATCAAACTCTTTTACTAATTCCTCCATTCTCAAACTCCTGGTCTTCTCGTTACCATCATGCTTCCTCTTCAGCTTATCCCAAAGCTGCTTTGACGTAGTACATGTCCCAAACTGATGCAACAGGTCACTTGTGATCGCCTGTGTCAGTTGAGAGAACGCCTTCTTCTCCACCACGTATTTCTTCTTTTCATCCTCAGTCAAGCTCTCCAGAGGAATCAACTCACCGGTATTCTCCAGAATCGGTGCTGTGTATCCTTTGACGATCATGCTCCATGCCTCAGCTCCTTCAACTCCCATGCCTTCCAGATGGATCTTGAACATGGTGTGCCACTGGTTATACTCTTGCATATCCATGAGCTTCGGTGGCCGAGTTCCACTACCTGTAGACAAATCCTTAATCAAAGTAGAGATAGCATTAGTGGTTTGAGTATTTACCGCCGCTGCAGCTACTCCCCAGTAATCTGATTGTAATGCCGGATGTGCTACATTCTGAGGCATCGTGCTCGTTGTTGTCATGTAGTTATGTTGTTGTGAGGATTGCGTGTTCGTCTTTTGAGCTGCCACAGTCCATGGGTCCATTGTCTGCTGTTGTGGTTGTGTTGGTGCTGATCCCGAAGTAGTTTGAAAACGCCACATGATCACAATCTGAAAATCTCAACACTTAGAAAAATTTTCAGCAAAAATCTTAGGTTCGCCCGAAAACTAGTACGTTCGTCCAAATTTTTCTACTTTCGTCCAAACTGTCACACTCTCGTCCCAAACTATCTCACTTTCGTCCAAACAGTGTCAACCGAAGGTGGAAATGACCAGAATGTAAACAAAGACTAAACACTATTCCACTTTCGCCCGAACCAAAACGGTCGAATGTAGAATGTTATACCCGAATGTGAAAAATTCTAAACAAGTTTTCAGGTTCGTCCACTCAAACACTCAGGTTCGCCCACTTTTATGCACGTTCGACCACAACTCTCAGTCCAGGTTCCAGGTTCGCCCCATATCAGCAGATCTCATTTTTGAAAAACGGTTATTGTTTGAAAAACGGTTATTTTGATCTCAGATTATCAAAAGTTCATGGATTTGAATGATCTCAATCAGGTTATGTTTCGGATTTGATTTGGAACAACTTTAAGTCTTGGAAAACTTGAATTCGACCACAAATTCACCTTTAAATCGATCAAAAACTATGTTTTTTAAGAGTTTTTGTAAAAACAGATGATAATTTGTCAAAAACATGTCCAAATCAACTCTGATCTTATCAAACTTGTTGTTGTATGATCCTCTATGCTCTGATACCACTTTGTGAGCGTTGGATTTTAGCTAAAACAGGATTATATGATCATACAAGTCACAAATCTAGGTGCGGAAACCCTAGATCTGAACAAATTGATAAGATACAAATCACGACACAATCAAGATCATTTTCAATATCATTTTCATAGATTAACTTCAATCAATAAGCATTTACAACTGTTTATGTTAATCTAGAATCACAAAGACAATCTCTCAAAAACACTCCTAAACCTGAACTGAACCTGGACACAAATGATAACACTCTTACATAATCAAAAACTCAAAAACTATTTATAGACACTGCACATTCGCCCCTTACAGATGGTCGAATGTGAGGTTTTTCCACATTCGCCCACTGCAAGTGGTCGAATGTGTTCTTCAGTCCATGTCCATTCTTCATTCGTCCATTCCAGTTCTACCTTCGCCCCTTTCTGATTACCTTCGCCCATCCTGATCTACATTCGCCCAGTCAGAACTACCTCCGGCTATCTACTAACATATGTTAATCAAGTATATCCAATCCTTAGTCGCAAAATGCATCAACAGGAACCAGCCATGGAGTTCAAAGATACACCAAACGAGGAAGAAGAGGAAGAGGTGGTAACAAAGAAGAAGACCAAACCACCTTGTCACATTCAGGATTGCCGGCCCATGCCGCCACCATCACGGGAGAGGGTTCACAATCACATGGACCATACCCCTCATTATATGCCACATACAATGTTTGGTCCAGGTAAGTGTAAGAATTTGTTCTCTGACGCGTTTGAATTTTTCAAACGTTTCTCTAGATTCACCATTCGTTTTTTGACGAACAATGGTGAACGACCTGAATTAAACGGGTTAGATAAAGGGTGGATAAAAGAGAAGCCACCTGATTGAACTTGGGTTAAAACCCAAGTGTAGAGTTTTGTATCATCAAATGCCAAGTATGTTTTTATTTTATTTTCATTCTTCTTTATTTTTTATTTTTTTTTAGTTTATCGAGTCGTGTGGGATTGCCTTGGCCTTTTTCACTGTTAGATCTCCCATGCCCGTACTCAATCTCCATTCAGGTGGGGTCGATGTTAAAATTATTTTTTGTAAACAGGCATCTCACTTGTCATTGAGTCATTTTACTTCCATTTTCTTTTTAGTTTATTTTTGCAGGATTCCGACTATGGTCGCGAAGGAAATGCTATACGGCTGTAGATGATGGACGGACGGGACACTTTTTGCGAGCTATCGCCACATATTCCAAGGGAGTTCGTTCAATTTTTTTTTGTTGTTATATATAATTTTTGTTTCTTCTTTATCTTTGTATTTTTATTTTTAGTCTGCGTTGTATCCTGGAGCACATTGAGGACACTGTGCCTTTCTAAGTGTGGGGATGGGAAACTTTGTTTTTATTTCGCTTAGTTGTAGGTTGAGTAAAAAAAAAAACAAACAAACAAAACAAAACAAAAACTAAAAAAAAAAGTTGGTTTTGTGTTAGTCCCGATCCTTTTTGCTCTTAGTAAACGAGCCTTTTCAATACGTCAGTTAAAAGCGGGGTCGATTGTCGGATTTACGGGTCTTAGCATATGTTTCTTTAAGTTGCGGGATAGTAGGCTTGACTGAGTTGTTTAATGAAATAAAATGTTTGGGGTGCCTGGGATAGTGGATCAAGCTGGATGGTTAACTGGTTTTGCACTTGTTAGTATCGGTAACTCATATTTCCACATGACAGTGAGTTTTGAGCCTTTAAATATTATATATAAATATTCACTATTTCGTTTCATGTGTGATATACCGACTTTGTTGCATTATTTTAGAACTTGTGCGTTTTGATGCATTCTGAGACCATAAGCTTGGACTTGACACAAATATGATAGAGGCATTAGGAGTACCCAATTTTGTCTAGCCTTTTCGTTTGTTTTTGTTATTTGACCCATTTCACCATTTACCTTTAGAAACCACTTTGAGCCTAAACCTTTCGTTTGTCACCCATTTTATTTTATATTGATTACTGGATCGTATATATTTATATTTTGTGAAAAAGAAAAAAATATATATATCAGCATTAAGAGTAGCTGACACACACACAAAAAAAAAAAAAAAAAAAAAAAAAAAAAAAAAAAACCCTGAAAGAAAAAGAAAAATACGTGAAAAAGCGAGAGAAAAGAAAAAAAAATAGAATAAAGGTTGTGGGTCAAGAAGACCAAAGTGTTAGAGAGTTTATTTATTGTATCCAGTTTATCTGTTAATTTTCTTTTTAGCCAATTTTTCCTAAAAAAAATTTCCTACCCTTAACCCTTACCTACCCTTTCGAAGTCCTCTTGATTTGTGTTAGTGTTAGCAATTAGGTGGAAGTTTGATTGACGTACAAGCTTATGATAATTTTGCTTCATAGTTCGGTTTTGAGAGATTCACTCCAAATAAATATATAACCGAGAGATGAGTGATATTGTGAGGGGTGCTTACAGGTGCATAGTCGGCTGCTTGAAGGTAAGTGAAGCTTGACTAGGTAGGCCTTGTTTTTAAAATTGTATCATCCTGACTAGTCAGCCTTTTGAACGATGTAAGTTTTTAAAATTGTATCATTAGATTTTAGCACCCTAAATTATTGATTATTGGCAACTCACTCACTGAACTACAAAATTGTTCACCACCACAATCTACTCTCAACTTCTTGGCCTGTGTCACCCTTAGACTAACCATGGTTAGTTTTTTTTTTTTTTTTTTTTTTTTTTTTTTTTGCTGATGTGACCATTTTTGCTGATGTGGCATAGTGACGTGGCAATTTTTGCTAATGTGGCATGGTGATGTTGCTATTTTGCTGATGTGGCATGGTGACGTCACTATGCCACATCAGCAAAAAAAAAACTATCCATGGTTTGTCCGAGGGTGACACAGGCCAAGAAGTTGAAAGTACAGTGTGGTGGTGAACAATTTTGTAGTTTAGTGTGTCAGTGGACTGAACTACTCAACAAAAGTTGGTTTGAAGAAGTACAAGAGCCACCTACACCTGTCAGTGGTTTACAACAACTGATTGAACACAAAGATCATCCATTGGATCAAATTATGGGTGTTATTACATCAGGGGTTCTCACAAGAAACCAGCTTTCCAACTTCTGCTTTTTCTCAGCATTCATTTCTCAGTTGGAACCAAAGAAGTATCAAGAAGCCCTCAAAGATAACAATTGGGTTCAAGCTATGCAAGAAGAGTTGCTCCAATTCATGAAGCAACAGGTCTGGGAAATCTGTCCCTTACCACCAAACAAGCTTCCAATTGGCACAAGATGGGTTTTCAGAAATAAACAAGATGAAGCTGGTATGATTATCAAGAACAAGGCAAGACTGGTGGTACAAGGTTATTCTCAAGAAGAAGGATTTGACTATGATGAAACCTTTGCTCCAGTTGCAAGGTTTGAAACCATCAGGTTATTTTTGGCTTATGCAATTTCCAACAAAATTAAGGTTTTTCAAATGGATGTTAAGAGTGCATTTTTATATGGAAAAATAAAAGAGGAAGTGTATGTTTGTCAGCCACCTGAATTTGAGGATCCTTCTCATCCTGAGTGGGTGTACAAACTTGACAAGGCTCTTTATGGGCTAAAACAAGTTCCCAGAGCTTGGTATGAAACACTTTCCAACTTTTTACTCAAAAATCACTTTATAAGAGGTTCCATTGACAAAACACTTTTTATGAAACATGTTGGAAATCATGTTTTACTTGTTCAAATTTATGTTGATGACATCATTTTTTGGTTCAACCAACACAAAATTGTGTGATGAATTTAAGAAACTCATGTAATCAAAATTTGAGATGAGTACAATGGGAGAACTGCAGTACTTTTTGGGATTGCAGATTAAAACAAAAACAAATGGAACTTTTATACATCAACCCAAATATGTTAAAGAATTATTAAATCATGTTCCACTCCCATGACACCAACCACACAAGTTGAACCAGATGATCAAGGAAAACAAGTTGATCAAACCATGTATAGATGTATGATAGGTTCCCTTCTTTATCTAACTGCTTCTAGACCAGATATTATGTTTTCAACATGTGTTTGTGCTAGATATCAATCAGCTCCTATGGAATCACACCTAATTGCAGTCAAAAGAATTTTCAGATGTCTGAAAAGAACAAGTTGAACCAGATGATCAAGGAAAACAAGTTGATCAAACCATGTATAGATGTATGATAGGTTCCCTTCTTTATCTAACTGCTTCTAGACCAGATATTATGTTTTCAACATGTGTTTGTGCTAGATATCAATCAGCTCCTATGGAATCACACCTAATTGCAGTCAAAAGAATTTTCAGATGTCTGAAAAGAACTCCTACACTTGGAATTTAGTATCCTGCTTCAAGCAATACAAAATTAACAGCCTTTTCAGATAGTGACTATGCAGGGTGCAAAATATCAAAAAAATCAACATCTGGTGGTTGTCAATTCTTGGGAAACTGTCTGGTGTCCTAGCAATCAAAGAAGCAAACATCTATGGCAACTTCAACTAATGAAGCAGAGTATAATGCAGCTGCAAGTTGTACATCACAGATACAATGGCTTCAATATCAACTACTTGATTATGGAATCAAAGAGACCAAGACCCCATTGCTTGTAGATAGTAAATATGCCATTAGCAGAATTCAAAATCCTTTTCAGCTTTCAAAGACTTAACATATTGAAATCAGGTATCATTTCATAAGGGATTGCTATGAAAAAGGTAAGATTGAAGTGAAGCATGTGACAACAGCTAATCAAATAGCTGACATATTCACCAAACCCCTTCACACATCAACATTTCAGAAGTTAGTATCTATGCTTGGGATGCTAAATTTGTAAGTATTTTTCATTTTTCTGCACATATTTTACTTTCACTTACATTGTTATTAATCTGTCACAAAACTGCTGAAAAACAAAAAGAGAGAAACTATTGATGTACGCAACATCAGTATAGGGATATTTTCAGAAAAATGATGAACTTCTGATAAAATAAACTTCAGAAGTTATGAATAAAGTGTTTATAAATGTTCTCATCAGTGGTTAACAAACTAGTGAAGAGAAAATGGGAACTACTGATGAATATCGTTCTTCATTAGCAGTTTTGTCAATAAGGGTAAATCAAACATTTCCCATTTCAGAAGTTTGACCTAGGGCGGTTATAAACATCTGGTAAACACCTTTTCCAACACTTATTATTTCTAAAAGCAAAATTCCCTCCTTCTTTCTCATAAACACTCTCAAACCCTCCCCTGCAAACAACCAAAAACACTGTTCGATCCACACACACACACAAAACACCATGGCTCTTATAATGAAACAGGGACATAATCAAAGAGGCTACTTTGTGAAAGATGAAGCCTGGTCCCAATACGACGAAATCATTGATTTAGTCATTCAATCTCAATACAACACTGCTTTCACCATTGATCATCCAATTCACACTCAAACTCTTAACGAGTTCTGGGCAAACGTCGAGGCGGTGACAGTGAACAACCGAATGATTTCCCTCAAATCAATTATCCAAGGGAAAGTCATGGCAATCACACCGGCTACTTTGGGAATAAGACTCGGTCTAGATGATGCTGATGCACCAGAGAACATTCCCAATTCTGAAATTCATTTAACCATGACAGAGTGTGGTTACCAAGGTACTCTCACATGCAACAATTTATAAGAAATTTTTTGAACCAAAATACTAACTTTTGTTTCATTACATAATCATGTGCTTGAGTCCTAAAACTGGATCTTATGATTAGATGCCCTCTACTTTTCAACCTATTTTTCATTCCATTTTGAATGAAACAAAATTCAGGGCATCATCACTTTTCTTTAATGAGTTGGTGTTGCATCACCAAAATACTAAAAAGAAATTTTTGTTGTACCCAAGATTTGTTATGCAATGCATAATAAAAGAACTTGGTGAGGGAATACTTGTTGGTGGATCTTCAAAAGTAAATCCTTTAACATCACAAGTATTCTCTAGGCATAACAAACGGGCAGCCTTGCTAGAAGATGACCAAGTGGAACAAGAAACAGTCCCCATGGAACCAACATCTTCCAAACCCTCAACTAAAAAGGCCAAGAAACCCAAACAACAAAAATCCAAACCCACCAAACCTAAAAGAAAGGCAGTTCAGGAAGTTGAGATGCCTGAAACTGCTGATGTGCAATCTGCACTTGTTAAAGATGTGACTGAAACATCCTCTCAGTCTCATCCATCTCAAACCCCCAAAAGAGCACCTATTACAATTTTATTTCATAGGAAGAAACTCAAAAAGGCCATAAAACTGACCCTTCCTTTGAAACTGCTGACCCATTACCCAAAACTACTGAACCAGAAATATCACATGTTGGGTCTACTGACCTGGAGAAGAACAGATGATTGAAAAGCAAAAACATGCTACAAATGATCCTGAATAAAAACAACATTTACAAGTTACTTCTCCCAAAAGACTATTGACTCTAACATCTGCTATACCCCAACTACTGCTGCTCACAAAGGTCTGATGAAGAAACAACTACTGATTAAAGTACTGAAGACTCAAGGTCTGTTGGAGCCAACAGCACTTAGGCTCTAACTGATGATTCAAGACCATCAGAGGTTTACCTATCAGCTGTTTAGTTATCAGAGGTTTCCTATGTAACAGTGTTTGTTTTATCAGATGTTTTATGTTGTTATTCTGTTAGATGTCACTGTCTTAGGTGACGTTAGCCTAGGTCATCACTTGTTTGGATTGTCTATAAATAGAACAGTGCATGTACTGTTCTATTCAATCACTCAAAACATTCTCTTAGACAAACTTACACAGAGTGATCAGGCTGAGGGGGGTATTTGTACAATCGTTTGTAATCATTAGATTTATGAAAACTTTCGATTATAAAACAATTATTCTCTTTGTTTTGATTTATAGTCTATCATTCCGTTGCACTTTCCATTTATAGATTAACTCCTTTCATCTTTCATTACATAAACAATAAAAAAAAATCAAACTCAGATCCTAATAATTGGTATCAGAGCTTGGTCAATTAAATTCGATCTAACCAATCAATTTAATATAAACAGATCAGCTCACAACTATTAATATCGTTTGTTTGTCGGATTGAAAACAGAGTAATAGTTTATTTACGTTCAACAGTTTTATAAACAGCCTTTGGTTTACAAACAATAAGAGAATGGCTTCAATCAATCATGATCCACATAACACATGGCACGAACAACAAGCCACCGATGCTTGTCAGATTTGAATACAATATCTAGCAACGTCAGATGAGCCATGTTCTAGCTCAACAGAACACTGGGTGCTGGAAGTCGTTTATCTTCGGACCACATGTTCCGATGGTGCCGAGTACCAAAGATCCCAAGGTTCAAGAGCCAAAGAAACTTGAAAACTACTCCGAGCAAGATTTTCAGAAAATTGAGTTAGATGCTAAGGCCTTCAGTATTGAGGCCATGGCTCTACCCAATGATATCTATGTTGGGCTGTTCCACTATAACAGTGCAAATGAGTTGTGGGGTGCTTTAAAAGAACAATTTGGTGGGACTGAAGAGGTTATTTAAAACAACCGTGAAATACTTAACCAACAATATGAAACATTCAGTCATGTTAAGGGAGAGTCATTAACTCAACAATTTGAGAGGTTTAACTGTCTCATTAGTGAACTAAAACTGGTGTGTCTAACTTATCCTAATTCAACTTTGAACCATAGGTTTTTAAGATCATTACCAGTCAAATGGGACACTATTGCTATAGTTATGAGAAACTCAATTGGATTCAAGGACCTATCTCTGACCCAGCTTCATGGTAAGCTCTTGACCTATGCGAGAGAGCTTAAGCAGAAAAAGAAGCTTCAGGACTCTGGAAAAGTGTTTGATGATTATGTTTTTGGTAATACAGCATGTTTGGGTCAGGATGAGGTGCCTGGTAATAGTAAGGATCAGAGTTATGATCATTTTATTGACATAACTTTAGATTTTAACTTGGTTTTAACTCTGATTCTTATTCACCTAACTATGCTTTTGCAGCAAGTGGTGGTGATATCCAGGCATCTGATAACATATCCTTTGAGTATGATGACCTTAAATACTTTGACCCTAATGATTTGGAAGAAATGGACATTATGCACCAATTGGCTCTGCTCATTGTAAGAACTAACAATTTTTACAAGAAAACAGGCAGAAGATTTCTAGGGTTGACTGGCAGGTCAAAGGTTGGGTTGGATAAATCAAAGATTAAGTGTTATAAATGTCATAGACTTGGTCATTTTGCTAGGGAATGTAGGAGTCAGCATCGTACACCTATGATTACCTATCCAAATCAAAGGCCATAGACCAACACTTAGCAGGTTTCCCATAATACCCCTGGACCAAATGTGCAAAACACTGCTCATTTTGCACAGTCCTCAACCACTATTCCTGTCCAGTATGTCCAAACCACTGTTCCTCAGATCCACTATGTTCAAACCCTTGTTGCTCAGGCACATGTTCCAATGACTGCTACTCCACCCTTTGCTCCTACAGAGACCAGTCAACAGAGTTTCTTCACACAAGGCTTTGTTGATTGGAGCAGTCTACCAGATGAGTTAACATATGAGAATTTTGCTCTTGTAGCCAAAGCTGAAAATGAACCAGAAATTTTTTGTTTCATGGCTATGGATACAATTGTGGAAGAGGTGGAATCTGAGGATGTGGTGACTGAATCTGAAAATGTGACTAATGATATTGTTGATGCAGTAGTTCCAAATGAAAAGTCTGAGGAAGAGGTTGTGAATCTCTCAGATCCCTAGGGTGATGATTGTGAGTGCAAGTGTGATTGTGCATTGATGGCTGCTGCTAAGGTATCTCCTCAAATTCTAAAAGATTTGTGTTCAAACAAATGTGTAATAGCATTTGCTAACATTAAAGAGGTGAATGAAAACCTTAGAAAGAAAATTTTAGATGATGAAGTTCAATTTGAAAAACTTTCAAAAGAGTTAAAATCAAAATTGACTGTAAAAGAATCTGAAATCAGCAGTTTAAAAAAAGAAGCAACTATAACCAAAGACCAGCTCCAAACTATGATGACAAAATATCATAGTTGTAAAAAGGAGCTTGAGGCCACCTAAGTTGAATGTGAAAAATGAGTGGAATCATGTAAAGGTTTTGAGATGCTCCTCAACAAACAAACCAAAAGTCATGTGAAGTTTGGTTTTGGTTTTGAAACCACTGCCCCAGCTTTTCAAAACACTGACAAAAGGGAACAAAAGTTAGTTGAGGTAGTACCAACTAATTTGGAGGGTCAAGAGATTAAAATCACTGAACCTATTGGCAAGAATATCATTCTTGAAAAGCCTGAGGGTTCCTCATCATTCACTGAACTTGAAAAATATGAATTTAAACCTACTTGGTCTGATGAGTGTGGTATTCTTGAAAACTTCAAACCAGTTAATTTCAAAATCCCTGATGGTAAGAAAGCACCACAGGCAAAGGTCATTCCCTTGAAAGATCTTCCAGCAGATGCTCAAACATCTGTTGAAAAGAAGATTGAAAAGGGGAAAAAGAAAGAAAAGGCTGAACACTTGTTTTGTGATTTTTGTGAAAAGAAGAATCACGTTACTAAAAATTGTTTTCTTCTAAAAGCATATAATATCAACAAAGGAACAAGTGTGTGTGATTCTAAGACCACATTCTCAATATGTGGTAAAAAGAATCACAAAACCAAAGAGTGTCTGTATCTTAAAAAATTTTATGTCAAAATACAAGAGTACAAGGCTAAAACTCTAGCAAGTCAAGTGGTGAGTACTGCAAAAGGAAAGCCCAAACAGACTTATGTACCAACCCAAACATTGTTACCAAAAGTCTTAAAACATCTGCTCCCAGGGATGTCCAAGTAACAGATGCTCCACCCACAAATAAGTACCCAAGAAGATATGGTCAACCAACTTGTCATAGTCTGTCACATGTTTATGAAGAACCCAAGAGGCCTTCAAAACCAAGAGTGAACAGAAATCCCTATGGTTACTATCATCTGACAGGAAATGGTCAAACATCTGTTGCACCAAGTGTTGACATACTATCACACCCTCAAGTTCCACGTGCGGGGTTTTACCACGAGGCGCGTGACACACCAGGATCCAAGTCAACGGTCACAATAAACGACAACTAAATGATATGAAAACAACGTAAATTGCCCATTAAGTTTTCAAAACCGTTTTAACACAGCGGAAGAAAAATGTATTATTACAACTCAAAAGTAAAACTCGAAGTCTGAAATGTTTAACAAAACATGCATATGAATCCTAGACGCCATGAGACTCCATGCGCCTACTGATAGCTGCTACCTTAGCAACCTGAGAAAAACATGCTAAAGAACATCAGCAAATAATGCCGGTGAGTTCATAGGTTTTTAAGTAAAAACGTTTCATGAACTTTTGAAAGACTATCATGATACTACCGAGTGATGAAAACACTCGTTAAACGTCTGAACTCCATAACGAACCTCCCAAACAAACTATCGCCCACCGTGGTTAACGAACTACCATCCCATGGTCAACGAACTACTATATCATAGCTAACGGACTACCATCCCATGGTCAACGAACTACCATATCATAGCTAACGGACTACCATCCCATGGTCAACGAACTACCATATCATAGCTAACGAACTATCACATAGGGGCTAACGAATTACCGCATCGCGGCTAACGAACTGCCACAACATAGGCCATATAATACTAAACATAGATGAATACCTTGAACCCAAATGAACACTCCCAAACGAAATGAACTTGCGAACACATATGACACACGTTTAAAGAACACAGCATGTTTTCTCCCCCGAAAATGTAAAACCAGTAAAAGAGTGGGGCCGTGAAACTCACCTTAGAGTGTGCCTTCATATATTTAGAATTCCAACACGTGTATGATGATCCAACTTAGTCACGACCTATCAATGAGTTTACATAAGTGTGATGACTACTAACCCGAAGGCTAATCAGTCCCCAAGTTGTCTAGACCGTGACCGTGTATGTTGACAACATGTTTAAACGTTAAACCGACCAAACCAGACAATACCTAGCATCCCATTGGTGACCCGACATCCCACATGTTAATCACATACAAGATATCATGCAACTTATGCAATTAAACACTTAGCATGCGCAAACATTCACCCTATCTAGCATAACGCCCAATTAATGCATAAACAAGTCCGAACACGTGTTACCAAGTCATTGGACATGTCACGGGGTTCCTAACATGTTCCTAGGCGTCAATCCGTGTTTCGGGATGTTAAGATATACATACAGCAGCATTACACGCGATTAGGAATCAAACATGTGATTAGGAAAAGTCAACTGGTGATTAGGAGAGTCAAACTAGTGAATAGAATTGTAATCACTAGTAAAGTGGGGAATAGAATTGTAATCACTAGTAAAGTGGGGAATAGAATTGTAATCACTAGTAAAGTGGGGAATAGAATTGTAATCAATAGTAAAGTGTGGAATAGAATTGTAATCACTAGACCGTGTATGTTGACAACATGTTTAAACGTTAAACCGACCAAACCAGACAATACCTAGCATCCCATTGGTGACCCGACATCCCACATGTTAATCACATACAAGATATCATGCAACTTATGCAATTAAACACTTAGCATGCGCAAACATTCACCCTATCTAGCATAACGCCCAATTAATGCATAAACAAGTCCGAACACGTGTTACCAAGTCATTGGACATGTCACGGGGTTCCTAACATGTTCCTAGGCGTCAATCCGTGTTTCGGGATGTTAAGATATACATACAGCAGCATTACACGCGATTAGGAATCAAACATGTGATTAGGAAAAGTCAACTGGTGATTAGGAGAGTCAAACTAGTGAATAGAATTGTAATCACTAGTAAAGTGGGGAATAGAATTGTAATCACTAGTAAAGTGGGGAATAGAATTGTAATCACTAGTAAAGTGGGGAATAGAATTGTAATCAATAGTAAAGTGTGGAATAGAATTGTAATCACTAGTAAAATGGGGAAATAGAATTGTAATCACTAGTAAAATGGCGAATAGGGCTCCTAATCGCCTATAGTTCAGGCGATTAGGAGCTAATCGCCTATAATAATGGCGATTAGAACTCCTATTCGCTAGATCTGATCTATTCCGTCCTTTTTGTGCGTTTAACCCTCCAAATCAGATCTGAAACATGTGTAAACACCTAATATCCAACCTAAAACATTAACCCAACTATTTCAAGCAAAAAGCCTTAATTTATCATCACCCTAGCCGTCCCGAATGCATGCGGTTTCCCAAAATAGCATCACTAGCATGTAAGCATCACATCAACATGCAAAACTTACCCTAAATAGCAAATTTCCAGATTTCATCACATAACGACGTTGTCCAACAATATCCTACTGTTCTAGCATCATCCTAAAGTAAACCCTAACCTTAAACAATCATCCAAACACATCATATCATCATTAATCCTTCATAATCATTCAAACCGGTCAAAACGCCTAATATCAATATTACACATTTATGAACCTTCAAACTCCTAGGTTATCATCATATTAACTCATTTAGGTCAGAAACACAATAATAACACAAGAACAATCATGTTTAAACAATAAAAATCCTATCTTGCATGAATACATCACATATAACAAGTATAGAGGTTTGGGTTTGTTTTGAAACTGATTTTAATGAGTTTTCAAAGACACAAATGTTTAGAAATCAGGTCTGGACCTTTAGGGATCAAAACAATATCATTACAATGGTTTGGGATGAAGAACACACCTTGAAATGATGAGATTATGAGGTGTAAAGCTTGGAAATGTGATTTCTTGTTAAAAAACGTGTTGTAGAGGTTGAATAAGGTGTGGGGTGGCTTTGGAGTGTATTGGGGTTTCACAAATGATCTTTTAAAACATAAGGGTGGTATTTATAGGCGCTTTTAGTCGTCATGTGCAGATTAGGCGAGTACAGGATGGTTACAGGCGAGTAGAGCTGTAATCGCTATACCTACTAGCGAGTAGGCTGTAATCGCCTATACCTACTAGCGAGTAGGTTGTAATCGCCTATACCTACTAGCGAGTAGGCTGTAATTGCCTATACCTACTAGCGAGTAGGCTGTAATTGCCTATACCTATTGGCAATTACGCGTAATCACCTATAATGTCATGCAATTACGCGTAATCACTATTTTAACACATATAAACACGTATTCACATACCGACAAGTCATATAATGATTATAAGCACATAATACATGATAACTAACACGTTCCCATCCGTTCACCAATTCCCGGGACCCGAGATTTACGTGTGTGCGTTAAACCCGGTGATTCTACAAATCACTTATTCGTGTTCACGTGGTTATGGACCGACTCCCAATGATCTCGTGGATCATCGTAACGACTCCCGATGATTCTCAGAACCATCATAACGACTCAACTAACCTAGTTAAGTATCTTTGAAAACGTTTTTCGCTAAGGTAGACTTATGTGTTTTATAAATGTTAACCTAAACGTGTCGGGTGTCACACATACAAACACTGGCAAATGGCCAGCAATAGTTGTTGAACTTGGTTCAAAAACTGGTTCAAACCACTGATAATCTTCCTAAGCTTGAGACTGAAAAAATCTGTGGACCCATCCAAAGCCAACTTGGCTTTGGACACTCACCAAAACTAATTCATTACTGATGTGCAGGGAGCTTCTGATTGCTTTGATAGTCTATGGTATGTAGATAATGGGGTGGTTGAAAGGAAAAACAGAACTCTCATTGAGGCTGAAAGAACTATGCTAGTAGATTCTGGTTTGCCACTATGCTTCTGGGCAGAAGCTGTAAACACTACTTGTTATGTTCAAAAAATAGTTTTAATCAACCCAAGACATCAAAAGACTGCTTATGAAATTTTGTTCAAAATCAAACCATTAATATCATTTTTCAAAATCTTTGGCTGCCCATGTTTCATTTTAAATCTTAAAGATTCCATTTCAAAATTTGCATCCAAAGTAGATTGTGGATATTTTCTGGGATATTCTTCTACTACCAAGGCCTATAAAGTATTTAACACAAGGACTAGGACAATAGAAGAAACTCTGAATGTAAAGTTCAATGAACTTTCATCCTTAAAAATCCCAGCAAATCCTACTGAACTGTTTGATTTAGACAAATTCAAATTTGAAGAAATTACTGCTAAAACTAACAGTGCAGGTATTTCACAGTCTCCACAACAAGATTACAGAATTGATGTTGTGATCCCAAGTCACTACAAGGTCACTTCTGCATCAGGGGAAGCAGAAAACACCTGTCAAAACTCTGCCACAGTTGTGTCAACCACTGTTGGCCAGTCTTAAACTCAAACAACGGCCTCATCAAGTTCAACCACTGTTCAATCATCTGTTGACAAAAGTTCAACCTCTGTTGACAAAAGTCAGTCCAACTTTACACCACTTGGACCCATTCCCGCACTTCCATTTCAAACATCTGTTGGTACTACAGAAATGCAAACAGATGTTACATCAACCGAGTCATCAAAACTCTGTCCATCACCTCAAAATGCCATCATACCATATCAGGGAGATTTAATGTACCTAAAAGCTTATCCACCAGACCAAATCATTGGCAACATCAGAGAGGGTGTGCTCACAAGAAGCCAATCCTCAAATATTTGTCTTTTTGCAGGGTTTCTATCTCTCACACAACCTGTCAAGTACCAAGAGGCACTAAAAGACAACAGTTGGGAAGAAGCCATGCAGGAAAAGCTCCTTCAGTTCAAAAGACAACAAGTATGGGAACTTGTACCATTGCCAAAGGATGTCTGTCCAATTGTCACAAACAGGATCTTCAAAAACAAAACTGATGAAAGGGGTATAGTTGTCAAGAATAGAGCCAGGCTTGTGGTTCAAGGCTTTAGACAAGAAGAGGGGATTGACTATGATGAAACCTTTGCTCTTGTAGCTAGGCTGGAAGCTATCAGACTCTTCCTAGCCTTTGCTGTCTACCACAACATCAAGGTGTATCAGATGGACATCAAATGTGCATTCCTTTATGGCAAAATTCAGGAGGAGGTCAATGTATGTCAACCACCTGGTTTTGAAGACACATTCCATCCTGATTATGTCTACAAGCTCAACAAAGCTCTGTATGGACTCAAACAAGCACCTAGGGCCTGGTATGAAACTCTTTCTACCTTTCTCTTATCCATTGGTTTCATAAGAGGTAAAATTGACAAAACTTTATTTCTTAAATGGAGAGGGAAAGACTTAATGATTGTTCAAATATATGTGGATGACATCATTTTTGGATCCACGTGTAACAAAATGTGTGAAGAGTTTAGAGAACTCATGACAGCCAAGTTTGAGATGAGTGCTATGGGTGAACTTCAGTGCTTCCTTGGTCTCCAAGTGAAGTTGCTGCAAAATGGAACATTCATTCATCAAAACAAGTATGTTAAAAACTTACTAACCAGATTTGAGATGAATGATTGTAAGCCATGTAGTACACCCATGAGCACAGCCAAGCTACTCACTATTGATGACAAGGATGAACTGGTTGACCAGACACATTATAGATGCATGATTAGGTCTTTATTGTACTTAACTGCATCCAGGTTAGACATTATGTTTGCCACTTGTGTCTGTGCAACATCCTAGGCTTCACCTAGAAAGTCAAACCTTATTGCTGTGAAAAGGATATTCAGATACCTAAAAGGTGCTCCACACTTGGTATCTGGTATCCTGCTAATGGAAACATTGAGCTTTCAGGTTATTCAGATAGTGATTTTGCTGGCTGTCACACAACAAGGAAGTCCACATCAGGAGGGTGCCAATTTCTATGGAATGCCTTAGTCTCATGGCAAAGTAAAAAGCAAGCAGCTGTTTCAACCTCAACAGCAGAGGCTGAATACATTGCTGCTGCAATCGGTACAGCCCAACACATGTAGCTTTAAAACCAACTACTGGATTTTGGTATAACTGCACTAAAGACTCCACTCATGCTGGACAGTCAAGCTGCTGAAAATATCATCAAAAATCCAGTCTCTCATTCAACCACAAAGCACATAGACATCAGACATCACTTTGTCAGTGATAGCTATCAAAAAGGTTTGATTTATCTGCACCATGTTCCAACAGAAGATTAGCTGGCAGATGTGTTTACAAAAGCTTTAGACACATCTACCTTTGAAAAACTGATCTCTAGGATTGGTATGCTAAACATGGATTAAACAACAAAAATGTTTTTTTAAATAAAAACATTAAAATGTTTCAGAAAATCAAAATCCATCCTTAAAAATAGCTTTTTGGTTGAAAAATCTGCTAAGGATAAAACAACCACCGTTTCATCCATTCTATCATCTGTTTGTTGAAAAATCTGTTTTCAAACGTTTGATCAGATAAAACAACTGTTTTCATTATATATGTATATATATATATATATATATATTAAAATTAAGGTGTTGTTAGCATCAGCACTTTGGCACTTCAACAGCTGTTTGCATCAGTCCTTTGGCAACAACTGTATGCCACATAGGCTCCATCAGATGTTTGCCACGTCTGCTCTCAAAAGCTGAGCTTTGGCCACATCAACGGTTTTCATCAGAGGCTATAAAAACCCTGTTTTCCCACAACAGTTGTTACACTGTCTCATTGTATTCAAAATACTGAAACCGCCTTCTTCAACCTCTAAACCTCATTCTAATTCCTTCCATCCTCACACTCGAAATCCATTACAATGGATCTTCAAGAAAAAGCCACTCACAATTACTTTCCCTATCTGGTTAAAACAGATGAAAACATTCCGTTCCATACCACCATCGACGTCTTTCTCCAATCCAAATACCTGTCAATACTAACCGCTGATGCACCCATCTACATCGATACTCTCCAAGAATTATGGTTAAATGCTGATGTTCTACTTTACGACAAGAAGCTTGCAACCATTATCTTAAAATTTGGAGATACAAATATCACCATAAACCCTCAACTAATATCCACAACCTTCTCTCTAAACGACTTGGCAGGTAAAGATTCTTTCCCTAAGGCTAAACTTCACAGTGAGTTTCAGGAAAGGGGTTGTGATTCACAGATGACTGGTTCAACACTTTTCGAAAAGTTTTTCCCACTAGTTATGAAATTTTTCATTCATACACTCCTTATCTGTCTCTCTGCTAAAACCACTTCTTTCAATGAAATCCCATTGAAAGTTCAGTACTTGAGATATGCTATGTTGTCAGAATCTGACTACAATCTATCCCAGGCTCTGTATCTGGATTTAGTGGCAAATGTGAAGGGAGTCAAGTCTGGGTCAAACAATGCTTTTCTGATATACCCAAGACTTCTAAGTGTAATCCTACAGAAGGTTTTACCTGAAAAGGTGTTTAAAAAGGGTAAATCATTTCAAATGAAGAGTCTTTCACAAGAAACTTTTACAAGAATGTTGGGTCCAAACACCCAAGAAAAAGTGTCAAAAGTCAAAGTTTCTAAAACACAAGCAAAGAGTGCTAAGACATCAACTATTGTCCAAACCTCTGTTGCTGAGCCCACTGCTCCTAGTGATCATGGCACTACATCCAATGCTGTAAAACCCACACCAGCCACTTCCAAAAGGAAACATCCATCCACAAAGCCCCCCAAAAAAACCAAAAAGGGACCTCTGGAATATGAGATACCAGAGGTAACCCCTGTTGTAGCACAAAAGCAACAAGAAACCACTGTTGTTACTTCCTAACAACAGTTGGAGATATCTCAACCTGAGCAAACTCCTCATGAATCCTCACAAAAGGATCATGTTGTAAGTCAAGGGGAAACACATCATGAGACATATGAGTCACTTAACCATATGCTCATAAGCCCTTCTCCCAGGGCTACTTCTCTTTTCACTCCTCAACCCTCACCATCACATGTCCTTCCAACAATGCAACCATTGTTCAAAGCTATTGATAAAACTCAGCCTATTCCCAGTTCCTCTCCATCACCTATCACTGAGAGTATACACCAACAAGTGAATGGGACTGAGAAAAATCAATTAGCTAGCCCACGAACAGAGAAGGATACACCCCTTGAGTTACATGTAACTCAAGGTGAGTTTTCAAGTGAAGCAGCCACTACTGATGTAGAGACCATTGTCTCACAATAGGAAAGTGGTTACATACCTAAGACTTCCTTAAAGAAAACAACTGATGAGGCCACTATAGTGACCCCAAAATCAGTTGGAAGTCCCTAGAACCAAGACAAAGGGGCATCTGGTTCTTATTCTATGGACTCACCACCTAGGACTGAACCAGTTACAACTACCACTGGTAGGAATCCAGATGATCCTATTAACTTAGGTGATGGGTTAAAATACCAAGAATTGACGGATAGAGTCCAATCCATTGTCACCTCTGTTGCTGACATCAAGACAGATCTCAAGACTATCATGGAATCTTTGGCTGCTCTAACCAAAAGTCAACCATCAAAGGAAGAAATTGCTAGTGAGCTATGGAAATATGTTTCCCCCATCATCATAGCTCATAGAAGACTAGTAGATCAAACTCATGAAACTTATATGGCTCAGATCAGGACCATGGTAGATGCTAGGTACACAGATACCCAAGCAGACATTAAAGCCATAAAAGACCATTTGCTGAAGACCGCTAGCTCTGCCTCTACCACAATTCTCAGAGATGAAGATGATGATGAATTCACTGCTGATGATGCCAAAAAGGGGGAGAATGGCAGAGATAGATTGCCAAAGTTAGATCCCTTTGGATGTCCACCCTCACAAAAGGGTCAATCACAAGCTGCCAATAAACCAGGGTCTGCACCACTAGCACCACAACAACCCAATGTTCAAACAACTGCTGATGCTGAAACTGTCAATGCTGGCTAGGCAAAAGAAGTTAACAACTCTACCAATGTCATTGCTGAAGAGGCTGCTGAAGCTAAGCAAAAGAGGCTTGACACATTGGAAGTCAAGGCGGAGGCTCTAGTGCAAAGGAAGATAGAGCAACAACAAGAAGTTGAGGATGTTGACTCCTCTAAAAGGAAGAAAATATCTGTAAATACACCAGGCAACCACCATCTAAAACTGCTGCTGCTAAAACATCTGCTGCTAGAACCACTGCTGCCACCAAAACCACAACCACAACCACAACCACAACCACAACCACAACCACAACCCCCAAACCAACCACTGAACCTACCACCACAACCACCAATACAACACCTACAACTATACCAACCACTTCACCACCTAAATCCCAAACATCTGCTGGTCCTGCACAAGTGCCAACAGATGTTAACACAACCAGTGCTGCCTAAACACCACCATCACCATTTATCTTGTACAAAAGAAAAAGAAAATCAACCTTTGTGGTACAAGATGAGAATATACAAACCTCACCACCTTCCACTTCAACAACAAAATATGCACCTATACCAGCCATTCCACTTACATCATTCTCACCACACACTTCTCATTTCACTTCTCACAGACCACCACCATCCATCACACCATTGGCTGGTCAGTATCCTCTTGAGCTTTATCTACTCAAGGGGGAATGCAATCCTTCTACAATACTGAGGATCCATCTGAAATAACCTTCCTATATCTCCCAAATTTCCCTGTTCCCAGAAACATAGATCAATATTTGAAATTCAAAACTGAACAGGCTGATTTGATCATCAAGGAAAAATGTAAAGGGAAGAATGACAGGACTGCTCAGGGCATCCATTCAGCAGAGCTTAGAAAACTAAGAAGGATTGAGGATTTTGCTAAGACTTTGAGCAATTCCATGTCAACCATGCCTCTCAGTAGTGATTTGGAAAGGGTAGTAAGGGAGTCTATACTTGATCAGATCTTGGAAACCATGCCTTACAAAGCAAACAAGAAACAGTTTGTAGGCTAGACCACTCATGCACTTCAAGAAGAACTTTTGAGAATTGAAGAAATGGCCAAGAATCCACCTGTGAAAGTCACTGCCCCTGACTTTAGAAAAGGTAGAGACCCAGCCAGTGCCTTAAAGTTTAAAAGAATGAGGGAAGAGATTCTGGCTGCAAAGTATGGAGAGATGAGGTCAGTTGCAAGATGGGCTGAGCTGAGGTTGGTTGAAACTTACAAGAAGCTGGAAGAGAATAGAAAGACTGGTCCCACACTGCCCAGAAAACCATGTTACTCAGATGCTCCCATGGTTAAGAGACCTCAACAGGCCTTTACACTTGACAGCTTACTTGACACATCTGACCTATCTGTTGCTGCCAAGAGACAGTTCAAAAGACAGAAGGAGATGTCAGAAGAAGTTTGCTGATACATTTGTAAAAGATGGTATCTACAACCAAGTTCACTATTTCTCTGATCCCCTAACTGATGAACTCGGAAAACTCATTGGGAGACCTCCATCACCAAACTCATCTAAAATAAACTTGCAGCTCAACAAATCCTCTGGTTCAAAATTCTAAAATGGAAGGTCAACAAAGACACCCATGAATTGACTTTGCTCAGATCAGATGGAGAGGCTCAAAAGTTGAGTATGGATGATGCACATGGCCTATGTGCAGATTATCTCCAAACACTGCTTAACTTAGAGCTACAAAGAGATGCTGAAGACCTTGTTGGATCCATTTTGCTCTTTTTGCTAAGTAAGAACTTGCTATCTTGACACTTAAGTGTTTAGCAAGCCCTTGTAAATCAGATTATAAGCACAGCGGAATGTATAAGTTAAAGCAACACTTTTTATACTAAGGAAGAGTTATTACTCCCCCTTGATGATTGAAACTAATAAATGACAAGTATTTATTATGAATCCAAGCAGTAAATGAGAATTAGATACTTAGACAGATTCACAATAAATACTGAAATGGAATAGAACAGTGAAAGTGTTTGAAGGATTTTTCTATTAAAATCAATGTCTAAAATAGAAGGTTGAAGCCTCCTATTTATAGACGTTTACATACATGTATCTTGCCCAAAAAGCAAGTACAGAAACAAGTTGCACAAGTTGCAACATTGAAACTAACAAATACAGCTAAAAGTAATAATAAACAATAAAACTACTGATGCAAAAGGCGGTGGAAAATATCTGATGCTAAGTGCTGATGAATGACAAACTATTGATGAGTAGTTTGTCTTCAGTACTTCTGAAGTGAACTTGTCTGGTTTGGACTTCAGAACTTCTGATGAAGTTTCTTCTTCAGCACTTCTCATATCTTCTCTTCAGCAGTTCTTTGTTTTCTTTTCAGTACTTCTATATTTAGCCAAAATGACAGAAGTGAATTAGACTAAGGTTTCCAAAAGTGGTTTCACCAATCCTCTTTGTCCTAACAATCTCCCCCTGGATTGATGAAGCCAAAACCTTACTAATTCCTTATGTTTTTCTTCTGTCTTGAACAATCTTCCATATCTCTTTGTACATGGTGTTCTTGAGCTGGTTTAACTGACCATCAGATAGAGATCCTCTCTGTGGTTCCAGATGTTGAATTGTGAGCAGGTCTTGTGTTGACAGTTTCTTCAGATCACTGATCTTCTTGTAAGCCCTGCTTGAGAGGTCTCTTCTTGTCAACAATACTGAGTTGTTATCAGTATGTGACCATCTGATGATAGGTATCTTTGACTTGTTAAAGTCAGAAGAATAGGGAACCAGACTTGTCCCTTGGGTTGATGGTCCTGAGTGTTGGATGCTTTCAGTTTCAGTTAACCTCAGGTGGGAGTCTCTTCCTTGTTGTTGTTGCATATCAGGCATCTGAACAGTTGGGAGATGGTGTTCAGTCACTACTCTGGTATGCATCTTTTCTTTGATGGTCTTTTGGATTTGGTAGGCAAAAGTGGAAGGATCCCTGAATTGTGTTAACAGAGGTTTCTCCTCAATGTCAAAATCTGAATGGACTATTGAACTTCCTTCAAGTAGTACCATTTTGAAGTCAGTTTTGACATTGTCCTCTGCCTTCTTTCTCTAAGTAGCAGGTCTTCTAGTTGATACACCAGAAGTTCTAACTACTGATCTTGAAGGATCAGCAGATTGAAACTTCTCTGGATTTGCAGCCTTGGCAGCCAAGTATTTTCTGTAAGTATCCATTAGTCTTTCTTCTTTCCATCTGGATACTGAGGCTTTTGAATCATAGCCCTCTGCTACTAACTCTTCTATTATCTGGGCTCTCTTGGCCTTTCCTTCTTTGCTAGTGGCCAGTTTATCTGCAAGCAGTTGTGCTCTTCTTGTCAGCTCTTGCATGGAGAGTCCTTTGAGTGTATAGGCTTTAGTCTTGCTGTTCTTGGTAATGTAAGACACCAGTTGCTGTCTTTTATCTTGTTCAGCAATCTCATCAAGGCTAGCCTGCCTTTGTAGTTCAACTTCATAAGCCTGAAGTTTTTCTTCATGGCTTAAATCTAGATCATCCCTTTCTTCCAGAGTTTTCCAAATCAGATCTTCTCTGGCCTTCTTGTTGGCTGCAACTAAGCTCTTCTCTAATAATTCAGCTGATTGAGAGATAGGAGAAGGGTTTAGTATAGTCATTATTGTGACAGTTGTAGGCCTGATAGGATTAGATGTTGGATGAATGGGAGCAGTGGTTCTGGAAGGGTCAGCAGTTTGAGGTTTGGAAGTGTTAACCTCTGATGGGTTGACAACTGCTGATGGTTTGTCAACTACTGAAGGATTGTCTTCAGTACTTTCTGATTCTTCATCAGAACTTTTGCCATCAGAAGTTTCTTCATTGTGCCTTAGGGATTCTTCAGAGGTTTGGGTCTCATCTTCTTTTTCTGTGGCTTCAATCTCTTCCACTGAGACACCAAACTGTTTGGCCAGTTTTTCTTTCCTGGCTTGATCTTTTTGATCTCTTTCAAGGATGGCCACTCTTGCCCTTATCCTGGCTTGGAATGACTCCTTAGGTTCCCTGATCTTCTCCCCCTTTTTGGATTCATCAAGTTTATGTTTTGAGGTTGAGGGTTGGGAGAATTGTCCTTGAAGATGAGCAATCTGTTTGCTGTTGAAGTCTATCTTGTTGGACAGATCATTCATCTTTGTCTTGATCACCTCAAATTGATTCTTGATAGACAGCTCCAAGTTAGCTGTGTATGTTTGGAAGTGATTTCTGATGAGAGTGTTCATCATGTGGTACAGGGGACCCTCTGGGCTGCATAGCTGGTTCAGGTCTATGCTTGTTTGCCCAGGGAATTGGGTAGGCATTTGTTGTGAAGGGGGTGTTTTTGGGAGATCCTCATGTTGTACAGAGGATGCCACTCTAGGGGTTTTAGGGATTGAGTGGGCTTTAACCTGTGCAGGGGTGACTGGCTTCTTGAGCCTGGATACCCCTGAAACAGGACCTTCATAAAGTGCCGTCAATTCAGTAGTTTGTGTTTGTGAAACATCATCCAAATTAATGGAATCATTTGAATCCCTGATGTTGCCCTCAATGAGGACTGTCTCAGTTAAATCATGAGCTGAGCCCAACTCAGTTCTCTCATGAACCTCTTGTTCTTGGTTCTGAGGATTTCCTACTTCAGGCATTAAGCCTTCATCAGTAGTTGCCACATCTGAGGTCTTAGCTATGTTACTTCTATCCTCAGATCCACCACTGGGTGGTAACTGAGTAGTAGCAGCCTCAGATGCCCCAAGAGTCTCTAAAATTGGGCTTAAAGACTCTGGTCCACCCTCATCTCTTGGGATAGGGCTAGAGATGTCCACATCCATGTCTGATGTTGTGGTTATGTCCCATGTTTGTTGTGGTTGTAGGGGACTGACATAATCAGATGGGACCTTCTCTTTTAGCCCAGAGAGAAGTTTGGCAATTTCTATTGCCTCTGGTTCAGAAATTTGTGGGGTTGGTTTAGTAGTTTGGGCAATAGGTGAAATTTGTTGTTCAGCAGTTTCAAAAGAAGAGTGTGTTTCAATAGTTTTTCTAAGTCTTTTTCTTTTTAATAAAATGGTTATGGGTGCTCTTGTTGGGGTTTGAGATGGATGAGACTGAGAGGGTGTTTCAGTCTCACCTATTTGAAGAGCAGACTGCTCATGAGCTTGTTCAGGCATCTCAACCTCCTGAACAGCTTTTCTTTTGGGTTGGTGGGTTTTTGTCTTTGTTGGCTTGGGCTTTTTGGCTTTTGGTGGTATGAGTTTGGAAGATGTGGGTTTCAGGGGGACTTTTTGTTGTTCTCCCTGATCATCTTCTGGCCAGGCAGCCGGTTTGTTATGCCTTGAGTATGCTTGTGATGTTAAAGGATTTAAAGTTGAAATTTTTCCCACAAGCACCTCATTACCCAGTTCCCCTATTATGCATTGCATAATGAACCTTGGGTACAACAAAAACTTTTTCTTGGTATTATTGTGATGTAACACCAACTCATTGAAAAATAGTTTTGATGCCCTGAATTTAGTTTCATTCACAATAGAATGAAATATTGGTTGAAAAGTGGAGGGCATCTGGTCATAAGACCCTGTTTTAGGACTCAAACACATAATAATATAATGAAACAAAAGCTTGTATTTTGGTTCAAAATATTTTTTGAAGATAGTAGCATGGGAGAGAGTACCTTGATAACCACACTCTGTCATGGTTAGGTGAATATCAGAATTAGCAACATGGTCAGGGGCAGTTACATCATCCAGACCCAGTCTTGTTGCCAGTGTGGCCGGTGTGATGGTCAGTGGTTTCCCTTTTATTCTTGAGTTGAGGGAAATGACTTCATCATCCGCCGTCACCGTCTCAGCATTTGCCCAGAACTCATTCAGAGTTTCAGTGTGAATTGGTGGGTTTATTGTGAGAGCAGTAAAATATTGGGATTTTACGACAAGATCAATGATCTCATCGTATTGGGACCAACCTTCTTGTTTTTCAAGAAAGGCCCTTTGATTGTGTCCCTGAAATTTAGCATCCCAAGCATGGATACTAACTTCTGAAACGTTGATGTGTCAAGGGGTTTTGTGAAGATGTCAGCTATTTGATTAGCTGTTGCTACATGCTTCACCTCAATCTTGCCTTTTTCATAGCAATCTCTTATGAAATGGTACCTGATCTCAAAATGTTTGGTTTTTGAGAACTGTACCGGATTTTGAATGATGCTAATGGCAGATTTGCTGTCTACAAACAAAGGTGTCTTGGTCTCTTTGATTCCATAATCAAGAAGTTGATATTGGAGCCATTGTATCTGTGATGTACAACTTGCAGCTGCAATGTATTCAGCTTCAGCAGTTGAAGTTGCAACAGATGTTTGCTTATTTGATTGCCATGACACTAGACAGTTACCCAGGAATTGACAACCACCAGATGTTGACTTTCTTGTCATCTTACACCCTGCATAGTCACTATCTGAAAAAGCTGATAACTTGGTATTGCTTGAAGCAGGATACCAAATTCCAAGTGTTGGAGTTCCTTTCAGATATCTGAAAATTCTTTTGACTGCTATAAGGTGTGATTCCCTTGGTGCTGATTGATATCTAGCACAGACACATGTTGAAAACATAATATCTGGTCTAGAAGCAGTTAAGTATAAAAGGGAACCTATCATGCATCTGTACATGGTTTGATCAACCTGTTTTCCTTGATCATCAGGTTCAACTTGTGTGATTGGTGTCATGGGAGTGGAACATGATTTACAGTCTTTTAAAGAAAATTTGTTCAATAATTCTTTAACATATTTTGATTGATGTATAAAAGTTCCATTTGTTTGTTGCTTGATCTGCAGTCCTAGAAAGTACTGCAGTTCTCCCATTGTACTCATCTCAAATTTTGATTGCATGAGTTTCTTAAAATCATCACACAGTTTTGTGTTTGTTGAACCAAAAATGATATCATCAACATAAATTTGAACAAGTAAGACATGATTTCCAACATGTTTAATGAAAAGAGTTTTATCAATGGCACCTCTTGTAAAGTTATTTTTGAGTAAAAAGGTGGAGAGTGTATCATACCAGGCTCTTGGAGCCTGTTTGAGCCCATAAAGAGCTTTGTCCAGTCTGTATACCCACTCAGGATGAGAAGGATCCTCAAACCCAGGTGGCTGACAGACATACACCTCCTCTTTTATTTTTCCATACAAAAATGCACTTTTCACATCCATTTGATAAACTTTAATTTTGTTGGAAATGGCATAGGCCAGAAATAACCTGATGGCCTCAAGCCTTGCAACTGGAGCAAAGGTTTCATCATAGTCAATTCCCTCTTCTTGAGAGTACCCTTGAACTACCAGTCTTGCCTTGTTCTTGATTATCATACCAGCTTCATCTTGTTTGTTCCTGAAAACCCATCTTGTGCCAATTGGTTGTTTTTTTGGAGGTAAGGGACATATTTCCCAGACCTGTTGCTTGTTGAACTGAAGCAGTTCATCTTGCATAGCTTGCACCCAATTATTGTCTTTGAGGGCTTCCTGGTACTTCTTTGGTTCCAACTGTGAGATAAAGGCTGAAAATAGGCAAAAGTTGGAGAGCTGGTTTCTGGTGAGAACACCTGAAGCTATATCACCCATGACTTGATCAAGTGGATGATCTCTGTGTTCAATCAGTTGTTGTAAACCACTGACAGGTGTAGGTGGCTCATGTTCTTCAAACAAACTACTGAGGTCTATAATATCTGGTTCAGCAGTTTTAGTTTCTTCAGTAGTTGCAGGTGCTGAAGCAGATGTTTGAGTTTGGCCTTCAGTATTTGTTGGATCAGAAGTTTGTGAAACTTCTGATGGTGTTGAAGTTGACTTAATGACTGTTTGAGGAGTCCATGGTGTAGGATCCTCATCTTCAAACCTTTGATCACCATAATAAGTAGGTTTGGAAGGAGTAACAGTCTTTTCAGGTCCAAAGTGGAAGTTGTCAAGGTCAAAGAGTTCAGCAGGATGTGCTGGAATAAGAGTGTGTTTTGACTCATTGAACTTGACATTCAATGTTTCTTCTACTATCCTGGTGTGAGAGTTAAAAACCTTGTAGGCTTTTCTAGTTGAAGAGTAACCAAGAAAGTAACCTGAGTCAACTTTGGCAGCAAACTTTGAAATAGATTCCTTGATGTTCAAGATGAAACATTGACACCCAAAAGCCCTGAAGAAGGAGATAAGGGGCTTCATGCCATGAAGAACTTCATAGGCAGTCTTGGAATGTCTCTTAACCACAAGAACTCTATTCTGAACATAACATGATGTGTTAACTGCTTCTGCCCAAAAGTACAAGGGCAGTCCAGAATCAGCTAACATTGTTCTTGCTCCTTCTATTAATGTTCTGTTCTTCCTTTCTACTACACCATTTTGTTCAGGAGTTCTGGGAACACTGTACTGTCTAATAATCCCTTTAGACAAACAGAATTCATCCAGAGTTTTGTTCCTGAACTCTGTCCCATTATCACTTCTAATGGTTTTGACAGATAGAGAATATTGTTTCTCTACTTGTAGAATGAAGAACTTGATGATTTCAGCAGCCTCATCCTTGGAGAATAAGAAGAATACCCATGTGAATCTTGAGTAGTCATCAATGATGACTAAGCAGTACTTCTTCTTACCAAGGCTCATAATCTTGACAGGTCCAAATAAGTCCATATGGAGTGGTTGAAGACATGCAGTTGTTTTTTATTCTTCAATACACTTATAGGAGGACTTATGCTGTTTTCCCTTTAAACAGGACACACAGTGTTCTTGACACTGGTATACTTTCAAAGGTAGACCTCTGACCAAGCCCATTTTTGTGACTTTATTTATGGTTTTAAAGTTCACATGGCCAAGTCTCATGTGCCAGAGATCTGTTTCTAAAGTTGATGCCCTTGAGAAGAAACAGGCAGTGTTGTTCAATACTTTGTCTTTCTCAATGTCCACTGCATAGACATTGCCACATCTTTTGGCAATCAGCAAAGTATGATCTTCAATGATCTTCTCTATCAACTTCTGGCCTTCTGGTGAGATGATCTTGCATGCTGTCTTTGTGAAAAAGGAAGAATATCCTTTATCACACATTTGTGACACACTCAGCAAGTTGTATTCAAGGTTTTCCACCAGATTGACCTTGTCAAACTGTATTTTGCCAGAGGAGACATTGCCATGTCCTAGCACATATCCCTTAGCATTGTTCCCAAAGTAACAGATCCTTCTCTTTGGCTGATAAAGTTGTTTATCAGGTATCTGCATCCAGTCATGTGCATAGAGCCTCCACTATCAACATACCATATGCTGTTTAAGCCCCTGGAAACTCTCTGTGACAATGCAGAGTTTGAAGTACAGCCTTCAAATGCCATTAAGGCAAAGTTCTTTCTGCCATTGTCTGGTTCTCCCCAGTTGATGTCAAACACTTTGTTGTCTGCATCAGGATTGCACTCTGTGGTGTCAAAAGGGAGACTGCTCCAGTCAACATACCCTGAGGTGAAAAGACTTTGTTGAGAGGGTTGTTGAGGTTGTGGAGGATGTTGAGCAGCTGGAAAGGGAGGGATTGATTGTTGGCTCTGCATCTGTTAAGCAGGCACTTGAACATATTGTACTTATGGCATGTATTGCTGTTGAGGAGCTTGTGCCTGTACAAAATGAGCACTCCCTTGAGTTCCATTATTCCTATTATAATTGGGGTTATAGTTATTTCCAGATTGTGATTGGTTAAAGCTAGAGCTTCTACACTCTCTAGCAAAGTGTCCCAACTTCTGACACTTGTGACATCTCAATTTAGATTTGTCAAAACCAATTTTTGTATTACTGGTCAATCCTGGAAATTTCCTTCCTGACCTTTTATAAAACTTGTTAGTTTTAATGCTTAGCATGGCCAGTTGGTGTAAAATGTCCATTTCTTCTAAGTCATCACTGCTAAAGTTTTTCAAATCATCCATGATAAAACATAGATTATCAGCAGTTTGACTTTGGTCATTATTGTCATAACCTGGGAAAGATCTTTCTAATGAGATCCCAGTTGTTATGTCAATATTGTCATATGATCCATAGGAACAAGTTGGTGAATCTTGTCCCAAAAGTGCTGTACTACCTGGTAGGTAGTCATCAGCAGTTTTACCAGATGATTGTAATTTCTTCTTTTGATCAATTTCTCTCTCAAAAGTAAGTAATCTCCCATGGAGTTTTGTAAGAGTGAGGGAGCTAAAATCTGGTGAGGATCTTAAAACAATGGAGTATGTTTCCCATTTGTCTGGTAAAGACCTTAAAAATCTATGTAGCATAGACACTGTTGTATAGGTCTGACCATTTAACTTTAGCTCAGATATTAATGAGGAGAATCTTTCAAATTGTTGAGTTAAAGTTTCCCCATTAATATGAGCAAATGTCTCATATTGTTGAGCTAAAATCTCTCTGGTGTTGGCAATTACCTCTTCAGTTCCTCCAAACTGTTCTTTAAGACAATCCCAGAGTTCTTTGGCACTTTCACAATGTAAAAGGCCAGAGTATATCTCATTTGGGAGAGCCATTGCCAACATAGAGAATGCTTTTGCATCTAGCTCAAGTTTTAGGAAATCATCATCTATATATTCTTTAGTGTCCTTAGGGACCTTAACATTAGTTTCAAGATTGACATTTACTGGTTTGTGAGGACCATATATCACAGATCTCCAACAACCTGTGTTGGTTTGTGACAAGGTATGTGCCATTCTCTTTTGCCATATGTTGTACTCATTTCTTACAAGCATGGCAGGTTTAGTGGCAGAACCAGTATTATGTGGATCCATTTTAAACAGTATAGATTTGTCAAATGACTCTTTTAAGTGATGGATGTTGATAAAAAGTGAACTTTTGATCTTTTTATTGAGTATCAATAAGAGCTTTGTGTCTGATTCTCAATTTGTTAGATTGATATGTGATCAGATAAACCAATGCTCTGATACCAATTGTTGGATCCATTTTGCTCTTTTTGCTAAGTAAGAACTTGCTATCTTGACACTTAAGTGTTTAGCAAGCCCTTGTAAATCAGATTATAAGCACAGCGGAATGTATAAGTTAAAGCAACTGTTGGGTCTGCTGACCTGGAGAAGAACAGATGATTGGAAAGCCAAAATATGCTATCTATTTGATCCTTGAATAAACAGTCCTTACAACTTGCTTCTCCCTAAAGACTGCTGACCCTAACTACTGTTCTATCCAAACAACTGCTCAACAACTGCTGATACAAAGAACTGCTAAGGAAACAACTGATGAAGAACAACTGCTGACCAAAGGTCTGATGAAGAGCAACAGCTGATACAAGTACTGAAGACCAAAGCACTGCTGGAACCAACAGCACTTAGGCTCCAGCAGTGGATACAAGACCATCAGAGTTTATCTTTAACAGCTGTTTATTATCAGTGCTTTCAATGTAACAGTAGTTTGTATAGCAGATGTTTAAGTTTGTTATTCTGTTAGAGGTCACTGTCTTAGGTGACGTCAGCCTAGGTCATCAGTGGTTTGAGTCAGTCTATAAATAGAACAGTGCATGTACTGTTCTATTGCATCACACACAAAACATTCTCTCTGACAAACAACTGTGTGATCAGGCTGAGGGGGAGTAACTTGTACGATTGTAATCTTTGAATTAATGAAAGCATTCGATCGAAAAACATTTACTCTCTTGTTTTGATTTACAGTTTATTATTCCGCTGCACTTTCATTCTATTTTCATTCCATTATTATCATCATTTAGTTAAACAATCAAAACAAACAAACTCAGATCCTAACAATTGGTATCAGAGCTTGGTCAATTAAATTCGATCTAACAAATCAATTTAATAATCAGCTCACAATTATTGATATCGTTTGTCAGTTTGATTGAAAACAGAGTAATAGTTTAATTTCGATTCAACCGTTGTTAAACAGACTTTGTTTTTTTTAAAAATCAGAGAATGGCTTCTATCAATCACGATCCACATAACACTGGCACGAACAACAAGCCACCGATGCTTGTCAGATCTGAATACAATATCTGGCAACGTCGGATGAGCCATGTTCTAGCTCAACAAAACACTGGGTGTTGGAAGTCGGTTATCTTCGGACCACATGTTCCGACTGTGCCGAGTACTGAAGATCCCAAAGTGTTTGAGCCAAAGAAACTTGAAAACTACTCCGACCAGGATTTTCAGAAAATTGAGCTAGATGCTAAGGCCTTCAGTATTGTGGCCATGGCTCTACCCAATGATATATATGCTGGGTTGTTACACTGTAACAGTGCAAAGGAGTTGTGGGATGCACTGAAAGAGCAGTTTGGTGGGACAGAGGAGGTTATTGAAAACAACCGTGAAATACTTAACCAACAATATGAAACATTCAGTCATGTCAAAGGAGAGTCATTAACTCAACAGTTTGAGAGATTTAACTGCTTAATTAGTGAACTAAAATTGGTTGGTCTTACTTACCCTCATTCAACTTTGAACCATAGGTTTTTAAGATCATTACCAGACAAATGGGACACTATTGCTATTGTTATGAGAAACTCAATAGGATTTAAAGACCTATCACTGACCCAGCTTCATGGTAAGCTCTTGACCTATGAAAGAGAGCTTAACCAGAAAAAGAAGCTCCAGGACTCTGGAAAAGTGTCTGATGACTATGTGTTTGGGAATACAGCACTTTTGGGTCATGATGAGGTGCCTGGAAACACAAAGGATCAGAGTTATGATCATTTCATTGACATAACTTCAGGTTTTAACTCAGGTTTTAACTCTGATTCTTATTCACCAAACTATGCTTTCACAGCAAGTGGTGGTGATATACAGGCATCTGATAACATATCCTTTGAGTATGATGACCTGAAATACTTTGACCCTGATGATTTGGAAGAAATGGACATTATGCACCAATTGGCCCTTCTTAGTGTAAGAACTAATAATTTTTACAAGAAAACAGGGAGAAGGTTTCCAGGGTTGACTGGCAGATCTAAGGTGGGGTTGGATAAATCAAAGATCAAGTGTTATAAATGTCATAGGTTTGGTCATTTTGCTAGGGAATGTAGGGGTCAACATGGTACACCTATGATAACCTATCCAAATCAAAGACCACAGACCAACACTTATCAGAATTCCTATAATACCCCTGGACCAAATGTGCAAAACACTGCTCATTTTGCACAGTCCTCAAACACTGTTCCTGTCCAGTATGTCCAAACCACTGTTCCTCCGATCCATTATGTGCAAACACCTGTTGCTCAACCACCTGTACAAACGACTGCTGCTCCATCCTCTGCTCCTGCAGAGACCAGTCAACAGAGCTTCTTTACACAAGGCTTTGTTGATTGGAGCAGTCTACCTGATGAGCTAACAGATGAGAATTTTGCACTAGTTGCCAAAGCTGAAAATGAACCAGAAAACTTTTGTTTCATGGCTATGGTTGATGAGATTGAATCTGAGGAAGTGGTAACTGAATCTGATGTTGTGACTGATGATATTGTTAGTGAAGTTGTTGCAGGTGAAAAACCTGAAGAAGAGGTTGTGAATCTCTCAGATCCCTGGGGTGCATCTGATGAATGTGAGTGCAAGTGTGATTGTGCATTGATGGCTGCTGCTAAGGTATCTCCTCAAATTCTTAAAGAATTGTGTTCTGACAAATGTGTAATAGCATTTGCTAACATCAAAGAGGTGAATGAAAACCTTAGAAAGAAAATTTTGGATGATGAAGTTAAATTTGAAAAACTCACAAAAGATTTGAAAACAAGTTTAACTGCAAAAGAATCTGAAATTAGCTGTCTAAAACATGAAGCAACTATTACCAAAGACCAGCTCCAAACTATGATAACAAAATATCAAAGTTGTAAAAGTGAGCTTGAGTCCACCCAAGTTGAATGTAAAAAATGGGTGGAATCATGTAGAGGTTTTGAGATGCTACTCAACAAACAAACCAAAAGTCATGTGAAGTTTGGCTTTGGTTTTGCAACCACTGCTCCAGCTTTTGAAAACACTGACACAAAGAGTCAAAAGTCTGTTGAGATAGTACCAACAAACCTGCAGGGTCAAGAGATTAAAATCACTGAACCAAATGGTAAGAAAATTGTTCTTGAAAAACCAGAAGGTTCCTCATCTTTTGCTGAACTTGAAAAGTATGAATTTAAACCTACTTGGTCTGATGAGTGTGATACTCTTGAGAATTATAAACCTGTTGATTTTAAAACTCCTGAGGGAAAAACAGCTCCTCAGGCAAGGGTCATTCCCTTGGCAAAAGTCATTCCCCTGAAAGATTCTCCAGCAGATGCTCAAACATCTGCTGAAAAGAAGTCTGAAATGGGGAAGAAGAAAGAAAAGACTGTTAACTTGTTTTGTGATTTCTGTGAAAAGAAGAATCATGTCACCAAAAACTGTTTTCTTCTAAAAGCATATGACATCAACAAAGGAACAAGTGAATGTGATTCAAAAGCCACATGCTCAATATGTGGGAAAAAGAATCATAAGACTAAAGAGTGCTTGTATCTTAAAAATTTTGATGTAAAAATACAAGAATACAAAGCAAAAACTCTTGCAAACCCTGTGGTTAGTACTCCAAAAGGAAAGCCCAAACAGACCTTCACACCTGTCCAAACATCTGTTACAAAAAGGCTTGAAACATCTGCTTCTAGAGATGTCCAAGTAACAGATGCTCCACCCACAAGCAAATACCCAAGAGGTTATGGTCAACCTCCATGTCACAGTCTGCCACATGTTTATGAGGAGCCAAAAAGACCCTCTAAACCAAGAGTGAACAGAAATCCATATGGGTATTATCATCTGTCAGGAAGTGATCAAACAACTGCTGCCCCAAGTGCTGACATACAAGCACTGGCAAATGGTCAGCAGCAGTTGTTGACCTTAATTCAAAAATTGGTCCAAACCACTGATCACCTTCCAAAACTTGAGTCTGAAAGGTCTGAGGATCCATCCAAAGCCAATTTGGCTTTGGACACTCACCAAAACTAATCATTTACTGATGTGCAGGGAGCTTCTGCTTGTTTAGATAGTCTTTGGTATGTAGATAGTGGAGGTTCCAGGCACATGACAGGATGTAGAGCCCTACTTCTGGACTTCTTGGCTCATGGAGGGGGTGATATATCCTTTGGTAATGATTCTAAAGGTAAGGTGTTGGGTTCAGGGACTGTACAGGCAGGAAAACTCAAGTTTGAAAATGTCAATCTTATTGATAATCTTAAGTTTAATCTTCTGAGTGTTTCACAAATGAGTGACAAAGGTTATGGCTCATTTTTCACTAAGAAAACTTGTAAGATTATTGGGCCAGAAGTGGTAAAAAAGATTGATACCATTATTGCTGAGAGCAAAGCACAGCTTGTTGCTCATAGAAGTGGCAATGTGTATGTTGTTGATATGTTAAAGGACAATCCTATGGCAAATGTCTGTCTGTTTTCTGCTGCCTCCACTAAGGAGACAGAATTGTGGCATAGGAGACTGGGTCATACCAACCTTAATACTATCAACACACTCTCAAAACAAAGCCTTGTCAGAGGTCTACCATCAAAAGAATTTAAATGTGATGAGCATTGTGTTTCTTGCTTAAAAGGGAAACAACATAAAAGCTCTTACAAATCCATTGATGAGTCCAAAACTAGTCAGTGCTTACAACTGTTGCATATGGACTTGTTTGGCCCTGTTAAAATCATGAGTCTAAGAAGAAAAAGATTTTGTCTTGTCATAGTTGATGATTTTTCTAGGTTTACATGGACTTACTTTTTACACTCTAAAGATGAGACTGCAGGTATATTGAAGGACTTTGTCACCAAGGTTGAAAAGCAGTATGACTTACCAGTAAAAGTCTTCAGGAGTGACAATGGAACAGAGTTTAAAAATAAGGAGTTAGATGACTTCTGTGTGTCAAAAGGGATTGTGAGGCAGTTCAGCATCCCAAGAACACCAGAACAAAATGGGGTAGTTGAGAGGAAAAATAGAACTCTTATAGAAGCTGCAAGAACCATGCTAGCAGATTCTGGTTTGCCACTGTCCTTTTGGGCAGAAGCTGTAAACACTGCTTGCTATGTTCAAAACAGAGTTTTGATCAACCCCAGACATCAAAAAACTGCTTATGAAATTTTGTTCAAAATCAAACCATTAATCTCATTCTTCAAAATCTTTGGCTGCCCATGTTTCATTTTAAATCTTAAAGATTCCATTTCAAAATTTGCAGCCAAAGTAGACTGTGGTTATTTTCTGGGATATTCTTCTACTGCTAAGGCCTACAAAGTGTTTAACACAAGGACTAAGACAATAGAAGAAACCTTGAATGTTAAGTTCAATGAACTTTCATCTCTGAAAATCCCTGCAAACCCTGCTGAATTATTTGATTTAGATAAATTCAAATTTGAAGATATCACTGTTAAAACTAACAATGCAGGTATTCCACAGTCTCCACAGCAAGATTACAGAACAGATGTTGTGATTCCCAGTCACTACAAAGTCTATTCTGCTTCAGAGAAAACAGCTGTTCAAAACAATTGTCAAAACTCTGCCACAGCTGTGTCAACCACTGTTGGCCAGTCCTATCCTCAAACCTCTGCTTCACCCCTCACTACCACTGACCTATCATCTGTTGACAAAAGTCAATCATCTGTTGACAAAAGTCAGTCAACTTTCACACCACTTGGACCCATTCCTCCATTACCATTTCAAACATCTGTTGGCACTACAGAAGTACCAACAGATGTTACACCAACAGAGTCACCAAACCTCTGTCCATCACCTCAAAATGCCATTGTTCCATATCAAGGAGATCTTATTTACTTAAGAGCTCATCCACCAGACCAGATCATTGGCAACATCAGAGAGGGTGTGCTCACAAGAAGCCAATCCTCAAATATCTGTCTTTTTGCAGGTTTCCTATCCCTCACACAACCTGTCAAGTACCAAGAGGCACTGAAAGACAACAGTTGGGTAGAAGCCATGCAAGAAGAACTCCTTCAGTTCAAAAGACAACAAGTATGGGAGCTTGTACCACTTCCTAAGGATGTTTGTCCTATAGGAACAAAGTGGGTATTCAAAAACAAAACTGATGAAAGGGGTATTGTTGTCAAGAATAAAGCCAGGCTTGTGGTTCAAGGCTTCAGACAAGAAGAAGGAATAGATTATGATGAGACCTTTGCTCCTGTAGCTAGACTAGAGGCCATCAGACTCTTTCTAGCCTTTGCTGTCAACCACAATATAAAGGTGTATCAGATGGACATCAAATGTGCCTTCCTTTATGGCAAAATTCAGGAGGAGGTCTATGTATGTCAGCCACCTGGTTTTGAAGACACATTCCATCCTGATTATGTCTACAAGCTCAACAAAGCTTTGTATGGACTCAAACAAGCACCAAGGGCCTGGTATGAAACTCTTTCCACATTTCTCTTATCCATTGGCTTCACAAGAGGTAAAATTGACAAAACTTTATTTCTTAAATGGAAAGGGAAACACTTAATGATTATTCAAATATATGTGGATGACATCATCTTTGGATCCACATGTAACCAAATGTGTGAAGAGTTCAGAAAACTCATGACAGCAGAGTTTGAGATGAGTGCCATGGGTGAGCTTCAGTGTTTCCTTGGTCTTCAAGTGAAACAACTGCAAAATGGCACATTCATTCACCAAAACAAATATGTAAAAAATTTATTAACCAGATTTGAGATGAATGATTGTAAGCCATGTAGCACACCCATGAGTACAGTCAAGCTGCTCACTATTGATGACAAGGATGAACTGGTTGATCAAACACATTATAGATGTATGATTGGGTCTTTATTGTACCTAACTGCATCTAGGCCAGACATTATGTTTGCTACCTGTGTCTGTGCCAGATCCCAGGCTTCACCCAGAAAGTCAAACCTTATTGCTGTGAAAAGGATATTCAGATACCTCAAAGGTGCTCCCACACTTGGTATCTGGTATCCTGCTAATGGAAACATTGAGCTTTCAGGTTTTTCAGATAGTGACTTTGCTGGCTGTCACACCACAAGAAAATCCACTTCAGGAGGGTGCCAATTTCTAGGGAATGCCTTAGTTTCATGGCAAAGCAAAAAGCAGGCAGCTGTTTCAACTTCAACAGCTGAAGCTGAATACATTGCTGCTGCAAGCTGTACAGCCCAACTCATGTGGCTTCAAAATCAACTACTGGATTTTGGGATAACTGCACTTAGGACTCCACTCATGTTGGATAGCCAAGCTGCTGAAAATATCATCAAGAATCCAGTCTCTCATTCCACTACCAAGCACATTGACATAAGACATCATTTTGTCAGGGACAGCTATGAAAAAGGTTTGATTTCTTTACACCATGTTCCAACAGAGGATCAGTTGGCAGATGTGTTAACAAAAGCTTTAGACACATCTACCTTTACAAATCTGATTTCCAGAATTGGCATGTTAAACATGGATTAACCAAATAAATTTTTTTTAAAAATAAAATTGTTCAGAAATTAAATATTTTCTTAAAATTGCTGTTTGGTTGAAAAATCTGTTTATAACATCTGATCAGATAAAACAACCACTGTTTCATTCATTTCCACTGTTGGTTGAAAAGTCTGTTTCCAAACCTCTGATCAGATAAAACAACTGTTAGTTGAAAAATCTGTTTCAGAACATCTGTTCAGATAAAACAACTGTCCACATATATATATATATATACTATGTTAAAAAAAAAAAAAAAAAAAAACCCAACGGTTGGATCCATCAGCTGTTTGTATCAGTTGTTTACCAAAACAGCTGTTCTCCACCAGATGTTACATCCATCAGATGATTGCCACGTCTGCTCATATAAGCAGATGTTTGGCCACATCAGCGGTTTCATTGAGCCTATAAAAACCCTGTTTTACCACAACAGATGTTACACTGTCTCATTGTATTCAAAATACTGTAAACCGCCTTCTTCACTCTCAAACCCTTCATCAATCTTCAGTCATTTTCACCTTCGAAATCCATTACAATGGATCTTCAAGCCAAAGCTACACACAATTGTCTCCCCTATCTGATTAAAACAGATGACAACACTCCATTTCATTCCACCATCGACATTTTCCTTAATTCCAAATACTTACCCATCCTAACCGCCAACGCCCCCATTTATCTGGATACACTCCAAGAATTTTGGTTGAATGCTGAGTTTCTATTACAAGACAAAAAGCCTACATCCATTATTTCCAAAATTGGAGAAACCAGTATCGTCATTACCCCTGATATCATATCCACAACCTTCACACTGAATGACCTGGCAGGTAAGGATTCCTTCACTAAAACAGAGCTTCACACTGAGTTCCAAGAAAGAGGGTATGATGGTCAAATGACTGGATCAACTCTTTTCAAAAAGTTTTTCCCTCCAGTCATGAAATTTTTCTTCCATACTCTTCTTCTTTGTGTCTCTGCTAAGTCCACATCCTTTAATGAAATTCCATTAAGGATGCAATATCTGGGATATGCTATGTTGTCAAACTCTGACTTCAATCTTTCCCAGGGATTGTTCATGGACTTGGTATCAAATGTGAAAGCAGTCAAGTCTGGGTCAAACAATGCTTTTCTTATTTACCCACGAATTCTTAGTGTAATTTTACAAAAATTATTACCTGAAAAAGTTTTCAAAAAGGGTGCTGCTATGCAAATGAAAAGCTTAACTGATGAAACTTTCACAAGAATGCTGGGTGGAAGCACCCAAGAAAAAGTGTCAAAAGTGTCAAAAGTTTCTAAAACACAAACAAAGAGGACAAAGGCAACAACTGTTGTCAAAACCTCTGTTGTTGAGCCCACTGCTCCTGGTGATCATGGCACTACATCCAGTGCTGTGAAACCCACACCAGCCACTTCCAAAAAGAAACATTCATCCACAAAAACCACCACTCAACCACAAATGAGGCTTCTGGATGTTGAGGTACCAGAAGAAACCTCTGTTGCACAACAAAAGCAACCTGAAACCACTGTTGTTACTTCCTCACAACAGTTGGACATACCTCCACCTGACCAACCTCCTCATGAATCCTCTCAAAAGGATCATGTTGTAAGCCAAGGGGACACACATCATGATGCATATGAGTCACTTGACCATATGTTCACAAGCCCCTCTCCCAGGGCTAACTCTCTTCTTACTCCACCACTCTCACCATCACATGTCCCACAAACAATGCAACCTCTGTTTGAAGCAATTGAAAAATCTCAGGAAGATCCCAGTTCCTCTCTTCCACCTGTCACTGAGAGTATACTCCAACAAGTGACTGAGCCTGAGAATATTCAATCTGCTATCCCCCAAACAGAAGAGGAGGTTACACCACCTGGGTTCAATGAAACTCTAGGTGAGTTTTCAAGTGGAGCAGCCACTACTGATGTAGAGACCACTGTCTCACATCAGGACAGTGATTTCATAGCTAAGACTCCCTTGAAGGCAACAACTGTTGAAGCCACTATAGTGTCTCCAAAAACAGTTGGAAGTCCCCAGTACCAAGACAAAGGGGCATCTGATTCACCTATAAGGCCTGCATCAGATAAAACTACCACTGGTAGGGACTCAGATGATACTATTAATTTAGGAGATGAGTCAAAATACCAAGAATTGACGGCCAGAGTTTCTGTTATTGAAACATCTGTTGCTGACATCAAATCTGATGTCAAGCTTCTCCTAAGCTCAATTGCAGATCTCTCCAAGAGTCAACCATCCACCACTGATATAGCCAATGAGTTATGGAAATCAGTTTCCCCCATCATCATAGCTCACAGAAAATTGGCTGACCAGACACATGAAACCTACATGGCTGAGATCAGAAATATGGTTGATGCAAGGTACAAAGATACCCATGCTGACATCAAAGCCATCAAGGACCATCTGCTGAAGACTACTGGCTCTGCCCCTACCACCATCCTCAGGGATGAAACTGATGATGTTTTCACGGCTGATGATGCCAAAAAGGGGGAGAGTGGCAGAGATAGGCTACCAAAATTAGATCCTTTTGGTTGCCCACCTTCTCAAAAAGGTCAAGCCAAGTCTGCCAAGAAACCAGAGTCTACCAAATCAGCTCCACAACAACAACATCAAGCACCACCACCACAAACCACTGAAAAGAATAAGGCAGTAGATGACTCTGCAAACATAGAAGCTGAAAAGGCTGCTCAGTCCAAACAACAAAGGGCTGACACCTTGGAAGTAAAAGCAGAGTCATTGATTGAAATCAAGAAGAAACAACAAAGGGAAACTGAAGATGTGGGATCCTCTAAAAGGATGAAAAGACCTGCCAAGCATGTTAGAAAACCACCATCTAAGTTACAAACCTCTGTTGATAAAACCACTGCTGCTGAAACCACTGCCACCCAAACCACTGAAACCACTATACCCAAACCAACACACACTCCTGAACAAACAACCACCAAACCTACATCACCAACCAAAACCCCAACATCTGCTGGTTCTTCTAAAAGACCAACAGATGTTAATCCAACCACTGCTACCAAATCACCTTCACCAAAAATCATGTACACAAGGAAGAGAAAATCAACCTTTGTTGTGCATGATGAAAACATACACACATCACCAACCACCATTTCAACTGCCCAATCCACTCCTCCCATCACAGCCATTCCACTCACATCATTCTCACCACATACATCCAAATTCAAAACCCATAGACCACCACCAACCATTACACCATTGGTTGTTCAGTATCCCCTTGAACTTGATCTACTCAAGGGGGAATTACAATCCTTCTACAATACTGAACAGCCATCTGAAAGATCCTTCCCATCTCTCCCAAATTTCCCTGTTCCCCTCAACATTGATACCTATCTAAAATACAAGGGTGAACAGGTGGATGCCATCATCAGGGAGAAATGCAAAGGGAAGGATGACAGGACTGCTCAGGGCATCCATTCAGCAGAGCTTAGCAAACTCAGAAGGATTGAAGACTTTGCTAAGACCCTGAGCAATTCCATGTCCACCATGCCTCTCAGTGTAGATTTGGAGAAGGAGGTAAGGGAATCCCTTCTTGAACAGATAATGGCAACCAAGCCTTACAAAGCAAACAAAAAGCAGTTCAATGGCTGGACTACTCATGCTTTGAGGGAAGAACTGATCAGAATTGAAGAAATGGCCAAAAATCCCAAAGCTAAAGTCTCCATTCCCAATTTTGGCAAAGGCAGAGACCCAGTCAGAGCCTTGAAGTTCAAAAGAATGAGGCAGGAGATTGTAGCTGCCAATTATGGGGAGATGAGGTCTGTTTCCAGATGGTCAGAGCTTAGATTGGTTGAAACCTATAAAAGTCTGGAAGAGAATAGAAAGAAGGATCCCAGCCTTCCAAGAAAACCAATCTACAATGATGAGCCAATGATGAAGAGACCCCAACAGACTTTTAATCTAGACAGCTTACTTGAAACCTCTGATCTCACAGCTGCTGCAAGTAGACAGTTCAAAAGGCAGAAGGAGATGTCAGAGGAAGACCAAAGAAAGTTTGCTGACACATTTATCAAGGAAGGGCTCTTCAATCAAATCCATTATTTCTCTGATCCCACAACAGAGAAACTCAGAGAACTCATAGGAAGACCACCTTCACCCAACTCATCAAGAATAAAGGTTCATCTCAGCAAATCCACTGACTCAAAAATTCTAAAGTGGAAGGTCAACAAAGACAACCACGAATTGACACTGCTCAGGTCAGATGGAAAGGTTCAGAAGATCAGTATGGATGATGCTTACAGCCTTTGTGCAGAAGATCACCAAGCATTGCTAAATCTGGATCTGGAAAGAGATGAAGAAGACCTATTTGCTTTGAACTTTGAATTACAATTCAAAGGTCAAATCAGAGAAAGTCTGATGAGAAATAAAGATCAATGAATAAAGCTGAGTTTTGGCATCATCTGTTCTAGGGGGAGATTGTTGGGTCTGCTGACCTGGAGAAGAACAGATGATTGGAAAGCCAAAATATGCTATCTATTTGATCCTTGAATAAACAGTCCTTACAACTTGCTTCTCCCTAAAGACTGCTGACCCTAACTACTGTTCTATCCAAACAACTGCTCAACAACTGCTGATACAAAGAACTGCTAAGGAAACAACTGATGAAGAACAACTGCTGACCAAAGGTCTGATGAAGAGCAACAGCTGATACAAGTACTGAAGACCAAAGCACTGCTGGAACCAACAGCACTTAGGCTCCAGCAGTGGATACAAGACCATCAGAGTTTATCTTTAACAGCTGTTTATTATCAGTGCTTTCAATGTAACAGTAGTTTGTATAGCAGATGTTTAAGTTTGTTATTCTGTTAGAGGTCACTGTCTTAGGTGACGTCAGCCTAGGTCATCAGTGGTTTGAGTCAGTCTATAAATAGAACAGTGCATGTACTGTTCTATTGCATCACACACAAAACATTCTCCCTGACAAACAACTGTGTGATCAGGCTGAGGGGGAGTAACTTGTACGATTGTAATCTTTGAATTAATGAAAGCATTCGATCGAAAAACATTTACTCTCTTGTTTTGATTTACAGTTTATTATTCCGCTGCACTTTCATTCTATTTTCATTCCATTATTATCATCATTTAGTTAAACAATCAAAACAAACAAACTCAGATCCTAACAGCAACACTTTTTATACTAAGGAAGAGTTATTACTCCCCCTTGATGATTGAAACTAATAAATGACAAGTATTTATTATGAATCCAAGCAGTAAATGAGAATTAGATACTTAGACAGATTCACAATAAATACTGAAATGGAATAGAACAGTGAAAGTGTTTGAAGGATTTTTCTATTAAAATCAATGTCTAAAATAGAAGGTTGAAGCCTCCTATTTATAGACGTTTACATACATGTATCTTGCCCAAAAAGCAAGTACAGAAACAAGTTGCACAAGTTGCAACATTGAAACTAACAAATACAGCTAAAAGTAATAATAAACAATAAAACTACTGATGCAAAAGGCGGTGGAAAATATCTGATGCTAAGTGCTGATGAATGACAAACTACTGATGAGTAGTTTGTCTTCAGTACTTCTGAAGTGAACTTGTCTGGTTTGGACTTCAGAACTTTTGATGAAGTTTCTTCTTCAGCACTTCTCATATCTTCTCTTCAGCAGTTCTTTGTTTTCTTTTCAGTACTTCTATATTTAGCCAAAATGACAGAAGTGAATTAGACTAAGGTTTCCAAAAGTGGTTTCACCAATCCTCTTTGTCCTAACAGACCTCTTCTCATTGAACTTTGAATTATAGTTCAAAGGGCAAATTAGAGAAAGTCTGATAAGGAATAAAGATCAATAATAAAGACTAAGTTTTGGCATCATCTGTTCTAGGGGGAGATTGTTGGGACTGCTGACCTAGAGAAGAACAGATGATTGAAAAGCCAAAACATGCTACATATGATCCTGAATAAAAACAGCATTTACAAGTTACTTCTCCCAAAAGACTGTTGACTCTAACATCTGTTGTACCCCAACAACTGCTGGAACAACTGCTGCTCACAAAGGTCTGATGAAGAAACAATTGCTGATTAAAGTACTAAAGACTCAAGGTCTGTTGGAGCCAATAGCACTTAGACTATGGGGTGTGGTTCCCCTTCCCCCTTCCTTCCCCTTGTCCACCTCAGCGCCACATCATTTTCCCCTTTTCTTCCCCCTTCTAGGGGAAATGGTTCCCCTTCTTCCCCCTTCTCCTTCCATTTTAATTATTATTTTTTTGATATTATTTAGTCTTTTTTTTATTTAAATGCAAAAAAAAAAAAAAAAAAAAAAAAAAAAAAACAAACTCTGTTGATATTTCAGACTTCACACACACCACACACATCTTGCTCACCATCTTCTTCAACAACTCTCTCTCTCTCTCTCTCTCTCTCTTTCAAAACCCATCTTCATCACCACTTCAACTTCATCTTCATCATCCCTTCAACCACCACTGTTTGTCTCCACCAGCACCAACCGCCACCGCCGTCCGCCTCCTCCTGCACCAACCCCACCGCCGTCCGCCTCCACCTGCACCAACCCCACCGCCTCCACCTGCAACCAGATCTGCTTCTCTCTCTCTCTCTCTCTCTCTCTCTCTCTCTCTCTCTCTCTCAAAACGTTTTTTTTTATCCAAACGGTCAAAAAATCATTGAAAAGTGGGTCGGGGAGGACGGGGAATATCTCCCGAGCACACCGAAGGCACAGCGGGGGGGGGCGGTGTTCCCCTTCGGGGAAGCCTCCACATCATCATTCCCGATCTCTCTCCCGAACCACACCCTATAGTCTTAGGCTCCAACAGATGATTCAAGACCATCAGAGGTTTCCTATGTAACAATGTTTGTTTCATCAGATGTTTTATGATGTTATTCTGTTAGATGTCACTGTCTTAGGTGACGTCAGCCTAGGTCATCAGTTGTGTTGGATTGTCTATAAATAGAACAGTGCATGTACTGTTCTATGAGGGGGAGAATTTGTACAATCGTTTGTAATCATTAGATTTATGAAAGATTTTGATTCTAAAAAAAATTATTCTCTTTGTTTTGATTTATAGTTTATCATTCCACTGCACTTTCCATTTATAGATTAACTTTTTTCATCTTTCATTACTTAAACAATCAAAACAAATCAAACTCAGATCCTAACATCACACAACACAATAGAAATTGCCAAACTTCTCTCTAGGCTAAAAGAAACAATCCCATTTGAACATGTCATTCCCCAACAAACACATCAAACACGGGAAATACCATCAGAAGTTGACATGGATGTGGATGTTATTAGCCCTATCCCAAGAGATGAGGATGAACCAAGGTATCTAAGCCTAAACATAGAGACTATAGGTACAGTTGAGGCTGCTACTACTCATTTACCATTCAGTGGTGGATCTGAGGACAGAAGTAACATAGCTAAGACCTTAAATGTGGCAACTACTGATGAAGGCTTTATTCCTGAAGTAGGAAAACCTCAGTACGAAGACAAAGAGGTTCATGAGAAAACTGTGTTGGGCCTAGCTCATGATACAACTGATGATGTTCTCATGGAGAATATCAACAGGGATTCAGATGATTCCATTGATTTGGATGATGATTCAAAATCTCCACAACATGAATTAACAGCTACTAGTGAAGGTCCTGAATCTGATGTCTCTAAGCTCAAAGAGCTGGTCACAAAAGATCAGGTTAAAGACCACTTGAACCCTGATTCCCCTAAAGTGGCATCTTCTGTACATACTGAAGATCACCCAAAAACACCCCCTACACTTCAAAAGCGTACCCAATTCACTGGTTCATCAAGCATAGACTTGAACCACCTATGCAACCCAGATGGTCCCCTATACCAGATGATGAACACCCTCATATCACAACATCTCAAATCTTTTACAACTACTTTGGAGTTGCAAACAAACACTCAATTTGATATGATCAACAACAAGATTAGTGAGCTGTCAAAGAAGATAGACAACAACACAAGACGGCCTGCTAAGTTATCTAGTGGAACTTCTTTACCTATTTGGTTTCCAGAAATGGATGAAGCCAAAAAGGGGGAGAAGATTAAGGAACCAACAGTGTCACTTGAAGCCAGAACAAAGGCAAAAGTGGTACAACAACAAAATTAGGCCCAAAAAACAAAAAAGAAAATCAAGATAGGCTCCTTAAAGAAGCTAAAGAAAATCAAATCAGTAGTTAACACTTCCAACATCCAAACTGAATAGCCTTCTAAGGCAACTGAAGACATTCCAACTGACATTCCAAGGCCTACACCCACTCAAGCAACTGTATTAAACCGTGCTCCCATCTCAATGTCAAAAGAACTATTGGAGAAGAGTTTAATTACAGCTCAGAAGATGGTCAAGGAAGATAAATCTGGAACAGCCTAGAAGCAAGGGATGACTTGACCTACAATGAAAAGCTTGAGAAGTATGAAGAAGAGTTAGGTAAACTAGAAAAGCTTGAAAGAATTGCTGAATAAGACAAAAGACAACAACTGATGTCTTACATTACCAAAAACAGCAAAACAAAGAAATACTCACTCAAAGGGCTCTTTGTGGATGAGCTTACAAGAAGAGCTCAGATTGTAGCTGACAAACTTGCCACTGAAAAAGACAGAAAGGCAAAGAGAGCTAAAGTTATAGAAGAATTGGTAGCCAATGGATTTGGTTCAAAAGCTTCAGTGTCAAAATGGAGAGAAGATACATTATTTGACACCTACAAAAGATTCAAGGCTGATAAGGATGCAAATCCAGAGAAGTTCAAAACTTCTAAAGTATCACAAACTTTAGTAGTTAGAACTTCTTGTGCAAGACAATCAACAACAAAGCCAGCTACCAAAAAGAAGCAAGAGGAGATCATAAAGACTGATTTTAAGATGGTATTGCTTGAAGGCAACACAGTAGTACAAGGAGACTTTGTGATTGAAGAAAAGCCTCCGCTGACACAATTCAGGGATCCTTCCACATTTGCTTACCAAATACGACAAACTATAACTGACAAAAAACACACCAAGGTAATCGCTGAACATCATCTCCCTACTTTTGATATACCTGATGTGATGCAAACTGACAAGGAAGAGAATCCCAAATGAGGGTCACTGAAGTAGAAAACATTCCTCACTCAGGGTCAACCCAGGAGACCAGCTTGGTCCCCTACACTTTACACTTTACCCAATCTAAAGTAAGCATAGTGAAATGGTCATTTACTAATTCAAACTCAGTATTGATCGCAAGAAGAGATCGTTCAAGCAAGGTCTTCAAGTCCAAAGATGAACTGAAGAATCTCTCTACAAAAGACCTGCTCACAATCCAACATCTTGAACCTGAACAAGGATCTCTCACCAATGAACAACTGCAACAACTTAAGACTTCCATGTTCAGAGAAATCTGGAAGATGCTTGATGGCAGGAAAAGAGAATAAAGGATTAGATAAGGTTTTGGCTTCATCAATCTAGGGGGAGATCGTAAGGACAAAAAAGGATTGAAGAAACTACTTTTGCATACCTTCGTCTAATTGCTATTTCTGCCAAAATATGCTAAGTATAGAACTACTGAAGAAGAAGACTGAAAGTACTGAAGAAGAATTCATCAAGTACTGAAGAGTAAAACATCAGAAGTTCTGAAGTCAAACCAGACAAGTCAACTGAAGAACTACTGAAGACATTTTACTCATAAGTAGTTTGTCACTCATCAGCTGTTCTGATGGAATCTTTCCACCGCCTTATGTTTCAGTAGTTTAGTATAATAGTATTACTTTATGTTTTTGTTAAAGTCTTTGTACAAGTACCAATGCTACAGCCTGTTGTAGTATTGCTTTTGAATCAACTTGTATGTATTTGCTGGTCTATAAATAGATAGGTTAATCCCATAATTTTAGACATCGATTTTATTAAACTGAAATCCTTCAAAGGCTTTTAATTGAAATACCATTTCACATCTGAGAATCTCTTTTCATACTTACTGTTGAAAGTGAAACTTTAAACTTGAACACTTCACTTATTCCGATGTCAGGGACGAAGGATAAGAAGGGCCAGGGGTGACCCTGGCCCCCCTGTTTTCTGGCGCAGTGGTATAAATTTGCGATTTTCATAGGTAAACTGAGTCCGGGTTGAGTTCGGCCCCCACCGATTTGCCACTACCGATCGAAAAAATTTGAGTCCGGCCCCCACCGATTCCGAAACCAAGCTTTGCCACTGTCCGCTATGCAAACTACTTTGATAAACTTACAACACAGAAGTGTTCATGAATAAGAACTGTTAAAGAGCATACTGATCCAACAGAAACCGTTTTTTAGAGGCAACACTCTACTGGTTCTATACCCAATAATTAATTATTTTCACACATATATAATAATAATATTAATAATACCTTTTTCACTCTTTTTCTCCTCTAAAATCACCTACACCACTCGTTTTTTTTAATAATACATTTCCCATTTTCTTTCTCCTTTAGAACCAGCACGGTAAGAAGAATCCGTATTTGATTCACGACAACTCAAACAACACTGGTGACGACGGTGTGACCGTGCTGACAATGAGGTACCCGTGACCTTTTCTGGTTGCGCCCCATCCTCCCTTATTCTTTGTAATTTGACAAAGTCAACAAAGTTAAAGTCAACATGCAGTAAGGATGCTTTCAAGAATTCCCCACCGCTGGGAACAGGTATGAGGTATATAAAATCAATATATCTATTTATCCTTTCACTTGTTATCTAATCAGGTATAAATCACAAACATAAAATAGGTATAATAACATTTAAAATAGGTTATTTAAATAACATATAAAAGAACAAATGTAAAAATAAACTTAATTCAAGTAATAAACAATAAATGTTACTGAAATACATTTTACTATTGCACTAAACGTGATTTCACCTTTAAAAATGACCAATTACAATTTGATTTTTTCAATTGCTTTTTTTATGTGGTACAAACTGTAATAGCATTCGGAAGAATGTCATCAATCAATCAAAATATATAACAATTACATAAGTTACAGTAGATAATAAGAAAACAAACCTTCTGCTTGTTAATGGAACTTTCAACTTGCAAAACTTTCAAATGACCTGTGATTTGAGTAGGGGGAAGAGGCAAACATATTAAACTTACACACAAATACACAGATCTAAAATACCTAATGTATAATCCGAATAATAACTGTCACACCCTTAAATCACCACTTACGGAGTTTTACCGCGAGGCGTATGACAAACCAGGATCCAAGTCAACGATTACAATAAACGACTCTATATGAAATACGTAAAACCATAAACAACGATTTTTATAAGCGGAAGCATTTAAGAAGAAATTAATCAGCTACAATAGTATTCCAAAGTATTCAAAACACTTTATTTCAAAATATGCAACTAAGCCTAGACGCCAATGCAGACCCGTGCGCCTAGTTCCATTTGTTGCTACCTTAGCGACCTGAGAAAAACATGCCAAAAAGATGTCAACATATAATGCTGGTGATGTTAAGCCCTTGATAATCCCTCTACCGGAGATCTATCAAAATGTTCACATAAGTGTTCCGACTAATAACCATAAGGTTATCTAGTCCCCGATTGTCCAGATCGTAACCAAGTATGTTTTAAAACGTGTTTAAATGTTTAACCGACACACTAGACCGACCCGACATTCCGTTGGTGACCGATTACCCTAACTAATCAAGTACACATAGATTACACACAAGGTTCGAGCATAAAACACTTAGTTTGTATCAAAAATCTCATTTCTGCATCAGAACGGTCGAACCAGTCAGTTTAAGTCTCCTTCGCCCGTTTTAAGTCTCCTTCGCCCGTTTTGTATTTCGTTCGACCGTTTGATGCCTCCTTCGACCGTTCTGCCACTTTCGCCCAACAAAACCCAGGTTCGACCCTGGATTCCCTCCTTCGCACCTTCGATCGGTCGAAGGAGTCCAGGTTCGCCCCTGTTGTGCAAATTTTCCTAAAAACGCTTCAAACACATTCAAAACGACTCGAAACATCATCAAACACAGCAGTCAAGCATGAATAACTTATCCCTACAAAACCCCACCGATTTCCCCCAATAATACGTCCATTTCAGCCCTTTCCCAAAATGGTAAAAATTATGGAAACGTCACTATCATGCATGGATTATTTACCCAATTTGGAAACTTTTGAAATCAATCCGTATTCAACTTAAAATGCTCAGTTTGTCGAGTGTTCGATCTTTCCCTAATAGTTCTATTGATCATAAATATCATGCGTCAAGTCTAGATTCGTTAAAACCCCCAAATACCCATAATATCATCATTTATCCAATCCTAACCCTAAACAACAATAATCTAGCATCAATAACAATCCTATATCTTGTTTCTATCATAGATACAGCAGCAAATCATTGAACAACACATAACACCACATAATACACAATTTACATATGTTTATCATCATGAAAACCTATGTCAAATGATAATGTTTTGGTTTAGAAAGATGTTTAAAAGGTTTTTAATCATAAAAACACCCTTAGAACAGATCCGGACAATTAGGGTTAGATGAAAACGAATTAAAATGCTTTTAAAAAGGTTTAGGATTAAGAACACACCTTGGATTCTTGTTTAGATGTTGTAGATTGGTTAGATTATGAAAAAGAAGAGCAAAAACTCCTTCCTTAGTGATTAAGATCGTTTGAGAGTGTTTTGGGACGGTTAGGGTTTGTGAAATGATGAAAATGACAAAGTTTGGTATTTATACTAATCCTCCTTCGCCCCATATCAATGGTCGAAGGTGGCCTCCTTCGACCCTTTCACAGGGTCGAATGAGCCCTGTCCTGGTCGAAAGGAATTCTTTCCATTCCACACCCCAGGTTCGCCCATTTACAAAGGGTCGAACCAAACAAATGTTCTCCTTCGACCACTCGAAGTGGTCGAACCAAAACTCATGTTTAACTAATTTTCCAGTTTGTCGTGTTTAACGCATTCTAACACATCTTAACACATAAGCATGCATCCTTAGTCTATATTTAACATATTTAAGCATAGATAATCGTTTACACATCATTTAAACACAACTATGTATATAATCCACCACACGACCCCTAATCTGCACATATACTTAATTAGTTCATGTAATGTCACCAACAACGGAACCCGGTACTAGTGTATTACCAAAACGACTCCCAATGATCCTCCAGATCATTGCACCCTGGACAATCCTAACTTGACCCGACTCAACTAACCCAGTTAAGTCTGTTTATAAACGTTTCTCACTAAGGTAGACTTAGATGTTACTAATATGTTTAAGCCAGACATGCCGGGTGTCACAATAACCCCTAAATAATAATAACACCTAAACGATTAACATCATCCATAGATCTGAAAATACCTCCACCTAAATGATTTACATGATCCACAGATCTGAAAATACCTATTATATAATTGCATACATTAACTCCAAATCAACAACATAACAAATCGATTTAGTCCTAAATAATAATAACCCCTTCATAGATTTAGTCCTAAATAACAATAACCCCTTCATATCAGAAGGCTATTTACTTTACTTATAACAAATCATAGGTAGACCTTCAATTCCTATATCAAAACTTCATAAAAAAAAACCCACCAAATCAAACACAAACCCACTTAAAAAACTCTGATCTTCTTAAAAAAAACATCAAAACCAAAATTTATAAACAAAAACAACCAAATCAATAAAATAAAAAAGAAACACACTTACCAAAACTCTGAGTGGTTATTGTTATTGTTGGTGAGATAAGGACGTTTCTTGTGAGGCTCATCTGAATCAGAAGATTGGAAATTAAGGCGATAATATTCATGTAAATGAGTGATGAATGGATATGATTGATTGAATGACAGAAGAAGAGTAGATAACCAAGTGAAGAGAAGATGGATGAGTCATACGATGGATGGAGGCGTTTAGGGTTTTCTAATATAATTTGATTTTTAATAAGTTAATACCACTTGCCACATGGGATAACATATGGCACACTCAAGGGGGAGAATACCTCTTTGTTGATACACGTTTTGTGGCTATCGCTTTGGATTCATAATAATAGGCATTTTAGTATTGAAAATGTTGATAAGAAGACACATTCGATCTTACGAGAGGTCGAATGAAGCTTATAAAGGTCGAACGAATATTTTGTTAACATAATAGTTTGGTTCGAGCTCAGTAAAGGTCGAAGAAACACATTCGACCAATGCAAGGGTCGAATGTGCAGGTCTATATAAGGTTTAAGTTTGTTTTGAAAGTTATTCAGTTGTGTCATTGTATGTGTGTTAGTGTGTGTTTTTGAGAAAAGGTCTAGAAGGTTCTGAATGTGTATTTGATCATTGTAATCGAGTCTTTAATGTTTAAACTTGATTGATTATTAATGGTTAAGATGTTTAACATGGATTTCTTTGTGTCCGATTGATCTATTATCATATTGCATATGATTCAGGGATTTCGCACCTGAATTGTTTCACTTGTGTGATACATTGTTTGTTTTTTATAAAAAAGATCTTTTACACTCTTTGAGTGCCATCATCAAAATGGTTTTGATTTATTATATATAATATATAGATATAGATATAGATATAGATATAGATATAGATAAAAGAAGCCAACGAGCTTCCCTCTGTATATCATCAAGATACCAAGAGTGCTATCCTTCAACCCAAGTGCCTAATAATGAACTAGGAAACAAGAAAACTTTTTGTTTTCGATTCATTTTGTTTTGCAAGTAATGTAATGTTAGGACACTTCAAGAACTAATACATACAAAAACTTTTATTAAGTAGAGATCTTTTGCATGAGTGTGCATATTCGTGTAGTTGCAACAATGACCGCGACCCATGATAACCTATACGTGTGGTCATGGATCATGAATCACATAGGATGGGGAACATGAGTATGAAAAAAACACTAAACAACTCAAATAAATGAATAATGTATCGATACCCAAATGACTGAAAGGTATGGGAGAAAGAATCCAAACGATCTAGAAACACCCCTATTGTTTAAAAGATGACATGTTCAAATCTTATAACTATTACATTATTTTATTTTTATAAATTTAATCTATCTATCTATATCTATACATATAATAAACCAAAGTTATTTTAATGACATGGCACTCAAAAAGGCATTATCTTCCTTGAGTGTGTCATGTGTCATCCCATGTGGCATTGAGATATTTTAGGAAAAAAATAATTTAAAAAAAAATTGGATTTTTCACCCTCATGTTTCCCCCTATAATTTTTAAACGTTAATATCTTTAATATACTAGATTTTTTAAAGAAAAAAATTACACCAAATTAACGAGCGTTTTATTATCTTTCCAACGAGTACCATAGTGCTATATAAAAAACGGAGAAATTTTTTTGTGGGGTTTTGTTCATACAGAAAAAAAAAACACAAAGTGTTAAGGTAAATCATTAATCATGTATAGACAAGTCACTAATTATGTTTAAATCAGTAAATATGAAAAAAAAAAATTTCAACCAGAGCCGAATAGGTTAATAGAGTTATACGTTGTTTTAAGTTAGGTATCAATATTAGTACGTTAGAGTTGTACATTTGTTTCGTCTTTAGGATACGTGTTAATATTAGAGTTACATTAAAGTTCTACATTCTTTTAGGTTAGGTGTTAGCATTGGAGTTGTACATTGTTAATTTGTTTTAGGTTACATATTAATATTAGAGTTATACATCAATCTATTTCATATGTAAAATTGATATATCATATTAAATTTCTCAACCCGGGACGCTCCCGGGATATAATCTAGTATCATATATAATAAGATCTTTTCGGTCTTAATTTTACTTGCTTGTTGCAAAACAAACGTACACAAGCGAAACCGATGGGACACACAATGGCGGACCCAGAAATTTTTTTCATGGTGGACGGAATTTTTTGGGGTCATTTGGTCTAACGCTAGAAATAAAATCGGTCCGCTTTGGGTCGAGTCGGGTCGGTTCCGGTCGGTCGGTCAGTCACATACTAAAAAGATAATTCCAAATTATATTTTTAAATACAAAATATAGATTTTGTCAATTTTGGTTAGAAATACATAACGGAAGTACATATATCTACAACTGTTTTCTACATATTTTTATTTTCTGAAATTTAACCATAAGATAATTAAATTAATAAAATTACAAAAATTAAAAAAATATATACAAATATTTTAAACGAAATTTAATAAAACAATATTACCTATTTTGAATTCATTGTTTGTGTGACACTAGTTTTAGTCTGTAGTTTCATTAGCCGTTGGAGCGTAACCAGAATTTTACGACTAGCGTTTCACAACAGAAAAACTAATATTCTCTAATATGCTACAATAATATTTTAATAAAATAATGATGATGAAATAACATTACATTCTCCTATGGAAACAAAGTTCTGAAAGCTAGTTAAATCCTAAACTTCATAAAATAATTTAACTCTATTAATGTGCAAACGAATTGAACAGTAAATGAAGTGAACAGTACAATTTCAAGCAGGTTATAAATACGGTTAGTTATGAATGAGAGTAACATAAGATGCTTGTGATGTAGTGGTTAGGTTGTTGTTGTGGGATGAAGAGGGAGTAGGTTCGAGTCGGGTGTTTGGCCGGTTTGGTTAAATTTTTTTTTTTTGCCTTTTCTTTTAGTGGGGCACGTGGCAGCAGCTGGGTGTTTGCACCTGGAGTCCACTATACGTATATAAATATATTTTTAAGCTGGATGACCCTTACTTTATGCATGCTTTCAAAATTCTGGTTTGCGAGACCTCTTCATTGTTTGCAACCGTGTGGTAGTTGATCTGATCTTCTGTTTTTCTAAGGTATGATCTTCCGCTCTTTCATTACTAAGTTTAGTTCTTGCTATGGTTATTTTAAATTTGTGTTATGTGTTGTTCTTTAGGCAAGATATAAATTTAGCATAATCAGTTTGTATCAGTTTATTATTTGTGTCTTTTCAGTTTGCATGTTAGTTTATGTTTGATGTAGGCGTAATCTGGTTGGGTGTGTGGTTAGGAGGGCAGAGGTTTAATTTGTGTTGTGAATGCGGCGTTGTGTTGTTGTTGGTTCGCTTTGTTGATCTTGATGTTGGAGAGGCAAAATATACGAGATTACAAACGGGGATTGCTCGCGCCTAGGTTGCCTCTATTCACATTCTGTTCGCGTGATTACCGCATTCCTGTGCTGCGTGTTTGCGCAAGGAGTCTATAAGTGTTAGCGTCTTCATGATAGGATCGTGGTTGTAGGGGGTTACGCAATTGTGGCGTTATAACCGTGAAGATTTGGCTTGAAGTGTCCTGTCGATGAGGATGATGTTGGAGGCGTAGCAGTTGTGTTGTGTTGTGTGTTAGCGCAACAAGTTTATACGTGTGAGTGTCTTCATGATAGGATCACGGCGGTAGAATGTGGCGTCATACTCACGAGGACTGCGGATCAGTCTGATGCCTGATGACTGTAGCGGCAGATTCAGGTGATAGCAGCTGATGGTTTTGGAAAGGTTTGGCGATACGAACGCGTGGATATATTATTTGGCCAGGATGGAGTTCGTTTGGCTCAGTTTTGGTCTGCTCGAGTGTTGGCGTGCAAAACCAAACTGGCTGACAGGTGGCTCAGCACTTTGGCAACAACGAAGCTGTTGGCAGCTAATGCCAATAATTTCCTGGCGACCATCATGTCTAGGCGAGCATGTGGATATGACCTGACCCTCCTGATTGTGCTGTTTTGCTCACTTGCGTAAACAGTGATATATGGCCATTGTTTCTCTTTGTGACGACTATGTTAGCACATTCACGCGATGGCAGCTGATGGGTTTGGAAGGGTTCAGCGATACGAACACGTGGACATATTCTTTGCCCAAAACGGAGTTTGTTTGTGATGATGCAGCCTGTTTGTTATAAACCTATTGCAGTGTTGTTTTATAATCATTTCTGATTATTTTTTATTGATAAATTGGTTGGTAAGTGTTTGCTTACATGTTTCTGGTCAGTCGTGAACAAGAGGTTCATTCATGTCGCGAGACATGTCTGATTCTGATCCAGCTGAAGAAATTGCAGCCACAGTTTCTCAGCAAATTTTGGACTGTGAGAATGTGCCTGACTCGACAGTTGTGTTATCAGCTTCTAATCAAACACAGCGGCAAATGTCACAGCGAAATACTATGTTGAGGCGTCGCAGTCGTGCTGAAGCTGGAAACACTGATTCAGGCGCAGAAACTGTTGTTGCTAACAGCACGCGTCGACAACGACGTTCCCAGGTTGTTGCCACATCCTCATTAGCATCGACGTCGTCTGGGTCTGCTCAGCCACATCGTCAAACATCATATAGAAATAGCATGTTGAGGCGTAACAGGATACCGCAATCTCAGCATGTTGAGTTGAATCCAGATGTTGGTGTCGGTGCAGTTACAGACTTAACATCGCCTTTTTATATTGATTTTGGTGATTGCAGTGAGGTATGTGAATTTTGTGGTGCATTATTTTGGTTTGAAGAACGTCTAACGAAATATCCTCTCAGTATTAGACCACGTTACAACCGTTGTTGTCGGGCTGGAAGGGTTGAATTGGCGTATCCATCTGAGCCACCTCAGTTATTGTTAAATCTTTTTGCAAAGCCGGATTTCATGTCTAATATACGAGCATATAATGCCATGTTTTCTATGACCTCATTTGGCGCGAAAGTAGACGATGAAATTAATAATAGCACTAGACCTTATGTGTTTAAGGTTGCAGGTCAAGTGTCTCATTGGCTTGGTTCAGTGTGTCCGTTACCTGGTGATGCGCCACGATTCCTCCAAATGTATGTGTTTGATGAACAGAATGAAATAGCTAATAGATTACGGTTTTTTCAGAGTTTAGAATCTCAAAGCTCAAGTTTTGATGTTGTTGCCTCTTTAAAGCAAATGTTAAACGAGATAAATGAATATGTGCAACTTTTTAGGATGGCTAAAGATTTGTGTGCACATTCAGAGATTCCAAACTTTTATATCCGGCTTTATAGTAGAGTCTCAGACAGACGTTATGACGTGCCTACAGGAAATTGTGTTGGTGCCATCTTATGTGAGGCTGATCAGGTGTCATCACAATTTGATGTTATTATTAGAAGTAAGGATGGTACACCACATAGGGTTAGTAAATTACATTCATCTTATATGCCATTGCAATATCCATTGTTATTTCCGCGAGCAGAACAAGGTTGGTCACCTGAATTACGGCTTAAGCCATGTGTGGTTCACATAGATGATGTTGATGATTCTATACCAATTGACACTGACATTCCTGAAACATCTACATCTGTAACAACATCTTCAGATGATTCTAAATTAACACCGATAATGTTTTATAGTTATCAAATGCATGATCGTGAAAATGTGTACACTCATTTGCTTAAAGCATCTAGATTGTTACAACAATATATGGTAGATGCTTACATATGTGTTGAACATTGTCGTTTAGAGTATTACAGACAGCATCAAGACGACTTTCGTTGTGAGTTTTTACAAGGTGTTCATGATGCAATATCAAGAGGTGACACTGATGCTAATAGTATTGGAAAACGAGTTATTTTGCCAGCCTCTTTCACTGGTGGACCACGATATATGTATAAGCATTATCAAGATGCTTTGGCTATATGTCGTGTGCATGGAAATCCCCAATACTTTATCACATTCACGTGTAATGTACGCTGGCCTGAAATTACTAGGCATTTGAATAAAGTTGGGGTTTCTAATCCACAGGATCGCCCAGATATCATTGCAAGGGTGTTCCAACAAAAGGTGCGCGCCTTTATTAAACACTTGCGAAAAGCAAAGCCCTTTGGTGATGTAACAGCGGGTATAGACATGCCTTTTGATTAGTTTGCGTTGTTTGTGAATATTTTTGTGTTTACATCTTCATGTGTCTTATTTAAATGTATACAGATTTGTATACAATTGAGTTCCAAAAAAGAGGGCTTCCACATTGTCATACTCTGTTATGGGTGACACATGCTTATGCTGTGCATGATGCCAGTCAAGTGGACCAATACATTAGTGCTACTCTTCCGGATGTGACTGTTGATCCGGTATTGCATAGGATTGTCACAAATTTTATGTTACATGGTCCATGTGGTTTCACCCGTTTAAATGCACCGTGTATGAAAGATAAAATTTGCACCAAGAAATTTCCAAAGCCTTATGAAAATGTGTCACGGTTTGATGATGCTGGCTATGTTCATTATAAAAGACCTTCAACTGGTGTTTCTTTTCTTAAAAATGGTGTGCCTTTAGATAATGGTTTTGTGGTTCCTTATAATGCAAATTTATTATTACATTTTGATGCCCATATAAATGTAGAATATTGCGGGTGGACAATGTTGATCAAATATTTGTTCAAATACATTTCTAAAGGTGCAGACAGAGTTCGATTTGTGTTAACACAAGACACAATTCAATCAGATAATGAGCCTAAGAAAAACACTCAGATTGTTGATGAAATTAGTAATTACTTAGACGGGAGATTCATTTGTCCACACGAAGCAATGTGGAGGATATTTGGATTTTATATTCATCATAGAAATCCTCCTGTTCAAGTTTTGGCTGTTCATCTTGAAGGAAAACAAAACCTTACATTTAAACAATCACAGCAATTAACAGACATTACATCTAACCCTAATACTGGCAAAACAACCTTGACTGAATGGTTTGTTAGTAATACAAAAGAAATGGTCAACAATGAAACAGTATTTACTAGCAGATCTTTGAGATATATTGATTATCTAACTAAATACCGTTGGATTGTTTCATCAAAAAAATGGGAAGTCAGGAAGACAAAACGTGAACCAACGATAGGTAGGTTAGCTTATGTGCATCCAACATGTGGTGAGCTATTTTACCTACGTTTATTACTGACTTATCAAAAGGGATGTTGTTCATACAAAGATTTACGAACTGTGTCTGGTGTTGTTATCCCAACTTACAGAGAGGCTTGTGAGGCACTAGGTCTTATTGGTAACGATAAAGAATGGGAAACAGCAATAACTGAGGCTGCAATATGGGCTTCATCTGTTGAATTAAGATCTTTGTTTATGTACATGTTACTTTATTGTGATATTTCAAATCCTCGGAAATTATGGGATGCTAATTGGAAATGCATGTCTGATGATATTAGTAGAAATATTAATCAAACTGTTAGTGGAGGCTCAAATTTCACTAATGATTCAGATTTGCAACAATATGTGTTACGTGAACTTCAAATTTTGTTAAATTCTAATTCAAACCCGCGTACATTAACAGAATTTGGGTTGCCTGAACCAGATCCTGCTATTTTCTCCGCATTGTCTAACACATTAGTCCTAGAAGAAAAAAATTATGATAGGAATGCATTGCATCTTGAGCACATATCTTTACATGCTGCCCTACATAATGAACAATTAGTTGTGTATGATGCTGTTATGAATGCTATTTCAAACTCAACACAATTACTAGCTTTTGTTTATGGTCATGGTGGTACTGGTAAAACCTATATATGGAAAACACTTATATCAGGCTTAAGATCAACTGGTATGATTGTTCTTGCCGTTGCTGCATCTGGCATTGCATCTTTGTTATTACCAGCAGGTCGAACGGCACATTCAAGGTTTAAAATACCACTAGAATTAACAGAAGAATCAGTTTGTCATATAAAAAAGAAAACAAATTTGTGCCAATTACTTTTAGAAACCACACTTATAATTTGGGATGAGGCCCCTATGAGTGACCGTAGGTGTTTTGAATCACTAGATAAGACTCTTAGAGATCTCACAGGGAATACCATGCAATTTTTTGGGGGGAAGTCAGTATTACTTGGGGGTGATTTTAGACAAACGCTGCCAGTGAAACCAAAGTGTAGTAAAAATGAGATTTTAACATGTTGTCTACCCAGATCATATTTGTGGAAACACTTTGTTGTGTACACTCTTTCTGAAAATTTACGTATCACAACAAATCAAAGCCACATTAGTAATCAAGAAGAATTACAAGTTTTTTCCCAATGGCTTTTAAGAATAGGTGATGGTAATGAAGGAATCATTGTAGACTCAGAACATCCTTACATCAAAAAAATTGAAATACCTACACAATTCTTGATTCATCAGTCTGGAAATGGTCTTCATGATTTAATTAATTTCATTTATGATGCTAGCTTACTTAGCAGACCTAGCTCGGCCCAAATTTCTGAACGTGCAATCATTTGTCCCAAAAACGAAACAGTGGATGTTATAAATGAGATGGTACAACAATTAGCGCCTGGTGAATACGTTTCATATTTAAGCACTGATTCTATGGTGCCTCATCAGAAAAATGCTGCTGAAACCGACGCTATGTACCCACCTGAATACCTAAATGTTTTGAATTTTAGTGGTATTCCAAATCATTGCTTAAAACTAAAGCTTAATAGTCCTGTGATGTTAATGCGAAATATGGATCCCAAAAATGGTTTGTGCAATGGAACTAGACTTTTAGTCTCGCAGTTACTCCCACGCGTGATAGAGGCACGAATCATTACTGGAACAGCAATAGGAAATAGAGTTTATATTCCAAGAATAAATTTTGTGCACAACACAAAAGATTTGCCCTTTGTTTTCACACGTCGTCAATTCCCAGTCAAAATATGTTATGCTATGACAATAAATAAAAGCCAAGGTCAATCCTTAAAAAGAGTGGGTCTTTATTTACCGCAGCCAGTGTTTGGTCATGGTCAGTTGTATGTTGCTCTTTCAAGAGCCACATCTTCAGCTTCATTAAAAATACTTTTACCTGAAAATCAGCCACAAGATGAGAACACAACTTTAAATATTGTGTATTCAGACTTCCTAAATGAAATAAATGCACATCAGGTTTATCATTTAACATTATCACTTCGTGCTTCACATGAACTTCTGTCTTGTATGTGTGTGGTTAAATATGTTAACTTATATGATTACATATGTTTTGTAGTTTGCATCTAATGGACTATAAAGGTGTGGCTAATTTGGCACCAAGGGAGGCGACAACACTGATTGAGATAAGGGTGATTCGAAAGTGGGTTCCAGCATTTAGAGATGACGAGGTCCACTATGTGTTTGTTGATTCCGAGGTAAGCTTAATTTGTCTAATTATGTTGTTTATGTTTACCAAACCCAGCCTCGATATAACACACTATTTAACAGGGAATGGGAATCCAAGCTATGGCTAAGTGAAGAAATAAGCAAGTTGTTGAGCGAAAATTACAAATGGGGTCCTGTTATCGTATTCAAAAGTATGCGTGTGTCAAACCAGATGACTTCACCAATACTCTTACACATTCTGGGACTATCTTCTTAGCACAGGCTACTCTCATCACACCAATTCCTGATACTGCCACCATACAAAAGTACTTCTATGACATTGCAACACGTCGTAGAGCTCAAATGGCAGCACCACATGAAGGCATAGTTGGTATGTTATATTATATGTTTTCATTTGAGATATTTACATGGCATTTTTGTTCTAAATTTTAATTAACCTCAACAAAATTAATACTTTGTTTGTAACAGACTACATAGGGATATTTCGTGGGATTGCAAATCGAAAAACTGCGAAAAATCAGCCATATGTGGTATTAACACTTAGAGACTGCACGTATGTTACTGTCATTTTTTTAAAAAAACTATTTCCCTGGTTTATACAAGAATTCATATAATTTGTTAATATATTTCATTTAAAAATTGTTTTGTACAGCAATCAAGATGTAACTGTTGCAGTTTGGGAAGAGTTGTTGATGTCAAAAACTAGATTCAATAGAGCCGAATATGAGTCTGCATCTCCGCCAGTCATTTTGGCGCTTACGGCATTAAAGGCGAAAGATTATTTTGGTTAGTTGATAGTTTGCAAATACAATAATCTGCTTTTGCCTGTTTATAAAAGGAAATGTTTTCTTATTTTTCCCAGGAACGCTTCAATTTCAAACAACAAACGCCACCTATACATACCGTGATCCCGTAACACCTGAAACACACACTTTGCTAGAAATGTAAACATTCGTTCCCAAAATATGGTTGTTATAAACAAACAATTTATGTTAGCTGTTAAGAATCCTATACTAACTTTCAAAATATCAGGTATGCAAATCAAGGTCTTCAACATCAGCCAATAATAGAATTTGCAGGTGAACAGATCACAATTACCGAGCTTAAACGCTTGCCAACAAATTTAACAACTGTAAGTAAAATCATTATATAGTTAATACTATTTTGCGTTATGAAGACTAAACATTTATCATTTACAGGGAAAAAATTTTGTCATCAAGTGTAATGTTGATTATATGTCTACATCAAATCCGTGGTACTACACAGCATGTGCCTTATGCAATCAAACTGTTTTGCAAAATGGTCCTTTGTGGTTTTGTTCTGAGCATGCAGATGTTGAAACTGTGAAATACCTGTGAGTCTTTTAACTGTTTGCTACATGATATTACATTTGTATCTTACCTTGGTATATATCTAAATACGTATGCGCCTAAAAGCCTAGAACTGTTACTCAAAACTGTCCAGCCTGCTCATTAACTACAAGTAAGGCATTTGACTCGCTTAACTGCGTAAGCGCCGTCGGCCGACAAAAAATTGCCAAACCTCTTACAGTTTATGTTTTGCCATATTCTATTAGTTTTTTTCCGACCCTAAAACGCTTATATTTTAACATAATCGTTTAGAAAAAATAGATTAGGCCAAGACAAAATTGTATACGGTCAACAACGGCGTGCAGGCTGCAACCAGCAATAGCACGCTGATTGCAACCAACAGCAGCGCAACGCCTGTCAGCGCACATTGTGACCAGCACCAACATGCAGGCTGTGACCAGGAACATCACAGTACAGGCCAGCGCATATTACGACCAGCAACAGTGCGCAGGCTGTGACCAACAACAGTGCAGCATAAATGCCGCGCATGCTGCGACACGTTGGCAGCAGTGTAGGCTGTGATCAGGACATTGTGGTCAACACCGCTGCGCACGTTGCAACTGCAGCAGGGCAGGTTGTGATCAACAGGCTGTGATCAGCAGCGCTGCGCGCGTTGCGACAGCAGTAGTAACAACTTTTGTATAAGTGTCAATTTGCCTTGGCGCTTATTTGCCTAGGCACGTGCACACCTGATGACCAGACACCATGCGATTTCGTGTTGCATTTGTCATCATTTTATTAAAATCTGCATATGCCTAAGTATGTGAATGTTATAAATACAGGTATTTATTTCGGGTGACACTATCAGATGGATCGGAAACTATCGAAGCAACATTTTTTGATAGGACTGCTAATCAACTTCTAAATATTTCCTGCTCAGACATGATGCTTAAACCAAATCAGGACGCGTTATTACAGGATATTGTAGGAAAGGATTTAGAATTACAGGTTCAGGTTACCAAAGACAGGAAGACAAGCACAACGCGTTGTACTGTCAACAATGCAAGGTTTGTTGTGCATGATATTGGAAGAACCTCTGATTCAATACCAAACACGCCTGCTCCTAAAACTCCACTTTCTGGATCTTCTGTTCAGCATGGTGCACGCTCCTCTACAACACCATTAACTCCTACAACTGCAGGTTCCGACACAACCCTTGCCCCGATCAGGTCTGAGTCTGAAATGTCCAGCAAGCGATCGCTTATTGAGACACAAGGCATGTACAAACTATTATTCACTACATTAACATTAACATCAGCATAGTAATCAATTGTTTTTTATGCAGTGTTTAAAGAACAGCCTGCAAAGAAGAAAGCTGCGACTGACTCGGAACCTTGATAACAATATCGCAGCAATATTACAGCAAACACTTTTATTATCCTCTGTTTTATCTTAGTGTTTGGTTTATTAGGTTTAAAACTTGCGTAGTTGTATTAGGATGTTACGTAGCTAAACCTTGGTATCGTTTTTAATTCTAGGATGATATTATGTGTGGCGTTATTTTCTACCATTTCGTCATAAATAACTAGGTCTGATACGCCGCATACAGTTTGTTTGAGCAAGATGAGACTCTGCTCCTGTGTCCATAAGGTCATTGTTCCACGAGTTGTTAGGTTGATTCACCTGCATATTAGCAAACGCAGCACTAAGGTCAGAGGGACAAAGAGAATTGTACCCTGAGTGAGGCTGCTGAGAGAACCCTGGTGGTGCCGAATAGTCCATACAAACAGAAAACGGGGCTGTCGGGGCAGAAGAAAAGTGACCCTGCTGAGGAGTATTCGGCTGTTGGCTGCTAGGACGCCATGAGTTCTGAGTTGGGTAGGGGGGCCAGCGCAGGTTGCAACCAGCAGCAGTGCACAACCTGCAACCAACAACAGCACAGCGCAGGGCAATACACATTGCAACCAGTAACATCGCACAGATTGCGACCATCAGCAGCGCAACACAGGCGAACACAGGTTGCGACCGTGTCTCAATACTAATGCCATCTCCGACCTATTCCAAAGGTCAATACGCCTCCTAATTGTCGGTTATTAGTTTTAATCCTAATCTAGCCGAAACACGCAAACCATGTTCATTCCTAATCTGTAAAATCAAACAAACAAAACCGACATATTCTGGGCTGACCAGCATATCTAAACCTGTTGCTGAACATGGTTATAGGTTTGGTGACATAACAGTTGCTAACGGCAGCGCACGAGGTGGGTTCACACCACAGGTACAGCCTGATGGCTACACAGCCTGCCGATAAGCTGACACCAGTGGTGTCGTATTACTCGCTATTCGTACAAGTCTTGGTCTGATGAAGTAGGCATCATTGGTTCATATGCATTCATTATATGAACGTTTCCCTGATTGAAACAAGTTAGGCCACTTGGTTTTGACCTAAACCAAATTATGTCGTCTTCACACATAATCATCATGCATATTAAAACAAATAACCGCAACCATAGCAAGCGCGTAACCAAAACGTGCACCGCGCGTTGATTAATCACCCAAGCAAAGACACCACATTGTCGCCAAAATGAATGCGCCAAACACCTTTTTGTACTTTGTCTGTCCACCCACATATTTGTGGTGGTCCACTAAATCTATGACGCCATAATCAGAAAACCTTGGAAAGACTGAGACCCCTCACAGACAAAGCGCCCAAACCGCCTGACTTCCAAACCCATTTCTGCCCAATCATGTTTCGCAAAAATCCACCAACCCACTGTTTCGGCTCCTGTCACTCAACAGGCTGCAAACCACTTTTTAATCCCCAACTAATACTAATAACCAAACAGGTTTTGCAACCCGGCTCCACAACTTCGCTACGCCACTACCACGCACGCTGCGACACGGCTGTGATCGGGACATAATGGTCAACAGTGCTGCGCACGTTGCAACAACAACAGGGCAGGCTGTGATCAACAGGCTGTCATCACCAGTATTGCGCACGTTGCGACAACGGCAGGGCAACCTGCGATCAGCAGCCTGTTATCAGCAGTGTCGCGCACGCTTACACATTTAAAACCTAAAGTCACTGTTTTTCTGCAGTTTTCCAACATCCGTTTACAGAACGCCTCAAATATCTCGGCCATAGGTCTTATAATTACATTACGTGATCATTACTTTAAAATGTTGTTTTGCATACATGAACATGAATCAATACTCAAGCACTAATATCAAACATAACAATTCAAACATTGGCATTCTAAAAACCACTTTTATAACTGATCACTTCCAAAACATGCATGCCATACATACCAAGTTTCCCACAAATTTACTACCATCTTAAACACTAAACCTCTAAACAACCTAGATTCCCATACATTTTAGTACTTAAAAAACAAACAAACTAGACCAAACATAAACATAGCTACAAAATAAACCTTCATCAACAATCCTTCATAAACGTCAACCTTGCTCTTCAAACACGCTACCTCCTTTTCTAAATCGCGTTTATCCTCTTCAACCTTTCTCTTCTCAGCTTCCAATGCCTTCTTTTCAGCACCTCTTAATACATATTTGTTAACATCATCCTTCCAAAAAAACAGATGACAATCACCTCTTTTCTGCCATATAAAATCATATGTTTAGTAATCAAGATTTTTATTAACACACATAAATAAAAGAGCTTACTTACCATTGCATACCGACATTCATAAAACTGTTGCCCAGATCGAGATGTGCATGCTCCACTCAGCCTGAGAGGTGCAACCATATTATGATCGTAGTATAACTTTCCATCAGTCCCTATTCTGAGGATCTTGATGCTCGAAGATGATCTTATTGAACAACCGGAAGATGAACTCATCCTTCTTCAGAGTTATTGTTTGCTTCAATGTAAAAATTTTACTTAATGAGATGCATATATAACGTAATGAACAAAATAACTGCCATTTTATATTCAATCTCATTAATGAGATAAGACTAGACATAATGAGTATTATTAGTTGAATATGCATTTACTATCTATGCCAATTGCTGCACACAAGATTTAATGGTGACCTTTCTAATCTCCGGCTATTATTATGCATAAATATAAACTTGTCAAAAATAAAATAAACATACATATTATAGGTAATATACACAAACATTGTAAACACATTGTTAAAACGCGCATCGCGCGTCGGTTAATAACCCTAGTTATAATTAAAACTATTGAATAAAATAAAAAAATCTAGATATTCTGAATTAAAAGCAAATCAAAAGATAAAATAAAATAAGTGAATTTTTTTTGTAATTTTACTTTTACACTTGGATAATAAGAAAGTTCACAATAAAAAAAATGAAAAAATAATTACATAAAATGATAAAATATTAGCGAAAAAGACAAAATAAGAGGCTTTCGTGGGCTGACGACCATTGCCCATTGGGCCAATACATATATGAAAGAAAACCTAATCGTCTTCTTCCTACTTTTGGCTTCTCCCACGCAAATAAATTCATGTCGCCGTCGCTCATCAGCGGAAAAATGTTCTAATCTTATATCTTCACCAAACTCTTTCACTTTCCCTTCAATCTCATGGGGGGTGGTTTCCAAATTTTATGGGGGCATTCGGGATTTTCACGAGCGTATAACCCTGACAAACAAAAAAAAAATTTAAGGTGGGCGCCCGCCCCCTGGGGGGCGTAGGTCTGCCCCTAGGACGCATGTCATTAATCGAAGATATCTACTTTTTAATTTTTTTCGTTTTTCTCTTCTACTTAACTGTGGATACTTATTTTTTAATTATAGATAGTTATTATATCATTAACAAATGAATTTAACATGAAAGTAATTATTAGTTTTTTTAAATACTTATATCTTTTACTTAAAGTTTCGCCAAGTTCAAAATGTATTTCTTAAAAGATGGACCAAAATCGTAATATGGACATACAACTTGAGTTGTCCATTTAGTTAACTATGTATACTATGCCGTAGGATTTGGATCAAATGAGAACTCTATTGAATTGAGAGAACTCGAGAACTTTTGTGGACCGTTGATCTTGGCAATCCAATGAATGTGAATCAATATTGTGATTTTTTTTGTCTTCTTTTGAGTTTATTATTTTAATCTCATTTTTATTATAAAATAAGTGGCAGAAGGGTATTTTTGGTAAGAGAAAAAAAATATTCTCTCCCCCTCTCCTGACAAAAGACTATGACCCCTGCCATTTTTTTGTATTTTGATTTTTAAAAGCCACAACCTCTCTCTCTCTCTCTCTCTCTCTCTCTCTCTCTCTCTCTCTCTCTCTCTCTCTCTCTCTCTCTCTCTCTCTCTCTCTCTCAACGGGTTTTTTGGAGTTAGCTCACCCTCGCGGGATCACGACCATTATTCATCAAAACAAAAGCGATTCAGAGAAGCATTTGGGAATTCGATCATTTGTCAATCGTAAACATTATCGAAGGAGAAATTAAAGTTTTGTACAAATCATCTTTTGTAAGTAAGGTATTTCCTTCTTTGTTATTAGTGTTTTTTTTTTTAAAAAATAGATTACAGATTATAACACAAAATGCTCAATTGAATTGGATTTTTTCTTAGGGTTTTTGTATTCGTTTTTGTTATACGACTATGTAGGTATTATTATTATTATTATTATTATTATTATTATTATTATTATTATTATTATTATTATTATTATTATTATTATTATTATTATTATTATTATTATTATTATTTCTGTTGTTTTATTATTATTATTAATTTTTTACATGAGTTTTTTTTTTTTTTTTTTTTTTTTTTTTTTTTTTTTTTTGTGTGTGTGTGAAAGAAGATGGTTAAGGGAAGAACATGTTGAAGATGATGGTATTTTTATAAGGTAAATAAACAATGTTGTAAAAGTTTTAAGTTATGTGTAGTATGGAGTGTGTAGTATGAATCTATAGATTTTTTGTTGTTTTACATTTACGCAATACATTTTTTTGTTGATGTTATGGAGCATTTACAGTGGTGTAATACGATTGTGTAGATGTTTGTCTGGGTTTTACACTTGTGTAATATGAATGTGGTAGTTTTTGTGTATGGTAGATTTTTTGTGTTGTATGTTTTTTGTATTTAACAGTTTAGTGTGTGAATCAGGTGAATAATATTTTATGTTTGTTTTAGGGATTTGTCTTTGGCAGCATGTTATTTTTTACATCTGGGTAAAAACAAAAAAAGTTGAAACAAAAAAAGCCCTAGGGTATCCGAAAATAAAAATTGATTTTGTGTGCCTGTTAATTTGTTTATTATTTTTTTTTTTGGTATATATGTGGTGTGAGACTCTTATTTTTTAACCACGGGGTAAATTGGACATGTTGATCTTTTTTTCACGGGGTGTGATGTTTTTTTTTTTTTTTTCATTTGTGCTTAGGTCGTTAAAAAAAATAAGGGAAGGGGAAAAATGGTGGTCGGGACAAGAAGTTCTAAACGACCCCGCGTGACTGTTTTGATCCGCAATGAAGTGATTTGCGTCAGTTCCGGTAAAAAAGGTTAGCTCATCCCCTGTGTAGCATTAAATTTTTTTTGTTTACATATATTTTAAAAAAATAATTAATTTACTCTGCAGCGGAAGACACTCCTGGTCCTAGTACCAGACGACCGACCGGTCTTGAACATGTTGATCTGATCCACGTAGGATCGTCTGCCGCACCTGTTGACAAGCCCAGGGCAACGAAGCGATCACAGTGTGAAGTCTATGAGGCTCGAATTTGTGATGCTTATGTGCCTGACACGCTGTCACCAAAGAAAGTTGTTAAGTGTTCTCAAAGGCAGTCGTGGGGGATCCTGAAAAGCCGTTCATCTCCACGCCAACTTTTCTTGGGGATTTCCAAACTTACAGGTAGGAAACGTGAAGTAGTTCGACAAATGAGGTTTGGGGATATGTTGCGTTTCAGTGTGGACGGTATTCCAGTGAACTAGCACACTATGCAGTTGATGCTTTCCAGCCAGATAAAATGAGGATGAGGTGCCGGAAACAGGACGTGGCTATAAACGCTAATGTTGTACATAAGTTGTTTGGCATACCGTTCGGGGGGATCAAGTTTTCGACTCTTCAAGAGCAGGAAGAATGGCATCCTACGCTATAGACCTGGCGCAATCTTTACCCAGCAAATTCTTATGTTTCCACGCCATTGATAGTGAAGAACATACACGCTGATGAGTATGATGACATGTTCATATTTACGGTTGACTTCATCATGCTTTTTGTTACAACAATGATCAACTCTCATGAAAATGGCCTTTGCAATGAAGAAATCCCAAAGTGTTTCATAAGTGAAACAACTTTTGAGAGCATCGATTGGTGTGACTACATGGTAACTTGCATGAAAACATGTAAGCAGAAATGGAGGCATAGTGACCCAGGGTGCGCTTTCGCTGGCCCGTTGACTTTTTTAACGGTATGGACAGATCGACCCTTGCTTTTTATTTTGTTTTCTAAAAAAATATATTTTCCCTTTTTGTTGGGGCAACTACTGTATGTTGATTCTTTTACAATTGATGGCATGAACACTCCATTGGGGTCCGGGCGATGCACCACTAGTCGCTGGAATTGCTTAGCCAGCGTCAAGAGTATGAAATACAACATGGTGGGTTTGGGTTGGGCAAGGTAAAGGAGATCACTATGGGTGTGAACGAGAGTGACAGGGCTGCTGGTGCTAACATAGAGGTATGAAGCGACCTTTTTAATTTTTTTCAATTTTTTTTAATTTTTTATTTTTTTCCCATTTTATTAACCTTCTATATGGCTTTTGACTACCCAGGTGGAATTGCGTGCAGCGCGCGATACGTTATCAGAGTTGGAGGTATTAAAAAGCGAAGTCGGAATGATTTTGTCATCGCTAAGTTCACGGTACCCGGGCAACAACAACGTAATTCGCCTGCAAGCGGAGTACAGTAGGGGTTTTTGTGCGGGGGATGAAACAGGGTGTGACAAAGGGAAGGCAGTTGGCACGCCAAATAAGATGATCAAGGATGTTGTTGATGAATTAGCTGTTCAGTATGTTAACGTGGCGGCCACTAACGTAGCGGCCACTTCCCAAGGTACTCGGAAGAAACGGGAGTCGTGAGGCTATTGTGTGTCTTATTACACCTTACTATAAAAAAAAAAAAAAAAAAAAAAAAAAAAAAAACCCTTTTTAATACAAAAAAATGTTTTTGTCTGCAGGATCAGAAGACAACCAAGGGGCAGCGGATATAGCCGGCAACAACGACTCCTCCGAACCAGGCGATGATGGTGTATGGTTGTTTAGTAAAATCGGGGCTGGGGGCACTAATGTTACTGCCGATCCCGGAAGTGTACAGGTGGCCAAACCAACGGTTGGGAATACTGCATGTCCCGGGAGCGCATCGCTGGATACTGGGGTAAAAATCCCTACTGCTTGCAATGTGAAGGCAACGACCGTTGGTGTTCGATTGAGTGACAGCGGAGGGGACGTGTTAGCGGGCGAGATGGAAGCACATAGGAAACATTTTGGGTTACCGGCAATATGGGTGTTGGAAGATCGTATGTGTCTTACCTTTGAGAAACATGGTCTTTTTTAAACTAAAAACCTTATACGTATTATTTGTTTTAGAAAAAAATATATTAATACCTACTTTTAGCAGGAAATTTGGCATGCACACCGGGGCAGCCAACTTTTAGCCTAGGCCTGACACAATTGAGCCAGGCAGTAGCTGATAGTTTGGTGGATAACACCTTGCCTGCGCTGCTTGAACCAGAAGGCAATAATTGAAGGTTGAGCGAACCCACTTTTAACCTTGCCTCACACAAGACGACTCTACCGTTGGTCTTTCAAAAAAGGGCAGTGTTGGTGGTTGTTTTACACCACCCTCGTTTAGTTTTGGACTAACACAAGAACAAAAAGACAAGTCGAGTGAGTTTGCTAGGGATTTGGAGGCAGGCGATGGGGTTGGTGTGAGGGCGAATGTTGTGAAGGAGGCTGGTGCTTCAGACGCGACGGGTTGTCAAATTGTGAACGGCCAGATTTCGTAAAAAATGTCATTACTTTTTTGTTATGATTGTTTTCTTTGTCGCAGTTGCTAACACCTACGAGTTGTGCTTGTGGAACAGAGAAGGCTAGGGCCTTGCATCAGCCTGTGTCGGTGCAGCAACCAGGTGGTAGGCGTGATCAGGGTAAGGGTTTCGTTTTTGTGTCCCTTTTTTTTGTTTTTACAGTGGTGTAAAAACCAATTTTTTGTGTTGTTTTTTTACAGTTCAGAAGAAGCCGTGTACTGTGTCAGTCGTGGCAACTGCTACTAAGGGGACAAGTGCTGACGCAGGTGTTATGTTGGATGCAGCCGTGCCACGGGGGCCAACCAAGAGTATGGTAGCCAGGTTGCCTGTTGTATTGAACAGTAAGGATGAACTAGACACAAGGGCTACAAGGAGAGATCTGCTAGTATGGACATTCTTGTTTGCAACTACTGATAAGGCGCAACTGATGGTGCAAGCAACCATTGAGGCTAAGAAGCAGTAAGATACAAATTTTGTTTATATAGTGGTTGTCATGTTTTTTATGTTGGTTTTTGTATTTATTTTCTGCTTTTTCCCAATACTTTTGTAGGAAACATGCCACTGGAGGTGTTGTGAATGAGGCAAACATAGACCCCACTGAGTATTATCCGTAAGTGTCCTACTACTGATCACTTTCTATGTAATCATGCACTTACACATATTTTGGCAGGTACGTACTTTATGAGGACCGTTACGGATTGCGTGCTGAAGCCCCACCACTGCATTCTCTTGCGATTGATAGGAGGTTGTACGCCGCGGTTATTGACTCCTGGGTGAACGTCCTTAACAATGAACCAATGTACCGGAATGCTGGCGGTGTGAGACGCTTGTTTCTTTCTATTATGACCATTGTGAGTAAAACGGTTTTTTTTATATTAGGATAAAGTATTGTAAAAATAAGTGGTTCTCTCCAACTGACGTCGTCGTTTATGTGGGCGGGGGGTGTATAGGTTGCGTGGCTGTTATCGTTGGATGAGGACCCAGGTAGTAGCCGTGTGACAAGTTTTAAGAATGGTCTTTCGGCAGCAGTGTGTGGGAATGAGAACCAAATGAATCTACAAACAGTCAATTTGGTTTTTATGTCGGTTCTAGATTATGAGCACTATTATATGGTTGTATTTGATTTCAAGCATGAAGACATTTGCGTCATAGATAACATTGTGCCGAGGAAGTCGCCCATGATATTATCGGAGAGCACCCTGTACGTCGTTAAAAGCACGCCGTACAAAGTGGTTAGTTATTTTTTACATAATTGTATGGTTGCACCCCTAACCCTACCAGCGCCACCCCCCTTTGACCCATTACATGTTTTTACAGAAACATATCTTTGGTGACTATCTGGCCATGGTGCACCATTCGAAGGGGGGTGGCAATGAGCAGATGCGATATTAGGCGGGTACCTTTGCCCTGGGCTACCTCAAAGAACACAGACGACTGTGGGGTGTTCATTATGCGGCACATGGAGAATTACTACGGCGCTTCCGTTCCTTTCAGATGTAGGTTTAGCTTGAATGGGAAACGAAAGCAGGCACAACTAGACACCTTGAGGAAGCGTTATGCAGCGAGCATCCTGCAGTCGTCTATAAACATGTACGCTGATCAGGTTTGGCGTGGTAGCGTATGAAGGGTCAGAAAATGTTAGCAAGAAACAAACATCTATAAGTATTAACATTATGTTGTTTTTTTTTTGTTTTTGGTGGGTTGGTGGGTTTTGGTTAGTCGTCTAAGAACAACTGGTCCGTATCATTTGGTGTTTTTCGTATGCTTTCGTATGTGGGTTATGTAGGTCTTTTGGGGGTTTTTGCTTATAATTGTTAACGCTGCGGTACAAAAAATGGCACTGTAATTTAAAAGTTGTGCCTGGCCAAAATACATTACTTTAGCGTTAAAAAAAACATTACACCAGTGTAAACAAAATAAAATAAAATAAAATAAAATAACAAAAAAAAATGTCTTTTTTGTGTAAAAAAAACCTTTTTTACACCGGTGTGTATTGTGTAAAAAAATGTAGGTTAGGCAAAATACATGGTTCCATGAATACGTGAGTATTTATGAAAAAAAATTTGACAATATAAAATTAAAAAAACAAAAAACAAAACATCTTTTTGTGTTAAAAAAACATTTTTTTTTTCACCAGTGTGTTTTGTTTAAAAAAATACATTAGCTTTAGGCCAAAATACCTTTGTTCCATGGATGCGATAGTTACTGTGTAAAAAAACGTTACACCATTTTTTTTACCCCGGTGTGAGAAAAATAAAACATTTTTTAATTGGAGTTTTAAGTGAACTTATTTTTTTTACATCGGTGTAAAATTTTTAGTCAAGTTATTTTTTTTTACATCGGTGTCAAAAATGTATTTAACGACAAAAGTAGGTATAAACTTCTGCCCCATATATAAATCCAAAACCTCCGATCAACGTTAGACTTATACTTATTTTTTTACATGGGTTCTTCTTGTTTTTTCAACTCATACAATGATGGTATGCATTGACTAACCAATAAAATCTGTCTATTTAAACCTTTTGTCCCAACAAAATGGTAACTCCATCACTTTCATAGAAAAAAGAGAAAACCAAAAACCCGCTAGTAAAAACAAAAAGGTTTTTTCCCTGTGTTAAAACCGTGCTTTAATTGTTAAAAAAAACACTGGTGTAAAAAAATTTATTTTATTTTACATGTCTTTTTGTTCTTAGATGCACGAGCGTTTGTTTTTCGTTTGTTTTTCTGGTGTAAAAAAGGGCATACAAAAACACTGACGTAAAAAAAAAACCCTAATTTTACAATGGCTTTTGGAAAGGGGGGGGGGGGGGGTATGGTGAAACACCAGTGTAAAACCAAAACGCCGTTAAAAAAGACGGCACATGGTTTTTTTATTTTTGAGGTTTTCTTTCGTGTCCTTTTCTGTCTGCCTTTTCCTATTTGTTTTTTTGTTTTGACATTTTTAATATTCCCCCCCCCCCCCCCCCACCCCCACCCACTTAACAGGATAGGAGGTGGCGACGAAAGGCCCCACAAATTCCCGCGCAATGAGCAGAAAAGGAAACTAGTCCAAGTATGGCATCGTTCACAAAAGGGAATACAACCCGGCTCAACCATTCCCCCACCAGTGCAAAGGCCACCAACTGTTACTGTTCCATACGCGCAGCCAGCTCGTGAAAACGGCAGGTCACCAAACCAGCTATCGTACAGCCCCCGGCCGAGTCACGGGCCGCTCCCAGTTTACACAAGTTATCGGCCCACTAGTAAAGGCACTAAAGTGAAACTGCTTGACCTGGGGTACGGTAAACCACTCGACATGGACCCCCAGGATTGTACTTCTGCTGCTGGTGGAAGCCATGCCAAAAAAACCAGTGCACCGCCCCCACTGACCATTCCAAACAAAGCATTAACTTCTTCAAAGGCACCGATGTCGGGCGAATGCGGATCAACACAATTGTCTTATGAGGACTTCTGGGCATCAGACGAGTACAAGAAACTTGAGGACGACATGGTGGGTTTTGACTGGCCTTCTGAAGATGAGACGGACTCGGATGCTGTGATGTCACCAAAGGGGCGTTGGTGAAGCTATGTTTTAATATTCTAAGGCAATGAGGGTAGGACAAGGAAAATGTATCTAAATAAAAATGTATCTATGGTTATTTGCTGCTGGCTATGTTTAGTATTTCTAAGGTTTAGGTTGGTTTGGGGTCATGTTACACTTGTAAACGCCTCCCTTGTCCCTCTGTATGATGTTTTCCTTCCAACTTTGGTTTGTATCAGTCAATTAATGGTCGTTTTAATATTTTTATGGTCTTTTTCTAGTGGGTTGTTTACGTGCATTGTCTATCAGTTAAAAAGGCTAAAAAATAACAAAAAGCACCAACTAATAACACAATTCATACAGAAGCATTTTTCATAAAAAAAAAAGCCCATAAAAAAGATAATAATAACCTATTCATTCATCATAAAAACCAACACAAAAACACCACACCCCCTAACTTGTCCGTTCATCAAAAAAACCAACACAAAAACACGCCACTGGTTCTGCGGATATACGTGGCTTGAAAAAAAATGCCCATTCCATACGTACAAGGCAGAAAGTGTGGAACAGACATTTTTTCACCATGTCCAAAACAACCAAAAAAGGAAGCGCCCATTTGCGTATCAGAGTTGATCAGGACTTTTTTTTACACACATATTAGATTAAAAAAACGTACTACGTAGCATAACCAGGGGATGCTGGTGGTTGGGGTCTGGTGCAACAGCTAAGGGTCTGCGTCTTTCTTCTTCGCCGGGCAGTTCCTTGAATCGTGATCAGTATCATATTCCATGCATGTCTTACACTGTCGCGGATGCTTCTTCTTGCTATATGCAACCTTTTCCCCCGGACCAACCATTCGGCTATTTGTCCCGCAGCCTTTGTTCCTGATACCTTGCGGGTTAGTGCAGGAAGCTTCAGCACCATCTAGTACGGTTAATAAGCTTGCAATCACATATTCTTTCTCGCCATTAGGATCCACTACCCCATCGTTGTTCTCAACCACTTCATCCTTTACGCCCATTAATTGTTCTACAAACACATGTCGGATCAGTGGCTCAATCTTATCAGTTCTTACTCATGAACATGAACACTTGTGTGTTATAAATGTATCAAAGTAAATTGCACAGCGGAATATTAAAGTGTTCAAGTTAAAGCATAACTGTTAACACGAGTTATGACTCCCCCTCAATTAATGAACTAGGAAGTTAAAGATGAGAATCAATAGTAAATGAATATAACAGTAAATGCAGAATGATTCTCAACTATATGAAAGGTAAACTACAAAGTAATATGAAGGAAAATGTTCAAGTATTAAAATTGATGAGTGAATGAACTACTTACATAATAGGGGGAGTGATCCCTCTATTTATAGAAAAGATCACATACAGACTAAGTAATCAAAAGCTTAAAGTAATGTAAGATAATACTACAACATGTTGTAGTTATTGAAACTTGAACAAAGACTTTAACAAAAACTAATATGATACTAAACTGCTGAGTTTAAGGTCGATTAATACAAGTGCTAATACTTCTTAGAAAAGATCTTCAGGAGTTTGCCTTCAGTAGTTTGTTCTTCAGATATTTGCCTGGTTTATCTTCAGAACTTCTGATGCTTTTACTCTTCAGAACTTTTTGATAACTTTCACTTCAGCAGTTTCTCAAAATGTGAAGAGGATATAAGACTAAGGTTTATAACTGGCTTGTCAATCCTCTTTGACCCTACAATCTCCATCTGGATTGATGAAGCCAGAACCTTTGTCTATCTTTATTTATACGATCCTCTATTCCTTAAGTCAAGAATTCTCCAGATTTCTTTGACTGATTGATGTCTGAGTTCTCTGACCTCTGATTCTAAAAGTATTCATTTTTCTGGTATCATATCCTGAATGGTCATCAGATCTTCATCAGATAATTTTTCCAATTCAGTCAAGTCATGAAGGACTTTTGTTGAGAAGTCTTTTCTTTCTAGAATCAAGGAACTGGACTTGTGGGAGAAGCACCATTTGATAATTGGAGATTTGGATTTGAAGAAATTGTCTTTATATGGTACTATTTGAAGGTTTGAAAATAGGTCTGCTGTTGGAGGTTTTTCTTTTTCAGCATTGATCAAATTGGACCTCCTTCTCTTTTCAACTATCACAGTACCAGGTGTATCACCTTTTGAAATAGGCATGTGATGTTTAGTGACCACCTTGGTATGTTTTTGTTCTTTGATGGTTTGTTGTAGTTGATAGGCAAATGTTGCAGGGTCCCTATATTGTGTCAACAGAGGTTTTTCATCAACAGTGAAATCATCTTCAACAATGGTGTTCTTCTCAAGCAAAACCATTTTGAAGTTAGTTGTTGTGTTATCCCCTAGCTTTTTGGTAGCAGGCTGTGTGAGTTTGAATTTCTCCAGATTTGCAAGTCTAACAGCCTTGAACTTTTTGTAGGTATCATAAAGTACATCTTCTTTCCACCTACATATTTGTTGTTTTGAACCATATTTGTACTCTACCAATTCTTGAATGATTTGGGCTCTTTTCAACTTTCTGTCTTTCTCTGTGGCTAGCTTTTCTGATACAAGCTATGCCTATTTTGTTAGTTCTTCAGTTGAGAGTCCCTTGAGTGAGAATTTCCTTGTCTTGCTGTTTTTGCTGATATAAGTAATCAGTTGTTGTCTTTTATCTTCTTCAGCAGCAAGGATAGTTTGCTTAACAAGTCTTTCTTCTGCTTCTAACTCCTTCAACTTTTGTTCATAGATTTGTAACTTTTCATCAAGACTTAAGTCATCCCTTGCTTCTAAGCTTTCCCATATCTTATCTTCCTTTGCCTTTCTTTCAGCTTTTATTCTTTCTTCTTCTGTTAGTTCTTTTTCTTTAGTTTGATCTTCTGTAAATGGTATAGAAGAAATAGGAACAGTCTTTGGAATATCAGATTGGTTTTTTTCTGTTGCTTTAGAAGGCTGTTCTGGTTCAGTGCATGAATTGTCAACTACTGAAGTGTTGATCTGAGCAGCATCAACTACTGAAGGATTGTCTCCAGTACTTTTGGTCTTGTCTTTAGCAGCAGCTTCACTATGGTCTTAGGAGGACTTTTTAGTCTTTTCTCTAAGGTCTCTCTCTGTTTTTTTTATACCAGTCTTCTCTTTCTTTAAGAGCTTTTTCTTGTCTGGTCAAGGCAGTTAATTTTTGAGATTTCTTGAGATTTTGTGCTTCTCTAGCTCTTTTTGAGGCTTCAAGAGACATAGTTTCATGTTCCTTTGACATCTCCCTCTTTTTAGCTTCATCCACTTCTGGAAACCATGGAGGTGGAGGTGTTACACCAGATATATGGGCTAATTGTCTTTTGTTGTCGTCTATCTTTCTTGACAATTCACCAAGTTTATGATCAATGGCATTGTGAATCATCACAATTTGAGTATGGTTCTTTAACTCCATAGTAGTCATAAAGTCTTTGAGATGACTAGAAATAAGTTGATGTACCATCAATTAATGATGGTCTATGCTTGATGACCCAGAGAATTGGATAGGCTTTTGTGATTGTGGAGGGTGTGCTTTTGGGTGATCCTAGGTGTGAATTGGGAATGCCACTTTTGGGGTGTAAGTGGTCTTTAACTTGTTCTTTTGTTACTGTCTCCTTGAGTACAAATACATTAAAATCAGGACCTTCACAGTCAGCCGTCAATTCATTTTGTGGAGATTTTGATCCATCATCCAAATCAATGGAATCATCTGAATCACAGACATAGTCCTCAATGAGAACAGTATCAGTTGTCTCATGAGCTAGGACCAACCTAGTTGTCTCATGAACCTCTTTTTCTTGGTACTAGGGTTTTCCTACTTCGGGCACAGGGCCTTCATCAGTAGTTTCCACATTTGAGGTCTTAGCTATGGTACTACTGTCCTTAAATCCATCACTGGATGGTATAAGAGTAGTAGTAGCCTCAAATATACCTAAGGAATCTAAGTTAGGGCTTAGAGGCCTTGGTCCCTCCACATCTCTTTGGTTAGGGCTGAACATATTCACATCAATGTCCATTTCTGTGTTTTCATCCCGTGTTTTATGTGGTCATTGGGGATTGACATTTTCAGATGGATTGTGTTGTTTCAACCCAGAGAGAATGTTAGCTATCTCAACTGCTGGTGATATTTGTGGGTCAGTAGTTATGGGATCAGCAGTTGAGTTTTGTTCAATTGATTCAGTTGTTTTGAAAGAAGGGTCAGTAGTTATGGTCTTTTTGCGTTTCTTTATTTTAAATAGAATGGATATAGGTGCTCTTTCGGGTATTTGAGATGAATGAGACTGAGAGGAAGTTTCAGTCACATCTTTTAAAAGTGCAGATTGCACATTAGCAGCTTCAAGCATCTCAACTTCCTGAGTTGCTTTTCTTTTGGGGTTGGTGGGTTTGGATTTTTGTTGTTTAGGTTGTTTTGTCCTTTTGGAAATGGGTTTTGAGGATGTTGGTTCCTTAGGGACTGTGACATGTTCCCCTTGGTCATCCTCTGGCAAGACTGCCGATTTGTTATGCCTAGAGTATGCTTGTGAGGTTAAAGGGTTTAAAACAGTTGTTTTACCCCCAAGCACCTCTTGTCCAAGTTCTTTGATAATACATTGCATGATGAACCTTGGATACAACAAAATTTTCTTTTTATCATTTTGGTGATGCAACACCAACTCATTGAAAAAGAATGAAGATACCCTATGGTAGCGTTTGGTACGCAGGAATGAGAGGCGGAATGGAATGGAGCATTACTATGGAATGAAAAAAAGGTGTTTGGTTGGTCAAGGTAATGGAATCATCCATTACCTCCTCCATTCCATTCCCTCTAAAAACCCTCAGGTAGCATTTGGTATGGTGTAACGAAAGGGGGAATGGAATGGACTATTATGAGGTAATGAAAAATAGTGTGTTTGGTTGATTAAAGGAATGGAATCACCCATTCCACAAGCCATTCCATTCCCTCAAAACCATTCCATCCACCCCCTATATTTTTTTTCATTCCATCCCTCATTCATCCTTTACTAACAAACACCATAGCCCACCACCACCACCACCCACCACCGCTGTCACCAACCACCACCACCGTCACCACCCAGCACCTTCACCACCCACCACCGTCGCCCACCACCGCTACCGCCACCCGCTACCTTCACCCACCTACCCACCACCGTCGCCGCCACCTACCACCGTCACCTACCCACCGCCGCCATCCAACACCACCCACCGCCGCCTACCATCATCACCCACCCACCGCCGCCACTACTCACCATCGTCACCCACCCACCATCACCGCCATCCACCTCCACCCATCGCCACCGTTGCCGCCACCCACCACCACGCTAGCACCACACACCACCACATCCATCACTACCAACCACTACCCGCTACTGCCACTACTCACCATCGTCGCCACCCACCATTACGGCCATCCACCTCCATCTTCCACCGTTGCTGCCGCCACCCACCACCACTGCTACCGCCACATATTGTGACACCCGGCAAACTCAGGTTAGTAACATTGACTAAACTAGTAAGTCTACCTTAGCGAGTCATGCATATTACGTACTTAACTGGATCAGTCGAGTCGTTACGATGATTCGGGGGAATTATCGGGAGTCGGTCCATAACCATGTGTACAAGGATTGGTGATTCGTGGAATCACTGGGTTTAACGCACACACGCAAGTCTCGAGTCCCGGGAATTGGTGAACGGACGTAAATGTGTTAGTTATCGTGCATTATATGTTTGTAATCATTATGTGACTTGTCGGTATGTGAATACGTGTTTATATATGTTAAAATAGTGTTTAACGCGCCAAAAACCCAACCTGGTATGCTATAGGCGATTAGACACCAGTAGGTTGCCTAATCGCCAGTCTGATAGGCGATTGGAGATGTTAAGTGGCGATTGGAGTCCCTAATCGCCTATATATAGGCGATTAGGCTTCCTAATCGCCTAATCTGCTCTCCTACTCGCCTGACCTATTGTGCATGAGTCAAAACACCTATAAATACAACCCTTGACTCAAAACTCACCATTTCTAAGCCTCCCACACACCTCAAAACACTTCTGGAACTCGCTTTGCTTCAAAACTCACCATTTCTAAGCTAACACACCTTTCTTTAATAAAATCCAAGGTGTGTTTTTCATCCCAAACCTTTGTAATGTTATTGATTTGGTTCCCCAAAAGTCCAGACCTTGTTTTGCTAAGTATTTGTCTTTAAAAACCTTTGAAATGAGTTCTAAAACAAGTCTACACCATAATACTTGCTATATGTGAAGTATTTATGCATATGATGATTTTTGATGGTTATAACATGAATGTTTCTATGAAATTGATGTACTTCTGATGTGTAGGAGTTATTAGGATGATTATCTAAGGATTTGAGCTATTGTTATAGTGTTTTGATGAAACTATGCATTTTGACCCATTTGGATGATTCTTGAAGAATTAGGATGTTATGATATGATTCAATGCTTGATTGTTGTTAGAAATCACACTAGGATGATATTATAACCAAGAGATGATGATTTGTAAGTTGTAGGAGGTGTAATCTGGTTTTTTCCATTTAAGGAAAGATTTCATAGTTAATGAAACCTAGTACTTTGCCATTTTTGGAAATAAACGCACCGAGGCCGTTAGAGCAGAGATAAATTGGGGGTTTTTGCTTGCAATGGGTTGGTTAATGGTTTAGGTTTGATGTTGGGTGTTTTACATGTTTCGGATCTGATTTGGAAGGTTTAACGCATGAAAATGCGGGACAGCCCTGCAGGGGGCGATTAGAATTCTAATCGCCCCTCCTGACAGGCGATTACAGCCCAATTGCCTGATGTATCAGGCGATTAGCATTCTATTCGCCTGTTGACCTCCCCTACTCACCAGTTGACTTTTCCTAATTGCATGTTAATTTCCTAATCGCGTGTGCTGCTGTTGTAAGCGCATTTTGACGTCCCGAAACATGATTTGACACCTAGGAACATGATAGGAACCCCGGGGTACGTCCAATGACTTAGTAACACGTGTTCGGACTTGTTTATGTGTTAATTGAGCGTTATGCTAGACTAGGTGAACTTTTGCGCGTATTAAGTGTTTAATTGCATATGTCGCATGATGTCTTGTATTCGGCTAACACGTGGGATGTCGGGTCACCAATGGGATGTCGAGTCTTGTCTGGTACAGTCGGTCTAACAGTCAAAGGTGTTTTCAAACGTTTATGGTTATGGTCTGGACATTCGGGGACTAGTTAACCTGCGGGTTATTAGTCCAGATACTTATACACATCTTATGATAGGTCGCCACTATTTGGGGCTATCATAGCATACTTATTTAACTATTTTCAAGTAACGAAATCTAAGGTGAGTGTCACAACCCCACTTTTACTGTTTTACTTTCGGGGGAGAAACATGCTACATACTTACTTACTAAATATGGTTACTTTATTATACTATACGACTTTTATGGAAAGTCCCAGGGAGAAACCATGAATGTGCGGGGATGCACAATGGGGGAAATGTGGATAGATCTATTGGGCCTCACAAACCCCACTCGACGGCAGGGCCAGGCGGGTGCATATTTTCTCTTATTACTGGCTCACCGAAGCATCGGTTATAGCCAAAACGTCTGGGCATGATTCAACTACTTACACACGTATAGTAATGGGTTCCCAACTGTAGTAGTAAAAACACTTATCGTCTAGCTAACGTTCTTATAACCTAGTAGTAACAGGAATGATCTTTTCAAACTTATAACAACTATTTTATAAAAGAAAACCTGTGAACTCACCAGCATTATATGTTGACATTTTTGGCATATTTTCTCAGGTCGCTAAGGTAGCAGTTAATGGACTAGGCGCACGAAGTCTTGCACAGCGTCTAGAGTTTTGATGCATATTAAATAATGTTATGTAAACTATAATATGCCTTTTGGTTGTAAACAAGAAATGCTTCCGCTGCTGGTTTACGGCTCAAAGCATGATGTTTTGGTTTTAATATATATATGTATGCAAGTTTGTTGTTTGTTTATTGTGATCGTTGACTGGGATCCTGGTGTGTCACGCGCCTCGCGGTAAAACCCCGCATGTGGAATTTGAGGGTGTGACACATATCACCACCACCATCATCGCTGTAACACCCCAACCGATGGCGGAAACATCGGGGTGCCACGTATGATGATTGTTCAGTAGCTCATGGTAAATAATAAGTTTCAATAAATGATTTAAATAAATTACATACAATTGTTCTAAGAATTTGTACATCAAAATAACAAATACTAGCTACGCATCTTCAAGTATTGACTCTAAACTCCAAGCAAGCTATAACCTGAAACATGTTAAGTTTGAAAATATTTTGGGTCAACAAAAGTTGGTGAGAATTACATAGGTTTTGATAATCAAATAAAAATGTTGTGCAATTCATGTGTCATGTCAATCTAGCCCATATGTGAGAACATACTAGAAATAAATCGAGTGCATAATCAACCCTGATGACTGTTATAATATGATACATACCATACGCTCATGGTCCACTTGAATATGTTATACGATAACAAACACCCACGCTACCTTTGTAGGAGGCACGTATCCGGGTGGGATTGTCAGTCCAATAGATCTATCAATGTTTACCGCCGGCTTGTACGGAGTTAATGATTATGCTAGAATGGTGCTTACTCCAATCATGCTCAAGACATAATGCAACATAGAAAACACATAGACACATTGATGATTGAATTGCATAAATGATGTTGTAACATGTTTTACCCCAAAAATGGTGATAAATAGAAAAGGGGCTATGTAAAACTCACCTTAACTAATGATGATCTTGCTAGAATTAAATGGTAAGCAATGAGGATCAATGATTTACACTTGAACCTATGTAAATTAAGAATGATGATTCAGTGTCTCTTATCGTATCTTTCCTTTTATAGATACAACGCTCGTTAAAATAACACATTACGTTTGATCTATCTATATTGATGATGCATTTTTTTTAAATTGTTTTCTGTGTCAAAATTTCCAATTGAAAAAGTAAAGAATATTTTATAAATTATGTTTGAACGACCAAGTGCACCTAATTGTCATTTAAAAAGGAAAAAGGTTGTAACTTGTTTTCTTTATAGATGGAAAACTATATGTATTGGTTCTCATACGTTCTTTAACCGAAATTGATACTTAATTGTTTAGATAATTAAATAGATAAAGAGTGTAAAATATATGGAAAGCATATTTGTAAAGAAAAGTTCAGAGGAAACATATTATGTGTCTACAATATACTACCGTAAAAAAATTCACTATTAACATTAAGATACAAAAATGAATTTTTTTTTTATATATATATTAGAAGGTCAATGTTTACATCCCTTGACAGAAGTCCCATAATATTAAACTCATAACCAATTTTTGGACTAGAGAGAAAGTGGGTACCTTCGACGGTGACGGGGCGGCAGGGACGTGAACCGGTGACGGTGGTGCTTGCCTGAAGTACCGTTAAAAGTGGGATGGGGAGCGTGCTTGGTCCTTTCGGACTTGACCGATGAACACGAGGGAGGAGGGTGTCGAGATATGTTGGTGATCGGTTGTATTGTCAGGGGTTGCAGTGCACGGTGGTGTGAACAGGTCGGAGGTTGTGTTTTTTGGATGGTCACGGCAAAGTGGTTGGTCTAATGATGGTCGGAGAAGCGACGGTCGTCGGAAAATATAAACAAGAGTGGCGGCGATGGTTTCACCAGAAAGAGAGGGAGACGATTGTGGTGAGGGACATGCGAAATCGAGCAAAAACGTTTTTTACTTATAGAGTTTAGAGGCAAGGTTTGGTTTATGGCAATCCCGAATTTTTCGACGTGATTTGCGATGGAAACATAATATATTTAGTCTTTTCACGTGGAAACTTGATTAATTTGGTATTGTCCATTGATTGAGGTTTAAAATGGCAAGTTTTGAGGTTGACTTTTGGTTCGCCGGTTGAATGAAGAGTTGATCGGGAAATTATAGTGCTAAAAAAATGATGGAGATGAAGCTCCATTAATTTTCTTGTCCTCTCTAATTTGGAAGTTTCCTTATTTCATTCATATATATTATATTTACAAGAAATAGTCAACGACAATTTTGTTGAATCTATTTTTTTTGTGTCATCAAATTTTACTTATTATAACAATAATTTGATTGGACTTATTATTATTATAAACCTATATATATATATATATGTATAAATAATTATCATTGTATTAGGGTTCAAAATATCCCCGAAAATAATAATAATAAAACTTGTCGTTTTAATCTGTAACGTACAATTATAAATGCGTAATGTTACAGTCTCCCCTACTTTTAGGAACTTCGTCCCGAAGTTAAAGGAAGACACTAGGTTTACAATTAGTCGACTACCGAAAACCTTGATAAAATTTCACACTACCTTAATGTACGTGTAAATTCATGATTACGTTCCGGACCGTAATTACCAATTTACCTTACATTAGGGTTTTGCGTCCTTTTATGACTTTACCGATTGTTGAGCAGGTCTGATAGTCCCCACCAGTCGTTGAGGAGGTGGTAGGGCCTCTCCCGACTGTTGGAAAGACATGATGACCTCTACCAATCGTTAAGTAGATTGTTTGGTAGTCAACTATTTGTTGTACAAGTAAGCAAGTATAGATATAGCAATCAGTTCACATTCAAACAAGCATGCACACAGATGTTATGATAATACTTGAATTTATTACTTGAATCAAAAGCGTCGATACATAGAATCAAAAGCAAACAACATTCAAATGGTGGGACTTGCTGTTAAGTAGCTGGAGAGTCTTGATCTTGGTTTAGTTTAGGGCATCGGTTACGGTAGTGATTTGGGTCCCCACATTCATAGCATTGACCATAGTTGTATCGATTAGGATTATCAGCCTGAGCAGGGTTGGTGGGTTGATTGGCATTAGGGTTTGGGGTCTCGCGACATGTGTTGACCAGATGGCCATACCTACCACAATTGGTGCACACGCGACATGCTGAAATAGTGGGATGATGTCGATTGCATGTGTTACACAATGGAAAGTTTCTGGTATAAGGCTTCTTGTTAGAGGCTTGTGTAGTGAGGTTTACATTAGGATTCCTGGTCTTACGCTTCTGGTTCTTGGTAGTTTCCGCGGCCACAATACTTGTTTTCTCGCTTTTCCGAACTAAGGTTCCGTTCTTTATGTGAATTCCATCGCCATTTCCATTTCCATTGCCGTTCCCATTCATTGGGATGACTTGAGTCAACAAGTTAGAAACCAGAGTTGTGATTTGTTGTGCCAATTGTTGAGAAATAATCGTAGCTAGTTGGGCATCACCTCCATTGTTAGTGTTGTGGTCGGGATTGTGGTTGCTGCTCTCTTCTTCATGATTGTCACCACTGTTAATGCGAGTGTTGTGGCGTGGAGATATGATCTGTAAGGGACACAATGAAGTCTCAATGAGGCATGAAGTGAATGAGGTAATATAAGGAATGCAATCATTTATTCATTAAAACGAACAAACGAAAACGTTGACTTATCAAAAATTCCAGATTCTAATAACATATGAAGACATGCTTTAGCCTATAAGTGAACACTCATCCCGAGAATTCCCAGGTAGGCATCCGGGTCCCTCGTCTGATTGGGATATATGCGCAATGCCAGCCTAGATAGAAGACTCAGAATACAGGCGTTCACCCTTCCAGATTGCACGTGTTCGTTATTAAAACCTAGAATTTTGACGAGATCTCAAGGTGGTTCAGGATAAACCTGAGGATTTTATCCTATTAGTCTAAGAGTAGATCCACTGTTGGAGAGCAGCCTTCTTGTAAGGATGAAAGTAAGGATAAGAAGTAGGAGGGAGATAGAGAATAACAAGTAAAAGAAGCAAGTACTTGTTAAATCCTATGGTTATAGACTAGATTATTTTTCTAATAACCTAATTCCCTATAACCATGGCTCTGATACCAATCTGTAACACCCCAACCGATGGCGGAAACATCGGGGTGCCACGTATGATGATTGTTCAGTAGCTCATGGTAAATAATAAGTTTCAATAAATGATTTAAATAAATTACATACAATTGTTCTAAGAATTTGTACATCAAAATAACAAATACTAGCTACGCATCTTCAAGTATTGACTCTAAACTCCAAGCAAGCTATAACCTGAAACATGTTAAGTTTGAAAATATTTTTGGTCAACAAAAGTTGGTGAGAATTACATAGGTTTTGATAATCAAATAAAAATGTTGTGCAATTCATGTGTCATGTCAATCTAGCCCATATGTGAGAACATACTAGAAATAAATCGAGTGCATAATCAACCCTGATGACTGTTATAATATGATACATACCATACGCTCATGGTCCACTTGAATATGTTATACGATAACAAACACCCACGCTACCTTTGTAGGAGGCACGTATCCGGGTGGGATTGTCAGTCCAATAGATCTATCAATGTTTACCGCCGGCTTGTACGGAGTTAATGATTATGCTAGAATGGTGCTTACTCCAATCATGCTCAAGACATAATGCAACATAGAAAACACATAGACACATTGATGATTGAATTGCATAAATGATGTTGTAACATGTTTCACCCCAAAAATGGTGATAAATAGAAAAGGGGCTATGTAAAACTCACCTTAACTAATGATGATCTTGCTAGAATTAAATGGTAAGCAATGAGGATCAATGATTTACACTTGAACCTATGTAAATTAAGAATGATGATTCAGTGTCTCTTATCGTATCTTTCCTTTTATAGATACAACGCTCGTTAAAATAACACATTACGTTTGATCTATCTATATTGATGATGCATTTTTTTTAAATTGTTTTCTGTGTCAAAATTTCCAATTGAAAAAGTAAAGAATATTTTATAAATTATGTTTGAACGACCAAGTGCACCTAATTGTCATTTAAAAAGGAAAAAGGTTGTAACTTGTTTTCTTTATAGATGGAAAACTATATGTATTGGTTCTCATACGTTCTTTAACCGAAATTGATACTTAATTGTTTAGATAATTAAATAGATAAAGAGTGTAAAATATATGGAAAGCATATTTGTAAAGAAAAGTTCAGAGGAAACATATTATGTGTCTACAATATACTACCGTAAAAAAATTCACTATTAACATTAAGATACAAAAATGAATTTTTTTTTTATATATATATTAGAAGGTCAATGTTTACATCCCTTGACAGAAGTCCCATAATATTAAACTCATAACCAATTTTTGGACTAGAGAGAAAGTGGGTACCTTCGACGGTGACGGGGCGGCAGGGACGTGAACCGGTGACGGTGGTGCTTGCCTGAAGTACCGTTAAAAGTGGGATGGGGAGCGTGCTTGGTCCTTTCGGACTTGACCGATGAACACGAGGGAGGAGGGTGTCGAGATATGTTGGTGATCGGTTGTATTGTCAGGGGTTGCAGTGCACGGTGGTGTGAACAGGTCGGAGGTTGTGTTTTTTGGATGGTCACGGCAAAGTGGTTGGTCTAATGATGGTCGGAGAAGCGACGGTCGTCGGAAAATATAAACAAGAGTGGCGGCGATGGTTTCACCAGAAAGAGAGGGAGACGATTGTGGTGAGGGACATGCGAAATCGAGCAAAAACGTTTTTTACTTATAGAGTTTAGAGGCAAGGTTTCGTTTATGGCAATCCCGAATTTTTCGACGTGATTTGCGATGGAAACATAATATATTTAGTCTTTTCACGTGGAAACTTGATTAATTTGGTATTGTCCATTGATTGAGGTTTAAAATGGCAAGTTTTGAGGTTGACTTTTGGTTCGCCGGTTGAATGAAGAGTTGATCGGGAAATTATAGTGCTAAAAAAATGATGGAGATGAAGCTCCATTAATTTTCTTGTCCTCTCTAATTTGGAAGTTTTCTTATTTCATTCATATATATTATATTTACAAGAAATAGTCAACGACAATTTTGTTGAATCTATTTTTTTTGTGTCATCAAATTTTACTTATTATAACAATAATTTGATTGGACTTATTATTATTATAAACCTATATATATATATATGTGTATAAATAATTATCATTGTATTAGGGTTCAAAATATCCCCGAAAATAATAATAATAAAACTTGTCGTTTTAATCCGTAACGTACAATTATAAATGCGTAATGTTACAATCGCCACTAACCACCACCCACCACCGCCACTAACCACCAATTTTATTCCTTCGTCTTTTCATGCCTATCCAACAACACAAAATGTTTTGTTTCATTCTCACATGGCAACCAAACAAGACATGGAATGATAATGATCCATTCCATTACCTTGTCCATTCCATTACCTCGTCCATTCCATTCCCTCTTTTATTCCATTACCCCGTACCAAACAGACCCTATATTTATTTTCATTAATGATTGAATGAAAAATTGGTTGCATGGTTGAGGACATCTGATTAGAAGATCCAGTCTTTGGACTTAAGCACATGATAATGTAGTGAAACAAAAGTTTATATTTTGCATCAAAATATTTCTTGTAAATTGTAGCATGTGATAATGTACCTTGGTAATCACACTCAATTATGGCTGACTGAATTGTTCCACTGAGAATTTGATCAAGAGCTTTAGCATCATCAAGACATAATCTTTCTCCCAGGCTAGCAGGTGTGATTGCCATTTCTTTCCCTTTGATATTCGTCTTCAAGGACAGGACTTTACCATCTTCGGTAACAGTCTCGGCGTATGCCCAAAACTCATTAAGAGTGTCAGTATGGATTGGTGGGTCAATGGTGTACGCCGTATAATATTGAGATTTTACGATCAAATCAATGATTTCATCGTATTGGGACCAAACTTCAGCTTTTTCGAAGTAGCCACTTTGATTGTGTCTATGTTTAAGAACTAGAGCCATTATTTTTTTATAGAACTGTTGAAGGATTCGTAGAGGGTTTAAGAGAGAGGGAAGTTTTGTTTTTTGAAGCGATAATAATGAAAAGAGGGGTTTGAGAAGTTTAATAGTCCATTTAGGTCAAACTTCTGAGGATGATAGGAAAAGACTGTTTTGTCCTTTTTGTCTAAAACCTCTGATGAATATTTATTCATCAGGATTTTCCTATTTTGTTCTTCAGTAGTTTTGAACTACTGAGAAAAATTACCCCTAAAATCAATATTTGATGATTTTATTATCATTAGCAGATTTTTCTTTTCAGAAATATTTCCCTTACATATGTTTTCGTACATCAGTAGTTTTTCTCTCTTTTTGTTCATAAATAGAGATTTGAGACAAAGTGAGTAAACAAGCAAGTGAAAGTAAAATTTGTACAGAAAAGAATGAAAAACACTTACAGATTTTACTCAAAGTTTAGCATTCCAAGCATGGAAACTAACCTTTGAAATGTTGATGTGTCAAGGGGTTTGGTGAAAACCATAATCTAAGAGTTGATATTAGAGCCATTGAATATGTGATGTACAACTTGCAGAAGCAATGTATTCAGCTTCAGCTGTTGAAGTTGCCACAGATGTTTGCTTCGTTGATTGCCAAGACACCAGACAGTTTCCTAAGAATTGACAACCACCAGATGTAGATTTCCTTGACATTTTACACCCTGCATAGTCACTATCTGAAAAAGTTGTTAACTTGGTATTGCTTGAAGCAGGATACCAAATTCCTAATGTAGGAGTTCCTTTCAGATATCTGAAAATTCTTTTGACATCAGTTAAGTGTGATTCCCTTGGTGCAGATTGATATCTAGCACAGACACAAGTTGAGAACATAATATCTGGTCTAGAAGCAGTTAAATACAGAAGGGAACCTATCATACATCTATACATGGTTTGATCAACCTGTTTTCCTTGATCATCTGGTTCAACTTGTGTGGAAGGTGTCATGGGAGTGGAACATGATTTACTGTCTTGTAAAGAAAATTTATTTAATAATTCTTTAACATATTTAGATTGATGTATATTCCATTCGTTTGTTGCTTGATCTGTAGTCCCAAAAAGTACTGCAATTCTCCCATTGTACTCACCTCAAATTTTCATTGCACGAGTTTCTTAAATTCAACACACTGTTTTGTATTTGTTGAAACAAAAAATGATGTCATCAACATAAATTTGAACAAGTAAGACATGATTCCAACATGTTTTATAAAAAAGTGTTTTATCAATGGAGCCTCTAGTGAAGTGATTTTTGAGTAAAAAGGTAGAAAGTGTTTCATACCAAGCTCTGGGAGCTTGCTTTATCCCATAAAGAGCTTTGTTAAGTTTGTACACCCAATTGGGATGAGAAGGATCCTCAAACCCAGGTGGCTGACAAACATACACTTCCTCTTTTATTTTTCCATATAAAAATGCACTGTTGACATCCATTTGAAAAACCTTAATTTTGTTGGAAATTGCATATGCCAAAAATAACTTGATGGCTTCAACCCTTGCAACTGGAGCAAGGTTTCATCATAGTCAATTCATTCTTCTTGTGAATAACCTTGTACTACCAGTCTTGCCTTGTTCTTGATAATCATACCAGCTTCATCTTGTTTGTTTCTGAAGACCCATCTTGTGCCAATTGGTAGCTTGTTTGGAGATAAGGGGCAGATTTCCCAGACCTGTTGCTTCTTGAATTGAAGCAATTCTTCTTGCATAGCTTGAACCCAATTGTTATCTTTGAGGGCTTCTTGATATTTCTTTGGTTCCAACTGAGAAATGAATGTTGAGAAAAAGCAGAACTTGGAAAGCTGGATTCTTGTAAGTACCCCTGAAGCAATATCACCCATGATTTGATCCAATGGATGATCTCTGTGTTCAATCAGTTATTGTAGCCCTGTACTTGGTGATGGCTCTTAAACTTCCTCAAACAAACCACTAAGGTTGATGATATCTGGTTCAGCTGTATATTGTGGTTCAGGAGTCTGTGGAGCTGAATCAGTAGTTTGAATTTGTTCATCAACAGTTGTTGAAGTAGAAGTTTGTAAAAATTTTGATGGTTTGAAAGTTGATTTAATAACTGTGTTTGGAGTCCATGGTGGAGGAATCATCATAAAACCCTTGATCACCATAATAAGTGGGTTTAGATGATGTAACATTCTTTTTAGGTTTCGAAATGGAAACTGTCAAGGTCAAAGAGTTCAGCAGGATATGCTGGAATGAGAGTTTGTTTTGACTCATTAAACTTGACATTTAGTTTTTCTTCTACTATCTTGGTTCTTAAATTAAAAACCTTGTAGGCTTTTCTAGTGGAAGAATAACCAAGAAAATAACCTGAATCAACTTTTGCAGCAAACTTTGAAATAGAGTCTGTGATGTGTAGAATGAAATATTGACATCCAAAAGCCCTGAAATAGGAGATAAGAGGCTTTATGCCATAAAGAACTTCATAGGCAGTTTTGGAATGTCTTTTATTGACAAGGACTCTGTTTTGAACATAACAAGCTGTGTTGACTGCTTCAGCCCAAAAATACAATAGTAGGCCTCAATCAGCTAACATGGTTCTAGCTGCTTCAATTAATGTTTAGTTCTTTCTTTGTACCACACCATTTTGTTCAGGAGTTCTGGGAATGCTGAAATGTCTAAAAATCTCTTTAGACAAACAGAATTCATCTAGAGTTTTGTTCCTGAACTCTGTCCCATTGTCACTCCTGATAACTTTGATAGAGAGAGAGAGAGAGAGAATTGTTTATCTACTTGTAGAATGAAGAACTTGATAGTATCAGCTGCCTCATCCTTAGAGTATAAGAAGAATACCCATGTAAATCTTGAGTAGTCATCAATGATGACCAAGCAATACTTCTTCTTACCAAGGCTCATAATCTTGAATGGTCCAAATAAGTCCATATGGAGTAGTTGAAGACTTGCAGTTGTTTTTTATTCTTCAATAGACTTATAGGAGGACTTATGTTGTTTACCTTTAAGACAGGAAACACAGTGTTCTTTATACTGGTTTTCCTTCAAAGGTAGACCTCTAACCAAGCCCATTTTGTGACTTTATTTATGGTTTTAAAGCTCACATGGCCAAGTCTCCTATGCCAGAGATCAGATTCAAAAGTTGATGCTCTTGAGAAGAAACAAGCAGTGTTGTTCAGTACTTTGTCTTTTTCAATATCCACTACATAGACATTGCCACATCTTTTGGCTCTCAGCAAAGTATGATCTTTAATGATATTCTCTATCAACTTTTGGCCTTTTGGTGATATGATCTTGCATGTTGTTTTGGTGAAAAAGGAAGAGTATCCCTTGTCACACATTTGAGATACACTCAGCAAGTTGTATTCCAAGTTTTCAACCAGATTGGCCTTGTCAAACTGTATTTTACCAGAGGATACATTGCCATGTCCTAGCACATATCCCTTGGCATGGTTCCCAAAGGACACAGATCCTTCTCTATGACTGATAAATTTGCTTATCAGTTATTTGCATCCTGTCATGTGCATTGAGCCTCCACTATCAACATACCAAATGCTATTCAAACCTTTGGAGACCCTCTGCACCATATATCAAATTAGTTAGATTTTGCAACCCAAGCCAGTTTGGCTTTGGGTTTGCTCTTGAGAACAGGAACAGTTTGTTTTGGACCATTTTTAGAAATCCATGTCTTTTTAGCAATGGATTTGTAATTATATCCAATGTTGTAGTCCTTTTGAGGACCTCTATCAACTTTGGTCATCAATAGTTTTACCAAATTTGTGAGGTTTTCAATATCAGTAGTTTATGAGACTGCTGATGATTTAGGTCCAACTATTGAAGAAGAATCTTGAGAAAAAGGCCTTTGTTGAGATTTAGTCTTTTTCTGAGAAAAGGTGTTACATGGTTGTTGTTTGTTGGGATAAAAAGTTTCTTGAAAATCTTGTTTGATTTGTTTTCCCACAACTAGTTGTAAGATTTTCTTGTTGTACTGATTTTCCTTTTCTGTATCTACAAAATTCTGTTTTGTGGTTAAACAAACCACAAATTTCACATTCTTTTGCCTTCTCCTTCCTTTTAAATTCATCATGAGATGTGGAAGGCAAATTACTGATAGTTTTAGAGTTTTGAGTTAGGTCATCGGTAGTTTTCAGGTTATCAACTCCTGATGTAGATGAAACTACTAATGACTTAATGTCAGTATATAAAACTTTTGCAGGACTTTCTTTTTCAATTTTGAGAAAGTTCTAATGAAAGGATGTGCATCTTTCATATTGGAAGTTTGATTTACACCTATTCTACTCACATCATCAGCAGTTTTGGGAGTAAAATCAGTTGGTGTTTCAGTATGGTGATACCCTATGCCAAACTTAACATTTGACGCAGTTTGTTTGTTAAGCAGCATTTGGTAACCTCTACATGACTCAACCCAATTTTCACAATCAACGTTGGTGTCAGCAATCTCTTTTCTGACATTTCCTAGGTCTTTTATCATAATTTTAATTTGTGCTTGAGTTTCAATGGCATTATTTGTTAATTTAGAAATTTCTTTATATTTTGCAGTAAGTTTTCTTTCTAAATCACATTTTATCTGGGTATATTTTCTTCCAGAGTCATTTGCTTTGCCATGTAGATGCACATTGGTCTCTTTTATGAGAACAAAAGATTCTTTGCAAGAAGTTGAACAAAGTTTTAACAAAGATTCTTTTGATACCTGAGACAAGGCAGATTTGGAGGTGCATCCCTCAAATGCCATTAAGGCAAAATTCTTTATGCCATTATCAGGTTCTCCCCAGTTGATGTCATAGACTTTGTTGTCTGCATCTGGACTGCATTCAGATGTGTCAAAAGGAAGACTGCTCCAATCAACATACCCTAATGTAAAAAGACTTTGTTGAGAGGGTTGTTGAGTTTGTGGAGGATGTTGAGTAGCTGGAATAGGAGGTGTTTGTTGTTGGCCCTATTGTTGAGTAGGCATCTGAACATATTGTATTTGAGGCACATATTGAATTTGTGGAGCTTGTGCCTGTACAAAATGAGCACTCCCTTGTGTTCCATTATTCCTATTATAACTAGAGTTAAACTGATTTCTAGACTGTGGTTGGTTAAAGCTAGAGCTTCTACACTCTCTTGCAAAGTGTCCCAACTTTTGACACTTACAACATCTAAGTTTAGATTTGTCAAAACCAACTTTGTAGAACTGTTAAGTCCTGGAAATTTCCTTCCTGACCGTTTATAAAATTTATTTGTTTTTATGCTTAACATGGCCAGTTGATGTAGTATATCCATTTCTTCTAAGTCATCATTACTAAAAATTTTTAAATCATCCATTATAAAACACATGTTTCAGTAGTTTTACTGTCTTCTTCATTGTCATAACCTGGATATGACCTTTCTGATGAGATCCCAATGGTTATGTCAATGTGGTCAAAAGATCCAAAATCATTTGGACAAGAAGGTGAGTCTTGTCCTAAAAGTGTTGTACTACCTGGAACATAGTCATCTGTAGTTTTGCCAGAATTTTGTAACGTTTTCTTTTGATTTATTTCTCTTTTAAAAGTTAGCAATCTCCCATGTAGTTTTGTAAGAGCGAGGGAGCTAAAATCTGGTCCAGATCTAAGAACTATTGAGTATGTTTCCCATTTTTCTGGTGAAGACCTTAAAAATCTATGAAGCATAGATACTGTTGTATAGGTTTGACCATTTAACTTTAACTTAGAGATTAATGAGGAAAATCTTTCAAATTCTTGTTTCAAGGTTTCTCCATTAATGTGAGTAAATGTTTCATATTGTTGAGCAAGAATTTCTCTAGTGTTGGCAATCACCTCTTCAGTTCATCCAAACTGTTCTTTTAGGCAGTCCCAAAGCTCCTTGACACTTTCACAATGTAAAAGTCCAGAGTAGATATCATTTGGGAGAGCCATTGCCAACATAGAGAATGCCTTAGCATCAAGCTCAAGTTTTAGGAAATCTTCATCAGTATAGTCTTTTGGTTCTTTTGGAATTTCTTCCTTAGTTTCAAGATATACATTTACTGGTTTATGAGGTCCGTACATGATATATCTTCAACAACCGGTGTTGGTCTATGATAGAGTATGTGCCAACCTTTTTTGCCAGATATTATACTCATTTCTAACCAGCATAGCAGGTTTAGTGGAAGATCTAGCATTATGAGGATCTATTTTTGAGAATTTTGATTTGTCAAGATTTTCTCAAAGTGATGGATGAAAAAAATGAACTTTTATCCTTTATTGAATATCAATAAGAGCATGTGTCTGATTCTCAATTTGTTAGATTGATATTTGATCAGATAAACCAGTGCTCTGATACCAATTGTTGGATCAGTGGCTCAATCTTATCAGTTCTTACTCATGAACATGACCACTTGTGTGTTATAAATGTATCAAAGTAAATTGCTCAGCGGAATATTAAAGTGTTCAAGTTAAAGCATTACTTTTAACAGGAGTTATGACTCCCCCTCAATCAATGAACTGGGAAGTTAAAGATGAGAATCAATAGTAAATGAATATAGTAGTAAATGCAGAATGATTCTCAACTATATGAAAGGTAAACTACAAAGTAATATGAAGGAAAATGTTCAAGTCTTAAGATTGATGAGTGAATGAACTACTTACATAATAGGGGGAGTGATCCCTCTATTTATAGAAAAGATGACATACAGACTAAGTAATCAAAAGCTTAATGTAACGTAAGATAATACTACAACAGGCTGTAGTTATCGAAACTTGAACAAAGACTTTAACAAAAACTGATATAATACTAAACTGCTGAGTTTAAGGTCGTTAAATACAAGTGTTGATACTTCTTACAAAAGATCTTCAGGAGTTTGCCTTCAGTAGTTTGTTCTTCAGATAATTGTCTGGTTTATCTTCAGAACTTCTGATGCTTTTACTCTTTAGAACTTTTGAATATCTTTCACTTCAGCAGTTTCTCAAAATGTGAAGAGGATATAAGACTAAGGTTTATAACTGGCTTGTCAATCCTCTTTGACCGTACAGCACAGGTATCCAATTCTAGTCCACGAGTTACATGAACATGTAGTGTCCCCTGCAGAAGTGTATACATTAACCTGTGCATTAGGCTGCCAAAAATAAAAAGAAACTTTAGAATTCAAAACAGGTTAAAAGGCTATATATTATGAAAAATTTTAAAAAACCAAAAACAATACCATGTAGTCATTCACCACGTCTATTCGCTTATCGAGGTGCGTTACAGTGTACACCTTGACCCCATCGACTTCTTCTTGATTGGTAATGAAACACAGCAACAACCCTTTCTGGATTTCCTTTCACACCTCATAGAATATGGTCTGAGAATACACCATCGCACATTGTTTTTCGATCGTCATGCCAGTTTTAAACTCAGGTACCCGGCACTCTGTTTGGTACTCCCCAACCCTCTGCTTGTATCTTTGGGAGTCCATTGTAGTGTCAAAGCATAACAAAAATTGAACAAGAGTGTTCGCCCAGCTATAGTTGACCTTGAATGATGTGTTTGAACTTTCATAATGAGATGTAGTCTTCATAAGACATGACATGGGTATATCGCGAAAGAATGCGGGCACCCACAGTTCCTTAATATTAAACATGTCACGCAGCCACTCATTGTCCGCCAGTCCATACTTATCTAGTAACTTCCCCCATCGCCTTTCGAAGGTTTCAGGCTTGATATAAACATTCCGTACCAGCTTATGGATGGCAGCCCGTACTTCAGCGTTATCAACACCAACTCCTACGACCTATTAAAAAAAACAAAAATCAATGTAAATAATAGGAAAAAAAGGATTCATGCAAAAAAGAAACAGCATAGAACCTTTGCGGGCAGTTTCTTCATCATGTGCCACATACAAAGGCGATGCCTTGACTCGGTGAAAACAGCAGCCACAGCTTGCTTCATGGCTGGATCCTTGTCTGTTAATACCAACATCGGTTGCTTGCCATGCGCGCCCAAGAAAGTGTTAAGCAGCCAACAATACGACTCTATTGTCTCATTAAACAATAGCCCAGCCCCGAATGTAACACAGCGTTTATTTTTGTCCACACCAGTGAAAGGGACAAAAATTAGATTGTACCTGATAAGAAAATAGTTAGCGCGCTGTGTGTTGTGTTGTATGACATGTGAGATACACATATATATAAAACAAAAAACCCGACAAAACCAAAAACTGCCGACTTGCCTGTTGGTTTGGTATGTTGCGTCAAACGCAAGCACCTCACCAAAATGCTTATAGTTTATCTTTGAAATCTCGTCTACCCAAAAAACATATCTTAGCTCCCCGTTAACTAGGCTGTAATTGAACGAAAAGTTGGGCAGGTTCTTGACCCTATCATTCATCTTCTCGATCAGCATGGACGAATCCCTGCTTCCTATGAACATCCGGATACTTCTGGCAAAATTCTTGTAATCAATAGGGGTGCCCTTTACGTGGTGGTGTCCGCCTTTCAGACTAACTTGCATTCTATGTGCCACAGTTGGACTTATTTTGTTTAGGCTTACCCGGTGAATGAATTCCTTCGTTGCGAAGTCCAACTTCCTCCCTATTTTCGTTAAATCTCTATTGTAGGCCGGAACCAACAAGTGATTGTGACTCTCTTCAAAGTGATAAATCTCCCACAACTGGGTAACATTACATATCTTAGCTCTAGTGCTAGCTATGCAATCACACACCTGGAAAATAGACTGCCTAACCTTTGGCGAGGATTCATCCAACGAGTCAAATGTTCGTTTTGTTTGAGGTTTTCCTGCCTTCGAGCATAGTATGTACCTATGTGTGATGACACCATTAACCCTTTTCAAAGTACCACTCCGAATGGAAAACCCACACTTCCTAGCATACGACTCATACATTGTAACCACGTCTTCCCACACCCTGTACCTAGCAGCCATCTTTGGTTTCATGGAATCATCTACAATGGGTTTCCAGTAACGACTTCCATTGGGGGTAAACCAGTAATCACAACCAAGGGCTGCACCAACAAAAACAAAATAAAAAGGGAAAAACATACATCAACATGCCTTTTTCAATTGTGTATAAAGGAAAACCGCTAATCCATTGTGTATACAGTGCCATTAAAAAAATCAGTAGACTACTTTTACCACCCGCCACCCCATCCTTTGAGCCCGTTTTTTATACTACTTTACCCCAATGTAAAATGAAAATACGAAATTACACTGGTGTAATAAAACGATTGCACTACGTTTGCCATCACCACCTATTTTTACAACCCCCACCCCATCTTTAACATTTTTTTTACACAAAACACACTGGTGTAAATGAAAAACCAATATAAAAAAAAACCACATAAAACACAGATATCACACGAAAACACAAAAAGGAATTACAGTTAAAAAACCAAAATCAAAACCAAAAAAATAAATAAATAACAAAAAAAAATAATAACTTACCATCGTCTTCACCGGCCACCGGCTGGCTCAACAGGGATATGTTGTTTTGGTCAACAGATGACCCACCCTCATCGGACGCAAACAGACCTCCTTCAACCGATGACTACAAAACACCGATCGTCTCCTCAACATCATCATCCATCCGTTTCCCTTATCAGGCCGTTTGTTAGTCGCCGACGAACCATTCTCTGCTACAGAAATAGCCTGTGGGTTTTCTCTGAGGAACACAGCAACTTCCTATAAATTGTGCTCAGTTAAGAATTCAAGATCATTAGGATCGTCACTTGAATTCTCCATGCTTACAGGGAAGGTTTTATGATGTTTTGAACGATTACTTTAGGTGTGTGTGTTTTGCATGTGTGTTTGTTGGTATTTGTCTGGTTAATAATCTTAGATATATATAATAATAGACCCTATTATAATATGGGCGGGAAGAATATACAGTGATCTTATGGGGATAATCATACTTACTGACAATCAACACAATCAAATAATACTAAACATCAAAAGTGACACTTGTTTGATTTGTTAATAAACCTGTTTTGCCTAAATTACCCCTAATTATAATATTAAGAAGACACCTATGTGGCACTTGGTGATTGGTCAAATGGAGTTCTCAAGTTCTCTCAACTCAATGGAGTTCTCATTTGATCCTAACCCCTATGCCGTATATGTATATTTATTTTACCGTGTTGATATCGTCCCCAAATTATATGTGTATGCGTATCTAAGGTATTCCATTAAGAAACATTTGGTATGGGGACAATGTAAATGGGTTGTCCTCCATGCCACATCAGCCACCAACTCATCAGGGTGGGTTGCCCTCCTTTTGAGGACTAACCAACGGTATGGGGACAACCATCCCCATCTTATTATTAAGTATTTACTTTTTTAACTTTATTATTTTTTAATTCTATTTTAAATTAATAAATAATTAATATAAATTTTAAAAAAAAATAACCGCCTACATAACATTAAAAAAATTCAAAATCTACTCATCTGGTCTGTTGTTCCAAATGTAGTCAATCAAATCCGCTTGAAGTGATAATGTATGTGCACGTTACGTAATGAGAATTTGTTTAACCCTTGTTGTTCCAGGCTAACCGGAATAGTATTCTCCTCTACCGCGTTTTCATCGAATTCACAAATAACTCGCCCTTCGTCTTCGAGGACAATATTATGCAGCAAGATACAAGCATACATACAATGACGCATTTTTTCGGTTCAAAAGCCCGTGATGGATTTGCGATGATGTGCCATCTTAGTTGTAGAATCCCAAATACTCGTTCTATGTCCTTTCTCGTCGATTCTTGATATTTGGCAATTTTCTTTCTTTTTTCGTCGACATGGTGCGGATCAGTTTTAACGATTGTGGAATAGGTTGGGTATATTCCATCAGCAAGATAATAACCGTGCCTATATTACCCCCCCCCCTCGAAATTGTAAACATAGTATCTGGACCGGTTCCTTTTACAAGAATGACGTTTATAAATAGTTGGTTTTCCTCACTCGACAAAGAGGACGAATCATACAAAGGTAAATACGACATGGTTAGGGTTTTTAAGAGAATTGAATTGTTTTAAAAATTTTAGAGAGAATTGGTTAAGGTTGAGAGTATTTTTAGAGTTAACTACCAAAACCGTCACTATGGTTTGGGTTATTTTGCTAGTCCAACCAAAAATTTAAAAACTTGCTTTACACAGTCCCTTGAGTTTGACGAAATAGTCCAAAATGGTTCATTTCATTAACGGGGTTAACTCAATGTCGTTAAGCCAGGGGCAAAATCGTCAAGTCACTTATAAAATTTTAATCAGACCCACCACCCACCTCATCTTCTTCAAACTATAACACCCACCACCATCTTCACCTTTCACCACCACCACCACCACCCACCATCTCCTCCACCTTTCGCCACCACCACATCCACCCACCAACCTGAAACCTGCTCATCACCACCATCTCCTCCTTTCCTTTCTGAAATCCACCCCCACCTTCACTCCATCCCATAAAACTTGGAAAATGACGGTTGCGAATGTACCCAGGTACTAGATTATTATAACCTGGAAAATAACAGTTGCGACGATAACACTTATAAACACCTTGTTCTTCCATGTGCCATCTAAAACATTTTCTTTCTCCATTTTCCTAGAGTTAACCTCGTTAAAGAGTTGCACAATTTATCATATAAACATAAGTTAGATTATGACACATGGAGAACTTGTATCATGCCATCATGTATGTTGCAAAATTGTGATTTGCATGATGACTAATGATTTATTGTTTACTGAATCTTTGGAATTATTCCAAGTAATTCCTCCACGTTGTTCTCACGGAAATCTGGACCCTCGATTGCAATCTCATCATCTGTAAGTATGCCACATTCCTTAGCGATAGCTTTTGCAGTAGCTATGTTGTCTCCTGTAACCATTTGGACCGATATACCAGCTGATCTACAAAGAGCCACTGATTCCTTGACTCCTTGACGGACAGGATCTTTAATACCCACAATTCCTATCCAAGTATAACCCGAAGAAGGAATCGAAGTATCCGCAGATACACCACTTTCCAGGTCCATATATGCCAAACACAAACTTGGGGAAGAAGATCAATCGAGTTGATTTCAAAGTCTAGGGTTAGGGTTCTTAAGGCAAAGAATTAGGGAAGAAGATTCAGAATTATAAATAGTTAAATACATTCAGAATTATAAATAGAGGTGATTTGATAATTTTACCCCTAACTTAATGACTTTGAGTTAACCCGTTAACGAAATGGACTGTTTTGGCTTATTTCGTCAAACTCAAGGGACTGCTCAAGCAATTTTTTGAATTTTGGGCTGGACTGGCAAAATTGCCCAAACCATAGGGACGTTTTGGTAATTAACTCGAATTTTTATTGAAAAAATGTACTGTTAAATGGTGGTATTTATAATTTTAAAAATAAAGTTTTTATAAAGAGCCGTTGAAAGGCTAACGGTTAAAAAAATCAATAGCTGCTCGTCCTGATTGTCCTATTGGGGACTTGGAGACGGAGACGAACCGTCGGGGGTGTTGTGCTCGTCCTAGATGGGCCAGAACGAAGGGTGGGATGGTCCCTACACCGATCAATCTTAAAGTTTCACCAAGTTTAAAATGTATTTTTTAAAAGATAGACCAAAACCATAATATGGACATACAACTTGAGTTGTCCATTCAGTTAACTATGTATATTATGCCGTATACGTATCTAAGGTATTCCATTAAGAAACATTTCTTAAGCCAAGCCTTAAAACACCTTTTATGGTTAAGATATAGGGTATGTTTGGCAATGAGCTTTTAAGAGCTTTTAGGAGCTTCAAGCTTTTAAGAAAAAACTCCTACTCAATAAAAAGCCTTGTTTGGTTGAAGGAGCTAAAAGCTTTTAGGTTAGGAGAAAAAACTCTATAGTGAAAAGCTACTAGTACTAGCGTTTAAGAAAAAGTTCTACTTAGGGCTGCAAACGAACCGTACGAATACGAACAAGGCCTTGTTCGTGTTCGTTTGTTAAGGAAATTATGTGTTCACGAATAGTTCATGAACACTTACCGAACGAGATTTTGTGTTTGTGTTCGTTTGCTAAGAAAACAATCGTGTTCGTGTTCGTGTTCGTTTGTTAATTTTGTTAATGAACGCTCACGAACACAAACGGACATTAATGAACACAAACAGGTGTGCATGAATACAAAGTGTTAATGAATAGAAACAAACAAAGAGACATATAATAACTTCCAAATAATATTGAATTCACATATACTAAGAAATTAACTAGATCCACCCAAAATATAACAGAGCTATACAAACATACTTAGGGGGTGTTTGGGATTGATTATTCAAAACTGATTATGTGTTTTGGAAAAGCAGGGGTGGAGCTGCTTAGGGAAGGCAATCAAACCCGAACCCAATGGGTAAACCCGAAACCGGACACATTTGGAACGGGTTTGGAGTCGGGTAATCGGGTATTGGTCCGGGTATGGGATTAATTTTTATTTTTTTCGCGGATTTGGGACGGGTTTGGGATTTGATGATATACCCGTTTACCCGACCCGATTACCCGATAAAGTATACATGTTTACCCGATTAGATACCCAATATAATTTCTTATATATCTATTTAAATATGTATGCATAATATATCTAATTGTCCAACTAGATTGCCATTTTATGCTAAAAATTACCAAAAATAAGTGTATACTATTTGTTATCTATAGCTTTGAGTGTTTTTATATGATTTAAGTATTTTATATTTATACATTGTAATATTTACATATATATTTAATAATGCTAAATGTAATTAGTTAGTGGTTATCCAATAGATACCCGACGGGTTTTTGGTCGGATATACCCAATGGGTAAGTTTTTAAAATTGATGGGTTTACCCGAAACCCACGGGTATACCCGATACCCGATGGGTAATTACCCGACACAAACCCGACGGGTTTTGAGACGGGTTTGGGACAAGCATACCTAATCAGGTATGGGGTTGGGATTACCTAAACCCGACCCATTGCCATCCCTAGTCAGCTACTTATAGATTATTGCGTTTTGGTAGCCTAAATAACTGATTATATGCATTTTCAAAACGCAATCCCAAACACTAAAAACTGATTATCTACGTTTTCAAAACGCAATAATCTAAAAATCAGATTCAAAACGCAATCTCAAACACCCTCTTAGGGGGTGTTTGGGATTGATTATTCAAAAGAGATTATGCGTTTTGGAAAAGCATGGGTGGAGTTGCTTATGGATTATTGCGTTTTGGTAGCCTAAAAAACTGATTATCTGCGTTTTCAAAACACAATCCAAACATTAACAACTGATTATCTGCGTTTTGAAAACATAATAATTTAACAATCAGATTAAAAACGCAATCCCAAACACCCTTTTAGTATTTAACATAATATTGGTAAACATAATAAAGTAGTGTCTAAAAAAATTAAGTTCGCATCTTAAATTTAATGTCTTCATTGATTGGTTATTTAAAACTTTAACACTTTATTAATTATTAATTATTTATTTAATGATTATATTAAAAGTAGGGTTGTTGATCTTGTATAGCCATATACTTACCTCACATAAATTATTTACTTATTTGGGTGTTAAAACAAATAAAAATTAAAGAATGTAAAAAACATTATAAAAATTAAAAACCTTATTAAACTATCGAACATATATGAACTTAAATGAACATGTTACCGAACGTTCACGAACATAAATGAACACGTTACCGAACGTTCACGAACATAAACGAACAAACGCGACCTTTGTTCATGTTCGTTCGTTTAACTAAACGAACACATTTTTTTTATTCATGTTCGTTCATTTATTAAACGAACGAACACAAACGAACTTCCCACCGAACTGTTCGTGAACTGTTCGCTAAAAGTTCAGTTCGTTTGCAGCCCTAGTTCTACTAGCTACATGAACTATCCGTTTAATTAAGACAAAATTACAGAAATCACCATTTATATTTGACTAAAATTGCAGGTTCCAACCTTTATGTTTCATTTACACCCAAATCAATCTTTACCTATTGATTTTACTACAAGTTCAACCTTTGTGACTAACTCCGTTAATTTTCTTGGTTAAGTGCTCTCATGTGCATATCACGTGAGGGCGTTTTAATACTTTCACCCCCTTTTAAAATCTAAATTCTAAATAAAAAAATTAATATATTGTGGATCCCATTGTATTACATGTCCTTTCTTTTATTGGCTATATTTTACATCTAAATTTTCTACGTGGCTTCATTTTTAACCCCCCCCCCCCCCCACACGCACACACATATACACATGCAGACACAGAGAGAGAACATAGAGAGAGAGAGAGAGAAGACTCTTGAAGATAAAGAAAGAAAGAGGAGAACCGACAAAGGTCCAGCGAAACTGTTATAACCGGCCACTATCTGCGCCTCTGCGGTGGTCGAACACAACGATGAAGGGCATTCCGAAGGACGATGGAACCACCCCTACTGCCGCTTGATGGTGTTCCAGCTGTGATCGGACCTACCATCACCACCACTAACTCCCATCATCGTCCTCTGCCTCATTCTATTTTTAGATTCTTGGTAAAACTGAAGAACAGCGAGACATGGTGTGCCCACTTTTTGTAAACCAACAGATGAGATGGTGGTGGTTGTTCTGACGCTGCCTGCCACCGGCGACCCCCCTCCTATTTTTCTCTACGATCTCTTTCTGTAAATGGACGTTGGTTGTAGAGGCGATTGACCGGTTTGGTGCCGACGGTCGGGTTCGGTGTCTTATCTTCGGCAACCCCCATGCTATTTTTGTGGTGGTTTTTTACTACAGTTTGGTGGTGTTTGTGAGCAGGGATTGGCGGGTCTTCGTCATTTGATGGTATGTTTGAGAATTCCCGTAGATGCATATTTCATATATGTTTCTGTAGCTTTTGGATTACAAATCGAAGAAATCGGCGAAGTTTTGAAGATTAAAAATTTTCATGTTTTAGTTCGGGTAATTGAAGGGACCAACCAATTGTATTTAGGTCGAACGAGTTGATTATTGTTTGATTCGAACCTTTACAAGGTCGAAGGACTTGGTTCGACCTCACGATAGGTCGAACAGGTTTCTCTATATATATGTGTTAGGTTGTGACGGTTATTAGAATAGTTCATCAGTTGTGTGTGTGTGTGTTCTAGAGAGTTCATTTACAACTTTAAGTCTGTGTTTTTGTTAATTTCAACCTGTAAACATTTTATGATATTAAAGTTAATAAAAACAAGTTGAAAATGATTTCTATTGTGTTTTAAGTACGATTTTTATCATTCTACATGATATTCAGGGTTTCCGCACCTGATACATCAATACTCGTGTGATCATATTGTTTCTTTGTCGAAATCCGATCCTACAAAGTGGTATCAGAGCCTGTGCTCGATCACACGACTGCAAATTGATAAGAATTGTAAAGTTTTTAGATCAAAATCATCAAAAACCATAACTTTTCTGTTGAACATCGTTTAAGCATGGTTTTTGATTGATTTGAAGGTGTTTTTACGTGTGATAATAAAAATTCTTTCACAAAAGTTGTTATTCAAGAGTTCCGATCCAAAACCTAATCATTTTCAATCAAAATTGATAACCTTTTCAAAATTCATATCAAAATTGTGTAATTTTGGTGAAAAGTTGATCATGAACTTTCTTTGGGTCGAATCAGGTTTTCATTCGGATCAAACCAATTCTTGGACTTTTCATTCGTGCTAGGTTTTAGGTCGAACTAGTTCCATATCATTTCATTCGACCTTTTAGATTTTCATTCAGGTCTTTAGAATTTCGTTCGTGCCATTAGAAATTCATTCGTTCTCTCAGTTAGGGGAATCAGGGATGAAATGGACTTTAACCTGATCTGGTGTGACCAGCTCTTTGAGCTTAGAGACACCAGGTGTAGGACCTTCACTAGCAGCCGTCAATTCAATTTTGGTGGAGTGTGAATCATCATCCAAATCAATGGAATCATCTGAATCCATGCTTACTTCCTCAATGAGGACAGTATCAGTTATATCATGAGCTGGGCCCAACCCAGTTGTCTCATGTACCTCTTGTTCTTGGTTCAGAGGATTTCCTACCTCAGGCATTAAGCCTTCATCAGTATTTGCCACAAGTGAGGTCTTAGCAATGTTACTTCTATCCTCAGATCCACCACTGGGTGGTATATGAGTAGTAGCAGCCTCAAATGTACCTAGAGTCTCTAAGTTTGGGCTTAGAAACCCTGGTTCATCCTCATCTCTTGGGTTAGGGCTATGGACATCCACATCCATGTCAAGTTCTGAAGGTATGTCCCTTGTTTGATGTGGTTGTTGGGGACTGACATGCTCTGATGGGATGGTCTCTTTTTGCCCAGAGAGAAGTTTGGCAATTTCAAGGGCTTCAGGTTCAGAAATTTGTGGTGTTGGTTCAGTAGTTTGGTCTAATGGTTCAGCAGTTTCAAAAGAAGAGTCAATTGGGATTGTTTTCTTAAATTTCTTTCTTTTGAAAAGTATTGTGATTGGTGCTCTAGTGGGGGTTTGAGATGGATGAGACTGAGAGGATGTTTCAGTCACATCTTTATCAAGTGCAGATTGCACATTAGCAAGTTCAGGCATCTCAACTTCCTGAACTGCCTTTCTTTTAAGGCTGGTAGGTTTTTGTTTTGCTGTTTAGGTTTCTTGGCCTTTTTGGGTGAAGATTTGGAAGATGAGGGTTCCTTGGGGACTGTTGTGTGTTCCCATTGGTCATCTTCTGGCCAAGCAGCCGGTTTATTGTGCCTAGAGTATGCTTGTGAGGTTAATGGGTTCAAAACAGTTTTTTTACCCACAAGCACCTCTTCTCTAAGTTCCTTTATTATGCATTGCATAATAAACCTTGGATACAACAAAAACTTCTTTTTAGAATTGAGGTGATGTAACACCAACTCATTAAAGAAAGTGCTGATGCCCTGAATTTTGTTTCATTCACAATGGAATGAGAAATAGGTTGAAAAGTAGAGGGCATCTGATCATAAGATCCATTTTTTGGACTCAAACACATTATTATATAATGAAACAAAAGTTTATATTTTGGTTCAAAATATTTCTTGAAAATGGTAGGATGTGAGAGAGTACCTTGGTAACCACACTCTGTCATGGTCATATGAATTTCAGAGTTTGGAAATTGATCTGGGGCACCCACATCATCTAGACCCAGTCTAATCCCCAAAGTTTCTGGTGTGATTGCCATTGTTCTCCCATCGATGGTTGAATTGAGGGAGATCACTTGATCATTCACTGTCACCGTCTCCGCATTAGCCCAGAACTCATTCAGAGTTTCAGTGTGGATTGGAGGATCAATGGTGAAGGCAGTGAAGTATTGGGATTTGACGACTAAATCAATGATTTTGTCGTATTGGGACCAGGCTTCATGTTTCTCAAAGTAGCCTCTTTGATTGTGTCCTTGTTTCATTATTAGAGCCATGTGGTTTGTGTGTGTGTGGATCGAACAGTAATTTTTTTTTTTTGCAGGTTAAGAGTTTGAGAGTGTTTTTGAAAGAGAAGGAGGGAATTTTGCTTTTTGAATGGATAAGTGTTGGAAAAGGTGTTTATCAGAAGTTTGTAACCGCCCTAGGTCAAACTTCTGAAGTGGGAAATGTCTGATTTGCCCTTAATGACAAAACTGCTGATGAAGAACAATTATCTTCAGTAGTTTGTTAACAACTGATGAGAATGTTTATAAACACTTTATTCATAACTTCTGAAGATTATTTTATCAGAATTTAATCATTTTTCAGAAAATATTCCCATACTGATGTTTTGTTCATCAGTAGTTTCTCTCTTTTTGTTTTTCAGATGTTTTGGACTTAAAAACAGATGTAAGTGAAAAATAAAAATATGTGCAGGAAAAGTAAAAGAACACTTACAAATTTAGCATCCCAAGCATGGATACTAACTTCTAAAATGTTGATGTGTCAAGGGGTTTTGTGAATATGTCAGCTATCTGATTAGCTGTTGTCACATGTTTCACTTCAATCTTGCCTTTTTCGTAGCAATCCCTGATAAAATGATACCTGATTTCAATATGTTTAGTTTTTGAGAACTGAACAGGATTTTGAATGATGCTAATGGCAGATTTGTTGTCTATAAGCAATGGTGTCTTGGTCTCTTTGATTCCATAATCAAGAAGTTGATACTGGAGTCATTGTATCTGTGATGTATGACTTGCAGCTGCAATGTATTCAGCTTCAGCAGTTGAAGTTGCAACAGATGTTTGTTTTTTTATTGCCAGTCTACTAGACAGTTTCCCAAGAATTGACAACCACCAGATGTTGATTTTCTTGACATTTTGCACCCTGCATAGTCACTATCTGAAAAAGCTGATAACTAGGTATTGCTAGAAGCAAGATACCAAATTCCAAGTGTAGGAGTTCCTTTCAGATATTTGAAGATTCTTTTGACTGCAATTAGGTGTGATCCCCTAGGAGCTGATTGATATCTAGCACAGACACATGTTGAAAACATAATATCTGGTCTAGAAGTAGTTAGATACAAAAGGGAACCTATTGAGAATCCGTTTAAAAACCGAACTCATGGATCGAATACGCATAAACAATTCGATTTCAGACGGGAGATTCGATACGAGACAGAAACATATGATAACAATGTCATCACATATTCTTATTACTACAGAAACGGTTACAGACACTGTCATCAGTAGGATAAACGTCTATCTCGTGGCCGGGGGAGGTCGGGCATGACCTCCCCCTTGAGAGCATTCAAAGTACAAACTCAAATCACCAAATGAACAATAACACATGAGATTGCTATTTATAGTACAACACCCAAGAGCCACCTTCGCCCCTTTGGAATGAATTCGGTTTCAGACGGGAGATTCGATACGAGACAGAAACATATGATAACAATGTCATCACAGATTCTTATTACTACAGAAACGGTTACAGACACTGTCATCAGTAGGATAAACGTCTATCTCGTGGCCGGGGGAGGTCGGGCATGACCTCCCCCTTGAGAGCATTCAAAGTACAAACTCAAATCACCAAATGAACAATAACACATGAGATTGCTATTTATAGTACAACACCCAAGAGCCACCTTCGCCCCTTTGGAATGGTCGAATGTGGAGCATTTCCACATTCGCCCAGTGTATATTAGGTAGAACTTGGCTTTGGTTTTGTCCTATATTATACAAATGCGTCAGATCCATAAAATGCCCTTATGGATCACCACAATCTCATGTAACACTATACAAAGACTCAACCCTAGTCTATTCGACAGTGACGTCCACAGAAAGTGCATCAACACCTATCATACATCTATACATGGTTTGATTAGCCTGTTTTCCTTGATCATCTGGTTCAACTTGTGTGGTAGGTGTCATGGGAGTGGAACATGATTTACAGTCTTGTAAAGAAAATTTGTTCAATAATTCTTGAACATATTTAGATTGATGTATAAAAGTTCCATTTGTTTGTTGTTTAATCTGCAGTCCTAAAAAGTACTGCAATTCTCCCATTGTACTCACCTCAAATTTTCATTGCACGAGTTTCTTAAATTCAACACACTGTTTTGTATTTGTTGAAACAAAAAATGATGTCATCAACATAAATTTGAACAAGTAAGACATGATTCCAACATTTTTAATGAAAAGAGTTTTATCAATGGAGCCTCTTGTAAAGTTATTTTTGAGCAAAAAGTTGGAAAGTGTTTCATACCAGGCTCTTGGAGCCTGTTTTAGCCCATAAAGAGCTTTGTCCAGTTTGTACACCCACTCAGGATGAAAAGGATCCTCAAACCCAGGTGGCTGACAAACATACACTTCCTCTTTGATTTTTCCATACAAAAATGCACTATTAACATCCATTTGAAAAACTTTTATTTTGTTGGAAATGGCATAGGCCAGAAATAACCTGATGGCCTCAAGCCTTGCAACTGGAGCAAAGGTCTCATCATAATCAATTCCCTCTTCTGGATAGTAACCTTGTACTACCAGTCTTGCCTTGTTCTTAATGATCATACCAGCTTCATCTTGTTTGTTCCTAAAAACCCATCTTGTGCCAATTGATAGCTTGTTTGGTGGTAAGGGACAGATTTCCCAAACCTGTTGCTTCTTGAATTGAAGCAACTCATCTTGCATAGCTTCCACCCAATTGTTGTCTTTGAGGGCTTCTTGGTACTTCTTAGGTTCCAACTGAGAAATGAATGCTGAGAAGAAGCAAAAGTTGGAAAGCTGGTTTCTTGTGAGAACACCTGAAGCAATATCACCCATGATTTGTTCCAATGGATGATCTTTGTGTTCAATCAATTGTTGTAAACCACTGACATGTGTAGGTGGCTCTTGTACTTCATCAAACAAACCACTGAGGTTTATAATGTCTGGTTCAGCTGTTTGAACATCTTCAGTAGTAGTAGGAGCTGAAGCAGATGTTTGAGTTTGTACATCGGCAGTTGTTGAATCAGAAGTTTGTTAAACTTCTGAAGGTTTGAAAGTTGACTTAATGACTGTTTGAGGAGTCCATGGTGCTAGATCCTCATCATCAAACCTTTGATCACCATAATAAGTAGGTTTAGATGAAGTAACAGTCTTTTCAGGTCCAAAGTGGAAGCTGTCAAGGTCAAAGAGTTTAGCAGGATGTGCTGGAATAAGAGTGGGTTTTGACTCAATGAACTTGACATTCAGTGTTTCTTCTACTATCTTGGTTCTTGAATTAAAAACCTTGTAGGTTTTCTAGTGGAAGAATAACCAAGAAAGTAACCTGAATCAACTTTAGCAGCAAACTTTGAAATAGAGTCTTTAATGTTTAGAATAAAACATTGACATCCAAAAGCCCTGAAAAAGGAGATAAGGGGCTTCATGCCATGAAGAACTTCATAGGCAGTCTTGGAGTGTCTCCTGTTGACAAGGACTCTATTTTGAACATAACATGCAGTGTTAACTGCTTCAGCCCAGAAATACAATGGTAGGCCTGAATCAGCTAACATAGTTCTTGCTGCTTCAATCAATGTTCTGTTCTTCCTTTATACCACACCATTTTGTTCAGGAGTTCTAGGAACACTAAATTGTCTAATAATCCCTTTAGACAAACATAATTCATCCAGAGTTTTGTTCCTGAACTCTGTCCCATTATCACTTCTAATGGCTTTGACAAATAGAGAATATTGTTTCTCTACTTGTAGAATGAAGAACTTGATGATTTCAGCTGCCTCATCCTTGGAAAATAAGAAGAATACCCATGTAAATCTTGAATAGTCATCAATGATGACCAAGCAATACTTCTTCTTACCAAGGCTCGTGATTTTTACTGGCCCAAATAAGTCCATATGGAGTAGTTGAAGATATGCAGTTGTATTTTATTATTCAATAGACTTATAGGAGGACTTATGCTGCTTTCCCTTTAAACAGGATACACAGTGTTCTTGACACTGGTATACTTTCAAGGGTAGACCTCTGACCAAGCCCATTTTTGTGACTTTATTTATGGTTTTAAAGTTCACATGGCCAAGTCTCCTGTGCCAGAGATCAGTCTCTGAAGTTGATGCCTTTGAGAAGAAACAGGCAGTGTTGTTCAGTACTTTGTCTTTTTCAATGTCCACTGCATAGACATTGCCACATCTTTTGGCTATCAGCAAAGTATGATCTTCAATGATCTTCTCTATCAACTTCTGGCCTTCTGGTGATATGATCTTGCATGCTGTCTTTGTGAAAAATGAAGAATATTCTTTATCACACATTTGAGACACACTTAGCAAGTTGTACTCAAGGTTTTCAACCAGACTGACCTTGTCAAACTGTATTTTGCCAGAGGAGACATTGCCATGTCCTAGCACATATCCCTTAGCATTGTTCCCAAAGGATACAGATCCTTCTCTTTGACTGATAAAGTTGTTTGTCAGGTATCTGAATCCTGTCATGTGCATTGAGCCTCCACTGTCAACATACCAAATGCTATTTAAGCCTCTGGAGACCTTCTGCACAAAGTAGCAAATTAGTTAGATTTAGGAACCCAAGCCAGTTTGGCTTTGGGTTTGCTCTTGAGAACATTAATAGTTTGTTCTTGACCAGGTTGAGGAATCCATGTCTTTTTGGCAATGGATTTTTCATTAAGAGTAATGGTGGTATCCTTTTGAGGACCACCATCAACCTTGGTCGTCAGTAGTTGTACCATATTCATGAGATTTTTAATCTCAGCAGTTTGTGAAACTGTTGATGATGTAGGTCTAACTACTGAAAGAGAATTTTGAGAAAAAGATTTTTGTTGAGATTTTATCTTTTTCTGAGAAAAGGTGGTTGTTGGTTGTTGTTTCTTGGGAGAAAAAGTTTCTTCAAAATCATTTTTGATTTGTTTTCCCACAACCAGTAGTGAAATTTTCTTGTGTACTGAATTCCTTTTCTATATCTGCAAAATTTTGTCTTGTGGTTAAACAGACCACAGATTTCACATTCTTTTGCCTTTTCTTTTTCATTTGAAGGCAAATTTCTGACGGTTTTGATTTGTTTTAGGTCATCAGTAGTTTTCGGGTTCTCAATTCCTGATGTAGATGAAACTACTGATGGCTTAAAGTCAGATTTTATCGGTACTTCTGAAGAACTTTCTTTGTAAGATTTTAGAAAGTTTTCATGAAAAGATGTGCATTCTTTCTCTTCAGAAGTTTCACCTGAAACAATTTTTCTCCCATCTTCAGTGGTTTTGGGGGGAAAATCTGTTGGTGTTTCAGTGTGATTGTACCCTATGCCAAACCTAACATTTGAAGCACTTTGTTTGTTAAGCAGCAGTTGGTACCCTTTACAAGATTCTACCCATCTTTCACAAGTAACCTTGGTGTCAGCAAGCTCTTTTCTGACGTTTCCTAGGTCATCTATCATGATTTTAAGTTGTGCTTGGGTTTCAATAGCATTTTTAGTTAATTTAGAATTTTTTTTTTTGCCTTTGCAGCAAGTTTTCTTTCTAAATCACATTTCATCTGAGTGAATTTTCTCTCAGAGTCATTTTCTTTTCCTTGTAAGTGCACATTAGTCTCTCTTATGAGAGCAAAAGATTCTTTGCATGAAGTTGTACAAAGTTTTGTTAAAGATTCGTTTAGGGCAGATTTTGAGGTGCAGCCCTCAAATGCCATTAAGGCAAAGTTCTTTCTGCCATTGTCAAGTTCCCCCGAGTTGATGTCAAACATTTTGTTGTCTGCATCAGGATTGCACTCAGTAGTGTCAAAAGGAAGACTGCTCCAGTCAACATACCCTGAGGTGAACAAGCTTTGTTGTGAGGGTTGCTGAGTCTGTGGAGGTTCTTAAGCAGCTGGAATGGGAGGGATTGATTGTTGGCTCTGCATCCGTTGAGCAGGCATCTGTATATATTGTACTTGTGGCACATATTGGATTTGTGGAGCTTGTGCATGTACAAAATGTGCACTCCCCTGTGTTCCATTATTCCTATTATAACTAGGGTTAAACTGATTTCCAGACTAAGATTGGTTATAGCTAGAGCTTCTACACTCTCTAGCAAAGTGTCCCAACTTTTGACACTTGTGACATCTAAGTTTAGACTTGTCAAAACCAATTTTTGTAGAACTGTTTAGTCCTGGAAATTTCCTTCCTAACCTTTTATAAAATTTGTTTGTTTTAATACTTAACATGGCCAGTTGGTGTAAGATGTCCATTTCTTCTAAGTCATCATTGCTGAAATTTTTTAAATCATCCATGATAAAACACATGTTATCAGCAGTTTGACTATATTCATCATTGTCATAACCTGGGAATGATCTTTCTGATGAGATCCCAGCAGTTATGTCAATGTGGTCAAAAGATCCAAAACTATTTGAACAAGTAGGTGAATCTTGTCCCCAATAGTGCTGTACTACCTGGTAGATAGTCATCAGCAGTTTTACCAGAACTTTGCAGTTTCTTCTTTTGATCGATTTCGCTTTCAAAAGTTAGCAATCTCCCATGTAATTTTGTGAGAGTGAGGGAGCTAAAGTCTGGTGAGGATCTGAGAACTATAGAGTATGTTTCCCATTTTTTTAGGTAAAGACCTTAAAAATCTATGAAGCATAGATACAGTTGTGTAGGTCTGACCATTTAATTTTAGCTCAGATATTAATGAGGAGAATCCTCCAAACTGTTCTTTTAGGCAGTCCCAAAGCTCTTTGGCACTATCACAATGTAATAGTCCAGAGTAGATTTCATTTGGGAGTGCCATTGCCAACATAGAGAGAGCTTTAGCATCAAGCTCAAGTTTTAGAAAATCATCATCTGTATAGTCTTTTGGGTCTTTTGGTATTTCTTCTTTAGTTTCAAGATTAATATTTACTGGTTTGTGAGGACCATATATCATAGATTTCCAGCAACCAGTGTTGGTCGGTGATAATGTATGTGCCATTCTCCTTTGCCAGATATTGTATTCATTTCTAACTAGCATAGCAGGTTTATTGGCAGAACCAGTATTATGAGGATCCATTTTAAAGAGTATTGATTTGTCAAATATCTCTTAAAGTGATGGATGTTGATAAAAGTGAACTTTTAATCCTTTATTGAATATCAATAAGAGCCTGTGTCTGATTCTCAATGTGTTAGATTGATATGTGATCAGATAAACCAGAGCTCTAATACCAATTGTTGGATCAGTATTGCTCTTGATGTATTGCTTGCTAGTGAACATTTATGTGTTTAGCAAGTTCAATCAGATTTGGACAGCGGAATGAGTAAGTGAAGTTACACTATCAACAGGAGTTATTACTCCCCCTGGATGTTTGAAAACTAAAGACAAGTTTAATGAGAATCTAAGTATTGAATGTGAATGTTAATAAATACTCAAACAGATTCTCAATAACTGAAATGGAAATAACAATAATATGCTTTGAAGGATTTCTGTTTCAATAAAAATCAATATCTAAAACAGAGGGATGAACCCATCTATTTATAGACTTTACATATACATGAACCTTGCCAAAAGCAAGTCTGAAACAAGTTGCAACAAGTTGCATTCTTGGAACTTGCACAAAAAGATAAAGTAATACTAAACAAATAAACTACTAAAACATAAGGCGGTGGAAAGATTCTTGTACAAGTGCTGATGAATGACAAACTACTGATGAGTAGTTTGTCTTCATTTGTTCTTTAGTGAACTGTTTGGTTAGACTTCAGAATTTCTGATACTTCTTCTTTAGTACTTGTTGAATCCTTCTCCAGTATTTTAGTCTTCTTTCTTCAGTAGTTCTATACTTAGAATATTTGCAGAAGTGAACTAGACTAAGGTTTACAAAAGTGGTTTCCTCAATCCTTTTAGTCCTAACAGCTTTTGTTTCAAGTGTCGAACCAAACAATGCTGCTAGTTATTATAGTGTATCTTCTGCACCATCATACACACCAACTTAGCCTCCAATGCAAGCTGCAAATTATTATGGTGCTCCATCGGTGAATATGACTCAACAATCCGTATCGAATGTTGGTCATGCTCCATCAAGCTCGAGTTCTATTGTGTTAGAAACTTCTAACATGGATTATGTGACTGTAGAAGTAGCCCAAAAGCATGTTGCTTTAGTTTCTTCTATGGTTGCTTCATACAATGGACTTGTAGCAAGTCGAATTGGTAACAACGTACAATTTGACGAATGAGGACTATTCACATAGTGATAAAGAAGAGATGGAATTGATCGATATTCAATGGGCGTTTGTAAGTGTTGTAAGGAGACCAACTGAGTTTATGGAGAGAACATGTAGGATTGGTCTTGCTACATCACCGAACAATACTTGTGGTTTCAACAAGGAAAAGGTGACATGTTACAATTGGGGAACAAAAGGTCACTTTGCTCGGGAATGCACCAAACCCAAACAACAACGAAACTGTAACCCTTTCAACTCAAACTACCAAAACCGTCAAAACCAAAACAACGAAAACAACTTTCAAAACCAAAACAACTATCAAAACCGACAAAATACCTCACAAAATTCCAACCAAAGACAAACATCCACACCTAACCAAACTCAAACCACACCTAACCGTGAAAAGACCATTATTCCAATTACCACTTCAACCAACCAAAACCAAAATGAAAACCATGCATTGGTGATGCAGCAAGATGAGGGCTTTAATTGGAACGATATGCAACTAGGTGTTGAAGAGATTTCAGGAGGAAAAGTTGCATGTTTGCTCAAGAAGTTGTGAAAGAGGAACCGGTGAAGGCAGAAGAATTGGTGAAAGAGGAGATTGTTGAAGAAGTTGTGACTGTGATGGTGGATGAACCGGTAGTGGAGGAAACCGTGTCAAAGACGGTTATTGAATCTGTTGGTGAAGTTTCTAAAGAACAAGAGTCTGAGTATTCTGATTCTGAGAGCGAGACCGATTTTGAGGCAAGTGTTAACTCACTTGATGATGATGATGTGGAGCAACTTCTTGCACAGGCCGACTTCCTGATCAGTAAGAAGTCGTGCATGGTAGATGATACATTTTCAAAAGTGGACTACTCCAAGTTTTTCTATGGGAAAGAAGCTCACTTGGCTCTTATGGCTATGACTGACTCGACTAACCTAGTAAGTTCTAACTCACTTCCTAAATGCAATGATTGTGTTACTTTTCTTGGTAAGTGTTATAGACTTAAAGGAGAAATTTTGAGTTTGAGATATGATTTGGACAGTGCTAAAACTGCCATTGAAACTTTTCGTAAATATGAGAAAACTTTAAACAAAACTTTAGAAAATTACAAGAAAGATGTTTCTGAATCGACAAACACCCTTTCAAATAAACAAATTGCTATAAACAACTATATCAATGAGACTGAAGAAACTAAACTTGAAATGGCAAAAATCAAAAGTTTTTTTTTTTTTTTTTTTTTTGAAAAGTTTAACAAGAAACTAGAAGATTTAATTGCCAATTTAGTCCCCGATGTTTGTCAAAAACTACCACTTTCATCCAAATCTTTTTTTTTGTTACATCTGTGTCCTTGTGGTTTCATTTCTTTGCCATTTTAGCCTTCAGCACTAACTCAGTTAACAAAAACCCAGTTAAGTCAAGGGCATTTTTGTCCATACACACCAAACTTTTTCTTTTTGCCATTTTCATCCAACTCCTATCACCCCTTATTTATATCATCCTCCCCACCAATTAAAACCTAGTTCTCCACTTTTCACCCTTCACTTTATCAACCCTAATTACTGGATATACGATCTTCCCCACCAAATAAAGATGGTTTTTTTGTCGGTGTGGATCTGAAACAAAGGTATGTATATCGAGGACATCCCTAAACCCAGGTAGGCGTTTTTACTGTTGCAACAGAGAAGGAAGAAGCTGTGGGTTTGTTGGGTGGGCTGAACGCCCTTTGCCTGAAACAACACTATGAGACCTTCAAGAAGTTGTCGAAAGATTGTCGTCTAAAAACAAGAGATTGAAGATCATGTTAGGGATAACATGGTTGTTTATTATCATGTACTATTTGTTGTAATTGAAGATGATGTTGTAATTGTCCTTTTGTATGTTAACGTGCAAGCTTTATGTAATGAACAACATTTGATATGAATGTATGTTTGATGTTGGGTATAAATCACAGCAAAATGACCCATTTGATATGAAATGTATGTTTTATACAAAGGTATAAAACATAGCAAATGAAGACTGTAAGACAGCAGTAGTACCTGGACATAATAAACACAACAAAATAACAGGACATAATAAACCAAAGAAACCAAAACACAAAAATATAATAGGACATAATAGGGCATTCTTATATTCATACCAAGTTACCAAAATACAGCAATATCCATCAAAGTTTTACCATACCACAAAAGACAGCAGCTGTTAAACAAAGTTGACCCATTATGACCCATTTGACACCTAAACAACCAAAAGACCAAATGACACATTACAACTAAACCATAATAACCCATTACACCAATAGACTAACTGACCCATTACATCCTAAGCCTGAGCACCACCAGCCTCTGCACCACCACCAGCCACTGCACCACCACCAGCCTCTGCACCACCTCCAGCCTCTGCACCACCACCAGCATGTCTACCTTTGCAGGTCCTTTTGTTATGACCTTCTCCCCCACACCTTTTACAAGTCACAGTATGCCCTTTCCTTGACATTTTTCCAGTTTCAATGATCTTGTTAACCTCTTCCAGTTCCACTTGTGATTTCTTTCTTTTCTTTTTGGGTCTCCCAGCTTGTTTGTGAAACTTTGGAGCTGTTAATGTTGTTGGGCATTGAGCAGGTGGCCACATGTCTTGTCCATTTATTGGTTCTATGGTGTGTGCATAAACCTGCTTCCAAGTTTCATGCCAATATCCTCTATCCACCCATTGTTCTGGTACACCATCTCCCATCCTACTCAATCCCATATTCCATATACATGCAACTGCATGCCTACAAGGTATGCCAGTCAGTTGAAACCTTCTACATCCACAACTCCTTTCAGCAAGATTAACAGCACTTTGTTCAAGTTCTGGACCACTAACTTACAATGAAAATATTCATTATATATCAATCTAATTCTTGCACAGTAAAGAACTAAAGACAGGTAAATGAATCTAAAAACATACTTGATACTTTGAATTCCCACACCAGATAACTGAGTACTTGGTTGCTTCTTTCTTGATCTCATCAAACAGTTCTTGTACCCTTGGTGTTAAGGGCCCTGGAGAGTTGGCAACCATTCTGTGATTAACCACAATCCTTTTCATTATGTACTCCCTAATGAACTCAAGACGGGTAATGATTGGTTTGTCTCTACCAAGTATTAATTGTCTATTGAACACCTCACATAAATTGTTCAACAAGACATCACACCTAGGCCTTCTGGCATATTATCAACACAAGTAAAAATTTAGCTCTTGACCATTAAAATGCATACAATGCAGCCATTAACATTAAACATACGTTGAAAATAAGTTCTTGACCAATGTTTAACAGGAACCTGTTTCAACCAAGTATATAATGTACTGTCTTCTTTCATGATTTCTTGCATAGCCTTTTCATGTTTTGGTGGTGTTGTTGCAGAAACAACTGCCCACAATAGGTAGTTGTACACTACACCTGTCCATCTTGGTTTCGTGTTTTCGTGAATATGTCTTAAACAAAATCTATGCTCAGCTGATGGGAAAACCTTTGATATTGCTGGTATTATACCCTAAAATTCCAACAGTTTACATACATCAAAAGTTATCTATAAATAATGTAACATTACGCAATTAATACTTGTACGTTACGCATGACATTAATAAAAAACGTCAAGTTTCATTTTATACTTCGCATTTATTATTTTTGTCGCGATTATGGAACCCTAATACTATATATAATATTATATATATGTGTGTTATTATAAAATTTTATCAAAAAAATATATTGCCTTGGCCGGGGTTCGAACCCGCGCCAAAGGCCGGCCACACTTACACCAATGCACAAACCAACTGGGCTGGACTTCTGTTTTGTTATAACCCGGATACCTTTTAAACTTATACACGCTTCAAATCCTCACAGTTGACAAGAAAAGTCAACTGTGGGATAGCTTGGTGTGCAATCCATAGAATTAACGGGTAATTGTGCTATCTTTGGCAAATTAGGGCAATAACCGGCCCAATACAACACAATTACACAATCAATTACACGGCATCGTTGACCCATTTGATTATTGGACGCGTATACATTCTATGGAAAGTCAACCATCTAATTAACCCTAACCCTAATCCTCTAGTATATATAGATGGTCTGCGAGCCTTGTCTAATCGCTCACAACTCTCTCTCAATCTCTATATCTCTCTAATTCACTCTGTAATTGCTTATTTTTGCTCGTGGTTGACTTTCTCTTTGACCCGACCATCAACACCAAACCCGATGGTCTCCTTTATTTTCTTAATCGACTGTGGATTCCCGACCGTGATGATCTTCGTACTTTTCTCATGAACGAGGCTCATAAGTCTCGTTATTCTGTTCATCCTGGAGCTGACAAGATGTACCAAGATCTTCGTTATTCTTATTGGTGGCCTGGTATGAAGAAAGACATTGCTCTTTTCGTTGCAAAATGCCTCACTTGCTCCAAGGTTAAGGCTGAACATCAACGACCATCTGGTATGCTTGAACAACCAGAGATTCCTGTCTGGAAATGGGAAAGCATAGCTATGGATTTCATCACCAAACTCCCTCGCACACCCAAAGGTTTTGACAGTATTTGGGTAATCGTCGATCGTTTGACCAAGTCAGCTCATTTTCTACCTATTCGTGAGAAGTATTCTGTGGAAAGGTTGGCAAAGATGTACGTAAGTGAAATCGTATGTCGTCACGGCATACCTTTGGACATTATTTCTGATCGCGACGGTCGTTTCACCTCTCACTTTTGGGGATCTCTACAAGATGCCTTGGGTACCAAGTTGAACCTGAGCACTGCTTATCACCCTCAAACGGATGGTCAGACTGAACGAACCATCCAGACACTTGAGGACATGCTCAGGGCGTGTGTCATCGATTTTGGTGGCGCATGGGATTCTCATCTTCCGTTGGTTGAGTTTTCATACAACAACAGTTATCACGCCAGCATTAACATGGCTCCTTTTGAGGCACTCTATGGTCGGAAATGTCGTTCACCTGTCTGTTGGACCGAGGTTGGTGAAGCTCGTATTACTGGACCCGAACTAATCCAGGAAACCACAGACAAAATTCAGCTTATTCAGGATAATCTTCTCAAGGCTCGAAGTCGCCAAAAGAGTTATGCTGATAAACGTCGTAAACCCTTGGAATTTCAGGTTGGGGACCTTGTGCTACTTAAGGTATCCCCTTGGAAAGGAGTTATTCGTTTCGGTAGAAAGGGAAAACTAGCTCCTCGTTACGTAGGCCCCTTCAAAATTCTTGACAGAGTTGGAAAAGTGGCTTACAAGCTTGATCTTCCACCTGAGCTAAGCAATGTTCATCCGACCTTCCATGTTTCGAATCTCAAGAAATGCTTAGCAGATGAGAACCTTCATGTTCCTCTTGAGGATGTGCAAATCGATGAAAGCATGCACATTATCGAGAAGCCCGTTGAGATTGTTGACACTGGAGTCAAGAAACTCAAGCGCAGTCGTATTCCGATCGTTAAGGTTCGTTGGGAATCTAAACGAGGCCCAGAGTTCACTTGGGAGCGTAAAGACCAGATGAAGTCGAAGTATCCGCATCTTTTTCCACCAGACTCTCCAACTCCAACTTCGGGACGAAGTTCCTAAAAGTAGGGGAGACTGTAACATTACGCAATTAATACTTGTACGTTACGCATGACATTAATAAAAAACGTCAAGTTTCATTTTATACTTCGCATTTATTATTTTTGTCGCGATTATGGAACCCTAATACTATATATAATATTATATATATGTGTGTTATTATAAAATTTTATCAAAAAAATATATTGCCTTGGCCGGGGTTCGAACCCGCGCCAAAGGCCGGCCACACTTACACCAATGCACAAACCAACTGGGCTGGACTTCTGTTTTGTTATAACCCGGATACCTTTTAAACTTATACACGCTTCAAATCCTCACAGTTGACAAGAAAAGTCAACTGTGGGATAGCTTGGTGTGCAATCCATAGAATTAACGGGTAATTGTGCTATCTTTGGCAAATTAGGGCAATAACCGGCCCAATACAACACAATTACACAATCAATTACACGGCATCGTTGACCCATTTGATTATTGGACGCGTATACATTCTATGGAAAGTCAACCATCTAATTAACCCTAACCCTAATCCTCTAGTATATATAGATGGTCTGCGAGCCTTGTCTAATCGCTCACAACTCTCTCTCAATCTCTATATCTCTCTAATTCACTCTGTAATTGCTTATTTTTGCTCGTGGTTGACTTTCTCTTTGACCCGACCATCAACATCAATCCTACACTGTGAGTCTAATATTTTTGGTGGGTTTAGTTCTTCGGCATCCCAGCAACAATAGCCCTAACATTAATCGGGCTATTGTTGTCTTAATCATCTGATTGTAAATCTAGGGTTCATCGCGTTAATAATTGGGGATGAAACTGGTTTTCACTATTGTATTTATTTAATTAGAAACCAGAATCATCACAACCACCGGCCTAGGCCAGGTGGTTGTGACTCTGACCCTCCACAGAGGTCACCCGGGTTCGAGTCCCGGCTCTGACCGGGTTTTTGGTATTCTTTTCTTTTCTTTTCTTTTTAGCAAACAATTAATTATATATATATATATATATATATTAATCCTTTTAATCATTTAAATTCTTTTTAAAATACCAAAACTATTTTATAAATTCTAAAAAAATTATATTTGTTTAATCTGATATAAAAGTGTTATTTACAATTTTTATTTTTCAGAAATTCTTTTATTTAGTATTTATAATAATTAAATCATTTTTATACTATTATAATTATAAAAATCCATTATTATATCAAAACAGTTTTATTAAATTTCCCAAAATTTATCCTGACTTTTTATAAAGTCAACCTTTACTGAAATAATTTTTAAATCAGTAAAATCATTTATTTTATATTTTTAAACAATTTTTGTTAGATTTAATCATAATTAATTCATAATAAATCCAATTTTCATCATTTTTGCACCAAAATTTTATACAAATTATTTTTAATCATTTAGAACAGAAATATGATTTTTAAAATAAGATTTCTTTAATTTTAGTATTTTTGATTATTAAAGTTAATAATCGGCTAATTATAAATAAATAGATTTAAAAATCTATTTTAAATGAAATAATTTTATAAAAATTATTTTATTGCTTCAAACACTTTAATGTGCTCATTCAAAATTCAAACTTTATAAAAAGACTATTTTTCATTAATTATCCAATTTTCTTTATTTAATTAACATTTTTAAATTAAATTTAACAATTGATTATCCCCAAATCGAAACCCTAGGATACACATATTAGTTATTAGACTTAGACTTATTATATATTACCTCATTATAGGGTAATATTTGGAATCACTTTGGGCAACACAATTATCATATCTTTTCAACAAGTTAACATTTGCTAAGGTGAGTTTACATAGCCCCTTTTATTTATCACCATTTTTGGGGTGAAACATGTTATAACATTTTCATTGCAATTCAATCATCAATGTGTCTATGTGTTTTCTATGTTGCATATTGTCTTGAGCATGATTAGAGTAAGCACCATTCTAGCATAATCATTAACATTGATCAGCCGACGGTATACATTGATAGATCTATTGGACTGACAATCCCACCCGGATACGTGCCTCCTACAAAGGTTACGTGGGTGTTTGTTATCGCATAACATATTCATTGGGACCATAAGTGTATGGTATGTATCATTTTATAACAGTCAGCAGGGTTGATTATGCACTCGATTTATTTCTAATATGTTCTCACATATGGGCTAGATTAACATGACACATGAATTGCATAACATTTTATTCATTTATCATCAAAAACCTATGTAATTCTCACCAACTTATGTTGACCCAAAATACTTTCAAAATTAACATGTTTCAGGTAACAATGAAGCTGAGGCTTGAGTTAGCATGAGGATTTATCTTGAAGTTTATTTGAAGTTTTTGAAGTTATTATTTGATGTTATGTATTTGAATTCTTAGACATTATGTCACATTTTGGATATTTATGTTTGAATAAATTATTTAAAATTTATGTTATACCATGTGCTACTGAAAACAATCATCAATACGTGGCACCCCGATGTTTCCGCCATCGGTTGGGGTGTTACAGATTGGTATCAGAGCCTTGGTTATAGGGAATTAGGTTATTAGAAATAATCTAGACTATAACCTTAGGGACTAAAACAGTACTTGCTTCTCCTACTTGTAACCCTAATTGCTTCCCTAATCCTATCCTTATCCTATGCCTTAAACCTACATGTGACTACTCTTAATTGTCTGCTGCAATCCTGATCCACCATTAGATTTATAGGACAAAATCCTCAGGTTTAACCTGAACCCCCTTGAGATCTCGTCGAAGTTCTAGATTTTAATAACGAACACGTGCAATCTGGAAGGGTGAACGCCTGTATTCTGAGTCTTCTGTCTAGGCTGGCATTGCGCATATATCCCAATCAGACGAGGGACCCGGATGCCTACCTGGGAATTCTCGGGATGAGTGTTCACTTATAGGCTAAAGCATGTCTTCATATGTTATTAGAATTTAGAATCTTTGATAAGTCAACGTTTTCGTTTATTCGTTTTAATTAATGAATAAATGATTACATTCCTTATATAAACTCTCATTCATTTCATTGTGTCTATTACAGATCATGCCTCCTCGTCGCAGCACTCGCAACAACAATGGTGAGAACCACGAAGAAGGTGGTGATAACCATAACCACAACCATGACCAAGCTCCTAACCACAACAACAATGGGGTCGATGCTCAACTGGCTGCGATCATTTCTCAACAAATGGCGCAGCAAATCGCAACTCTGGTTCCCAACTTGCTTGCTCAGGTCATCCAATTGAATGGGAATGGTCACAACAACGGGAACGGGAATGGCAATGGCAATGGCAATGGCAATGGACCCCAAGCTTGCACCCTTAAACATTTCAACTCTTGTAACCCTCCAAAGTTCAGCGGTGAAGAAGGAGCTACTGGACTTCTCCAATGGTTTGAGGGTATTGAAAATACCTTCATCAACAGTGAATGCCCCAATAACTTCAAGGTTCGTTACGCCATGAGTGTTCTCCATAAACGAGCACTCACTTGGTGGAATGAAGAAAAGCGTACTCGTGGGGCCGAGGTTGCTCTTGCTATGACATGGGACCAGGTCAAAGAGATCATGAAGGAGGAGTTCTGTCCTCGCAATGAAGTCAAAAAGCTTGAGGATGAGTTCCACACCTTGGCTCAAGATAGTGGGGAAAATCTTGCCTACAACACCCGCTTTCATGAGCTTAGCTTATTGTTGCCACACAAGGTTACTCCTCTGCCGGTAGCCATCGAGAAGTACATCGGTGGTCTGCCCATGCAAATCCAGGACACTGTTTGGGGTAGAAATCCTGCAACTCTGGAAGAGGCCAAACGTCTAGCGGCCACTCTTACTGATAATCATGTGAAGAACGGTACTCTCGTTCGCAAGGGCACTAAGAAGACTGTTGCCAAAGATACTCCACAGCCTGCAATTGAAGTCAAGCCTGAGACCTCAAGCAACAAGAAGCGCAAGGCTAGAAACTATATGGTTGCTGCTACTCCACCTGCTGCCCAAAACCCAGCCAAGAAACCATACACCGGACCTCACCCTTTGTGCAACACTTGCAAGTATCACCATCCCACACAGGTGCCATGTCGATTTTGTACCAAGTGTCAAAGATATGGTCACCTGGTGAACGTCTGCCGATCTCCTGCTGCCCAAGACAACAACAACCCAGCTCCCAACCAACAAAACAACAGGCCTACTCGTGGTCAATGCTACGAGTGTGGTAACCCTAATCACTACATCAACAACTGCCCTAACCGTAACCGTAATCAAAACCAAAACCAAAACCAAAACCAGAACCGCAACCAGAACCAAGGTGCTCGAGGTCGCGCCTACAATCTCAACGCTAATCAGGCCCGTGACAACAACGAAGTGGTGAATGGTACGTTTCTCATTAATAATCACTATGCATCCATATTATTTGATTCTGGAGCTGATAAGTCATTCGTGTCACTGAAGTTTGAACCTTTACTTAACTTACCCCACACTAATCTAGAAGATCCTTTCGTGGTAGAGGTAGCTAACGGGAAGTCTATTTCAATCGGTTCTATTATTCGTAACTGCTTGTTGAATCTCGATGATCATACCTTCCCTATCGATCTCATTCCCATGCATCTTGGTAGTTTTGATGTTATAGTAGGCATGGACTGGTTGTCAACTCATCGTGCCGAAATTCTGTGCTTCGAGAAAGTCATACGCATTCCTCTCGAATCTGGTGAGATTTTGAAGATTTATGGTGAGAAACCCTGTGGTGAGCTTAAGCTTATGTCTTGTACTACTGCCCAAAAGTACTTACGAAAGGGGTATACAGCCTTCTTAGCTAACGTGATAGAGAAGAAGGACAAAGGCAAAAGTATCCAAGACATTCCTATTATTCGAGACTATCCTGAAGTCTTTCCAGAGGATTTACCTGGTTTGCCTCCTGCTCGACAAGTGGAGTTTCGTATTGATCTTGTTCCTGGTGCTAATCCTATTGCTAAAGCTCCTTATCGTCTTGCACCCTCTGAGATGCAAGAACTTGCTAGTCAATTACAGGAACTTTCTGATAAAGGGTTCATTCGCCCTAGTTCTTCTCCATGGGGAGCCCCTGTCTTATTCGTTAAAAAGAAGGATGGTTCTCTTCGGATGTGTATTGACTACCGTGAACTCAACAAACTCACCATCAAGAATCGTTATCCGCTTCCTAGGATTGACGATCTCTTCGATCAACTTCAAGGAGCAACCCACTTCTCGAAGATTGATCTCCGTTCTGGTTATCATCAGCTTAGAGTCCACGATGAAGATATTCCCAAGACAGCTTTTCGCACTCGCTACGGTCACTATGAATTCATGGTTATGCCTTTCGGTTTGACCAATGCTCCCGCAGTATTTATGGATTTGATGAATCGGGTTTGTAGACCCTATCTCGACAAATTCGTGATCGTTTTCATCGATGATATTTTGATTTACTCTAAGTCAAAATCCGATCACGAGCAACATCTTCACTCTATCTTGAGTCTCCTAAAGAAAGAACAACTGTACGCCAAGTTCTCAAAATGTGAATTTTGGCTTAAGGAAGTTCAATTTTTGGGACATGTCATTGATATGAACGGAATTCATGTTGATCCTGCAAAGATCGAAGCTGTGAAAAATTGGAGTGTTCCTACCACTCCAACAGAAGTCCGTTCTTTTCTTGGGTTGGCTGGTTATTACCGTCGATTCATCGCCAATTTCTCCAAGATCGCTGTTCCTCTCACTACCTTAACTCACAAGGGTAAACCCTATGAGTGGGGACCTAAGCAAGAGGAAGCGTTTGAAACTCTTAAGCTGAAACTTTGTGAAGCTCCTGTCTTGTCTCTACCTGATGGTAATGATGATTTCGTGGTCTACTGTGATGCATCGAACCAAGGACTTGGTTGTGTTCTCATGCAACGAGGAAAGGTTATTGCTTATGCGTCTCGACAACTCAAGATTCACGAGAAAAATTATACCACCCATGATCTTGAATTGGGCGCTGTTGTCTTTGCACTCAAGATTTGGAGACATTATCTGTATGAGACCAAATGTGTGGTGTTCACGGACCACAAAAGTCTCCAACATGTCTTCGATCAAAAGAATCTTAACATGAGGCAACGACGTTGGGTTGAATTACTTAACGACTATGATTGCGAAATTCGCTACCATCCTGGCAAAGCGAATGTTGTGGCTGACGCACTTAGTCGTAAAGAGCGTGTCAAACTCCAATGTGCTAGAGTTCGTACTGATCTTCAAGATCGCATTCTCCAGGCTCAACACACCTCAGTCACCCAAGGTAACATGTACGATGAAATGTCTTGTGGTGCTGAGACTCAACTTGAAACCAAACCCGATGGTCTCCTTTATTTTCTTAATCGACTGTGGATTCCCGACCGTGATGATCTTCGTACTTTTCTCATGAACGAGGCTCATAAGTCTCGTTATTCTGTTCATCCTGGAGCTGACAAGATGTACCAAGATCTTCGTTATTCTTATTGGTGGCCTGGTATGAAGAAAGACATTGCTCTTTTCGTTGCAAAATGCCTCACTTGCTCCAAGGTTAAGGCTGAACATCAACGACCATCTGGTATGCTTGAACAACCAGAGATTCCTGTCTGGAAATGGGAAAGCATAGCTATGGATTTCATCACCAAACTCCCTCGCACACCCAAAGGTTTTGACAGTATTTGGGTAATCGTCGATCGTTTGACCAAGTCAGCTCATTTTCTACCTATTCGTGAGAAGTATTCTGTGGAAAGGTTGGCAAAGATGTACGTAAGTGAAATCGTATGTCGTCACGGCATACCTTTGGACATTATTTCTGATCGCGACGGTCGTTTCACCTCTCACTTTTGGGGATCTCTACAAGATGCCTTGGGTACCAAGTTGAACCTGAGCACTGCTTATCACCCTCAAACGGATGGTCAGACTGAACGAACCATCCAGACACTTGAGGACATGCTCAGGGCGTGTGTCATCGATTTTGGTGGCGCATGGGATTCTCATCTTCCGTTGGTTGAGTTTTCATACAACAACAGTTATCACGCCAGCATTAACATGGCTCCTTTTGAGGCACTCTATGGTCGGAAATGTCGTTCACCTGTCTGTTGGACCGAGGTTGGTGAAGCTCGTATTACTGGACCCGAACTAATCCAGGAAACCACAGACAAAATTCAGCTTATTCAGGATAATCTTCTCAAGGCTCGAAGTCGCCAAAAGAGTTATGCTGATAAACGTCGTAAACCCTTGGAATTTCAGGTTGGGGACCTTGTGCTACTTAAGGTATCCCCTTGGAAAGGAGTTATTCGTTTCGGTAGAAAGGGAAAACTAGCTCCTCGTTACGTAGGCCCCTTCAAAATTCTTGACAGAGTTGGAAAAGTGGCTTACAAGCTTGATCTTCCACCTGAGCTAAGCAATGTTCATCCGACCTTCCATGTTTCGAATCTCAAGAAATGCTTAGCAGATGAGAACCTTCATGTTCCTCTTGAGGATGTGCAAATCGATGAAAGCATGCACATTATCGAGAAGCCCGTCGAGATTGTTGACACTGGAGTCAAGAAACTCAAGCGCAGTCGTATTCCGATCGTTAAGGTTCGTTGGGAATCTAAACGAGGCCCAGAGTTCACTTGGGAGCGTAAAGACCAGATGAAGTCGAAGTATCCGCATCTTTTTCCACCAGACTCTCCAACTCCAACTTCGGGACGAAGTTCCTAAAAGTAGGGGAGACTGTAACATTACGCAATTAATACTTGTACGTTACGCATGACATTAATAAAAAACGTCAAGTTTCATTTTATACTTCGCATTTATTATTTTTGTCGCGATTATGGAACCCTAATACTATATATAATATTATATATATGTGTGTTATTATAAAATTTTATCAAAAAAATATATTGCCTTGGCCGGGGTTCGAACCCGCGCCAAAGGCCGGCCACACTTACACCAATGCACAAACCAACTGGGCTGGACTTCTGTTTTGTTATAACCCGGATACCTTTTAAACTTATACACGCTTCAAATCCTCACAGTTGACAAGAAAAGTCAACTGTGGGATAGCTTGGTGTGCAATCCATAGAATTAACGGGTAATTGTGCTATCTTTGGCAAATTAGGGCAATAACCGGCCCAATACAACACAATTACACAATCAATTACACGGCATCGTTGACCCATTTGATTATTGGACGCGTATACATTCTATGGAAAGTCAACCATCTAATTAACCCTAACCCTAATCCTCTAGTATATATAGATGGTCTGCGAGCCTTGTCTAATCGCTCACAACTCTCTCTCAATCTCTATATCTCTCTAATTCACTCTGTAATTGCTTATTTTTGCTCGTGGTTGACTTTCTCTTTGACCCGACCATCAACATCAATCCTACACTGTGAGTCTAATATTTTTGGTGGGTTTAGTTCTTCGGCATCCCAGCAACAATAGCCCTAACATTAATCGGGCTATTGTTGTCTTAATCATCTGATTGTAAATCTAGGGTTCATCGCGTTAATAATTGGGGATGAAACTGGTTTTCACTATTGTATTTATTTAATTAGAAACCAGAATCATCACAACCACCGGCCTAGGCCAGGTGGTTGTGACTCTGACCCTCCACAGAGGTCACCCGGGTTCGAGTCCCGGCTCTGACCGGGTTTTTGGTATTCTTTTCTTTTCTTTTCTTTTTAGCAAACAATTAATTATATATATATATTAATCCTTTTAATCATTTAAATTCTTTTTAAAATACCAAAACTATTTTATAAATTCTAAAAAAATTATATTTGTTTAATCTGATATAAAAGTGTTATTTACAATTTTTATTTTTCAGAAATTCTTTTATTTAGTATTTATAATAATTAAATCATTTTTATACTATTATAATTATAAAAATCCATTATTATATCAAAACAGTTTTATTAAATTTCCCAAAATTTATCCTGACTTTTTATAAAGTCAACCTTTACTGAAATAATTTTTAAATCAGTAAAATCATTTATTTTATATTTTTAAACAATTTTTGTTAGATTTAATCATAATTAATTCATAATAAATCCAATTTTCATCATTTTTGCACCAAAATTTTATACAAATTATTTTTAATCATTTAGAACAGAAATATGATTTTTAAAATAAGATTTCTTTAATTTTAGTATTTTTGATTATTAAAGTTAATAATCGGCTAATTATAAATAAATAGATTTAAAAATCTATTTTAAATGAAATAATTTTATAAAAATTATTTTATTGCTTCAAACACTTTAATGTGCTCATTCAAAATTCAAACTTTATAAAAAGACTATTTTTCATTAATTATCCAATTTTCTTTATTTAATTAACATTTTTAAATTAAATTTAACAATTGATTATCCCCAAATCGAAACCCTAGGATACACATATTAGTTATTAGACTTAGACTTATTATATATTACCTCATTATAGGGTAATATTTGGAATCACTTTGGGCAACACAATTATCATATCTTTTCAACAAGTTAACATTTGCTAAGGTGAGTTTACATAGCCCCTTTTATTTATCACCATTTTTGGGGTGAAACATGTTATAACATTTTCATTGCAATTCAATCATCAATGTGTCTATGTGTTTTCTATGTTGCATATTGTCTTGAGCATGATTAGAGTAAGCACCATTCTAGCATAATCATTAACATTGATCAGCCGACGGTATACATTGATAGATCTATTGGACTGACAATCCCACCCGGATACGTGCCTCCTACAAAGGTTACGTGGGTGTTTGTTATCGCATAACATATTCATTGGGACCATAAGTGTATGGTATGTATCATTTTATAACAGTCAGCAGGGTTGATTATGCACTCGATTTATTTCTAATATGTTCTCACATATGGGCTAGATTAACATGACACATGAATTGCATAACATTTTATTCATTTATCATCAAAAACCTATGTAATTCTCACCAACTTATGTTGACCCAAAATACTTTCAAAATTAACATGTTTCAGGTAACAATGAAGCTGAGGCTTGAGTTAGCATGAGGATTTATCTTGAAGTTTATTTGAAGTTTTTGAAGTTATTATTTGATGTTATGTATTTGAATTCTTAGACATTATGTCACATTTTGGATATTTATGTTTGAATAAATTATTTAAAATTTATGTTATACCATGTGCTACTGAAAACAATCATCAATACGTGGCACCCCGATGTTTCCGCCATCGGTTGGGGTGTTACAAATAACAACTTCAAATATTAAAATAAAGCACAACATACCTTTTGACGATCACTTTTAAAGGTGAAATTAGCATTACGAGGCAAATCCAAATCATCAGCCAAGTACTCAAGAAACCAACTCCGACTAGAGGTAGTCTGAGCTTCTACCACTGCATATGCAAGTGGGTAAATCCCATTGTTTGCATATACTGCAACTACTGTTAGTATTTTTCCAGGGAAAGGTCCTTTCAAAAAACACCCATCAAGACCAAGTAAATCCCTACTAGCCAGTTTAACCCAGCCTTCAAAGGCCCCAAACATATATATATTCTCTTTAGCTGCCTAGTTGGACTGCTAGGGTTGCATTCGGGTTCAACTTCTAACTTCACAATAGTACCTGGATTAGATCTTATCAGCTCCTCATATTACTGTCTTAGATGTGTATATTGTTCCTGGTAATCACCTTGCACCTTCTTCAATGCTTTTGCCCTTGCCCTAAACATTTGGTGCATAGTAACTTGAACTTGATGCTTCCTTTGAACTGTATCTACAAGGGCCCTCAAAGATGTTTCAGGACTAACTTGAATAGTTGGTTCAATCTCCTTTGCTAACCAACGCACTGTGCATAGATTTACCTTCCTTGTTTGCAAGCATACATGTTCACTCAGAAATGTCTTTACAGCCCATGTGCCTTGCCCTTTATCTTTAGAAATGTGTAAAGCCCAAGGACAATCAGGAATCTTATCCTTCTTTTGAGAACTTTGTCCACTTGAGCTACCTTAGGCCCCACCACCTTTACTTTTTTTACCTACACTACCTACTTCCTTATCATTTACTCCACTCTTTATTCCTTCACCACTTGAAGTGGAACTTACTAATTTACCCTTACCCTTAAAATTATTGTCTTCTTGAACTCCACCACCACCAAGTTTTGGAATTGTTCCATGACAAACCACCCTAAACCTTACCTTATCATTTCTTGTAATAAACAACTGCCTCCTTGAACTAATTGCATATTGGTTCACCATTTTCTTTATCACAGCTCTATCAGGAAAGGTTTGGGTAACAAAAACGGGGCAATCATCATTTCCCTTAAACTTTTTCTTCTTCTTCCTTATACTCTTAACAGACCTATCCCTAACAGTTGTCTCCTCATCACTTAGACTAACAAAGTTATCCAAGTCAAAGTCATCATCTTGTAAGTTTACATTATCCCTACCTTCATCAGTATCACTGACATCAAAGTCTACAGTAGCCCTAAACTCATACAAGTCTAGATCAATATCATCATCCATATGCTTCTCATCTACAATGAAATCAGGATCCTCATCACTACCCTTTAACTTTGAACCATCATCTAATTCACCCTCATCACTAATCTTTTCCTTTGAACCACAATCCTCTTCACCCTCATCACTACCCTCAGAACTTTCATCAGCATCTTCTTCTTTCTCCTTATAATCCGAATCTTCACTGTCTTCAACATCATTGAACTCATCATCAATGATTTCTACATCAGAATTCTCACAACCCTCATCAGAATTTACATGTTCACCTAAGTCAGGAATGCCATTGAAGTGCTCAATATAAACCTCAATTACCTTATTCTCTTGAACATACTTAAGCATCCTAAGCACATCACTATCCTTAAGCAACGGCCTTAAACCAAATTCAAAGTCTTCTCCTGGTATCCTAAAATTATATCTTACCCCATCTAAGTCATCTTATTTATAACCCAGAGTTATCAGCATGTCATTAACAATTATGAAAGAAAACATATTAGCATTAACATAGTCAACATAAGAGACTTTACCCTTGTATCCTATTTCCGGAGTATCAAGCAGTTTACCACTATGATGAAACTCTATTGTGAAGGAATCCGGATCATCAACTAAAAAACACATCAAAACATACCAAAATGCAACTTTAATATTTAACATTAGCATATAATTTAACCAAAACAGGGGTTCAAGTTAGGGCTCGTATAATGACTTACCATACTCGATGTTAGGTTCAAAATCTGACCCAGGTTCTCGAAGTATCCACATTGTAGATCAATCGTCACTGATGATTAGATGATTTGTTGTAATCGTGTGTTTGTGTGAAGGTTTGGTGTTGTGTTATTGTTAGGGTTTATAAGTGTTTATAACGTTTTAATCCAGATTTTAAAAAGGGGTGAGAAAGATAGGGTTAAAAAATTTTTGGTGTGTATGGACAAAAATGCCCCTAACCTAACTGGGGTTTTTTAACTGGGTTAGTGCTGATGACTAAAATGGCAAAGAAATGAAACCACAGGGACACAAATGTAATAAAAAAAAGATTTGGATGAAAGTGGCAATTTTTGACAAACCTCAAGGACTAAATTGGCAATTAACTTAAACTAGAAAGTTACCTCAATGTCGCCTATGTGTTGGATCACATTGTAGAAGAGCCAAACAAGGAAAACATTCCAACCAGTGTCAACTATAAATCTGTTCCATTCCTGGTGTTGTTTGAGAATCACAACCTTGATGTTGTGACACCGGAGAGTTCAGATAAGTCTAATTCCACATCAGAAAGCGAATCAAACACCTCTAGTGTGGGTGATCCAAATTCTGATGTGAGACCGGTACTGGGAGTGAATGATGATAATGTTGTTGACGAATCTGATTCTGAGGAAGATGAACCGAAAATGAATGCTGATATTCCTCCAAAAATCACATTCAGTGCGATCTGGCACCTAAGGTTCAACTTGTGAAAACGTTTTAGGATCATGTATACGAACCGTGCCTCACGAATACCAACCGTAGGGTGCGGAATCTCCTCCGGTTGTGCAAACCGAGTCAGATATAATAAGTAAAGATTGTGATGAAAACAGAATACGAAACACCGAGCAATTTCCATAACTTTATTCGTGTACTAGATCAATTATAGAATATTACATATCGAAACCTAGACCTAATACAGAGACTTTCTCAAACTGGGGATAAGCTCAAATGATCAACAACTCTAACTAATAACTAACTTATCCCCAATATATAGGCAAACTCATTTAACCTCTCGAAGGTTCGAATGAGTCCCTTCGACCTTCTGTTGGTTCGAATGAAAACTTCTTGTTTTCATTCGACCTCACGATGTTCCTAATTAGTATTATTTTGTTCCTTCGACGTACGGTACCGGATCACTAGCTGGGGACATACACGAATAGTGCACTTACAATCTCCCCCTTAGACCTAGCTATTGATGTACTAATCTAGAAAGTTATCAATTCTTCAAATCTTGCATTCATCATCTTGGAACACTTGAAAACTTTCCTTTTCTTATAAGCCTGTGTTGAGGCTTCATCAAATCTCGTCTATCTCTGTAGTAAGCTTCGAAATCTTAGACAGACTCAAGAAATCTTGGCTTTATCATTTGGTGATCCAAATATGAAGACAGAGAACACTCTTGGAATTTCTTCACTTCCATGATATCACTTATCATATCATTTACAACTTCTGACTGGTTTTCGTTGTTCTGGTGATCTTGATGTTCAGGTTTGGGTCTTGTTCAAACTACACACTTTGTAGATAAATCTAGAAAAGTGCACATGTTGTGTTTGATTCTTGCAGAAAAATTTACTAAAAACTGCACAAACTACAACCGGCATTAGACACGACAAATATCTCGGAAGTAATCTTTACATCCAATTTGACCCTCAATATTTCTCCCCCTGAACTATTAAACATTTTCAATACGCACCAGAAACTTGAAAATTTGCAATCTGTTTTCCCTTTTTCAAGTCTTGAGTATCTGAACGTTCACATTAAGTATCCCAACATCGCCTATCGAAAATAAGATAGAAATGTAAAACTTTTGGATTTTCTAAAGTTTATGCTAAAACACACCAAAAACTCTTTTTGAATTTTCTTAAATTGCATGAAAGTAAACTAAACATATTTTTGCGAATTTTCCGGTAAGAGGATCATATCAGTATTGGAACAGTTAGTAAAAAATATACTTGACCAATTTTCTGCTTTTGTCATTGAGCATCCTACAACCATTACCGGTATGTTTGTCCACTTAAACCAAAAATCATCATTCATTGTTCAGCACTTCAGATACATTAAGGTAATATTAGATACTGAAAAATCTATGGTCCCCGCACATGCAACACATTCCCGTATCAAGACTTGCGCAAAGCTTCATCGTAACGCGAGATTATATCGTAGTTATCTATAAGTTACAAGGTATGAGGCACAGCAGTGATAGATCAGCAAATTAATGCTTCAAAGCGACTTATGCACTCAACCAGGGTCAGGACTAATATCATACATGATTTTCATCATAGTATTGATACGATGCATTAGATAATCTTTTATTATCATCACACATATTAAGTTCCTCATTCGGTAACTTAAGGTTTTGGCTTTATTAGCACTTTTAATAAGATACCCTGACTGAATCTAGGTCTGTAAATCAATACAGCAGAAGATCAGTCAGGCCACCCCCAGATAACTTTCAATATAACGACCTGAAACCTCTGATTTTGGCAATCTATCAAACGAAATTTCGGTACTAAGACAATATGCCAACGAGACGTTGATCCACATGATTATCAGTTATTACTTTTAGGTTTATATCACCATGCTGAACTTTAAACTTTGATTTCAAGCCTACCAATATGTAATTGTAGTGGCTACTCAATGTTTATTAATTCATTTTGTTTTCAGAGTACTCTGACAGTCCACTGATGTACTATCATCTCCTCTTTTTCTTCAGGAAAACTCATTTTCTAATACTTTCAAGTTTTAATTTTGATTTTTCTGAAATGTTTAAACTTTATGAAGAGGTTTACTCATTGTTCTGCAAAAACCATTTTCTCACTCAGATTACTTGACTCACTGTAATCTTTCAGTTAGAAAAACCATTGACAAAGATAAGAGAGTTTAGAATAAACCGTAATGTTGTATCTGTTGTTAAACTCCAAGACCTGAGAGCAATTGCATGAGATTGCAACATTTTTCGGCTTCATAGGTAGGAAAAACGAGAAACTGTCACACCCTCAAATCCACTTGCGGAGTTTTACCGCGAGGCGCATGACAAACCAGGATCCAAGTCAACGATCACAATAAACAAGTCTAAATGAACATATGCAATTTCAAAAACATAGTTTAAAATTCCCAAATACAGCGGAAGCTTATTCTCAAAACATAATCCAAACGTAAACCAAATTATTCAATGTTTGAAAACCATGCAATCCTAACTAGACGCCGTGCAGACGCGTGCGCCCTAGTTCCATTGTGCTACCTTAGCGACCTGAGAAAACATGTAAGAGTTTACGTCAGCACAAAAATGCTGGTGAGTTTACAGGTTTTGTAATCATAGTACCAAGTTCAACCTGTCCATACTATAACAATTTGCAAACCAAAGTACGCTAGCTAGGCGTATGTTTTGTTACATCTACGATTGGAAAACCATTTCTAACTCGTAACCCAGATGTCGTGCCCGAATAGTAAACCAGTTCCTGTTTGAGACAATATGCACTCGCCCGGCCCTCCAAGCCGACGAGCGGGGTTGGTCATTCCCAATAGATCTATTCACATTTCCCCGTTGTGCTAACCCGCACATTCATGGTTTCCCCCGGGACTTCCAAAGATCGTATAGTAAACCATAGAAACCCATAGTATGACAGTTGTTACCAAAACATAAGTTTAACACATGTTTTCTCCCCCAAAAAGTGAAACCAGTTAAAAGAGGGGCCGTAAACTCACCTTAGGTTGCGTTACTTCGAAACACGAATAATATCAGCAAGCTATGCTAGCCCCGTAAAGCGGCGACCTAACATATGACAGTTACAAGTACTTAGACTAATAACCCGTAGGTTAGTTAGTCCCTAGATGTCCAGACCATAACCAAGTTCGTTTGAAAACACCGTGACTGTTAAATTAACCCAAAGTACAAGACTCGACATCCCATTGGTGACCCGAGACTCCCCGTGTTATACTTGTACTCACAAACATACAATCATGCAATACACACTTAACATACGTTAAAGTCCAACAAGTTATAGCACGTAGTTCAAGTATCACATAAATAAGTCCAAACACATGTTACCAAGTTATTAGATATGTTACGGGGTTCCTAGCATGTTCCTAGGTGTCAAATCGGGTCCCGAAACGCTATATTACACTTACAGCAGCAGTACAGGCGATTAGGAAAAGCCAACTAGTGATTACGTGGGTCAACAGGCATTTAGGAATGCTAATCGCCTATACTATAGGCGATTAGGGCTATCTGGTATGAAATTTATGAGTTTATAGGCGATTACGTCGTAAAGCATGCAATTCAGGGCTTAACTAGCATTTAGGATCGTAAATGCATGAAGTAAAGGGGAATAGGCTCCTATTCGCCTATACTATAGGCGATTAGGGCTCCTCATCAGGAGAATAGCCTCCTAATCGCCTATAGTATAGGGGATTAGGGTTCCTATTCGCCTATAGCACAGCTGTTCCGGTTTCTCGCGCGTTTAGCACTCCAAATCCAATCCAGAACGTGTGTAAACATCAAATATCAATCAAACAACTATATCAAACATATTTCAATCAAAATCCTTAGCTTAACCTCGTTCTATCAGCCCTGCATGCAACCATGTAACCCAAACACAATACACATAGCATGAAACATCACATTAACATGCATAACCGTAACCCTAATGAACAATTACTCAGATTTCATCAACATGCTATTATTATTAATCTGTAACTACCTTAATATTATGTTATCAATCCATCTTGAATCATAAAAACCCTATCTTTCAATCATAAACACACATACAACATGCATAACAGTTAGAATCCAATTAACAACGATTATTAATGAATTTCAGAAGACACATTCGTTTATAAACAGGTCTGGACCATTAGGGATTTAATAAAAACGTTATTAAAGATTGCATGAATGAAAACCACACCTTAGATTTGTAATAGATTGATGTAATAGGCTTGAAATCTTGTGTTTTGATCCAAAATCGTGTTCCAGAGGTTGTGTGGGTGTTGGGGCGAGTTGTGGGACGACTAGGGTTATTAATATGAAGTTTATGAGGTCAAGTATTGTATTTATAGGCGTTTTTAGTCGTCCAGCACGTTATAGGCGATTACGCAGCAGCATCAGGCGAATAGGGATCTTATTCGCCCCTAGTATAGGCGAATAGGGCCTATTCGCCCCTATTGGGACCCTACTCGCCTACCCTATAGGCGAATACAACTCCTATTCGCCTATAGGGTCTGGTTCAGCATGTTTGGTGCGTTAAACTCCGTTTTAACATATGTTAACACATTTTCACATACCGACAAGTCACATAATGATTGTAAACACATAATACTTGCAAACAAACACATTCACACTCGTTCACCAATTCCCGGGACTCGAGACTTGTATATTCCCTGTGCTCTGACGATTCTACGAATCGTCACCCTTTGTACACTTGGTTAAGGACTGACATCTAATGAGCCTTTAGACTGACATCCAATGGTCCTCTATACTAAACTAACAGTTCCTGAACCATAACACGACTTAACTAACCCAGTTAAGTATAATATACGCGTGACTCGCTAAGGTAGACTTTAGTTTAGACAACGTTGTTAACCTGAATTTGCCGGGTGTCACAGAAACACTCTCCTCTTTGTTGAGTTCATTTTTTCCTTTTTCAATCTAACTTTCTTGACATTTACTTCTCCAATATATAGCAAAAACTTAATCTCCTCTTCATATAACAAAATCAAGTATATGAGGAAAATCAAGTCTGTCGGTGTATACAGATGCTCCAGTATCAACTATCAAAGAATAGTTAGCATGTCTGTCTGGAACAACCTACACACTTGTTAAACAATTAGTAGGAGAGAGGAACCCATCCCTTCACAGTGATGAGTCGTCCAAGGTCGTAAATACTATTGAAAAAAAACACAATGAATACTTTTGAAAAAAAGTCAAAAACCTAGTTGCGTAAAACACAATGGACGACATAATAATGACACAATGAACAGAAGACTAAAACACAATGAATACTTTTGAAAAAAAAAAGTTGAAAACCCAGTTTCGTAAGACGCAATGGAGATAACGTAAAACAGAATGGGTATCAATTAAATATGCAATGAACAATAGGGTATAAAACACAATGAACAGTCTAATAAAACACAATGAACGATATACTAAAGACACAATGAATAATAGACTTAAACACAATGAACAACATAATAAAACACGATGTACACCCAGATACAAAACTCATTTGCGTAAAACACAATGAAAAGCATAATAAAACACAGTGGACAAAGTTAATTCATGTATAGACTAAAAAAAATATAAATAACATATTTATAAAGCACACGTGCATACTATAACACAATGAACGAACAGAAGACACAACGGAGAAGAAAACCCATTTAACACGAATTTCTTTTTTTCAATTTTAATGTAGCAATGTGGTACTCATATTAAAGATAAAAAACGCTCGTTAATACGGTGAAATATTTTTGAAAGAAAATCGTATGAAAAACTTATAGACGTTTTAAAATGATGGAGGAATTGACATGTGCATTGCATGTGGAGAGAGAAAGTCAACATATGTGGTTTTTCTTTTATGTCCTTCCTCTAATTTATTATTTTTTTTTCAAACAAACTAATCTCAACCCTTCAAATATATGATCAATAGATCACAATTCTTCTTACCCTTCCTAGAAAAAGTGTCTTGTGTATTTGATTCTAACCCTTAGTTATAATAGCCAAAATTGGTAAAATGAAGTGAGATAACCAGTATCCGATCGCCTAACATATATCTTTATATATTTTGATCTCTCACATCATGTACACATAACACATGAAAATAGTAGGCCTTTCTTAATCGTTCTTTTTTTCTTTTTTTTTTTTTTTTTTGAAAATTAACTTTCATTTACAAAACAACACCTCCCTATCTTTAAGACGGAGAAAGAAAGAAACTACAAACAACCGACTTACATAATGTCAAAGTTACACCACTTTTTTTTTCCATTTTCTATATAGAAAATATGATGCGTGGAAACCTTCACTCCATAAAAAGATCCACTCGGTCAGCAAACCTTTCCGTATTAATGATTACTGATAAATAAATAAAGAGATAACGTGTGTTCTCATAGAATAAGACATTTTCTTATTAGTTAAGACCTAAAAACATCAAATAGTTATAATTATCATTTGTGGGTTGCTAATAAGGTTACAATCCATGTCGGGTTTGAATTAAGCTCTATCTAAACAATCGTAACTTTTCTTACCTATTCATCAAAACAATTAGGTTGTAATCGGGTCGTAAATGAGGGAGTGGGATTCAAACAAGTTGCAAATAATTAGGCCATAAACGGGTGATACCAACACTAACGACTAGTAATTTTTTTTGTTTTGTTTTATTTATAAACAGTATGAGAGATCGACCTATATATTTGTGACATGTACCAAACACAAAAAATTATAACTTGGATAAGACAGGTCATATCATTTACTACCCAAGCTCTTCCAAACTCGAACCTATACTTGATTAATTTCATATTTGATACGTATCATATCAAGTATCACCACACTATGTCATAGAACTTAAACTCTAAAAATGAATTTGATCATATAACGTATGTTGGCCATACATATATGAGAAGTTGCTTGTTTTAATTTTCGATCATAAATATAAGAATGATGACACGACTGACAACATGTGGTAACAAAGAAACAAATCAAAAATGGGGTGCTAAATAAACTTTCACCATTGCCTTTTTGCACTTAATTATGGGGACAATTAAATTCGTTGGAGATCAATTATTTTAGACAAAATCAAAATTTGGGTGCCGCATTCATATGTAACTTTCCCTTTTTCGCATTTAATTAATAAGAAATCAATTTTTACATAATGGAGTAGTCAAATGGAGTAGTCTATATGCTATTAATCCATAGTAATGTTCTGTCTTTTTAATGAGAAACTAATGTACTATTAAATTTATATTTATACTACCTAAAACGACGATAATTTTTCAAAAAAAAAAAAGAAACTCTAATAAACAAAATACAGTTGTGCCACTTGTCAATAGATTAATTCAACTTTAATTTTATTCATCCTCTCGTTAGGAAAGAGTCAGGTAATAATGTATATCCTTTTAACTAGCTTTTATCCTGGGAGCGTCCCGGGATTGAAAAATATAACCATCCTAATAATACTAATACTAATAATAATAATTGTTACTCTTATAATTAAATAAATAAAAAAATAACCTTGCTATATGGTGACACCATGTGTCATGTGACACCCGGCAATTTCCGGTAACTAACTTTTGAAAACTTAGTAAGTCTACCTTAGCGAGTCGCGCATACATTACACATAACAAGGTCGGTCGAGTCGAGTCGCACATCATTAGGGTTTTAACATACGCAAGTCTCGGGTCCCGGGAATTGGTGATCGGGCGGGAACGTGTTATTTATCATGCATTATATGTTGGTAATCATTATGTGACTTGTCGGTATGTGGAAACGTGTTTACATATGTTAAAATAGGGTTTAACGCGCCAAAAACCCGGACACATGGGCTATAGGCGATTAGGCTATGTGTGATAGCCTAATCGCCAGTTTGATAGGCGAGTAGGGAGGAGCTAGGGGCGAATAGGAGGCTATTCGCATGAAGCTTCATGCGAATAGCAGTCCTAATCGCCTGAAGCTGCTGCGTACTCGCCTGAACTGCTCAGAACGATTAAAAACGCCTATAAATACCACCCTTGACCCCCAAAACATCATTTATGCTACCCTAGCCGTCCCATAACCTATCTCAACCCACAAACACCCTCTGGAACCTATTTTTACATCAAAACAACCATTTCCATGCTTATTCCATCATCTCCTCTTGAATACAAGGTGTGTTCTTCAAACCCAAACCTTTAAATGATTATATTTTACTCCCTAAAAGTCCAGACCTGACTTATAAATGTTTTTGTCTTTGAAAATCCATTTAAAACCATTTTTAAACAAACCCACACCTTTACATGTTTTATATGTGTTATATGTGATTAAAGATAGAATTTTAGGACTGAATCATGGTTGGTTTTGTGTTATTATGATGTTTATGGCTGTTACAAGTTAGTATGATGATGTCCTAGGAGTTTGAATGGTTTTGGTTGTGTATAAGACAGGTCATATCATTTACTACCCAAGCTCTTCCAAACTCGAACTTATACTTGATTAATTTCATATTTGATACGTATCATATCAAGTATCACCACACTATGTCATAGAACTTAAACTTTAAAAATGAATTTGATCATATAACGTATGTTGGCCATACATATATCAGAAGCTGCTTGTTTTAATTTTTGACCATAAAAATAAGAATAATGACACGACTGACAACTTGTGGTAACAAAGAAACAAATCAAAAATGGAGTGCTAAATAAACTCTCACCATTGCCTTTTTGCATTTAATTATGAGGACAATTAAATTTGGAGACCAATTATTTCAGAACAAATCAAAATTTGAGTGCCGTGTTCACATGTAACTTTCCCTTTTTCGCATTTAAATATTTAATTAATAAGAAATCAATTTTCACACATAATGGAGTAGGGGTGTACAAAATGCTCGCGGCTCGCAACTCATTCGAAAAAGCTCGTTTCGTTATCGAGCCGAGCCGAGCTGGCTCGATTTGTAATCGAGCCGAGCTCGAGCTAGGGGTCTTGGCTCGTGGCTTGGCCGATGGCTCGGCTCGGTGGCTCGGTTCGTGGCTTGATAAACATCAATTATATACTTAATAATATTTTGAATTAATCAATAAAATATGAAAAATAACAGAACAAAAACACAAATTATACAAATAATACTTTTAGTATGTCTTTAATTCATTAAAATATTAAAAAAATAAAAAATACATACATAATTTTATTTTTATTTTTTTGTTTTGTATATTATAAATATTTTAAAAAAAAATAACGAGCTGGCTCAAACCAGCTCGAGCTCGGCTCGAACATTTACGAGCCGAGCTCAAGCTCGGCTTTTTAGCTCGACCAAAAAAACGAGTTGAGCCGAGCTGGCTCGATTTGTGTTCGAGTCGAGCTCGAGCTTAGACTGGCTCGGCTCGACTCGACTCGATTACACCCCTATAATGGAGTAGTCGAATGGAGTAGTCTATATGCTATTAAATCCAATAGTAACCTTCTATCTATATCTATGCTATATTATAAAACATGAGGCAATGATATTAACTAAATTTAAGTAATTACAATATATAATCCATATGGTACAATGCCCTAATGAAATTAGTAAGAGGACAAAATAGTATTTTTATATGCATATTAAATTGTTCATGAAATAGATGTAAATGAATAATGCATGTAGTAAATTAAAGGGAAGTCCACAGGTTTTCTACCAATTGTTATAATATATATATATATATATATATATATATATATATATATATATATATATATATATATATAGGGTCAAGATCCTGTACAAAGTGTGTTTTGTGTGAGAAGTGTGAGAAGGTGTTTTGGCCATTAGATCATTTTAATATATGGTGTGGATTAATTGAGTGGCATTTTGGTAATTAGTGTTATATGATTAATAATAAATTAGATGGCTTAGGGTATTAAGGTAAAATTGTCACCCACATTTAATTGATAAATTAAATTTAATCCCTCATTTTAGGATCTTCCCCTTTTTACTCTCTCTCTCTCTCTCTCTCTCTCTCTCTCTCTCTCTCTCTCTCTCTCTCTCTCTCTCTCTCTCTCTCTCTCTCTCTCTCTTCCCCACAATTCTCAATTTCCCCTGTTGTCATTCAGAATACTCATTCCTCTCCATTTTGGCCGTCACTATCCTTCCAAAATCAAGATCATTGGGAGTTTCAAAAGATTCTCTTTTTTTTTGTTTTTTTTTAAAGGCTCGAAGATTCTTGTAATGTTCCAATATTCTAGCACTTTGGTCAAATATTAGGTCGATAATTGGCCATATATATTTACTTTTAGTTCGTCAAAATTTTATATACAGGTGATGTTCAAAATTTTATATACAGGTGTGTTTTATGTTTATATACAGGTGATGTTCAAAATTTTAGTGTTTTTTTTAATTTAAAACACATTTTAAATGTATGTATAGTTGTTTTTAAAGTACATTCTAGTGTGTTTTTTTAATATGTTACTGATTGTGTATGATGAAGATAAAACACACTGAATTATGAAGAACATGGTGATAAAACACACGGGACTGTTTAAAACACAAAGTTGAGAATATGGTGATAAAACACACTGTTATGGTTTTATGGGTTAATGGGTTTATGTTACTCTAATGGGGTTAAAACACAACAGGTAACGTATTTGATTTGGTGTTAAAACACACAAGGTTAATGAGACATAGGGTTTGACTGATTTATAAAACACATATTATACATAAAACACAACAGCAAGAACGCAAAACACAACAACAAGAATTTTCGAGAATTGATGTTGAATAATACATGCATGATGAATACAATGCTGGAATGATTTTATAATAATTGAGCATGATTTGTTGAGAGTCATAATAATATTCCTAAAAATTCTCCAAATTAATTACAAAACATTATTATCAAATGTATCTCTAAAAATAAGATTATGATGCAATTTACCTTGATGCCCCTCTAGTAAATATTCTTGGCTGCCACATGTCACCACCTCATTGCTTCTCACCATTCTCACAAAAACTTGGTTTTGTATAGGAACCTAACCCTATATATATATATATATATATATATATATATAATTACCGATCCCTACCGATTGTGTTATTGTAGTATGACACGAACCACAACGAAAAACCAAACGATCTATAACGCTAACCGTTGCATAATAACAAAGTTGGTTATGGTTAAGTGAGGTTTATAATGATAATAAACACTCAATAGTAATGACGATAAATACTCAACATTTTCTAAACTGATATAACACTAGTTTGTAACATTATCAAACTTTGTTTTGTTAGGATGAAGGCGTTGTTCTAGAAGTATGTATTGGGTAGTGTATGACATTTAGTGTGTTACGTGGTAATAATTAGTGGTAGTAGCAGCAATGTTTTTTTACGGGTAAGTCTCAAAGTTAGTATACATATGGGGTGAGTTTTGAGAGTGAGGCACTGTATGTACAACAACCATAGCATAAGGGTAATTTGGGGAAGGTTTATATGACATTTGAGGTTTAAAGCATGTGGCTTTTAATCTTCTATCTTAACTTTGCCATGTTGGACATCTTTGCCCTTTACTCCCTCTTTATAATGTAGTAGAGATTAATCTTGAAGTTCTTTTCATAATTTGTATGTATAAAAAATATGAATTAAAATAAAATACAAGTTTATACTTGGAGTAATATTTTGTTAAGAAATTATATATATAATTTTCATTGAAATCTATAAATGTAATCCTAAAGAATTTAAAAAGACTAGCAAGTAAATATCAAAATAACGTATATGAGTTATAAACTTATTAATTATGAGGTTAAAACTTCTGGACTTTATAAAACCAAAATCCCAAATAAATAAATAATATAACCTTTCATATACCTGTACATAATTAGTCTTAAATAGTCAGATTTTTTCAATCCTAAATTGTGACGTCAAACAAAGGGAAGAAAAAACAATTATAGATTGTTGTTTAATTCCCTATAAGTTTCATCATCCGTTGTCTCATGGTATTTCCACAACCACCTCCCATGGATTATCAAATCCTTAAAATATTAGTAGCTACCTACGGAAAAACCAAAGTTATACTAGACTTCCAAACCATCAAATTCCGTTGTGTGCCACCTCAAAGACTTGTCGATAGCCGCAATTGTTTTCTAGGTGCAAAAAAATAGAGTTGCGTCTGATTTTATTTGAGTCTCAAAGAAGTAATTTTGTTTGATGTTAAAGGGATGTATAATTTCTAACTTTTTTCTTTACTTGTAAATGTCATGGTATAGTAGAGTGCAGATAGTTTTCATCTACTTGATTTGATAAGACAAGCCTTAGGATTGGTAATCTAATGTCTATTATAGAGAGAAAATTTCAGTAGCAACTATAACATGTTTATTACCATGTAAATCTTAGTTTTTTTTATCATATGAACATAAGTTGTAGAAATCTTAAATATTTTGTAAAAATAAAGCTTTTGGAAAATTTAGAAATTTCAAAAATTTAAAGATATCTTTTATTTGAATATGATAACAAAATCCCCCATATTGCCTATCCACATTAGATTTAAATAAATATTATCATGAAATTTGATTATGATAACAATATCCTTATACATCAATAACATCTTTGAATAAAAGTTATTTACGAGGTTGTGTACATAAATATAAATGACATGTAGGTTATATAACGACCTCCCATGGCATCCCCACTTACATATTTTTATGTTCTTGATATTAAAGAGCATCAAGAATGATTTGAACTCCATGTTGGGGTTTCACCATGAAAACTTGAACAGGAGAATGCACATAATTTGTTGAGAGTTTAAACTTAAATCTTTGTAGAATAATGGCAAGTGCAGTCTTAGCTTCCACGAGTGCAAAATTTAAACCCACGCAGGCTCGTGGTCCGAACCCAAATGGCAAGAATGCTGCTGGTGTGTTGTTTGTGGCTTTAGTTATGCCCCCTTCAAACCTATCTGGCTTGAACAGATGGACATCAATTCCCCATACTTCATGGTCATGGTAAACTGCTAAAGGATAGATGTATAACTCCATGTTTGGAGGGAGGGTCATGTCTCCTAACCGAACTTTCATCTTGACTTTCCTTTTTAGTGCAGGAACCGGCAGGTATAATCTTAAAGATTCATTAACGATCATGTTTATCTAAAAGAACATCAAAAGCAAAGAAGATGCACAAGCAGATAATCATAAAAATGATGTTTTCATGACCAGACCATTCGACGAAACAGCCGCCTTATCATAACACTGGTTGGACCACTTATAAAAACTGGATGACTCCATATATAATTTAAAAATCAAACATATAAATTTCAAACGAAATGGAAATAAAAATAACAATACTTTATTTTTGTGTGGATTTACAATATGAATACAGCTGAAGTCTTAAATAAATAAAAATAGAATTTAAACTTTTAAGTAGTTAATAGATCAATAATGATATTTTTAAAGGAAAAAGAACTTGAAATCCGACCTAACTGGTTAAAATACACACAACCGGACCAGACCAATTATGTGCCCGGATCCAATCTAGACTGGAACAGGCTGCTCCAGTCCGGTTTTGAGAACACTGATAAGATCCGCATAAACGATTGTCTGTAATGCTTGTTAGATATATAATGGCAGAGAAATAAATTAAATCAAGTTACTACTTGGTGTGCTACATATCCGTCTTACATATCTATATCGCAGTTAAAACAATATGTACTAGGCGAGTAGGCGGTTTAGTTCTTTGAAAAAGCCTCCTGATTAATAAAGAGTTATTGTTGTTACCGTATTGAATCTTGTGATTGAATCTTGATTAGGCTTTGTACTCCCCAAGACCTCCAACACTTCTTTTCAAGCTTTTTCTTGCCATTCGGGATAAGTTGCTAAAAGAAAAACAGTCCATCCAAGTAAAGATGCAGTAGTTTCATGTCCTGCAAAATAAAAGGTTTTGCACTCGTCAACCACATCGTCAATAGAGATTCTTTTCATGTTATCTTCATCACGAGAAGCGACAAGCAATTCTCCGAGATAATCATTTATGCCCGTGTCAATGCGCCCTTCTTCATCTCTTTTTCTTCTGATCTGAAGAATGCAATCTTTGATGCCTTGTTCGAGTTTCTCCGACTCTATGTCATCATCACTCTTAATCAACTCACTACACTAGCAAATGCATTAGATTAGCTTAATGATCAGTGTAAGGAGACTAATTTGTTTAAGAGATTAACTGATGAACCTGTTGTTGGATATTTTAGTGTAATTAGATTGACTGTTTGACCAATATGTTCATAATAATACATCATATAGGTATGGTGGTGCGGAGTGCACGCCTATTTGAATTTATTATGAACTCAAGGGCTAAGCCCCTAAGGAACGGGATGCCAAGGGCAGCGCCCCTGGGAGCAGGGTCCAAGGGGCGGCAGCCCCTGGCGGGGTTCCCTTAAAATTGTTGTGGTAAAAATGTCTCAGAATATTAATTTTCAGAAATAGAAGGACTATTTTGGCAATTTTGAAACCCTTGGAAAAACTGCCTAAAAGGCAGTTAATGGCCCAATTGTTTCATTACGTTTTCTTCTTCTTGGTCAAAATTCTCTGGTTCTTCAAAATCTCAATCACAACATACAGAAAATTCTCAATATCTGATTGTATCTGATTGAATATTCGATAGAACCGTCGAATTAATTCAATCTAAAAGCAATCACGTGTCTTTAGAGATTTCTGTTATCCGTTTTTGTTCATTTGTTACGGTTATTCCCCAACACCTGATGCCCGTAAGCCGAATCTTATGTGAGTTTCTTGAAACATTAAGTGTTAGCTTCAGCAACATGTCGAAAATTTTCTTCCCTTTTAAATAATTACTCCCGAACGCAGTTTTGGAAAAGACATCCGATGTTAATATTCTAAATTCTTGAAATACTTCAAGTTCTTTCCCATCGTGTTCTTTCAATCTTTGTAGCATTGTTTCGATGCTAGTAATCATTGCTGGGCTCATGCTCTAGAGATGCAAAACTTGTATCAAAATCGAATGTTTTTGTTCGTGTTTGTGAGATTGGCTAAGTTTGAGTTTACATGATTTGTCTAGAAAGAGTATCTTGATCACCTTTCGTTACAGGTGCCAAAACATAGAGTTATTAGATAACTGGGTAACGGGTCAAAATATAGTAACTTTTTTTAGGGTAAATAAAAAGGGATCAAGTTAACACAGTTTGACCTCTGTTTTATTTTCAAATCATTCTTTAACTGTTTAATTGTGAATTTGTGAAACTTCCCGGTTGGTATTTTTTTTTATTAAAAATAAAAGGATAAATTACATAAGGATGATAGGTATGTGGGCAACATGGATTGAAAGAACCCTTTGAAGACTCGTGCACTCGACGCCAAGACGGACAAATGTCATCTTCTGAGACATTCTTCGGTCCAACTTTTTTTTTAAAACAAGAAAGTCAAACAAGGATTCCATCAAAAATTAAGTAATTACAATATTTTAAACTTATGGTACAACAAGTTAATGAAGTTAGTATAGAGGTAAAGTTGTCTTTGTACATAAATATCAACTTGATAAATGAATTGAATTTAGAATTAAATAAAAAATTGAAGTGAAATATAAAGGTATTTCAAAGCATTAACAAGGTTTTAATGGCTTAGGTGAAAAAAGTAAGTTAAAAGGTTTTAACATAAATTTTTATCACTCAATTATGAGGTATTTCTAATGAAATGAAACCGATGTTGCTACTCTAATCGTTCATTTAAGACCATTTCTTTGAGCCTATAAAAGACAATCCACATTAAAAACTACTGGACACGAATTCTTCTCGTTCTCCTTCCATTATATTTTGTTGAGTTATATTTGCCGACATTGTTGTGGCAATCCTAAACTCAACCAAAACACCACCACTCGCCACTGGTCTTCTTTGTTGCCCAAGTGCGGAACCCTTGTTGCTAATATCATTGTTCTTTACTTGGTTAACCGGGGCGCAACCATGTAACCACCTTTACAATCGTTATCATCGCCCTCAAACATGATAGAACGTATAGTTAGTTGTTGCGCCACCTCGGATCAATATCCAACACTCGTATTCTTCAAGCTTCCTGTTTCGACTTGGTTGTTTGCGTAATAGGTAACAAAACCGTTTTTCTATTATTTTCATAAGATATATACACGCAGTACTCATTTGGCAAATTATTATATATCTGAAACTAATTGTTACTATTACTCCAGCAAATTGAAAATGACTATTGGGTGATATTGAGCAAACTTGAAAATAACTTATGTTTTAGGTATGACCTTTTCGACCAAAATATATATAGGTTTAGTTAATGTCAATACTTTCTTGAAATCATTTTATAATTTATAAGATTAAGCGACAATCATATAAATTATATGGCTTAATCTTATAAATAGCATTTTAATTTTAGAAACAAAGGATATTAAGTGAAGCTTAAATTTATAGTTGATCTAATTACTTTTGAGTTAGTAAACAAGATAATTGGATTATAGATCTACGTGTAAATTGGATTAAGTAACAAAAAATTGATAAATATATGTGTATAATTATATAGTTAAATTGATAATAATTATGTAATTAATTTAAATTAGTTTATCTGTTTACTTTATAACATACTAGCTCTTATCCCGGGAGCGTCCCGGGATTGAAAAATACAACAATTATAATAATACTAATACTAATAGTAATAATTATTACCTTTGTAATTAAATAAATAAAAAAATAACCTTGCTATAAGGTGACACCATGTGTTGCAGTGTTGCGCGATTCTTTCTCCTAGCTTCTCTTGATGAAGTATACCTATGCATCTTTAAAAGAGTAAAATTCCAATGAAAGCATGACGATTGAGCTGAATTTTAACATCGTAGATAAGAACCTGGTTTAAAAGAAAAAACATTATTAATGAATAACCTGAACACTTTGTGTTTTTTTTCCTGTATGAACGAAACACCACAAAAAATAGTTGTTTTTTTCTCTGTTTTTTATATAGAACTATGGTACTCGTTGAAAAGATAATAAAACGCTCGTTAATTTGGTGTAACTTTTTTCTTTAAAAAATATCGTATATAAAAAATATTAACGTTTAAAAATTATGGGAGGAAAATAAGAGAGAAAAATTTTAATTTGTTTTTAAATTCTTTTTTCCTAAAATAACTCAATTAAAATTTAGTAGATTAAGTTTTATATTATTATTTATTTATTTTTAATTTGCCACATGGCATGACACATGACACACTTAAGGAGGAGAATGTCTCCTTGAATGTCATGTCATTAAAATGGCTTTCTTAGGCCCCATTGAATAACACTTCATCAACATTCAATTCTTTTATTATAAGTTATAGATTATAGATTATAGATAGATTATAGATTAATAGTTTATAAAACAATAATTAAGTGTGTGTATTATATTCTTTTCAAAAAAAAAGTGTGTGTATTATATTTGTTAATTTTATAATTAGTTATTTGAAACCACCTATTGATTTCATGAAAACCGGCATACAGAGTACATAAATTAAGGTAAATAAATGATCCTTCATTCATCTAAACCATACTTTCAATCGAAGGCCAAAACCATTTGTAACAAACAAACGAATCAGTGTTTCAGATATTATCTTCTTTAAACGATGAACTCTGTAACCCTAACTTATGTTCCATGTCTAACAACAACAACAACGGCGACGCCACCACCTCCTTAGATAATAATACACACCAGTTGGAGATCGGTGGCGGTGGCAGAGGAGCCCTAGATCTTCTACAGTATAAAGCGTCTGTTGCTGCACTCTGTTCTGTTCTTAACAGTGTATGGGATTCATCTTCCAATATCGATTACATGTTTCTGATAGTGTTTCTGACAGGTTTTCCGATGTATGTTCTTATCTCATATTTTTTTTCTTTTCCGATATGTTAATTGTATTTTTTTAGTTTTTTATTTTTTTTATGTGTGTGTGTGTTGGGGGGGGGGGGGGGGGGGGGGTCTGATGAAAGAAATCTCTCGATCTTTGATGTTCTAAAGGTGTGTGTTTTACATAACTATTCTAAAGGTGTGTGTTTTACACAACAAAGTGGAGAACAAGGGAACAAATCGAAGTTCCTCGGATACTGGTATGTATGGAAGATCTACATAGTATCTCAACTGTTTTCTATTTTTCACATCTTACATTAGTATAACTAATTACTGTGAATCATCTCAACATAACTGATTTTATGTTATTTACCATGGGTACCTTTGAACTGACTGTGGTAAAATCACAATCTTCCATTTACTTTTATCATTCAAGGAGTTAATAATTTGAGCATGTCAACCCACTGGTTAATTCAGGTTTTCTGTTAAGTTTTATCAGCATCTATCTGTTTTTGTAGAAGGGGAATCGGCTCGCGGAGGTTACAATGATCAGGCTAATACCCACAGGTCAGTGTTTTGTGAAGCTATTATGGATGCGATTCTTCTTACTTCTTATATTGGTCTCCGGTCTCCACAAATATTTTATTTTTTATGGTTGACAAAAATGATCTGTCGTCTAACTGTTGACTATACCAGAATCAGAGCATTGTTACTATATTCATGTGATATTGATCCGTCATATTGACATTTCAGAGAAGGGTTGATGTCTTATAAGCAGTTATTCAGGAGCTTGAAGATGATGTTATGCCATCAGAAGCTGAACACATGTATATCAAGGTTTTACTTTTACCGATAGTTTGTTATACCTTTTCTCTTATTCTTTCGTTTATGAGTATAGGCCTTTGTTTGTGACTTTAGGTTTGGTTGTTTATTATTGTTTGAGGTGTTAAAGTAGAAAGTAATTAGCGATAAAAAGGGAGATGAAGGAATAGGTGATTGAATATTAGGATTAGTATCATCAAGTTATAACATTAAAACAGGTTGGGTTGTTAATTTCAGTGGGAGGATGGAAACAGGGGGTGGACTTGAATGATACGAATGTTGCAAGTAATTGGTTGTTTTGTGGATTTTTTTAACTTAGAGATGGGATTCACCTTATAATGCTTACTTTTATCTTAGGGCTATGTTTTGATAGTCTATTTATTTTGCTGCATAATTTTAACATTGGAAGTTAAAAGTGAAGTGTGGAATCAATGTTTAACGGTATTTTACAAAACGATGTTAAATTAAGTTATCAATTCTCGAGAAACATATATATATATATATATATATATATATATATATATATATATATATATAACAAGTATTATTTATTCCCAGATGGCTTTTCTATATTAAAAATATGACACTTGCTATATAAATATTATATGGGTCTGTTTGGTATGAGGTAATGGAATGGAGAGGGAATGGAATGCACGAGGTAATGGAATGGACAAGGTAATGGAATGGATCATTACCATTCCATGTCTTGTTTGGTTGCCATGTGGGAATGAAACAAAAAATTATTTTATGTTGTTGGATAGGCAGGAAAAGATGAATAAAATCGGTGGTGGGTGGTTGTGGTGGGTGGTGGTCGGTGCCGGTGATGGTGATGGTGATGGTGGGTGGTGTTATGTGATGGTAGCGACGGCGGTGAGTGGCGACGACGGTGGAAGGTGGAGGTGGATGGTCGTGATGGTGGGTGGGCGACGATGGTGAGTAGTGGCGGTGGTGGTTGGTGGCGGTAGCATGGTGGTGGGTGGCGACAACGATGGTGGGTGGTGGTGACGACGGTGGTTGGTGGTGGCAACGATGGCGATGGGTGGAGGTGGATGGAGGTGATGGTGGGTGGGTGACGATAGTGAGTAATGGTGGTGATGGGTGGCGGTGATGGGTGGTGGTGGATAGCGGCGGTAGTGGTGTTGGAAGGCGGCGGTGGTGGGTGGTGGCGGTGGTTGGTGGCGGTGGTTGGTGGCGGCGATGACGACGACGGCGGTGGTGGTGGACGACGGTGGTGGGTGGTGACGACGGTGGTGGGTGGTGGCGGCAACGGTGGTGGGTGGTAGCGGTGGTGATGATGATGGTGGTGGTGGGTGGTGAGTTATGGTGTTGTTAGTAAAGGGTGAATAAGGGATGGAATGAAAAAAAAACATGGGGGGTGGATGGAATGATTTTGAGGGAATGGAATGCCTTGTGGAATGAGTGATTCCATTCCTTTAACCAACCAAACACACTATTTTTCATTACCTAGTAATGGTCCATTCCATTCCCCCTTCCATTCCATCATACCAAACGCTACCTATGAATCAACTATCGGTATATTTTTCCATGTCATTTAAACAGAGGAAAAGGTTAAAGATATTGAAATGGTTTATTTCTTACAGTTGTGAATGCGCATACGTGTTCAATTTATGGGCAAAATGGTAGATATTTGGGATAGTGACCACATAGAATATGGTGCAATATAATTTTACATCTTTAGTATAGGACTTTTCATTTCAATAAAAAAAGATTTAAACATAATATCAATCCTATTGGGTGAGAGAATCTATTCCCACTGTGTTATCGAACTAATACGTATGGAGGTTCTTCACATATTTGAGATTTAATGATCTCAGGATGTTTATAAATGGGATGAGTCAAATCATAATCGAGATATATTCACCTCAAACTTCATCCCTCTATGGGTTCTTTGCAAAAGTTCAGGTTCGTTTATGTTCTCTTCTAATGGGTTCTTTGCAAAAGTTCTGAATTTGATCCTTTTATTTTTTGAAGATGAGGAAACGGTAAACAAAGTATCGCAGAGCCTTGATAGCTCGGGACTGGTACGTGCTGCTGGTATAGCAACTTCTTTGACAAATTCGATTGAGCAATGGTAACATACATGATCAAAATTTTTAGTTTGTTAGCTTTTAATGATCAAAGCAGTGAAGTGTCTATATTGTGTTGCAGATCCTCCACGATCCTTGTGGAAGCTTATCAAGACGAACATGTTTCTGCATCGCAATCGTAAAAATCAACCCATTGATGGGGAAACTAAAAAAACGAGGGATAAAAGCGATAGTGGCTGGCATTTAGTTGGTCAGTGGTTATCCGGTGTGGTTCTCATTCCATACCAGTTTAATAATTCACATGAGAACGGGCTGTTTCTTTTTTATTAATATACTTTTGATATACAGGAAAACTATAAGTTGCAGTTACTTGATTTTTCATTAATATACTTTTGATTAATAGGTACTTTACTCTTACAACAAATGAACCCGTGAAAGATGCATTTGGAACCAACTCACGGTTGGAATTCTTGTCTACGAGTCAAGGGACTCCTTCAAATCATCTGAATATGGTTCATTGATTAAATGATGTATGGCGTTACCAGAGTTCTTGGAATTGATGTAAGTCTTCATATCAATTGACCATGCATGCATGTATGATTGAATTCTCATATTTATTGACATTAATATCCTAGAAGATTGAACATGTTTTTTAGTGAAAATGAGTGTTTTCCAAAACAAAAACAAGAACAAAAAAATGACACTTTGGGACGAACGCGCTGTTACATCGTGTACAGGTGGATGGGTATGCACATTCAGCTTTTGTTCATTTTTTTTTCTTTTTCAAATATTAATTCAGTTTTCAATTTTGGAATATAATAGTGCCAAACTGCTAAGGGGTTTTTAGTTTTTATGCATAATTCAGGGGTAGATCTTTGTTACAATGAATGCAAATTCAAGGTTTTAAGGGCTTCTTCTTTCTGTTATGGCTGCTGCGATAAGAATTTGATCCTGATAACATGTTGGATAACTGAAACCAGCTTACAAGGCTGTTTAATGATGGCGGTTTGTCGTCGGTGGTTGCAGGTGGGGTCCTCTGCTGTTGGCATAGAAACTTTAGGATGATGTTAGAGTTGTTTGTGTAGAGAGCCAAAAAACCACCAGGTAGGTTTCTCTGATCTTAAGTTAAATGTTGTATTTGGGAATCGAATTTGAGATTTCAACATGTAAAGCCTTATGTAACATCATTATTAATGCAGCCCTATGTAAAATTTATAAATCTTGGTTGTATTTGAGAAGATGGTGGTTGAATGTGAATCTGTTGAATGGCATTGATGACTGTCTACTAAATCATCTTGGAATTGGAAGCCGAGGTGAGTTGCTTAAAAAACAGGTGCAAAGTTATAAATTAATTATAATTATTATGTTCGTAAGCTTTGACTGTTTGTTATAGCCTGTATTTGTTGTCTACGTGTTCTCACTACAGTACCCGATACATATCTGCCAGCCGCAACGCGCCTGATTAACACAACAGTCCCTTAAGGCTTCTTTCATCAGTCATCAATGGTTGAACGTGAATCTGCAGCGTTTCCTTGGCTGCAGCGATGAACTGAAAACGAAAACGTGCACAACAGTTCCTCCTAGACTGCTGATGGTAAGCAATACATATGTTGATGTCTCATCATAAATTTGAAAATGTAATAACTTATTTTTTCTTTCTGTTTGCAAACACTAATCTTTTGCGTCTATTATTTGTTGTGAGTTTTAACTATTGGATTCTTGATCACGAAGGTGCATCTTCTATACCCTATTGGGGAAAGGCTCATCTTTCGGTAATTATTAACTTCAAAAATCTATACAATATGTAGTTTTAGTCATGTGTTCAACAAGAAATTTTTATGCATTTAAGTAAGCCAATAGATCAAAGCTAGAATATACTATATCAGAACTTTGTTATATAAATCTAACCAAGGTGATGGATTTCATTTAGTTATGTATATAACATTTATTTGCATATGTAGGTTCTTGGAGTATATGAATGGGAGGGATGATTATACAAGTTTTAGGGGTATATAAGTTACCCATAAATTGATACAGGTACATATCAAATTAAACAAGTTTCTTTATGACATATTATATGGTTTGAGCTAGACATGTTGTTGGAGTCTGTTGTGCACAATTTTTAATTCTTCTTTTGTTTTCTCTATGACTAGGCTTAGTGGCTGAGATCAAAGAAATAAAGGATGCACAGCAGTAGATGCAACAACAGCAGATCCAGCAGCAGCAGATGCAACAATTGCAGATGCAGCACTAACAGCAGATCCAGCAGCAGCAGCAGATGCAACAATAGCAGATGCCGCAGCAACATCGGTCATCTAACAAGGGCGGGCATTTAAAAAATAAGCCACGGAAATGCCATGTGTATTCTCTTTTTGTTTTATTAATTAATTTAGGTTTTGAATTGTGAAAAAAGATAATATATTGTTTTTGTGTGTAAATTTTTGGTTGATCAGGGCCACACAAAAATATAGATGGCGTTTTGTGTGTGGAGGCGACTCATTATAGGTATGGGTTTAATAATAGATTGTATGCGAATGGGTTCGATAACAGTTTAAACAGGACTGGTAAAGCATGTTAGATCTGATATACATGTGATAATGTATAGTGATTAACAAATCTAACTATCTAAGAACTGTAGGGAGAGCAAGATCTGATATACATGTTTTACATTTTGTTATGACTTATGAACAATGATGTTGCAGGTTATGCGATTGCTGAAAGAAGACCTGTAAGAGCGAGGCGACTTCCATGCTTTTGTGGTTTTGGTATGGGCTGGTGGTTGTAAGTTGCTCTCTTTATAATTCTAACCATTATTAATCATGATTTAGCATGTAACAGGGGCAGTTAATGTGTTAATTTAGCATGTAACTGGTTGTTTGGTACAATGATTGGCTATAGTTTGTAATTGAGCAGTGGATAGAGCGTCTGTTTCCTAAGCAGAAAGTTATAGGTTCGACCCCTACCGATTTGTTTTCATCAATTTCACAAGTTCTTTATGAGGCTTAAATGAAAAATGTTTATGAGTAAATATTTAAGTTATGAGTAGTTAATTAACAAACAAGCGCCTGTAGCTCAGTGGATAGAGCGTCTGTTTCCTAAGCAGAAAGTCGTAGGTTCGACCCCTACCTGGCGCATATTATTTTTAATAAAATATTCTGAAGCAAATCTGGTATATATATATATAGATTTCTCTATTTGTATTATTACATCATCAACAAAAATTCAGGAAGTGTTGGCTAATTGTGATAGGATAGTCGTGATTCTGTAGGCTGTGATATGAAAACCGTCTTTATATGCATTGTTTACCTTGGTTGTATTTGTGTTGATTATAATTGAAGATTGCATGACTTATTTCTTTAATGCAAGAAAACGAATAGAAGTATTATAATGATTTGCTTTATATTGGCTTAAGTGGTGTACAAATAAGATGAAATTGCATACCAAATTGGAAACATAACTGAAATACTATCAAGAGGCAGTCTTTGTGCAACACCCATTGTATGCGTGTAAGTCCACATCATGAATTTCTTTATTTTTTCTATTCATGTTATTAAGTTTTGTTTCTAGATGTGTATTCATTTTACATTGAAAATGAGTAATATTACTAGCGGCTCCAATGGTCGCCCACTCGCCCTATTGGTGGTAAAATGGGTTGGGCAGAAGGGTAGGTGATTGGTTTACAGATAATATTTTATTGTTGGTTGATTATTCGCCATGCAACGTTTTTGAAGAAAATATAACACGACTTAACTTGATATAAGCATATAAACAATAATATGCCACATATGAATGTAAAAATATATTATTATAGTAGTAACAGAAATGTAAACACTGTTGACAGGGGTGTGGAGATGGTGAAACCGTGATGGTGCTGGTAGGCTGTGGTTATTTCTTATGGTTGTTGTAGCTATGTTTCTGGTGGGGTTGTAACATGAAATTTTCCTAATTTGCAGCTGTATCTATAATTATCTGGTCATTTAATGTACTTTTGAAACAACTAACAACTTACAGAGTAGTTTTATTGTCAATATTAAAATTTTTGTTTTTGAACATATTGATCACACGTTTTTCATGTTAAAGAGTAACAAAAATTATTATTGATTTGCTTTTAGTCTTTTAAATTATTGATTTGCTTTTAGTCTTTGTAAAGAATACAACGTTTTTGTGAATATGACACCAGTTGTGCTGAACATGGTTGGATTGCCTATGTGACATGTATTTGTGATTTAACATTCATTCATTTTTAAATAGTGCTTTAGTGATGCTACATAACTTTACCTTATTTCAGAAGTTTGTTACAGCTGATATAATGTTGTTAATCATTTATGCTTGAATTAGATTGGAAGAACTTCAGGATTTGATAATGATGTTGTAAACACAATGATGCAAAAATTTTGGGATTCTGCCATGGCATCACCACCTGCAGACAATGATAGCGAAACCAGAAGGTAATTGATAGGTCCAGCCTGCTATTATTAGATCACCGTGAATCTAAATTATTGTTGGTTAAGCCTAAACATAATCAATGGCATTGCGGTCAGAGTTCTTTCAATGTGGCTTCCGAAGAGTTATACACTACGGATTTGCATAATATTGTATTTACCCAACCAAGAAAATTGATATTGTTTGTGGGGTAATTATGATATTATATCAAGTTTTGAGGTATTCATGTTTTGTAATTTCAAGTGAAGTTAGTGATTACTTTAAGTTATTAACATATGTTCATCTGTTTTATGCTTTTTCCTGTTTATCTTCTTTTTGTTTGTTTCAATGATATTTGAAAGGATTGTGGGTTTTTTAATCGTTGGCTAGGGGTCTTAAAATTGGTTTTGCTTTGGGATTGTATGTTGTTGTTGCTTTATTTATCTTCTTTTTATTTGTTTCAATGATTTTTGAAAGGATTATGTGTTTCTTAGTCGTTATCTAGGAGTGACGTACGTTAATGGAAGATGCTGCAAGTGCCTAATATTGGCTATATCTTACTTATGTAAACTAGAGATGATGTTGGTAATGGTATGGTTTTCATTGTTCTTGATTTAATCAGGTTTTTCTTTATTTGTTTTATTTTAGCTCAATATGCTACATCTAAAGAGCGCTGTTATTCCGATGGTGAAGAGTGAAGACGCTGTTGTAGCAAGCCAACAACCATTTAAGGATGATACAATTTGGAATGCCAATAAGTGACCATCGACCATTAGCGTCGATCGACCCGACACTGCAGGGTCAGTTCCGGTTTTCCCTATTCCGATTGGTAAGTTTCTTCCCTGCATCGAGGTAACCCTTTGGTTTTCTGGTGTATAATGTTAACAATATGGATTGTACACCAAACGTTTGATATTAAGTTCACGATTCTAATATACATATTCAATGCATTTGGGATTGGATTTCTTACACATGTGTATGTAACAGTTTATACTAAAGGCGACCACTTGATCAACTATTAGGATGTAGTGTTTATTAACTTGTGCCTAAACCTATTTAAGTTGTCGCTAAAGTCTTTTAGGTTGTACGTGAAACTCTTTTTTTTAAGCGTCGTTTACCGGGTAAACGCTGATAATATTTCTGCACACACAAAAAAATACTACAAATTAATTTGTTATTCACATAATCACATCTATCAAGATATATGCTTCTACAAAATCTGATAAATTGATGTGACCATTTTCATACATTTAGATTTAACTAGGTTGATTTGGTTTATATTATTGTTGTAATAACATGTTTTTTTGTTGCAATCATAATTAGCACATTTATAATTCTATTCAATATTGGACAAAACAGTGTTAACAGGTCAATTAGAGCTTACTGGTTTCAACCAGGACCTGTTTTGAGTTTTGACCTGTTTTGAGTTTTGACCTGTTAAGACTCTTATTTGATCGTTACTTCTTAATTTCGGATGAATCTATGTAAACGAACAACAAATAGCAGCTTGAAAACTAACTCTTTATATATGATATAATTGAATTTTAATTCCCATCCTTTCAGGATTGAATCAAGGTGTTACTGCCCTTCCATTAAAGGGTTGGCCTCTGACTGTAAGAAACATTATTTTTGTTTCTTCCTTTGATTTTAAGGTATTTTGATGGCTGGTGTAAATGTGCCTCACAGGTAATCGACAATTTACGCCCCAATATGGGTTTGCAAGTACAAAAGCCCAATATGCACATAATGATGCTTAACAAGAAAGTGCTCTATGTTTTAATATTACTGGAATTTTACTTGATCCAGAACTTTTCAAATCATGTTTCTGTTAGTCTTATTATGTGATTTTTGCATTTACTGTAAACAAGATATCATAACGTGAAACAAATAATCCTAGAGTTAGGCATTGAAGTTAAACATTTGAGCATTCTTAGAAACTAGGTAATGTTTTAATCTTTTGTTGAATCCTTTTATAGTTTCAAATGCATCGTTATTTATAAGTGAATATGGATGTGCGATATTCAGTTTTACGGTTCCTTAGTAATTTGTTTTTTAATGCATTTTAAATAATGTATCTTTTTTAGATGAGAATTTCGCAGCATGACTCCGGACCATACCAAAGTACAAAGATAAAAGTCACCCAATTATTTCATATTTGTTTACCATTATCAATAACTTTCAAGTAACTTTAAATTTTTGTTTCAATTTTACATTATCCATTACAATATTAGTAGTTAATCAACAATTATAAAAACATTCACTATACAGGTAAAAAAAACGTCAATAAAATTTCAAATCAAAACAATGCAAAATTCTAATACATAACAAACTTAATAAGCTTCCTCATCCTCATCGATTTCAGAGTCGTAAGAGTCTTCCACTTCCACCATTGCCGCCTCTTCCATAAACCACATGATTCTCAGGTTGATCATTTGTTCCAAATTTATTGGAGTTGTACTTCTTTTTTCGTTGAATATTCGTATTTGATCAAGTTCCTACATTAACTCTATGTAATTGGAGTTTAAAATTTTATATAGTTTCTTCAAATTCATATTCATTGTTGTTAAACCGCAAACTTGCTATATTATAGTTTTCAACAAAAAAACAGCTATAGACTTTCTCATTTTTAGTGTAATGTGCTTGGTGAAATATGTTTTTGTTCATTACAATTGTCATTTATCTTTATTACAATTATCATATTCGATTATTTTCGGTTTAAATGCAAAGGAATACATATTCGTTAATTAATTTGTATAAACTCATAAAATTTAAAAATGTTATTTGATTACTTAACTGTGTATTAATATTTTAGTAAAATATATTGTACAAATCAACTCCTAATTTACATTATCCATTTAAATAATCTTTCTATCAATACACATAATTTTAAATTTCATTAATAACACTTTAATTAACAGATCTTTATCATTCTAATAAAAAATTATGTAAACATTCACTATATAGGTATAAAACAAGCTTAATCAAAATTCAAATCAAAACAATGCAAAATACTAATCTAATAACTAAACAAACAGATCACCAACAATTATTCATTATAGTTATGAACTTTATAATATAAGAAAATTACAACTTTTACTAAAGTTGTTAGTAAATTGCATTAACACAATATATTCAAAACATATGAAACAAAATATGTTAGAAATACTTATAAAACATGCTTAGCATAACATAATAAACTTAATAAGTTTCCTCATCCTCATCCATCTCAGAATCCGTTGACTCTTCCACTTCCACCATTGCTGTCTCCTCCCTCAACTGCATAATTCTGAGACGGATCATTTGTTCCAAATTCAGCATCGTTGTGCTTCTTTTTTCGTTGACCATTCTTATTTTATTTAGTTCCTCCAATAACTGTATGTCATTGGAGTTCTCAATTTCATATCGTGTCAACAACCGATATTTGCCATCGTTAAACTGCACACTTGCAATATTCAACTTTTCAACAAAAATCCAACTATTCACATGAAACTCCTCCATTAGTTCATCAAACTAATCTACTCCAAACTTTTTATCCAACTTATTTATAAGTCTACTTTCTTCATAGCATGGCAAACCGATTGTTCTTCCAAACTCATATTTGTCTTTGGAAATCTTCACTCATTTGCATGATTGCGTTTCTTGAATCAAAAAATATACGTGTGTTGTCGCTCATGATGATGAAATATCTTTGATTGAACCTGCAGAAACACCAATACACAACCATTCTCATCTTTAATCTCTTTTTCCTTATAGAACTTCTGTGTGTTTGTTTTGGTGTTTATTTGATTTGTGATTTATTTTTTTGTGATTATGATTATATAAATATAATCAAACCGCGTATCTAGATCTGAATTGACAAAACCGTGTTTCAAGGCTAATAATCATTAATATTCTGTTTGAATATTAATTGCTTGATCAGATGAAAAGTCCTGTATTTTCATGCAGTTTACAAAGTGACGGTTAAATTTTTTTATGTTAATATGATACTTTTAATTATAAACTAACAATGTTAATTTTAAAATTTTTACATAGAAGTGTGCTAGCCCTAGCCCTAGCCCTAGCCGAAGCCCAAATAAGTTTTAGCAAGAGTTTTGGGTGTCCATGTTTTACAGCCCATAATGTGTATTTGGGTTGTGGTTGTTATGTATGTTTTATTGAAACAAACAAATAACTGATTTATACTTAAGTTAATTAAGTTTCATACATACATTAGTGTGTTGATTTTCTAAATCTTACGCTATATAGAAAAATATTTAGCCAACACATCAAAAGACATAAACATGTGTATTTTAATTTGATATAAAATTAAAATAAATTTCTCTCTTACCTAATGAATTGTAGTCTAATTGCGTAGTGAATTAGTGAATTTGAAACTTTGATGCATGATCAAAATTGTGTATCATTTTGTTTAGATGTATATTTGATTAAAATATTTGTTTGTAATTATATTATTTATGTTTTCTTTTGGTAACATATATGTGAACATATATATACATATAGATTGTGTGATGTGTATGTGTATTTTTGTTTAAATGAAGGTCGTGAATCATCACATATGAATATGTATATGATTACATATATATACATAAGGTTTTTCAAAATCTATTATGTTTATATCTATGAAAGTCGATGTGTTTTGCAATGACAATAAACAAGAGCCAAGGACAGTCTCTATCCAAAGTTGGTTTGTACTTGAAAGATCCCGTTTTTTCACATGGACAGCTATATGTTGCACTGTCAAGGGTAACGAGTAGAGATGGTCTGAAGATACTAATACTTGATAAAGAAGGTAATGTTAAGAACGAAACTTCAAATGTTGTATACCAAGAAGTATTTGCAAATTTATGAATGAGTATTATGTATTCAAGCAATATATTTTCTTTTTTAGTGTAATGTAGTTCGTGAAATATGTTTATGTTCTTTACAATTGTCATTTATCTTTTATCGGAGGTGAATACATATTAGTTAATTAAGTTTGTATAAAGTCATAAAATTTAATGATCTTATACGATTACTTAAATGTATAGTTGTATTTTAGTAAAATATACTGTACAAATCACCTCCTATTATTAATCGTTTTTTAATCTCGGTAAAAAGTTTACCAAATATATCAAAGTGCATAATGGAAATACTTTAGTTTAATTTATAATCCTTCAAATCATCAACATTAATCACAACATTCGGCTGATTCTCCTCCTTAATTTTCTCTATTATTTTACGATCAATGTATTTTCCATATTTTGTAAAATACATTAACTCAACAAATCCTTTCTATCTTTTTTTAAATCTTTATCGAATGTAGTTTTCAATCACCGTGTAATTTGATCTAAAATTAAAATAAATGTTTTGCTTAACTAATGAATTTTAGCATAATTGCGTAGTGGATTAGTGAATGTTGAACTTTAATGCATGGTCTTTACAATTATTGAGTATATGCATATTTTAAACAGTTATAAGAAACGTTCATATGTGATTATATTATAATAATTTATAGTGTTTGCAAAACAATATATAAACAGATACTTTACACATTAAAGCTACTAAATCTTATATGTTTGTTTGTCATGTTAGAGATTTAAGTACTATTATACAACACATCCATGTATGTATTTTATAAATTCTCACTTAATATCATCTTATATTCATTTTCATTTTACTCGAGTATTTGCCGCGTGTTAACGCGGGGCTCTAACCTAGTTATTTTTAAAATAATAATAAGCAGTGTACTTGCCTACTTGGTAAAAAGATTCACAAACATTTGTATTATTGATAAAAGATCCCCTCAAGATAATTTTCAACATCATTCTTTTAATAGAACTCTCGTAGTGAAACATGTATATCAATGATCTTTTTTTTAAAGTTCGTGATATATTATAAATTTAAAGTTCTCTTTTCTAAGCAATTTCTAATATAGCATTTTGTTTGTTTATGTTCTGAAACAATTTTTTGGCCCTAAACAAAATTATAAAGATCTTATAACGGAACTACTTGGTTTATGTGCGTATAAAGTGGTAATGTAGGATTGTTTTGCAAAGAAAAAGAATCATTTCTCTCAGAAAGTTGTTTCTTAATATACGACAACCATATGTTTTGGTTGATGTCTTCCCTTCCTTGGGTCAACTATGGTTACCTCATTATGCTTATCAAATACATCTCGATATTTACCTTGAGATGCTTAATGTTCGAGGTGCTTCATATTTGTAATGTCATAGTTTGTAATATGTCAATTGATTGTTTTGATATTTTAAGCTTTGTTGTTTAATAACATAAATTTTGTTACGCACAATAATAGCACTGGGCTTGCATATGTTTGGTTATATGCCACACCAGTTATCTCATTGCATAGCGCGAGTGTCTATTTTCCATTCAAAATTCAATATATTTAGATTTTGTTTTTGCCCATTGTGAGCCTTTTAATTTGTGTTACATAAACCATATTTTTCATGTAAACAAATTATAATTATGTTTGTAAATTGTCCACCCCGTCGCATCGCGCGGGCTTCCCACTAGTCTTTTTAACGAGAAACTAATGTACTCTTAAATTTATATTTATACTACCTAATAAACAAAATACATTTGTGCCACTTGTCAATAGATTAATTCAACTTTAATTTTATTCATCCTCTCATTAGGACACATAGCACATCTATAATATTTCTTTTTTTTTATCTTTTTTTAAAATAAAAATCAATAAATGATATTGTATAAATGAAAGAGTCAGGTAATAATGTATATCCTTTTAATTATACATTTAATAAGATTGAAATTCTTATATAACTTGTGTCAACTTTCCAATTAATACATTAGTTGATCGTACTAATTGCTCTATATTATCCTAATATTAGTTTACCTTATATTGGTAATCAATTAAATATCGAATTTTGAATTTCAAATTAAAATTCAAAATATTTAAATTCGAATTAGACAAAATTTCAATTTTTGGTTAATAATGGTACTAATTATCCTTTTATTTACACATTGAATAAGATTCAAAGTCCCTACATAAGTTGTGTCAACTTTCCAATTAATACATTAAGAGATAAGATCCTGTATAAATAGAAATTTCATACGAACGGTACGAATCAAGTAAAAGGCACGATGGCAATTTTGTAATTATTGAAAAAGTCACTTTATACTTAACCAGCTTTTTGATGCTTCTACCTAACAACAAACAACAAATCAAAAAACCCCCAAAATCAGATTTCAAACCAAAAAAACTCTCAAAAAACCCCCAATTAACATCACAATCGAAGTGATCAGCCAAGATGAAGTTCAAAATCATCCAAAAACATCAAACATGAGGTAATATATGATTTTTATATGGTTTTTTTTTTTTCACTTTTCATGCTAAATTTCTAAAACAGAAAATAGGATTTTTTTTTTTATTTTTTTTTTATGAAGAACAAGGTTTCAAGGTTGTAGGCTTTTGAAGTTGTTCTATGTAGAGTACTTTTTGTAAAATTTGGTATAGCATGTTCTATGTAGAGTAATTTTTGTGACACTTGGAGCTGAGAAGGAGATAACATGAATTTGTTTAAAGCAGAGGATCAACAAGAACATGATGAAATGAAAGAAGGATCTGCTACAAAACTACTCTACTTATACAATTATTACTCTACACTATAAACAACACTTTTTGTGAAATTTGGTATAGCATGTTCTATGTAGAGTAATTTTTGTGACACTTGGAGCTGAGAAGGAGATAACATGAATTTGTTTAAAGCAGAGGATCAACAAGAACATGATGAAATGAAAGAAGGATCTGCTACAAAATTACTCTACTTATACAATAATTACTCTACACTATAAACAATTGTTGATTACTCTAGAGTATTTACATAACGTAATTACAGCTAGAGTAATTATATAATTACCTTTTATTCAGTAGTAATGTTTGGTTTCTAGAGTAATTTTGGAACTAAAGACTGAATGTTTCTTGTAGAGTAATTTTTGAAGTTGTAGAGTAATTTTTAAAGTAGTTATTGCATGTCTTTGTGGAGCAATTTGTGAAGTAGTTATGGATTGTTTTGTAGAGTAATCTGTGTTTGTTTAGTATTTTTGTGAAGTAGTTATGGTTTGGTTTCTAGAGTAATTTTGGACCTAAAGACTGAACGTATGTTTTGTTTTTATAGAGAGAGAAAGTGGGGTACGAGAAAGTGACATAATGTCTGAGAAAAAGAAAGCAACAGATAAAAGTTGTTGTTATTTACAATAATGCCACCGCCTTTTTTTTCTTTGATTCGTACGATTTTTTTGTTTGTATTTGATCTTTTGTCAATACATTAATTTATCCTATTAATTGATTTATATTATATTAATTTTAGTTTAGCTTATATCGGTAATCAATTAAATATCGAATTTTGAATTTCAAAGTTCAAACTAAAATTCGAAATATTGAAATTCAAATTGGACAAAATTTCAAATTTTAAATTTTGGTTAATAATGGTAAGAAATTAGACATATTAATTATCTTTTTAATTACACGTTTAATAAGATTCAAATTCCCTACATAAGTTGTGCCAACTCTCCAATTAATACATTAATTGATCCTATTAATTTCTCTATATTATCCTATTAAAACCACAAATCCATCAACCAAAATCTCATACACCTACTGTTTTTGAAAGTTCGTTAAAACAAACGAATCACCACAATCAAACCCTAAAGAGAATTCTACCTGCCTGTGTTATGCTCACTTGACGGTTCTTCAGTACAAGTTGAAGGTATGCTATTGTTTTGTTTCAAATCTCCAATGTTTTGTACATTTTCTGGTAGCTAATATGTTTACCAGTTAGGGTTTTTTCTTTCCATAGTTTTTCTTTTGGTATTATTTTTTTTTTCATTTTCTTTTCAATTGTTGTCGAACTTCAATATTTTTGTGACACTCGGCATGTTCAGCTTAACATTTTATAAACATATAAGTCTACCTTAGTGAAAAACATTTATTAACATACTTAACTGTGTGAGTTGAGTCGGGTTACATTACGTATTCTCCGGGGTTCAATGATCTGGAGGATCATTGGGGGTTATCTTGTGTACACACTAGTCTTGAGTCCCGTTATTGGTAAATTACATGAACTGAATTAAGTGTTATACATAGGTTGATCCATATATGTTATATAATGTGCAAATACGTGTTTTAATGGTGTAAACATGATTTTATATGCTTAACATATGTTAGGATTGCATGTTCATGTATTAGGATGTGTTAAAACGCGTTTAAATGACAAAACTGGAAAATCTAGAAAAGACAGGAACTTGTTCGACCTTAGGGGGGTCGAACCAAGTTGATGAATCATTGATACATCCCATTCGACCCTAGTAACATTCCATTCGACCCCTGCAAGGGTCGAATGAACAGTAAGTATAAATACCATACTTTGCCATTTTTCATCATTTCACAAGCCCTGGTCGCCTCTAAACACTTTCTCTCGACCTTAAACACTGAGGAAGGAGTTTTTGACCTTGCTTTTCATAATCTAACCTACAAATATCTTCCATGGCATAAACAAGAGAAGATCTAAGGTGTGTTCTTGATCTAAAATCCTTTTTAAGCATTTTTAATTCGTTTTTATTAAACCCAAAAGGTCCAGATATGTTTTAAGATGGTTTTCATGATTAAAAACCTTTCTAACACCTTTTTAAACAAAACCTTATCATTAAACATGAGTTTTCATACAAATTAACATGTGTTAATGGTGTTTTATGTTGTGTTATGTGTTGTTTGATGATTGAATGTAGTATAGATGTTATAAAAATGATCTAGGATAGTCATTGATGATGGGTTTTGGTTCTCTTATGTTACAAATTGTTGGATGATGATGTTTTTCCCATTTTAGGGATTTTTGTTAAATCTAGGGTTTGATTCATGATGTTAATGTTAATAAAACGATTAGGGGTTTTCATATACATACTAATCTAAGCATTTTGAGTTGATTATTAAGGGATTTCAACAAGTTTCCAAATTAGGTAAAGTTTACATGCATTGATGTGACATTTCCATAATTTTGCCATTTTGAGTAAGTTATAAAACAGACTGATTTTGGAGTAAAATTAGTAGGGTTTTGTAGGGATATGTTATTCATGTTGGACTGCTGTGATTCATGATGTTTCGTGATGTTTTCGGACTGTTTAGATGCGATTTGGTGCGTTGTAGGATGTTTGCTACTGATGGGGTTGAACCAGAGACCCATTCGACCCACGTGGGGTCGAATAAAGACCCTCTGGGGTTGAACTAACATCAAACAGGGGCAAACGAACTTCAGTTTGGTCGAACGAACATGATTTAGGTCGAATTAACACGTCTTAGTGTCGAATTAACATGTGTTAGGGTTGAATGAACATGTGTTAGGTTGAATGAACTTCTGTATAGGTCGAATGGACTTTATAAGGGTCGAACCAACTTCCATTACATGCTGATTCGACCTTACAGCATCGTATGTGTGATTCTTGATGCAAACTAAGTGTTTTAAGCTTGAACCTTATGTGTAATCTATGTGTACTTGATTAGTTTATGTAATGGGTCACCAACGGGATGTCGGGTCAGTCTGGTGTGTCGGTTTAATAGTCAAACACATTTTCAAATATACTTGGTCACGATCAGGACAATCGGGGACTAGATAACCTTAGGGTTATTAGTCAAAACACTTATACGAACTTTTGTGATAGATTCCCGGTAATAGGAACTATCAGGACTTGTTGGTAACTCTTTTATTTTAAAGACGCAACTTAAGGTGAGTTTCACAGCCCCACTTTTACTGTCTTTACTTTTGGGGAGAAAACATGCTATGAACTTATGTTTTGGAACTCGTGTCATATTATGGGTTAGTTTTGGGTTACTATGCGATCTTTGGAAGTCCCGGGGGAAACCATGAATGTGCGGGGTTGCACAACGGGGGAAATGTGGATAGATATATTGGGCATGACCAGCCCCACTCGTCGACTGGAGGTTGGACGGGTGCATGTTGTCTCGACCTATGCTAAACTTGTATTCATTATTCGGGCGGCTTAAACATATGCTAAACTTGCTAAACGTGTCCAGTAATGGTTTTCCAATTGTAGTAGTAGCAAAAACTTACGCCTAGCTAGCGTACACTTGGCATAGTATTGACAGGATCAAACCTGGCACATTTTGGTAACATTTTATGAAAACATGTGAACTCACCAGCATCATATGTTAACGTCTTTTTGTCATGTTTTCTCAGGTCGCTAAGGTAGCATCACACGGAGTAGGCGCACGGGTCTTGCATGGCATCTAGGGCTTTATTGCATGTTTTGAATAAATCATTTGAGACTATGTTGTCATTTCGGAATGTAAACTTGATTAAGCTATCACACCCCGCCAAGGCAGAAACATGTGGATGCAACGATCGAAAGTTTTTCAAGCACAAGGATCAAGCAACACACATTTATTCAAATAGTACCACCATAAATGATGGAAATTGTCATGAATTTATTGAAAACGATATCATAGTGTTAACAAAGGAGACATTGTCTAGTACTCATGGAAATTGAAAACATCATATCTTGAAAACGACAAAACCCATCAAAGTGATACCACGTGGTGCATGTTCGAACCCTTCCCTCAATCCTCGGTGGCCCTCCATTAGTTACCTGAAAAACATGCATAACGAGTTTTGTCAACAATAATGTTGGTGAGTTTACGGGTTTTGAATGTATAATAAAACCAACGTGTAATTCGTGTATGACCAATCATATGCTATCTAAGCGAATGATTACTGTGAGAACTATGAGTCCCGTAACCAAACCTCTTGACTAATGTGCCTCGCGCATTGTACACTAAAGACAATGTATGTATAGTAGAATACTAACACTCTTTTGTATGTAACCGGTTAGAGCGACTAACCAAGAGTGGGGGTGTCAACCAAATAGATCTATTAAAGTGTTCCATGGCTTTTGATAGCTAATGGTTACAGTAAACGTTGTACGAGGACTAGTGAGATCATGAACCAATATGTCTCATGTTCCACATGGTAGTCACGATAGAATGTACACACACTTGAAAATGACACAAGTATTGATGCATGTGTTTCCCCCAAAATGTAAAATTGTAAAATGGGGTCGTAAAAACTCACCTGTTTGGGATGTACGTGGTCTAGTGAAGTATGAAATAGCTACCGTCTGACAATGATTGCCCTATGATTATTAAGAGCAGGGTAAGTCGTATGCTTTTGTTGTTTATCATACCATTTGTTCACCCGACATTGGTGGTCCTTGTGTTTAGCGTGTTTTTAAGTTATAAATTTCCCGAAAACACAGTGTTTTGTACGTAATGTGGACTCCACATGTTACTATGGGTTCTAAATCATTACCAATTCCTTATGTGTGGTCGATCTCTTATGAAAACGTAGTGTCTTTACATGTTTTATAGCTTTTGCAAGCCTTTTGGTGTACTAACACATACTCCGGCCTATGTTAACACATGTTAAGTATTTATAGCCGAAGTGATGTCCCATGTGTGCATTAAATCTGATTGTGAAAAGGACTAAATGGACTTGGCATAGACTTGTTAAGTCATGGCCGTGGGCTTCCAATGTGTTATGAATGTTGTGATGATAAAATCGGCTATGAAAACATGCCTTATTTTTTATCCTTTGATCATAATTCAAGTGAGTTTATTTCATGAAAACCCGATCTAATAGATGATTGTTCATGCTTGATTAGATTGCAAAACATGTTCCCGGTTATCATGATATACTAGGGCCAGTTGTTGATAAGTTAAGTTAGTGGTAAGTAGCCATATGTTCTTATGAAATCGTAAATATATGTATGTGTGCTAAGGATGCATTTCAAGGATCAATTCATGAGTATAAGATTGATGTGTGTGAATGTGCACTTGGGCCAATTACATTGAGGTTCGGGTGAAGGGTTTTTGGATCGATTATAGTATGTATACAATAGGTGTTTGGGTGTGGTTACTTACCTTGTTGGATGTTCGGCCAAGTCCTTGAGTCTCCTAGTCTTCTTGAGCTCCCAATAGGCAAATAGCTTGGCTTCTTGGGTGTGGCCTCTTGGCTGTAGGTGATTAAGAGAGAGAGCAAGAGTGTTTGTGTTGGTATGAGTTTGGGAGTAATCCATGGGTCCTTTATATAGAGTTTCAAGTAGTGTAGTGACAAAACACTTGTGGCAATCCTTCCTCTCTTGATCGATGCAATGTTTAAAGGAATTTATCATCTTTTGGTGAAAAGTAGGAACTTGAGTTCACATGATTCCTTGATGTTGGCCGATTGTGGTTGGATATGGATATATAAGGCTAGTTGACTTGCATGGGAATTAGATGGAGGTTTGTTTTCTTTCCTTATCTATTGTAAGTTGACAACAATGCATGAGCCTTATCCTTTGACATGTTTCGGCCGAGTATAGGTTAGGAAAAAAAGTGATTATCTCTAGATAGGCTTATGGATAGTGACATTTCCTAGTTTCCAAGATTGTCTCTATGTGTCCTTGAGTTGTCACTATAGCCGCAATTTACAAGTAATATAAGAATGTTTGTTTGTTTCTAGATAAGGTAGTGGAGTTATCCTAGGGAATTGAAGTGAGATTAGTGTTTAACTAAATAGGTGAAATATTTGGATGGTTTATGGTGATAAAGACATGACATGGGGTGGAAATCGGCAAGAGTGCACAAGGAGGTCTCTAGTTCAAGTTATGAGCATGTTTGGGATTGTGTAAGATAGGAAGGTAGGTTGTCACTTTGGTAAAAGTCTTAGGTGTGTCATGGTTTTCTTGTTGCCTTGTGAAGCTTCGGCCGAAGTAAAAGGTAGAGGGGTAAAGTGTCATATGTTGTAAGATAGCCTAGGTATGTGCATACTTGTATAGGTAGTCGAGTGAGCATGTATAAATGGTGATATATGTGTGGTGTTGTGTGTGTATATATACATATGTGAGTATGTTTTGTGAAGCCCCATGATAACACCTTTATTATGTTCCAAGTCTTATCATGTTTTGTGAGTTAATCGGCTCATACATAGGGTAATAGTATTGTATTTGTACATGGTGTTGTAAGACCCTCAAAACCGACGGGTCAAATAGTTGGCATACAAAGATTAAAACCATGAATTTAATACTCAAAAGGTGTTATTTATTATCAGAAAATTTCGCAGTGGAATATCAAATAAGTTTTTAACATTAATTTTAAAACAAACTAGAATATTAGAAATAATATAGATGACGTTCGAGCAAAATCCCTCATACGCCTTCTTATTTGAAATGTCAACCGCAACCAAGTAGCTCCACTGCATGCCAAGGCGTCCCTTTTATTCATCAACAAACCTGAAATCAATCTAACGTGTATGCAAAAGTCAGCTACGCTGAGTGAGTTCAAGTTTTATAAATGTATATAAACAGGTAATTTGTTAAAATAAGAATTAACAAAATACCTCAACCTCAGAGTTAACAAAAAGCGCAATTCGCTAATTTGTTTTTTTTTTTTTTCTAAGCAACCATCAAAGTCTAGGATAAGCGCAATCCGCCTATTTGACCAAGACTTCAATTTCCAGCTATAATAAGCGCATTCCGCTTATCAACATAAAGTATAATTAAGTTTATTTAACTCAACCAAGTCAAGAGATCAAAGCAGGCATCTCCCACTTCTGTCATAGCTCAGTTTATAATAAGCCATACGACATAAACCATGTAACAACCATGACACAAGACTACTACATTAAATCAGAGCAGGCGTATCCCACTTCTAATAACACATAAGCCAATAACACATAAGCCATAAACTATGTGAACCATGACAAAAACTATACCATAAATCAGAGCAGGCCTATCCCACTTCTAAATAACACATATAACTCAAACCATATAATAAAACATTAGGCGCATTCCGACTAATCACGTTTCATACCAAAATAATGTATATGAGTTAATATGTATTTCTTTCGTACACAAAATATTTATAACTTTATAAAAATATTTTGTGACTTGATAAAAATAATCATACTGGTTTAACATGCACGTCAGCCCAAAATATTTAGAAAAATAATAACTAAAAGAGTGGGCACAAAAACTCACATTAATAAAATGCGTGTACCCGTGAAGCCAGTGAACCATAAGGACAAACATACACTGGTACAAGCTTGAGAACTTCTCATCAGTCTAAGGTCTATCCACAACCCTTCACCAAACTCATGCATCAAATTATTATTATGAGGATCATGGCATCGAACAATATGAGAATCCTATAATTTTCCCATGCACTAGTATGTCCATCATCCCACCATTCTTCATAATTTTCCTTACATGAATTCCAAAAAGGCATATCAAATTCCAAGAAGCATAACAACATCCACACACATGCCCAAACCTACGTAGATAATTATCACCACCATATTTCCTTTAATCCCATCAATCGCCTACCTCCACCATACCTGTTATAATTTATATCCTTCCATCATGGTTTCATCAACAACCCAGACAATAATAACTCGATGAAGATATCCATCGGTTCATTCATATATCCCGCACATACGATCCCGAACCAGCCAGCAAGTACCAGTACACATTACGGACTATACTTAGCTAGATACAAAGAATCGCTCTACGTTTCAACATAGCCTCTAACTGAAATATTGATCAATAATATAACTGAATCATGAGAGTAAGGGCTGCTTTAATCGCTCAGCGCAAACCGTCCAACTCTCCTTTCTTTAGTTCTCTGGTACGCAACGTAAATCGGAACTTGGGTGCATTGAACCGTTCCGCACCGTACTGAATGATGGTTTCATCGGACAACCATAAACCACCACGGGTTAATCTTTCGAATTGATGGATCCGAACTCAGTAAAACGAGAACAACCCGATGTCAGAACCGTGAATACACCTCGTATAGCTTTTAAACGAGATAGAGAGGTAATTCTAGGGAGGTGACGGCCCTTAGGGTTTTGTGAAGGTATTTAAAAGAAGATGTTACACTAAGGCCATTCTAGTACCTCGCGATGCACTATTAATCCCTCAAGGTTTCGTTGCTTACATTAGGCTCCAAATTTTGTGTTGCAATACACACGCGAAGCATTGAGATCTTTAAGAAATTAAACACCGTCATAAATTTTGAGAGATCTAAATACCCATAACACTATCTAGTTGTAAATTTTTATCCGGTGAGGAACCTTCAAGGTTTTAGTTAACTACAAAAGCTCTCAATATTTGTTAAACAAAGATTAAGGTGCCAACTCATTAATGAACCCACTTAATGAAAGCCGGTAAGCCAATCCGTCTAAATAAATTTTTTTATTTTTGGCTAAAACATATAACATATGCTAGTCGAACCCACTCATCAACCAAATTAATAACAACGTATGATTCATAATACAACATTGAAGAATCAACTTGATGAAAATTGGGTTTTCATTTAAATAAATATTGGTGAATTTTAGGATGTTACAAGTCTACCCTCCTTATAATAGGATTTGTCCTCGAATCCTCTTGTAAAGGGAACCACCAAAGGTGATGTTTTGAGAATAACCTGATAAGATTTTAATAATTTGAGCTGCCTTCATGAAAGCTTTAATTTTACCTCGACCACTACCAAACTACCCCATTGCTTCCGACCCAATGGGACCCCAACAGACAAGAGTTCTACACCTGCACCCATACAACATAAACTAAGACTAGAGATCAAGCAAGCATATCCCACTTCTAATAACCCAGTTTATAAGGCCAGGTAGTCGCCAAACACAGCAACTTCTCATACGGTGGCATCCCATTAGTGGCGTGATGGCTTTAGTTAATTGAAAATTCCGCCAATGGTAGGTGATAATCCCATCTACCGCCGAAATTAATAGTGCATGCCCGAAGCATATCTTCGAGAGATTAGATGATTCTTCCCGACTAACCATCCGTTTGCGGGTGATACGCGGTGCTAATGTGTAACCTAGTACCCATCTCATCATGAAACCTCTTCCAAAATTTTGACGTAAAACGAGTCTCTACGGAAAACAATGGACACTGGTACCCCATACCTCGATACAATCTCCCGAAGGAACAATTCTGCCAACATTTTGGAGTTAAAGGTCTCCCGTATCGGCAAGAAGTGAGTACTCTTTGTCAACCAATCCACCACCACCCAAATGGTGCAAACACCTCGGGCATACGGGGTAGGTTAGTGATGAAATACATAGTAAGATACTCCCACTTCCATTCCGGTACCTTTAAGGTTGATTTTTTTTTTCAAATGGTTTCTGATGTTCTGCTTTAACCTGTAAACAAGTCAAACACCTGCTCACATAAGTTGCTACTTCATACTTCATTGCTGGCCTCCAATAGTTCTTCTTAAGATCTTGATACATATTGTTTCCCCCGATGATTAGAATGGCGGTTTCGTGCGCCTCATCCATGTTTTTTTTTTCCTAAACCCTCCATATCGAGGTACCCACATCCGGTCTTTTATGAACATAACCCCTGTCTCCATCACTTTCTGTAAGTCATTGCTGCCCCCCACATACGCTCTGTCATAATTTGCTCCACCTGTAAGGCTCCAATCTGGGCACTAGAGATCTCTTCACTATATCCGGTTTCAAAATAAGCTGACAAGACTTCACCCGAATGGGTTTAGGCCTCCCATTTCGGCTCAACTCATCTGCCACCACGTTAGCCTTTCCTGGGTGATACGCAATCTCCACATCATAGTTCTTGATTAATTCCAACCACCTGCGCTGCCTCCTGCTAAGGTCCTTCTGCTCAAAGAAATATTCCAACTGTTATGGTCAGTATAGATGGTGCAAGGATCCCCATATAAGTGATGTTCCCACAGTTTAAGCGCAAAAACAACAGCTGCCAACTCCCAATCATGGGTCGGGTAATTAAACTCGTGGGGTTTCGATTGGCGTGGGGCATAAGCTATCACCTTATCACACTGCATATGTACACACCCGAGACCCCCAAGTGATGCGTCTGAAAAAAACACAACAACCTCCGTCCAACCCGGTAAGGCTAGGATCGGTGCTTGTGTCAAATTTGTAAGACCCGCAAATCCGGCGTCAAACTTTTCTTTAGTTTCAACAAACGCGTTCTCTTAGTCCAAGTCCCAAGAAAACCTCACCTCATTCTTGGTCAGTTTAGTCAGTGAGCTATCCTAGAGAAATCCTGTACGCACCTCCGATAACAACCTGCCAACCCAAGAAGCTACTAATATCAGACGATGATTTTGGCGTCGCCCAGTTCATCACTGCCTGCACTTTCATGGAATCTACCATGGTACTAACGGAATTGATGACATGGGCCAGAATACTGACCCTCATGAAATCAGAAAGCACCTTTGAGAATTTTAGCGCAAAGCTTCTCATTCCTTAGAGTTTGAAGAACCTTCTTGCAATGTAGAATATGGTCTTCTTCTCTTTCGGAGTATATGGGCATCTCATTAATGGAAACAATAACAAAATAGCTAGGCATCGGCCTACGCACCCAGTTCATCAAATCCATGAATGCCGCAGCACGTTAGTCAGGCCAAAAGACATTACCAAAACTCATCATGTCCATAACGAGTACGGAAAGTGTCCTGCTCTTGTATTTTCAGTTGATGATAACCCAAGCTAAGATCAATTCTCAAGAGCCAACTAGCTCGTTGGAGGTGATCGAAATAAACCGTCGATTCTTGTTAAAGGATATCTATTCTTCACCATCAAGTGATACACATCCGTATGCTACCATCTTTCTCTTTTTTTTATAATTAAAACCGGCGCACCCCACGGTGGGATACTCGGTCTAATGAATCATTTCTCGAGCAAATCCTCCAACGGAGATGAAAGTTATTTCATTTACGCAAGGGATGACTGCTCTGATTTATGGTATAGTTTTTGTCATGGTTCACATAGTTTATGGCTTATGTGTTATTGGCTTATGTGTTATTAGAAGTGGGATACGCCTGCTCTGATTTAATGTAGTAGTCTTGTGTCATGGTTGTTACATGGTTTATGTTGTATGGCTTATTATAAACTGAGCTATGACAGAAGTGGGAGATGCCTGCTTTGATCCCTTGACTTGGTTGAGTTGAGTAGACTTAATTATACTTTATGTTGATAAGCGGAATGCGCTTATTATAGCTGGAAATTGAAGTCTTGGTCAAATAGGCGGATTGCGCTTATCCTAGACTTTGATGGTTGCTTAGAAAAAAAATAAACAAATTAGCGAATTGCGCTTTTTGTTAACTCTGAGGTTGAGGTATTTTGTTAATTCTTATTTTAACAAATTACCTGTTTATATACATTTATAAAACTTGAACTCACTCAGCGTAGCTGACTTTTGCATACACGTTAGATTGATTTCAGGTTTGTTGATGAATAAAAGGGACGCCTTGGCATGCAGTGGAGCTACTTGGTTGCGGTTGACATTTCAAATAAGAAGGCGTCTGAGGGATTTTGCTCGAACGTCATCTATATTATTTCTAATATTCTAGTTTGTTTTAAAATTAATGTTAAAAACTTATTTGATATTCTGATGTGAAATTTTCTGATAATAAATAACACCTTTTGAGTATTAAATTCATGGTTTTAATCTTTGTATGCCAACTATTTGACCCGTCGGTTTTGAGGGTCTTACAAGTTGATATCAGAGCCAGGCCCGGGCCGTTGTGCCACCGAGGACGTTGGGCTCCTTAAGGGGGGTGGATTGTAACGATCCCACATCGGTTGGGAAGGAGAACTAACACTTCTTTATAAGAGGTAGGATACCTTCCCTATCGTGACGCGTTTTGGCGTAGGAATTGCCTACGACCAATGCAAAATCGGAACATGCCCGAACAATATCACGGTATGGGAGTGGGCCGTTACAGGTGTCCATTAGATAGCCTCTTGTTACTCCTTTGATATAGGAATATCGCCCGGATTTATAATGGTTAGAGTAGGTTAAGTTTCGTGCCTTTTGATGACGACATTAACATGTATTTTGTGTATCTTAACATAGGTATTTGTTACTATGTTCACATGTGATAGGAAGTTACCATAGGGGGTGGTATTACCATCATTGGTTAACATGTGATAGTGTGCACGACTTGATCACATGTGTTAAGGAGACATTACCATGGGTTAGGGTGGTATACTCTCATTGAATGTTTGATGGGTGAATGTCCGGGTGTTGTATGCATAAACATTTGGTTTCTGTTGAGTTTTCTGATTAACTCTTGCTTCACTAGACTGGGGGTATAATGCATGAAAATGTCTAAATAGGCGCATATAATGAAATAATAAATGAAATGTGTACGGACGTTGACCTGTGTCGTTGACTGTTGTCACATTCTTCCCTTGTTTTGGAATTTCGTCTGCGAAATCGAGTTTTCCTGCCAGTTTCAGTGGTCTTAGGAAAAAGAGCTGGGTATTTGCGTCTCATTTGGTCTTCGCGTTCCCATGTAAATTCGGGACCACGTTTTGCATTCCATCTGACTTTCACAAGTTTAGTGTCGCTCCTTCTCACTTTTTGGACTTTCCAATCAGTCACCTCGATTCGATCTTCAACAAAATGGAGATGATCATCGATGTGAATTTATTCGGGAGGAATGATCAAGGATTCGTCGGACAAACACTTCTTTAGGTTGGATACGTGTAAAGTGTCATGAACACCACTTAGCTCTTCTGGTAACTTGAGCTTGTATGCCATGGGACCAACCTTAGAAAGTATCTCAAATGGACCAATGTATCGGGGATTAAGTTTTCCACATTTGCCAAATTGTGGTACACCCTTCTATGTTGAGACTTTAAAGAGTACCTTATCGCTAACCTGGAATTCAAGAGGTTTGCGACGGCGATCAGCGTAACTCTTTTGACGATCTCGAGCGGCTTTCAAGCCATCATGGATCTGGAAGATCTTGTCAGTGGTCTCTTGAATGAGCTCGGGGCCAGTCAAATACTTGTCTCCAACTTTCGCCCAACACAAAGGAGATCTACACTTACGTCCATACAGGGCTTCAATGGGGCAGCCTTGATGCTGGTGTGGTAACTGTTGTTGTATGAGAACTCAACCAATGGCAAATGTGAATCCCAGTTTCCACCGAAATCGATTACACATGCCTGAAGCATGTCTTCCAATGTTTGAATCGTGCATTCACTCTGGCCGTCGGTTTGTGGATGGTAGGTTGTGTTCATGTTTAAGCGAGAGCCTAATGCGTCCATCAGTGTTTGCCAGAATCGGGAAGTAAATCGACTGTTTGGTTGAAAAGGATTGAAACAGGCACGCCATGCCTAGTTACAATCTCTTTGATGTATAAATTGGCGAGTTTTTCTAATTTGTCGGTTTCCTTAATCGGCAAGAAATGCGCGGACTTAGTCAACCTGTCAACAATTACCCATATCGTGTCGTGACCACAGAACGTCTTAGGTAGCTTGGTGATGAAGTCCATGGAAATCTGCTCCCATTTCCAAACAGGAATGTCTGGTTGCTGAAGCAGACCAGACGGATTCTGATACTCAGCTTTCACCTTTAAACAAGTAAGGCATCGGCTGACGTACGTGGCGATTTCACCTTTCAGGTTGGGCCACCAGTAAAGTTCCTTTACGTCCTTGTACATCTTGTCAGCACTAGAATGTACCGAGTATCTAAACTTATGGGCTTCTTCGAGGATTAGATCACGTAGATCACCAAAACGTGGCACCCAGATCCGATTGGCAAAATAAACCGTGCCGTCAGACCTTGGTTCCAACAGACTAACCATCTCTAATAACGACTCATTCTCCAGATTTTCACTTTTTAGAGCTCCTTGTTGAGCGTCACGGATACGGGTTGTGAGATTTGTATGGATAGCCAAACCTAGCGCGCGTACACGCAGGGTCTTGACTCGTTCCTTCTGGCTCAATGAGTCAGCCACAACGTTGGCTTTTCCCGGATGGTATATTATCTCACAATCATAATCGTTCAACAATTCTACCCATCTGCGTTGCCGCATGTTCAGTTCCTTTTGGTTGAATATGTGTTGTAAGCCCTTATGGTCAGTGAAAATGGTGCACTTAGTACCGTAAAGGTAGTGCCTCCAAATCTTGAGGACAAAGATCACTGCACCCAACTCTAAGTGATGAGTGGTGTAATTCTTCTTGTGAATTTTGAGTTGTCGGGATGCATAGGCAATGACTTTATTCCTCTACATGAGTACGCATCCAAGACCTTGATGAGAAGCATCACAATAAACTACGAAATCATTGGTACCTTCAGGAAGAGAAAGAATTGGAGCACAGCACAAGCATTCCTTCAATACATGGAACGCATTCTCCTGTTTGACTCCCCAATCGAACTTCTTATCTTTTTGTGTCAAGACAGTCAATGGTTGGGCAATCTTGGAGAAATTCTCGATGAATCGATGATAATAACTGGCTAATCCCAAAAATTGTCGCACTTCAGTTGGCGTCTAGGGCACAGCCCAATCCTTGATTGCTTCAATCTTTGCGGGATCAACTTGTATACCCTTCTCGTTCATAACGTGACCGAGGAAATGGACTTCTCGAATCCAGAACTCGCATTTCGAGAATTTGGCAAACAACTTCTCGTTCTTGAGCAACTCCAAAATCGATCGAAGATGTTGTTCGTGCTCTTCTTGAGTTCGTGAGTAGATCAAGATGTCGTCGATGAAGACAATGACGAATTTGTCCAAATAGGGCTTGCAGTAGCGATTCATGAGGTCCATGAAAATGGCTGGAGCATTCGTTAACCCGAATGGCATGACTAGGAATTCGTAATGCCCATAGTGAGTTCGGAATGCAGTCTTCGGGATGTCGTCTTCCTGGATCCGTTGCTGATGATATCCTGACCGCAGGTCGATCTTCGAGTAGTAGTTGGAACCCTGAAACTGGTCGAATAGGTCGTCAGTCCTTGGCAACGGATACTTGTTCTTGATCGTCAGTTTGTTCAACTTCCGGTAGTAGATGCACATGCGGAAACTCACGTCTTTCTTCTTCACGAACAGAATAGGCGCTCCCCATGGAGAGAAACTCGGGCGAATGAAACCTTTGTCCAATAACTCCTGAAGTTGGTTAGACAGTTTCTGCATTTCAGATGGTGCTAGACGATACGGAGTGCGGGCTACTGGAGCAGCTCCTGGGACGAGATCGATGTGAAACTCGACTTGTCGCGGTGGTGGAAGTCCTGGAAAGTCTTCAGGGAAGACTTCGGGAAAATCTCGCACCACTGGAATGTCCACTAGCTTCCGATCTTTAGCTTTTTGTTCAACGACATGTGCTAGGAATGCGACACAACCTTTCCTTAAACATATTTGTGCCTTAATACAGGATATGACTCGAAGAATGGGTAAACCCTGGCTTCCTCGAATCAATAGAGTTTCACCATTTGACAAGGGGATTCTAACCAACTTCTCATGATAGACGATCTCTGCACGATGTTTGGATAACCAATCCATGCCAATGAAGATATCGAAACTACCCAGTCGGATAGGCAGTAAATCGATACAAAATTCATGGTCGTCGAGTACCAGAACACAATCCTTAACAACTTCCTCAGACGAGATCAACTTAGCGTTGGCTAATTCTATGGTGAATCGTGTTTCCAACTTACTAGATTTTAATCCAAGGGATTTCTTAAAGTCGGTGGACACAAAGCTAAAATCTGCGCTTGAATCAAAAAGTACCGATGCAAAATGATTTTTAAGGAGAAGCGTACCCGTAACTACGTTAGGATCATCTCGTGCTTCGTTGGCTCCCAGCACGAATGCTCTACCACGGGCTTGATCTTTGGCCTTGGGATAGTCCTTCCGAAAATGTCCAGTCGCACCACATTCGAAACACTTGTTTCTGGAAGGGGAGTGTTTGTGGCTTTGGCCTTGCAGTTAGTGGTTAAATGACCACGACGGTTGCAGTTCTTGAACAAGATGTTGTCACAGGTACCCACGTGATGGTAGTTGCATTTGTTGCAGTGAGGATGGGGCCCGTTGTATTTGCATTTGGGCTCCTCAGCAGCTGTTGCAGCAAAGACTTTCACGGTATCTTGTGGTCGGTGAGAGGAGTGTTTGCTCTTCCGGTTGTCGGAACGTTTGTACTTGTTCCCGGAACTCTCCCTGATAACCGTAACTTTTTGGTTCAACGAACCAATGTGAACAACATTGTGGGTCAAACTTTGAGCTAGGGTAACCGCATCCTGGATAGTGGAGGGTGCCGATGCAGTGACCATACTGCGGATCTTTGGTGACAGACCCCAGATATACCGCTTGACTCTCTTATACTCAGGTGTGACCATGTGTGGGACCAGTCGAGAGAGTTCGTGAAAACGAGTGGTATATGTAGTTGCGTTGGCATCCACCATGGCAAGGTTCTAGCACTCGGCTTCCAGCTTTTGAAGTTCACTTCGAGGGCAATACTTTTCCATGAGCAATGTCTTGATATTGGCGCAAGAAAGACTGTAAGCCGCTTCTCTGCCCAGGTTTGTACTTGCAGGTTCCACCATGTGAGGGCTTCATCCTGAAAGGTACAAGTGGAGTACTTTATCTTTTGATCCTCGGAGCAACCACTGATGTCGAGGACTGATTCGGTTTTCTCTATCCATCGGACAATTCCTACAGCACCTTCATTACCACGGAAGTTCCATGGCTTGCATGCCATGAAGGTTTTGTAAGAATAGCCATGACTAGAGTTCGTGATCAGTTTCACTTCGGTGGCAACCGATACCTCCTAAGCCTCCGCTTGAGTCAGCCCGAGCTGCATCGTGTTGAGCAATTGCCTCGGCAATTACTCTAGCTAACTCGCGGGAGTGGACGGTAGTGGTCCGCCTTCGGTTGTCCGTGCTGACTGTCGGGTTTGCATAACTAAGAGAAAGAACACAACAAACATGAGTAATTCATATACATATGTAACCATATAATAACCAACACAATCACATAAGTTAAACCATACACTAACATATCATCATAACATCCATACATGATTTCCTAAAAGGTAGTTAGGTTTTTAATACAAAACGGGCGGTTGAACCGTAATTAGTTTTTAAGACATCACATCCAAAGTCACAAAACATCACAAGTCAATACATGCATAAACATCATAAAAATACATCATCTAAGAAGGGGGTGGGAAAGCAGCAGCGAGAAAGATGATCGCCTCCCTCATGTGTCGGTCCGTCTCCGCCATCCTATGCTCCAACATCTCGACACGTCTACCCATCTCAGATCGTTCCACCACAGCAGCTAGTCTCCCATGCTCAGCCTCCGCCAACCGACCCTCAAGCTCCCGAACTCGGTCTCCTAACGCCACTAGCTGTACGTTGTGCGATATGATGACACTGCGCTCCAAGTGAAGGGATCACCTCGATGAGCCTCCCAAGCTCATGGTCTCGGGATCGTCCTCCTCATCTCGATGTGCGAGGTCACTTGTAAGGCTAGGTAGGTAAGGCCACTTACGGGCCTGTGAGCGTCTCTTGAGCCTCTTCGATGGCTCGCCTATCTCAATGGCTAAAGGTTCTGGCTAGGGGGTGACAGGCTGGACAGGCTCAGAATGCGAGACAGTGTCAGTGGAAAAGGGAAAGATCGGGCCACTAGCAGGTATAGCAACGACAAGTGCGGGGCGAGTCCTCTTTTAAGGCGTACACTTGGTGAGTGTACGTCCTGAAGTGTCCAAATGGAAAAAGGGGTTCAGGCTAGCTGGTGTGTGTGAGGTAGAAGGGCAACAGGGGGATAGGTGCCGGGGGCAGCTAGAGGTGGGACGTCGTCGTCGGTGTCGTCGTCCGAAGTGCGCCTCATGACCGGTGGAGGGTCAATGTCCATCTCAGTATCGTAGATCCATCCACATCCATGGTGTGGGGACTCGGGGACTGGAGCAGACTGAGTGAGTGGCAATACGTCCTCCTGGGGATCGTCTACCAGATAGTCTGGCTCAGAGTCAGAGGGAGAAACAAGTTCTATAGTGATGACTATGGTTCCTGTCACAACATGCACATATATGTAAATAATCACATATGTAAATAAATAAACCATTTTACCCGTATGCCTTCGTGGAGCGGCTTGAGATTTGAGGGGTGCAAGGCGAGACTTCGTGGCACTTTGTGAAAACATTTCGAAAAATGTTTTAAGTTATAATTGACACAAAAGAATCTTAGTTTGCTATAACCTCGTGCTCTGATACCAATCTGTCACACCCCGCCAAGGCGGAAACATGGGGATACAACGATCGAAAGGTTTTCAAGCAACACAAATTTATTCAAATAGTACCACCATAAATGATGGAAATTGTCATGAATTTATTGAAAACGATATCATAGTGTTAACAAAGGAGACATTGTCTAGTACTCATGGAAATTGAAAACATCACATCCTGAAAATGACAAAACCCATCAAAGTGATACCACGTGGTGCATGCTCGAACCCTTCCCTCAATCCTCGGTGGCCCTCCATTAGTTACCTGAAAAACATGCATAACGAGTTTTGTCAACAATAATGTTGGTGAGTTTACGGGTTTTGAATGTATAATAAAACCAACGTGTAATTCGTGTATGACCAATCATAGGCTAGCTAAGCGAATGATTACTATGAGAACCATGAGTCCCGTAACCAAACCTCTTGACTGATGTGCCTCGCGCATTGTACACTAAAGAAAATGTATGTATAGTAGAATACTAACACTCTTTTGTATGTAACCGGTTAGAGCGACTAACCAAGAGTGGGGGTGTCAACCCAATAGATCTATTAAAGTGATCCATGGCTTTTGATAGCTAATGGTTACAGTAAACGTTGTACAAGGACTAGTGAGCTCATGAACCAATATGTCTCATGTTCCACATGGTAGTCACGATAGAATGTACACACACTTAAAAATGACACAAGTATTGATGCATGTGTTTCCCCCAAAATGTAAAATGGTAAAATGGGGCCGTAAAAACTCACCTGTTTGAGATGTACGTGGTCTAGTGAAGTGTGAGATAGCTACTTTCTGAAAAGGATTGCCCTATGATTATTGAGAGCAAGGTAAGTCGTATGTTTTTGTTGTTTATCATACCATTTGTTCACCCGACATTGGTGGTCCGTGTGTTTAGCGTGTTTTTAAGTTATGAATTTCCCGAAAACACGGTGTTTTGTACGTAATGTGGACTCCACATGTTACTATGGGTTCTAAATTGTTACCAATTCCTTATGTGTGGTCGATCTCTTATGAAAACGTAGCGTCTTTACATGTTTTATAGCTTTTGCAAGCCTTTTGGTGTACTAACACATGCTTCGGCCTATGTTAACACATGTTAAGTGTTTATAGCCGAAGTGATGTCCCATGTGTGCATTAAATCTGATTATGAAAAGGACTAAATGGACTTGGCATAGACTTGTTAAGTCATGGTCGTGGGCTTGCAATGTGTTATGAATGTTTTGATGATAAAATCGGCTATGAAAACATGCCTTATTTTTTTATCCTTTGATCATAATTCAAGTGAGTTTATTTCAGGAAAACCTAATCTAATAGATTATTGTTCATGCTTGATTAGATTGCAAAACATGTTCCCGGGTGTCATGATAGTACTAGGGCCGGTTGTTGATCAATTAAGTTAGTGGTAACTAGACATATGTTCTTATGAAATCGTGAATATATGTATGTGTGCTAAGGATGCATTTCAAGGATCAATTCATTAGTATAAGATTGATGTGTGTGAATGTGCACTTGGGCCGATTGCATTGAGGTTCGGGTGAAGGGTTTTTGGATCGATTATAGTATGTATACAATAGGTGTTTGGGTGTGGTTACTTACCTTGTTGGATGTTCGGCCAAGTCCTTGAGTCTCCTAGTCGTCTTGAGCTCCCAATAGGCAAATGGCTTGGCTTCTTGGATGTGGCCTCTTAGCCGTAGGTGATTAAGAGAAAGAGAAAGAGTGTTTGTGTTGGTATGAGTTTGGGAGTAATCCATGGGTCCTTTATATAGAGTTTCAAGTAGTGTAGTGACAAAACACTTGTGGCAATCCTTCCTCTCTTGATCGATGCAATGCTTAAAGGAATTTATCATCTATTGGTGAAAAGTAGGAACTTGAGTTCAAATGATTCCTTGATGTTGGCCGATTGTGATTGGATATGGATATAAAAGGCTAGTTGACTTGCATGGGAATTAGATGAAGGTTTGTTTTCTTTCCTTATCTATTTTAAGTTGACAACAATGCATGAGCCTTATCCTTTGACATGTTTCGGCCGAGTATAGGTTAGGAAAAAAAAGTGATTATCTCTAGGTAGGCTTATGGATAGTGACATTTGCTAGTTTCCAAGATTGTCTCCATGTGTCCTTGAGTTGTCACTATAGCCACAATTTACAAGTAATATAGGAATGTTTGTTTGTTTCTAGATAAGGTAGTGTAGTTATCCTAGGGAATTGAAGTGAGATTAGTGTTTAACTAAATAGGTGAAATATTTGGATGGTTTATGGTGATAAAGACATGATATGGGGGTGGAAATCGGCTAGAGTGCACAAGGAGGTCTCTAGTTCAAGTTTTGAGCATGCTTGGGATTATGTAAGATAGGAAGGCAAGTTGTCACTTTGGTAAAATTCTTAGGTGTGTCATGGTTTTCTTGTTTCCTTGTGAAGCTTCGGCCGAAGTAAAAGGTAGAGGGGTAAGGTTTCATGAGTTGTAAGATAGACTAGGTATGTACATACTTGTATAGGTAGTCGAGTGAACATGTATACATGGTGATATATGTGAGCTGTCTTGTGTATATATTCATATGTGAGTATGTTTTGTGAAGCCCCGTGATAACACATTTATTATGTTCCAAGTCTTATCATGTTTTGTTAGTTAATCGGCTCATACATAGGTTAATAGTATTGTATTTGTACATGGTGTCCATTAGATAGCCTTTTGTTACTCCTTTGATATAGGAATATCACCCTGATTTATAATAGTAAGAGTAGGTTAAGTTTCGTGCCTTTTTATGACGACATTAACATGTATTTTGTGTATATTAACATAGTTATTTGTTACTATGTTCACATGTGATAGGAAGTTACCATAGATCTCAGCAATTACTGAGATCAAATATAGAAGTACAATACAAGAGGATCTGCTGATTGATAAGATCAGCAGATCAAAGAAGATGAATAATACACAAGAATAAGACTAACAGACTTACAAAGAATATGAAAACCCTAAAACTATCAGAGAAGACTCAAAGAGAAAAAGTGAACGAATGAATAATATCTCGTGCACTATTCTTTTTATATCAGATCTTGAATCTCCAGCTAACCATTTAATCCAACGGTCAAGATAATAATGATCCAACGAAGATAATGATGCCAGCTCAGCGATCTGTGTGTAACAAACACAAAACACAACTAACAAATATAACAACTCAAATAATGAACTGGACCATAATCTTCTTACCCAGGCCAATGGGCTAATCCTTTTTATTTTCTGGGCTCCTGATTATATAAATAAGCCCAATAAACCTGATCATATAGTAATTGAATTAAACTTGTTCATAATATTTCAACACCCCCTCTTAATTCAATTACTAAACATGTCAATCAACCCAAGTTTCTTGCATAAAACTTCATGTTGACCACTTGATAACCCTTTAGTAAAAATATTAGCAACCTGCTGATCAGATTTAACTTTTATAGATTTAACTAAACCTGAACTTATTTTTTCCCTAAGAAAATGTAAATCAAGTTCAAAGTGTTTAGTTCTATCGTGAAAGACAGGGTTTTCTGCTATAGATATAGCAGCTTTGCTATCACAAAACAGACTTAAAGGCAACTGAGTTTCAATACCCAATTCCTTTTATAGGTTTAGTATCCAGACAAGTTACAGGTGGTAGAACACATTGCTCGGTATTTAGCCTCGGCTGAAGAACGAGCAACAGTGTTTTGTTTCTTGCGTTTCCAAGAAACTAAGCAATCACCAATAAACACATAGAAACCTGTAACAGACCTACGTGTATTAAGACATTTTGCCCAATCAGCATCTGAATATGCTGAGAGAGTCAAACCATTACCTTTATTAAACAAAATCCCTTTTCCATGTGATTGCTTCAAATACCTAAGCAATCTTAAAGCTATATGCAATATTTTTTGAGTTGGTTTATGCATAAACTGACTCAAAAACTGTACATTATAGCTTATATTTGGACAGGTCAAAGACAGATAAATAAGCTTACCTATAAGCTTTTGGAAACCTATAATGTCCTCTAAGTATTTCTCATCTTTACTACTTTTAATAACAAGATTATAATTTTGCTCAATTGGAACACTAACAGGTTTGTAGCCAAGGTAGCCAAACTCAGTTAGCAAATCTAAACAATACTTTCTTTGGTTAAGGCATATACCATTTTCTGAGCATAAGACTTCTATGCCAAGAAAATATTTTAGTTTGCCTAAGTCCTTAATTTGAAACTTTCTTTCAACAAAGTTTTCACATTAGTGATTTCTTGAACACTATTTCCTGTGATGACAATGTCATCCACATAGACTAATAACACAATAAAGACATCCTTATCAGACTTAACAAACATAGAGTAATCACAAATACTTTGAACAAATCCTATGTTCTTTAATACCTCAACAAGCTTTTCATTCCACTTTTGTGGAGCTTGTTTCAAACCATACAATGATTTAACTAGTTTACATACTTTGGACTCATTTCTAGAAGAGTAACCTTCTGGAAGATCCATATACACATCTTCAGTTATTGACCCATATAGAAAAGCATTATTAATATCAAGTTGATACAATGTCCAGTTATTATAAACAGCAAGACTAATCACACTTCTAACTGTAACCATCTTAACTACAGGAGAAAAGGTTTCTCCAAAATCCAAACCCTCTATCTGGTTATAACCCTTAGCAACTAGTATTGCTTTATACATATCTATTTGACCATGAGCCCTATACTTTATCCTATATACCCACTTACACCCAATAGCCTTCCTATTAGGTGGTAAGTCAGTAATAACCCAGGTATTATTCATGTACAGGGCTTCCATCTCACTATTCATAGCCTCTATCCACTTAGGATCTTTAGAGGCTTGATAATAAGATGTTGGTTCAACAGATTTATTCACATTTGACACAAAACACTTGTTTTCAATACACAAATTAGCATAACTAACCACCTTTTCAACTTTATATTTAACTTTTCCCTCAATTACATAATCATTAAATCTTCTAGGTAAGACAGACTCTCTAGTAGACTGTCTAACAGAAGTAACTCTCTCTCCCTCAGGGGTATGTATCTCATCATTTGATCCCTCTAACCTGGAAGAGTCAGACTCTCTACCTACTGTACTACTAGGTAGCTGATCTTGTTCATGATCTACCTCACTAGCAGCCCTGGGAGAGTTGTCTAACAACTCCTCAGGTGAGTGATCATGAGTACTACTGGTTCTCCCTTCATCATTGGGAGGACTTGAACTTATACCATCATCACTTTGAGAATTTTTAGTTTCAAAATTATCAAAAAAAATTAAGTGATTTAAATCTTTAAAAACATAATCCTTATATTCAGTTTTAAATGGATAAATGTTTTCATAAAACTTAACATCTCTTGAAAAACTAACTTTCTTAGTTTCAAGACTTAAAATTTTATAACCCTTTTTTCAAAAAAGAATGATCAAGTAAAACACATTTATCAGCTCTACTACACAATTTATCAGGTTCATTTAAAACAGTTTCAAAACAAAGATAACCAAAATTTCTCAAATGACTCAGGACTGGGGGGACCCATGGACCAACTCATAAGGACTCTTACCAGCTAAAACAGAAGAGGGAATCCTGTTAATTAAATAACCAGCAGTAAGAACACAATCAGACCAATACCTAAGAGGAACATTTCTTTGAAACAGCAAAGCTCTAGCAGTATTTAAAAGATGCATGTGCTTTCTCTCCACAACACCATTTTGTTGTGGAGTGTAAGCACAAGAGGTTTGATGCAACATACCATTTTTAATACAAAACATAGTCACTTGCTTATTAACAAACTCTGTTCCATTATCACTCCTTAAAACTTTCACAACTTTGGAAAACCGAGTTTTAATCATTTCACAAAAACTAACAATGTTTTCAAAGACTTCTCCTTTGTTTCTTAACAAATATACCCACACAGACCTTGAATAATCATCTACTATTGTTAAAAAATACTTATACCCTTCCCTACTTGTGACCTTATAGGGACCCCATACATCTAAATGTATTAGTTCCCCTACTTCTTTATATTGATGATCACTAAGTGGGAATGGTACCCTAACTTGTTTTGCTTTATGACACGTTTCACAAGGTTGATTTTCAGAAATACCAATACTCAGTTTATCTTTTAATACTGCTAAAACCTGATTGGATGGGTGTCCAAGTCTACTGTGCCAAAGATTATGTTCAGACATACTACTAAAACTGACATTACTAAAACTCACATCATTTCCAACAAAGTATAAACCATCTTGCTGCCTACCAGTCACCAGGACTTTCCTTGAACTGGAATCCTATACAGAGCAGGAGTGTTCATTAAAAAGAACATCTAGCTTATTATCTTTGGCTTGTTTATGCACGGAGACTAAATTTACACAATAATCAGGAATATAAAACACATCAGTTAAAATGACACCATCAGCTAACTTAATATCACCTATTTTAGACACTTTAGCATTAGTACCATTTGGGTGTTTAACTTCCATATTATACTTCGATACATCAACACAATTAATCATGTGTTTATCGTTACCAACCATGTGCTAGTTTGCACCATAATCCATAATCCAACCAAGAAACAAAGCATACTTAAGCATGGCAGAGCAACTAGCAAAGTTTTCAAAAACTTCAATTTATTCAGAACAGACATACTAGAAAAACCATTTATGATAACAGACTCACCTCCCACATTAGCATTGGAAGGTTGTGGATCACTTCCAGACTTTTCACTAAGCAGGCTCATCAATTTGGAAATCTGCTCAGGTGTAAAAGGTGAGCCGGAACTAGACATAGTATTAGCACACACAATGCTATTGTTAGACACATCATTTCTAGAACTGTTGTTACTACTATTACCAGAATTATTATTACTTGTTCTATTAAACTGACCAGGGGGTATTTTTCTAAAACCAGAGGGGTGTCCAACAACTTCATAACACCTATCTATGGTGTGTCCTAGCATGTTGCAATGTGTGCACTTCAGATTAGAATTAGGTCCTCTAAAATTATTATTATTGGACCTTCTCCTATTGTCTGAAGTTTGATTTGTTCTAGCAACAAATGAAACTGTTGATCCTTTTGATCCACTACTGGATCCTCTATGAGATTCCTCTCTAGAGATAACAGCAAAGGCAACTTTGACTGTAGGTAGTGGATCATTAGTCAACAAAGTGGTTCTAACAGGCTGATATACATCATCGAGGCCCATTAGAAACTGCATTAGTTTAATCAAGCTGTTAAAGTCATTGAAGTCTTTAGCAGCTTGACATGTACAAATAGGTAATTGCACAATAGAGTCAAATTGTTTCCACATAGTGTTTAACTTGTTATAATACTCAGACACAGAACTACCACTTTGTGTAATGCCATTTATCTATTGATGTAAATTGAACATAACACATCCATCAATTCTATCATAAGTATCTTTAAGATCAAGTCAAACATCTCTAAGATTATCAGAAAACACTTGACCTAAGTATAACTCTTCACATACAGAATTAATCAACCAAGAAATAACCACAGAGTTACATCTATCCCATTGACTAGCTAACACAGCATTCTCAGTAGATTTAACACATGTTCCATCCATAAACCCTAGCTTATTCTTAGCTTGTAAAGCAAGTTTCATAGACTTAGACCATACAGAATAGTTTTCAGTTCCTTTGAATTTTATACTAATAATAGACAGACTAGATGTATCACTAGGATGCAAATACAATGGATCACTAATATCCAATTTACTAACAAGAGTACCCTCTACAGGACCAAGGTTAGGGCCACCACCAAGATTCACAACATCACCCATGATTCACAAACACAGACAAAACACTCAGACCAAACAGACAGAGACAATCAAAACAATCACCAACAGGATACCAAATAGCTATCAAATAATATCCTAATTAGGGCGAAACTGTGTCAGTGCTACAGATCATGGGTTCATCACTCAAAAGGTGCCCACGCAGTTCTTAGCACAGAAGCCCTTTATTAACTATATTATATATATGTCATATAATATCAAACAACAAGACAAATAATATCACAAACAAGACAACAATGTCGGTCCACCCTAACCCGACCAAGACGCCTAGACACAAAGACAAAAATGAAGGAACGATCTCACAGTGAGGGGAACCCAAGTTACTGTACTACTAGGTAGCTGATCTTGTTCATGATCTACCTCACTAGCAGCCCTGGGAGAGTTGTCTAACAACTCCTCAGGTGAGTGATCATGAGTACTACTGATTGATAAGATCAGCAGATCAAAGAAGATGAATAATACACAAGAATAAGACTAACAGACTTACAAAGAATATGAAAACCCTAAAACTATCAGAGAAGACTCAAAGAGAAAAAGTGAAAGAATGAATAATATCTCGTGCACTATTCTTTTTATATCAGATCTCGAATCTCCAGCTAACCCTTTAATCCAACGGTCAAGATAATAATGATCTAACGAAGATAATGAAGCCAGCTCAGCGATCTGTGTGCAACAAACACAAAACACAACTAACAAATATAACAACTCAAATAATGAACTGGACCATAATCTTCTGACCCAGGCCAAAGGCCAATGGGCTAATCCTTTTTATTTTGTGGGCTCCTGATTATATTAATAAGCCCAATAAACCTGATCATATAGTAATTGAATTAAACTTGTTCCTAATATTTCAACAGACCTTCACCTTAAACGGAGTAATTACCCACATACTAGCAAACAAAGAGTGGTGCTATAGCATTTGACCAAAATGTGTTGGGCCAATATTTCTAGGTGGCAACCAATCGTTTTGCACTTCAGATGGGCCTCACACTCGCCAACCTACATGTAGGCCATAATCAAGTTATACTAAATCACTAACAATTTCAAAACATTTGTAGATATCATATCTTAGCAACCATTTCCAACATATGAGCCACCGTCAATGCGACAATCTTCGGCGACTCAGTCAAAAACTTTATTGGAATTGGTTGCCAAGACAAGGTCATTAGAGAATGACTCACGGACATGAAAACGATGCCTTCACCAATACAGGCAATAATATGAAAAAAAACATGAAATTCCATTTGCGAAGGAAATGGACACTGCAGCTACCAGAGAGACACCACAATGCCAAATGCACCACATGTAAAACCAGTAGCCACAGGATTTGAGACAACATTCACAGCCAAAAGATCACTGATTAAACCTATGGTGAGTGTCCTGCATCTCTACAATAACTTTCTATTAATAAATTTTGATGTTAAAAGTAGACCTTCGAAGTCAATGTTCTGCTTTTATGATTACAAAAATAAATAATACTATCTTACACAATACTAAATTGTTAACTCGGTAAGAAAATGTTAGGAATTTTAGCAGGTACATATAGAATTTAATACTGAATTAGTATTATTAACCTTGATATACAGGTCATGAAACTGGATTTTCAAAGAAAGGAAAGTTTCCAAACGCCCCATCTAAATACAACCCAGCAACTTTAGCTTTTCCATGCAGCGAGCATCCAAAATCTACCACCTAAATGCAAGCAAGCAGCTTATGTTCTTCATGTAGCTAATTTTGTATTGAAACAGTGAGTGTTGCCGCACATATTTTGTCGTCATTATCCAATACGAAGTGTATCGGTAGTTGTGGTATAACTGTTTTAATGCATCTATTGTTGGGTTTCAGTGGTGTCAACTTTATTTTAATCAAAAACGGGTTTGATATATTTGTTATTAATTAAATATATAATTAACAAACGCAGCGGAATGTTTATAAATATTAACACCAAATAATCAACCGTACAAGATCTGGTTACAAAACATACAAACACGGTACAAACAATATTAATCTACCAATGAGATAGATATACCTTAGTGGTTAAAGATTAACCGTTTGAGACACCGAGGTACAACGAACAAGTGCTAGAACTGAACACGAGAGCAACGGTACGGGCGGTGATAGCGAATACCAAGCGGCCCTGGATGAAAGAAAACGGTGACAACTTATTCAAGAAGTCAGCGGCCTTTATTCTTATTATTATTGATGAATTGCTTTTGTGGGTGTCAAAATATGTGTAGAGATGATTTGGTAATATGTAATTATATAGTAATGATTAACCAATCATTGCCATAATAATAAATAAAAACCATAATTAGAAAAAACTAACTTAAACAATCATCCATCACATATTTAATCCCTATCGGGCCTCAAACCTAATGCACATAGATCAAGTCCAAGACGCGATTTAAAGCCAATCTTCTATCTATACATCTAATAAACAAAACTCAATTTTGACACTTGTCTCTCCCACATTGCACCTTTAATTCTCTCTCCTTCCCATATTGTGCCACATGGCACAACCATAGAATTTATAAATTTTTTCTTTTTTCTAAAAATCAAAAATCATTCTCATTTATTTTTGGTCAAGAATCATTGACTATAATTAAGTTTCCTAAATCTTCTCCTAAATTATTTTTTTTTAACAAAAATAAAAATCATTAATATTAATTTTGGTCAAAATCGTTTACCAATATTAAGTTTCCTAAAACATAATCTCAATCATAACCACTGATCATTATCATCCCTTCTTCTCTATAAGATCCTCCTCCCCCAACTTGTGTAAACCCTACCACATCAATAAGATGTGTTTGTATTCTCAATCGATCATGTCCTTTATTCATCATCTTCTTCAACCGCCTTCTTCCTCTTTTCCCGAAATAAGTTGGCTCCTCCATCTTCCCCAAAAAAGTCGGCTCCTTCATCCTTCTCCTTCGTTGATTATCAGGTTATAGGAATCTGTTTTCGATTGTGTTCTTCTTTATTGTTAATCAATCTTGTGTTTTTTTCAGATTCAATATATGAACATTAGGTTTTCTGATTCGATCTATGAATGGTCTTCGTATTTTGATTTAGTAATTGTGTAACTCTATCTAATTTGTGACAACCGGCAACTTCCGATCTACACTGACGTGATTTTTTTATGATTAAAAATAAATATTTATTATAAATATTGTTATTATTAAGTTTCGGAAGTATACTGACCGTTTTTACAATCAAAACTGCAACCGATTTAATTAACGCGATTTAAACGCGTGTTCTGAAAACACGCGTCGGACATCGAAAATATTTATATTTATGCTCGGTTTAGTATTTTGAACAACACCGACTACTTTTTATAATTAATTATCGGGCCTAAGTAGAAACCGAGGCATTGTACATTTAAAACGGGTTCGATACGCGGTAATAACCCACCCAACCTAAACCCTAACTATAAAAGGCCACTTTCATCATCTCCTTCCTCATTTTTCAGCCGCCACCTACCACTCTCTCTCTCTCTAGAACCCGCCTCTCTCTCTCTCTAACCTCTCTCTCTCAATCTCTCTCGCCTCCCTCTCCCGTCCCTGTTTCAGAAGCAGCCGGCCACCACCAAGGCTTAGGTGGTGGCGGTGCAGGGCTGTGGCCCCGAGAACATCTTCAATACGCAGCAGATCAAGGGTGGTTTCAGGGGGTATGGTTCGCGAGGATGACGGTGGTGGTGCCGGGTCGTGGTTGTTGTCGTCAGCAGGTTGTGGTTGTATTCTGGGTTGGTCGTGGTGCTGTTTGCGGCAGCTTAGAGTGGTCCGGTTGTGGGTCAAACAGCAAAGGGTGTTGGGTTCCGGTTGGAGTTGTAGTCCGGTCGGGTATGGGTGTTGGTTGGAGTGTATCGTGCGGCTGAGGTGGTTCCTGGTTGTTTTGGTCCGATGGTCAGGTGGGTTTGGTTTTAACTAGGGTCTCGGGTCTTGACTGTTATCCGGGTCTCGGGTCTAGTCGTGTTAGGGGCTTGGGTGCAGCAGGTTGTTGGCTCGGGTCAGTTATGGTTACTCAGGAATCGGGTGCAGCGGGTTGAAGGGTTTGGGTTTTGGTCTGACTCGGTTGTGATGGTTTTGGCTCGTGGCGGTTCGATGGTGGTGGCTCTTTATGGTGGCTCGAGTCAAGGTTGGACCAGTTTCGGTTTTGGGTTCATGTTCGGGCTCGGTCAAACCGAGTCAACTCGGTCAACAACTGGTCAACTCAGTCAACTCGGTCAAACCCGGGTCAAACGGGTCAGATCTGGTCAAACATACTGGTTCGGCCAAATGCGCAGTCAACGGGTCAGACTCGACTTCTGTCTACGCGTTATCCGAGATAAAGTGGCGTGTCGGGTCTCACGTATGCGATTCGGTATAATTTAATTGTTATATTTTGAACTTGTATTTATAAAACATATTATAAATATAAACGAATAAGATGTGTTAACTCGCGACGAACCATTTACGAAGATAAACGAAAACTTGTATATTAAAACGTGACTTGTGTTTTGTCGTCGGACTAAAACTGTTGGGCCATTTGTATACAAGTATATTTATATAAATATGTATATTTACAAAAGTTGTCGTAACGTATAAAGTCTTGTATTGGATATTGATTTTTGGGAAAATTGTAGGCGACTTGTGTTGCCTGGTTTGTACGAAAACAGAGGAAACTATGCCGAAATTTTACAAAATTTATAAGCATAAATGAAGGCGATATTTCTTGTATATTTCATTATAAACAATCTTCAACTATTTTGACAAATGTAGTTTTCTACAATATTGCAAAAGATTTTCGACAAATGATTTCTTGCAACATTTAAAGAAAAACGTCGAACACTATTTCCAAAACAAATACATATTATTTATTGAGCGTCAATTGTGTCAATCTTTAATGATTTTAGTAACTAAAACATTTCTATTTTAACGATTTGAATTATAAAAACGCTTGACGTATTGGAGAAAGAATTATACAAAAGTTAATATTTTGAAACCTTTAAAGGCTTGCGGATTTAGAAAAAGAAGCGACACTTGTTATGGATCGGTTTTAAATAACTATACTTATATTTTTATCAAAGAGTATTTTCCTAAAATATAATTATAAGATGAGTTTTAACTCGGTATAAGTTATACGTTTCATAGTATTGGTCCAACATGGTTTACACACGAATAGTGACAAGTGCGCAAATTGGGCACTATGTTGTGTGTTAACGCATAAGTAAGATAAGTCACGATCGGTTCATCGAGTTAAGGCATATTAGTACTCGAGTTAATACACACGAGTCTAGATACTTGGATAAACTATCTTTTAGCCGGATAATAGGCTAGGTTTATATGTGATAGACTTTTAAGGTGTCCTTTGTTGTAATAGGGTACGAGGAAGTCGGTCAAAGCTTCGGGCTTTGTTTGCTAGCTAAGCAAGGAAATTAAGGTGAGTTCATGACCCCACTTTTTACTGTTTTATAAATGTTTTCGGGGTGGAATACATGCTTCTTTTATGAAAACCTGAGGAATTCCAAACGAACAAGCTTTTGAAAAATGAAATGGGTGCGTGAGTGTCACGACCCTACTTTTACCGGTTTTACTTTCGGGGAAGAAACATGCTACATACTTACTTACTAAAGGTCATGTTATACTATGGTTACTTTACATTACTATACGGCTTTTTATGGAAAGTCCCAGGGGGAAACCATGAATGTGCGGGTTGCACAGTGAGGGAAATGTGGATAGATCTATTGGGCCTCACAAACCCCACTCGACGGCGGGGCCGGGCGGGTGCATATTGTCTCTAGTTCGGGCTCACCGAGGCATCGGTAATAGCCCAGTCATCTGGGCATGCTTCAACTACTGGTTCATGTTTAGTAATGGGTTCCCAACCGTAATAGTAAAAACACTTAATGTCTAGCTAACGTTCTTATAACCTATTAGTAACAGATATGGTCTTTTCAAACTTATAACAACTCTTTTATAAAACTTGTGAACTCACCAGCATTATATGTTGACTTTTTAAGTATGTCTTTCAGGTTTAAACTTTGGTAACGGCACGGTTGGAGTAGTCGACGTAGTGGGATCGAGGATCCTAGAGGATTAGCAATGGCGTTCAAGAAATAAGAGTCTTAGATGCAACTTTCCTCTGCGTGGCGAAGCTACCAAACGTCACAACCGACGAGGGAAAAGTCGGGGTGTGACATAATTTCTTCAATGGAACTGATGAGGTCACACGATTATCCATTTTTTGTATTTAAGTTTTGCTTTTTTTTCTTTGATTTTGTTATATATTTTAATCTTTGAATGATTATTATTAATTGTTAATCTGCAGATTGTTTCATGTTAGTTATTAGTTTATACTGGCTGAGTAGCTGACACATAAGATTATCATTGGAACATGAATTCCAAAACAGGTGGTGATAGCATGCTAGCGCTATATTGACTAGGTATTTTGCCTGAGGTTATTCTGCTTTTATAGATGACTACAAGAAATGAAAAAGGATTTACATGTGGTGTTCTTTGATGCGTAAAGAGTTTTTACCATTGAGGATAGTAACATGAGCGATACGCTTTTTAAGTATAAGAAACTTACCTATCGCTTATTAGATTGCGAACAAAATATCTCTATAGATTACCATTAGGTGTGAAAACATGTGAAGGGTAGATATGCCTAAGATATAGATTATAAGTTTATAATTCAGTCTGCTTGATAAGTGTGCAAACATGTGGAGGGTAGATGTTATATCATATATGCCCATACATAGATTATAAGTTTACAATCCAGTGCAGTTGCGATTTTTAGCAAGAAAAATGTTGGGAGTTGCTTTATCTTAGGGAATCTTTAATAGTTTCATGATTTTTTGGATATGCATTTCCCAACATATTTGTTTTCTTATATTGATTTTGTCATAGTGGCTGGTTTTTGAATATTTTATTTTAGATTTTATTAATGTTTTTTTTTTTTTTACTATTTTAGCATGTCAAAGTCCATTACTCATACAGGTATGTATCTTGTAGATTACTTTATTTAGCAGTTCACCTATATGACATTTTTATCAAGTTTCTGTGTGTTTGGGTTGTTTTCAAGGTTATTGATGTTATTTATCTATCTATTTGTTTTTTTTTATTATTATTATTATAACATTATCTACATTCAATCATGTCAGTAGCTAGATTGATAGTTATAGGGGTAGAGCTCAATCAGGTCACCCAAGTATTTTTCTATTTATTTATGAATTGGTCGATTATGATAATGGGAAGATATTAATATTTAAAAATTAAGGGTAATTATGTATTTTGTAATGTTGTGTTGATGGAGATGCCTTTTCCTCTTACCATCACAGATATACACATATTTTTGTATCTGTCATAACAACTATGTAAATAACCTTGGTAACTTAGTTTGACTTGAAAATAGCAACAAATCAATTTTTGGTACACTTCCAACTCAAAATTTCCACTCTTTGATCAATATTGTTAGAAATTAATCTAACTCCTAGGTATGGTTCATATGTGAAAGTTGAGGGTGAATGAAATGTAAAAGAGTCTATAAATAGGTTTATTATTAGAATAAAATTAGTTATTTTATGTAGTTTATTAAGTCTCCTAATTAGAGTCTAAATACGTTTCTTGGTGAATAAGTTTGTTTTTAGTATAAAAAAAATATAGATGTAGGATTTTATTTGTAATGTGTGGTTTTTATTTAATGACATTTGCCACGTCTTCTCTTTTCCAGATGAATAATTTTTTATGATGCTCAAGGTTTTTTTTTATATAGTAAAAGAAGAAGGAGATACGGGTATTGCAGTTATAAAGAGTTATATAGTTAACTTTAAGAACATAGTGCTTAAGATTCAACTAATATAGCTAAAAGGGGAACGGACCGAATCAACGGGGGCCAGGGTCACAATATTTAATGGGTACAGTCTCTTTAGGAGGAGTAAGTTTGGTCTTATTAATAGGAATTCTATTTGTTGTCTCTCCTCAAGAATCCTTTAGTTAGACTAACTCGAGTATGATAACACATCTCATGTCCAGTTTGTCTTGGTAACTCTGATTCACAAATTACTATGATTTGAAGACTGTTTTTTATGGGTTTTTTTAAATTTTTAATTCAAATACACATTTTACTTATTTTAGGTAAGCTATAAATTAGTATAGCATTTGAATTCATATACACGTTTAGTTATTTTGGGTAATCTAAAAATTAGTATAACATGATTGAATGCTTATTTATAGATGCATTTTATGAATTTATGAATTTGAATTAATTAATCTCATCGATCTTTGGCAATAATAGATTATACTTCTCAAATTAGTTACAAGTTAAAATTCAAATTTTGAATACAACAATTTGAATTGATAGATTTTAGTTAAAATTTATAAATATTCAGAAATTAAATGTTCTATTTAAGTATATAATTTCATATTTTCATAGCTATAATGGTAACAATTAGACTTAATTATAACATTTAATTCGAATTTTGAATGATCTGACTCAAACGGTGTCTTACTTTTAACATTTTCTCATAAGTATTTTTCATTACTATTTATTTTTTGTACTATATAATAGCCTCAAATACTATCTAATAACAAGATTCCAATGAAGTTTCAAAGGCATCAATTCCCAATATCCGTATGTTTCGCAATGACCATTAATAAAAGCCAAGGACAGTCTCTATCGACGGTTGGATTGTATTTAAGAGACCCCGTATTCTCACATGACCAACTTCATGTCACATTGTCAAGAGTTAAAAGCAGGAGATTGGTGAAATTACTTATACTAGATGGTGATGGGAATGTCAAGACTAAAACAAAAAATGTGGTGTATAAGGAAATATTTAGTGATATTTGAATAAAATGTGTATTCATTGCTTTTAAATTTTAATAAAATATTTCTACTTTATTTTTTTATACGTTTTACCGCTCCATATAATTGTAAGCTGATGAACCGCATGTCCACGCGGGCAATAGTCTAGTACACAATAAATAGGCTACAACCCGTTTATTACTAAATAAACATTCTATTATTTATAACCAGTAGAAATAATAGAACCCGTTTTATCGATTTATATAATTACTCTAGATAATTACATAAATAGATTTTGTCTGGTTAATTATTCGTAATTACCAGTCAATCAAGTTAAGTGGATTTAATGTTCATTGCCCAAGGTGTAACTCTTACGAGTCATAGCTCAGTCAGCAGCGTTAATTTATCGAAACCGTACATATAAATCAAACATCTATTTCGTATCCAAGATTCAATGTTAAAACGACACCCGCGCACATTGCGCCAGATGGAATATGTGAGCTAGTTATTGTTGATTGAATAAAGTTGGCGGAAATAATGAGTATAGGTCAGCAAATCCGCACCCCGAGAAAACCACTATTTATAATAAATTTTCATAGGTCACAATTCAACTTAAGTTAAATTTATTTTTTGTGATTAGTGAGTATGTCGTCCCGGATGTTTTTATCTACACTTCTTCACGGGTGTTTTTATCTTTATTTTTCCATGTATGTTCTTTTATCTACGTTTTGATGGCCTTACTCGAGTTAAATTTACAGCGTAACGTGCCGCCGCAACACATGGGCAATATTACTAGTTAGGGCATGTTTTGATAAACTTATTTGAGTTCAAAAGACTTTTGGTTAAAAAGACTTATTAACTTATGACTTTTTAAAAATGAGTTTTTAGAAAAGTGTTTAAATTAGCTTATGTGGTGTGGAAAAACAATAAGTTGATAAGTTATTTGTAAAAAAGTGTTTGGTTTAACTTATTTAGGTAAAATGACCAAAAAGGGTATAAGGAGTGAATGTATAAGGATATAAGAAGGGCATGTAGGTAAATTACCATCAATAAGTTATAAGAAGGTTCAAAAAGTCAGTCCTCCCTTACTTTTCCAAAACAACTTATCATAGGTAAACAAAAAGTTAAAAGATAAATCTTTTTCCATTATCCAAACACTTTTTTTAACTTATTAACTTTTTGGAAAAGTTATAAGTTATAAGGCTATGGGGTGTGGAGACACCAAAAAGGTGATGTCTCCATGCCATGTAGGATGTCACCTCAACATGTTGTGTCTCAAACTTCTTGAGACATGAGTGGGGTGTGGAGACACCAACACCTCAGGTCTGAAGCATTTATTATTATTATTATTATTATTATTATTATTATTTTTATAAATATTAATTTTAATTAGTTTATAAAAGTAACAAATAAACAAAATAATATTCAAATAAATACTAGATTTAATAAAAAATTACAAACCATCCTAAAAATTAAAAAAAAAATACAAACCATCCTAAAAATAAAAAAAAATTACAAACCATCCTATAAATAGATAAAAAAAATTACAAACCATCCTAAATTTAATTAGTAAAATGCTAGTCGTCGTGTCCGTTGTTCCAAATATATTCGATCAAGTCGGCTTGAAGATGATGATGGATGTGTTCGTTACGTAACGAGAATTCGTTTAACTCTTGTTCCTCTGGGCCATCCGGAATAGTATTCTCCTCCACCGCGTTTTCATCGAACTCACAAATAGCTCGGCCTTCGTCTTCGATGATCATGTTATGCAGCAAGATACAAGCATACATACAATAACGTAGTTTTTTTGGTGTGAAAGCATGTGCCGGGTTTGCGATGATGAGCCATTTTACTTGTAGAACCCCAAATGTTCGTTTAATATCCTTTGCGCCGCTTCTTGATACTTAGCAAATTCTTTTCTTTTTTCGTCGGGAGGGTGCTTAACGGTTTTAACGAGTGTAGATTATGTTGGGTATATTAAATCCGCAAGATAATACCCGTGCTTGTACTCAACCCTTGAAACTGTAAATTTTGAATCCGGACCGGTTCCTTTTCTAACATCCTCAAACACCAATGATTGATTAAGGACATTAAGGTCGTTATTCGAACCGGGAACACCGAAAAATGCATGTCAGATCCATAAGTCTTGTGACGCGACAGCCTCTAAGATTATTGTTGGATGACCGTGATCGCCTCGATAAAACATGCCACGCCATGCATTAGGGCAAATTTTCCACGGCCAATGCATGCAATCGATGTTTCCGATCATCCCTTGAAAACCATGCTTTTCGTGATGGAACTGATACAATTTCTGGATATCATTGGAATTTGGTTTTCGCAAATATTTTTTGGTGTAGATCTTGACAACACGCAAAACTTATACAAGCAATCACGTGACATTCTTTTGGACATCCGTAAATACTCATCCCACGAGTCAGATGTCGTCCCGTAAGCTAGTTGCCGCAATGCTGTCATGCATTTTTGATAAGTTGTGAACCCCCGTTTGCCTCTAGCATCGTACCGTAATGTAAAATACGAGTTACAACTCGCCAAATCATCGGCAATACGTACGAACAATCGACGGCTCATTCGGAACCGCCGCCTAAACACCTCGTCCATATACACCGGTTGATCGGCAAAGCAATCTCCTACTAATCGCTCGTGTGCACCTACACGTATGTTGTAAATAAATATAAAAATATATTTGAAGAAAATTTATACGTTCTAAAAAATATAGTTGCTATATATATATATATATATATATATTTGAAGAAAAATTATACACTTACCCTCCCGGTCTCTGTTTATGGCCGCTTGCCTAGTTCGCGGGTGCGAGCTCACTTCTTCGTCTTCCTCCGCCACGATTAATTGTGTCACTACCCAAACCGCGTTCACAAAAATCCGGTTTTCTTCACTCGACAAACTTGAGGAATCAACTAATGGTAAGTATGATATTGTTTGGTATTTTTTTTTAAAGAAAGTAGAGAGTATTTTGGTATAAAGATGATATGATTACCATGGTTTTGGTTTATTTGTGTTGGTTTATTTGAATGGTTTGGGTTTAAAAAATGGATTTGGTTTATAAAAAAAAAGAAAAAAAAATATAGCCGTTACAAAAAATGTAGCCATTTGAACGTTCAGAAAAATAAATAAAATAAAAGAAATCACGCCATTGGTCCGTCTCCAATGTCTCGGAGAGGACTGGAGGGATGGGGGGACGAGGGACGGGGGTAGGGAGCGGTGTTGGTGTCCGAGACATGACAAAAATAGGAGAACGGGGGTGGTGCCCCGTCTCCACACCCCTTAGCCTAAGGAGGTGAAAATAAGGAGAGCCAAACATGCTCTTATTTTAGGCAAATACAACAACAACCGTACCCAGGAAAATCTCACGAATAGCGACGCTATTAGTAGGGTCTGGGGAGGGTAAGATGTAGGCAAACCTTACCCCTATCTTTAGAGATAGAGAGGCTGCTTCCAGAGAGACCCCCGGCTCGACAAAAACAAATGCACACTGTATATCAAAAAAAAAAAATAGTGAATGTATAACATAATATAACATACAAATATATATATATATATATATATATACATGCATAGAGACCATCCCTAATTCCTAAGTAATCTTAAATCCTAAAAATCTTTAACTTTAATCCTACGCCTCCACGAATTTCTATCTTGGACCATATCCTCAGAGAGGTGCAATTCTAACAAATCTTGTCTAATCCGATCGACCCAAGTCAATTTGGGTCTGCCTCTCCTCCTCCTCCCCTCCACCGAGAGGTGTTCCACTCTTCTGACTGGGGCTGTCGTATGTCTCCGCTTCACTTGTCCAAACCATCTTAATCTTCCCTCCTTTATCTTATCTGCTATGTTAGCCACTTCTAACCTCTTCCTAAGAACCTCATTTCTAATCCGATCTAACCTAGTGTTACCACACATCCACCTCAACATTCTCATCTCCGCCACTTCCATCTTGCGTAACTGTGTCTTTTTGATGGCCCAACAGTCTGTCCCATAGATCATAGCAGGTCGAACTGCAACCCTATAAAATTTTCCCTTTAGTTTAGTTAGGAACCTCTTATCGCACAGAACTCCAGATGCTGCTCTCCACTTACACCATCCAGCCTGAATACGATGTGCGACGTCACTATCAATCTCTCCGTCCCTTTGAACGAACGATCCTAAGTACTTAAACTTAGTTACTTGCGGGACCACATGACCCTCAATGGTGATCTGGGTGCGGTCTTCGTAGTTTGTCCCGCTGAAATCGCAGTGCATGTACTCCGTCTTAGAACGACTAATCCTTAAACCTTTTCCCTCCAATGCTAATCGCCATCCTTCTAACCTCATATTCAAACTTTGCTTAGTTTCCGCGATTAATACAATGTCGTCAGCAAAAAGCATGCACCACGGTAGTGTCTCCTGAATGGACTTAGACACCTCGTCTAGGATAACCGCAAAAAGAAACGGGCTCAACGCGGACCCTTGGTGGAGCCCTACCTCCACGGGAAAGAAATCAGTATCTCCTACAGGCGCACGAACACTAGTTTCAGTCCTATCATACATATCTCTAGTAATGTCAACATACTTACTCGGGATCCCTCTAGCCTCCAAACTATCCCAAATCAGTTTACGAGGTACACTATCATAGGCCTTTTCCAGATCAATGAATACCATATGGAGGTCTCGTTTCTTCTCCCTATACTTTTCCATCGGCTCCTTAGTATGTATATCGCTTCTATAGTTGACCTCCCTGGCATGAAGCCAAATTGATTTACAGTAACATGGGTTTCTCTTCTAATCCTAGTCTCAATAACTCTCTCCCATAATTTCATAGTATGACTCAGCAGCTTAATTCCTCTGTAATTCCCACAACATTGTGCGTCTCCTTTGTTCTTATATACAGGCACTACAACACTACTCCTCCACTGATCTGGCATTCTCCCAGATTTAAATATAAGGTTGAAGAAAATAGTTAGCCATTGCACTTCTTCCTCTCCCAAACACTTCCAAACCTCAATCGGGATGTTGTCCGGGCTAACTGCCTTAGCCTTTCCCATCTTCCTAAGTGCTGACCTCACCTCTTCCTGTGTGATACGGCGACAGTAGCAGTGATTTCGTTGTGGCGTTTGGGTAGTTGGGTTGTCGTTCTCCTGGTAGTAAGCCATCCCGTCATTGAAAAGACCGTAAAAGTACGCTTTCCATCTCAGCTTTATGTCATCCTCCTTGACTAAAACATGCCCATCCTCTCCCTTTATAAACTTATCTACCCCTAAATCTCGCTTCCTATGCTCCCTAGCTTTTGCAATCCTGAACATATCATGTTCCCCCTCCTTTGTTTCCAGGCGGTCGTACATCTTCTTATATGCCGTGTTCTTAGCCTTTGTCACTGCCTTCTTCGCCTCCATCTTGGCCTTCTTGTATGCCTCCCTCAAAGTCACCCGATTCTCCTCATCAGTGCACCCCAAAAGCTCCCTAAAACTCGTTTGCTTATCTCTCATTTTGTTTTTCACATCCTCACTCCACCACCAGGACTCCTTATGCTCGCCGACTTTTCCTGAAGTAACCCCTAGAGTATCATGCGCCACTTGGATAATTGTGGTCGCCACATCCTCCCACATTTGGTTTGTGTCCCCCTCAGGTCGAGCAGATAATCTGGAGATGACCTTATCTCGAAAAACTAAACTCTTATCGCCCTTCAAGTTACCCCAACGGGTCCTAGGTCGCAGACTTCTCTCCCTCCTAGCAATTCTTTCACTCATGGCTATATCTGCCACCAGTAGACGGTGTTGGGCCACTGCAGCCTCCCCTAGTATAACCTTGCAGTCCTTACACCATCGTCTATCACCTTGCCTCATCAAAATATAATCTATCTGAGTGCTACGACCCCCACTGCTAAAGGTAATTAATTGAGATTCTCTCTTCCTAAAGAACGAGTTTAAAATGCCTAAGTTGTGGGCCACCGCAAAGTCTAAAAGGTCCCTACCTGGATCGTTCCTAACACCAAACCCAAAACCCCCATGAACTGCTGGAAAACCATCAATATCCTTGCCAATGTGGCCGTTAAAATCACCTCCTATACAGATTCGCTCCCCTACCGGTATAGCACTCACAACCCCGTCTAGGCACTCGCAGAAGTCTCTCTTTTCCTGGTCCCTTATTCCCACTTGAGGTGCGTATGCACAAACCAATGCCACTACTTCACCCCCCAAGAACCAACCTTAATACCATTATCTTATCATTGTGCCGCACCACTTCAACCACATTTCTATACAAATCCAACGCCACTAGAAATCCAACCCCATTCTTTGCCCCATTAGACCCCGAATACACTAATTTGTACCCATTACACTCTGCCCCTTTATGCCCCTTCCACTTAGTCTCTTGTAGGCATGCTATCCCTACCTTGTGCTTTTTGAGTGTGTCTATCACCTCCAACAATTTACCACTAAGAGTACCTACATTCCAAGACGCAACATGCAACTTATACCCTCTAACCCTTCCCTTGCCTACACCTCTCTTCCTTGGACACGATCTCAAGTAAACATGACTACTCCTACCTTCTATGGTTGCAGTATATCACCCACACAGACAATAGGACACACACGCACCCAAAATACGACAGTAATACCCAATCCTGAGTATAATAAGCTCACAGATCACCCAAATAATTATGCTAGCACAATACTACACTATCAAACAGACAAAACAGTAAACTAAATACGGAGAAATATTAACAATTTTCTAATATGGTACTACTATATTAGGATAATGGTTGCTATATAATAAAATATCTATAAATTTGTATTAAAATAAAATATTAGTTTTAGACTAAGACTAAGACAATTGTTTTGATAACAGGATAGAAGGCACCTGGGATACTGCACTTTGTTATCTGAGAACTTGTTGCGTGTTTGGGACACCAAAGGTTGTCGGCTGATTAACTTCGGCCTATTAAGAGGAGAAGACTTTGACCTGGCGACGGAGAAGTACCTGCAAAAAAGGAAAGATTGACCGGAAAAAGTACCGTTTCCGGCAAAAAGAAAAGAGGCCGTTGGGACTTGTACGGAGCTCGAATCAGGAAAAATTCGTGGAAGAGGATCTGACACCGTTTCCGGAGAAGTAACTGTTGCCAGAAGAAACTCGTGACTTGCCTTTTCCCGAACGGATCGGGGGTAGGGGGAGGACGAACCTGCAGAGAAGAGGGGACAGGGCGGGTTTGCCGACGAGAAGGGAAGGTCGCCGGTGAAAGGTAACCGTTGCCGGCCAAGAAGAAAGGTGAAATGAAATGAAATGAACGTTTTTTTGTACGGAGAGAAAAAACAATGAGTAAAAGTTATTAACTTTTTTAAAAGGCAAATGAAAAGTTAAAACATTAAGTTCTTTTTATTTGCCAAACACTTTTTTCAACTTATTAACTTTTTTAAAAAGTAATAAGTTATAAGAAGGTGGAAATAAGGAGGGCCAAACATACTCTTACTAGTTAGTAATTATGATGCATATAACAAAGTTGGCTCTTTCAAAATAACCTAAAAGCTGTGTCTAAAAGACTAAAACCACAACCAACCAAGCCCAACAATAAGGCAAGTGGGCCGAATTGCCGCAAGCTTTCTCGTGTATATTAAAGCAGACAAGATTGACCCTTGTAAGATTACCTGCAACTTTAACACACGAGTCGAAATTAGCCAAGTTTAAGATCCATTTAGCTAAACAAGCCGAGATCAAGAACACAGGAATCAAAATTTCCACTCTCTTGTGCTAAACGAGTCAAGCTCGGCTAAAGTCACTTAATTTACACCTTAGCCTGAACAAACTCTTCATTAATCTTCTCCAAATAACATATCCTTTAAACCTAAGAATATGTGGTTGATACAATGGGAGGGGAAAAAACCTTTAAACTTTCAAGAGCCCAATTCTTCATTGCAAAACTTGTATATGGGTGATGGTGATTAGCAGAAGTCATCATGGTGCCTTTGTCTACGAGTGATGGAACGACCCATACGAACCCTTCGAGCCGTTAGTGATGCCAACAGAGCATCGACACTGTTTTCAACTGCTTCAGCTTGTTTATCCAACCCTAAGGAGTTAAATTGTGAAACAAGATGTAGCTCGTCTAGTAGTCCAATGGCAGCGCCTGCTGTACAGGTTCGGTCCCATGATGGTTGTGGCCTAAGTTTATGCATTGCAGAGGCACCTGTGGAGAGTGATATGCAAGGCAGATCATCTCCCCATATCAAATCTGCTCGTTCCTGCAATCAATATTTTTTTAATAAAAAAAAAAGTAAATGAGTCTAGTTTAACTAAAGTGAAGGAAATTGATCATGCAAGATTATCTCCTAGTTATAAATTAGGTTCAGGGTTTATGTTTTAGTTTAGTTTTTATTGGTTATTAAATTGAAGAACACTGTTCTTGAACCTTTTGGTTCCTTTGAGATGTGTGATTATCATTTGCTTATTGAGCCATTTGATCGCTTCCGAAACTGCATCAGAATTAGGGTGGGTCCCAATAAATAGGATGATAATGTTGTACGCAAATACCACAAGATACCTTCAATCGCCTAAACATTGCAGCCGAATTGCTCCATGTACCATCAATCAAAATAAAGTTAAGATATCCACCGGCATCAGTCTGCACATATAATCTAGTGAGTTATCACCTTGTTGACTTTCGAATGTTGGCTTTTGACGTCAAAACAGTAATAAGAAAACAAAGTACCTGGTGGGGCTCAGAGAGAAGATTATTTGAATTAAGTCCGGCAAAGCTATCCTCTACTGATTTTGTAGGTGCGTTCTTGTTTGGATAAAGACACCATACGTTGTTTCTCCCTGGAAAATTTTCGTAACATTTGATTTACTAAAAGGAGGAGTTGCTTCATCAATAATAGAAAGAAAAAATTATTTTGTCTAAAACAAAATAATAAGTTCAAATACATTTAAAAGTCAATGCAAGAATCCAATATCCAATAATGTTATAATGTTTGACTTGAAATATAGTTTTGAACCCAAAATTTAGTTGATGATAACGCAAGTTTACTTCGCACCCTTCAAGGGGTGGTAGCGTGGTATAATCGTATGCACCTCGGGTTTAAATCACGCTTATACTGGTTTTCTACCTTAACACCTTGAAGGCCATATGCGCAAAACTTACAGTGTTTACCTGGTCTAGGAGGGTATTGGTGGGGCAAGTGAGTTTTCTTTAACAGGTTCTCAAGGTTACAAAGAAATAAAGAGTTTACATATATAATTTAGGGAAGATATTGGATGGTATGTCAAATATCTAAAATGCCCTCTTACAAAAAGAAACAAAAAAACACAAGAATATGCAGGGGAGAAAATCAAGAGTGGCAAATAAGAATATTCAACGAAAAATAGTTAAATACAGAGCGAGTATACAGAAGTATTAGAAACTTTCAAGGACATCTCACAGACAACTAAAGGATATTGTTTCGGTTATGTGTCAAAGGTCAAAAATGACCCTGCCAAAAGATGATATAAAGGAACCGTGTGGAAAAACTCAATAGCACGAATTTTATCCTTACGATGAATATAACAATTGGTATTTTTGGCATAAAGAATCTTTCTAAGAGAGGAAAATGGTGCAATCTTCATGAGATGGATTAAGTAGTAAGAAAAAATTTGACCAACCCGAATGCGTAAATGCCCTCCACATGATTTCTTCATGCTCATCTATGCCAAATAAGCACAATTTGGCTGCATTGATTCCAAACACTTGCCATAACAACTTCCCTGTGTTGTTTTGCCTCAAGAAATCCTACAAAAATTTACAAATTTGCATCAAACGAGGATGACATGAGCCTTTGTCGATGAAATTTGGTCAATAGTCTTATACCTTTGGATGCATATATAACCAAAAACGTATCCGATGCCAAAGATTACAAGGTACAAGTCTTGAACACATGCAATCTTCTTGAGGAAGCCAACACTGTAAAAATTTAATTATAAATTCCCATGACCATATTTGTATGACAAACCGAACTTGATTTTAAAAGTAACCAAGTACAATTATAAAAAAGAAAAAAAAACTCATACCTTTTGACAAAGGTAACCTCTGCTTCCAAGTAAACGGCATGCGATTTGTCTAGCTGAAAAGAAATGAAGCTTTTGTTCAGAATCATCTAAAGCTTTGTATTTTTCTCTGTGTTTTTTATCTTCTTGTGTCTTGAAATCTCCCTGAAAATTGAATGCGCAATTTACGTAAACTAAAAGGGTGTTTCATGTTTGGAGTTAGCTATTGTGACTTGAACAATCAGAGTAAAAAAAAAAAAGAGAGATAGTTAGCTAACTATTTAAACAATTAGGGTTTCAGATATGAATTACGAAACCGATATTCGATTACTTAAGTCACAAATTCACAATAACTAGTTTTTAGCGTTTGGTTAAAGGGATTCTGACTATGGTTTTAAAGGTCAAATAACTAGTTTTGAAAATTCTGCTAACAAAACAACATATCTGCCCCCTTCTTATAACCGAATTTGAGTGTCGTTTACTCACATTTCACAAAATCCCTCATTTTTCAAGAAAACATATGCATCTTTTGGTCCCGAACTTATCTATTTACTTTTAAGCTTTGAACAACCAAAATCTGCCAAACACTCATATATCAGAGTATGAGTATCTTATCGTTTGTTTGTTACAGCTTCAAACCAAAGAAGCAATCCAAAAACATCATTCAGTTTGTTCTATAAAAATCGTATTAATCCTTTGCCCTTGATTTCAAAACGTATAAGGCACTCTGGGATGTTTAGGTCCCAAAAACTAAGGCACAAAGCAAGAGCTTCATGTACGTGAGGCGTTACTCTTTGCACAAATAATAAGCTTTATGTACAAACAAAAGCTGCATCTCTTTTACATATCAGTCTTTTCAAGTAAGTCATCCATAATCTATTCATCCCTTTAGTTATTTATACATTTTAGCCTCCTACAGTCTCTAAACTTGACCAATTTTGACCCATATGCATTTCTAAATCGCCTCACGTGCTTTTCACAACCGTGATTTTCCCAATTTAACTAGATAGAAGTGAAATCTAGAACGGAAATGTCAGCATTTAGCAATCCAATGCATCTCAAAAACCATAAAACAGTAACTAAACATTGCTCAGTCTTGATTGACCCCTCATTAGTCAACACATTCAAATTGTTTGAAGTGTTATAACATATACACACAGTTTAATCAAACCCTTTTCACTAAATATCATATATCTAAAAACCCAAAACCATATGAACATAAAAGACAAAATTAAAACTTAGGGACCATATTCATCACTAACCCTATTACCTAAGGGTGTAAACGAGGAGTAACAGCTCGATAGCTACTTGGGATCGGATCGGATCGGTAAAAAGATCGAATGAGCCGAGCCTTAACGAGCCTCAGCCCGAGTTCGAGCTTAAAATATGACTCGTTCAGTTATCGAGCCCAAGCTCAAATCAAATCACCCACAATGCCTTCATCAACAAACAGATTTGGACATTTCACTGTAAACAATACTACAATAGAATAAGATGCTCATATAAAAAAGACCCATCAATCACAACAGAGCTAAAACATAAAATCACCTTGAGTTTACCACCAAGCCCTCCAAACTTCATCTGGGCATTACTATTTTTCTCTAAATCAACCATTTCCTCAACAATTTCTGCTACTTGTTTTGGTATTGGGGAATCAGTGCCCCATGCCTGCCATTCTTGGAGGCTAATAGTGGGGGGTCTTGGGTTTACATGATCTTGTATTGAAGGAGAAGCCTCGTTAATGGAAAGAGCACCGGAACAGAGGGTGGTTGTGGGTGGCGCAGCCATGTAGGTGTGGAGAAAGGTGTGGTTTGAGCATTTGAGTATGGTTAAGGACCTAAAGATGGGAATAGAGGTGAACATGGTTTGTTGTTTGGTGGTTAATGGGTTGGATTATTAAGTTGATTGATTCTAGACTATGAGAGTTGGGGGATATGGGCCCAATTTGAATGCCCATTAAAGGATATCCAACTTATGGTTAAGTAGAGGTGAAAAAATATTGGACCCGGGTATAAATATAACTGGTTATTTTATACTCGGTTATTGAAAAACTGGTTTCATATTCGAACCGAATCTGGGTACACCATTTATGGTTTTTTAAGTTAAGAACCGAAACCGGCTCTTTCATTGTCCGGTTTAAGTGGTACTAACCTGACTGTACTTGGAATCGGTTTCGTGCCAAGTATTGAAAATACCTAGTTTGTGCATCTCTACATTAAGTATCATGTATATAAATTAATGAAAAAATTATTCATCTTCTTGGAATTTTTTTAACATTTCTATTTTCTAATATGTTTATTGTTTTAACGGGGTGGTGTTAGAACTTATATGGAATATCTATTTAAACATGTTTTTTTTATTTTATAAATATTATTCCAGAACAAGAAAAATTACATCAAGATAACGGGCAGACGGGCAACAAGCTGCGCCGCCATCCTTTTCTGAATAGCAAATCCTAACCTACTAAAAACGTAACCCTGCCCGAAGCCGAGACACTACTATTAATAACCCGCTGGACCCTAGTCAGGAAACGGGGTAGCCTCCGGTGCCAATGAGCCAAAGGTATCAAAGGCCAAGGGTACAAAAACGTGTTGGTTCTCCTCGCAGGCTTTAGCATGTTTTTCTATCTTCTTTGCCTCTGCTTTCCGCACCGCTTGGCCTGCTCAAAGCCACTATCCCTCAACCCAACTAGGGGAGATACACCCGTCAAGTCAACACAAGCATGCTTCCCTCCGGCCCACCCAAAGACAAGGAGATTAGCTGGTCGTAGAGTGGATCTCCCTTCTGCTGGATCCGAGAGGAAGTTCACAGGGGCCTCCTTCTTGGCTGAGATCCCAACCCGTCTTAAAATGTCTCACAGATTGTCTCGAACCCAGTCATGCCGATATTTGAAACCGGGTAACTCCTTACAATGAACCGCATGTTCCCCGTATTCATCCAGGCAGACCTTAGGACAAATCGGACATATTCCATCATCCTGGTACATGGGGATCATTAGACGATATTTAAGAATGGCCATGTATTCAATAGCGGACATCAAAAAAAAACTTTGAAACTTTTAAGGAAAAACAACCACTCGTAATTGGACTTTTATTTCATCAGACCATGTTCGAGCAAAGGCCACTTGACAACGGTTGACCCACTGTCACATTTGTCGACCACCTAGCCACATCTTGCTCCTTTCAGCTAGTGGTGTACATAGAAGTGATGATCTACACAAAGGTGATTAACATAATGGGGGATACAAGAAACAAATCGGGGAGGAAGAACATAGTAAGGTGGGATAAGAGCATTTCCAACCATCCCATTCGGACGGTCCGGTCATAGCGGACAGGCCAACAAAATGAATCCTACCATTGGAGGTGGGGTCTGGTGGTGCAGAGGTCCGCTCAAGCGGACGATTTGCTAGAGAATTTGTGTGGGTCTCGCGTGTACTTTAGGTGATTAAATAAAAAAAAAGGTTTTTTTGTGTATTGGATATAAATTAAATAAAAGGAACAGGAGGCGATGAGGTGGAGGTTTGGAGTGGCTTATGGTTGGAGGAGAAGAGTGGGTTTGATGTTGTGGTTTTAAATGATGTGGCATGATGATTTGACATTTTGAAGTAATTTGTTGAGTTTCCCATTGTGGATGCTCTAATTATTATGGTTTTCTTTTTTTTTTTTTAAGTTATATTTAAAAGGTATTCAATGATCATTTCAACTTTACAGAATTTTTATTGTCAATTTTTAAACATGAACGAACTCATTTAAATTAGTAAACATTGAGTACTGTAGATATAACGTTGAAATAAAGTACAAAAACCGAAATTACCACTTGATCATTGATGCGTTATTTTCTTGTTACCATAGTCTTTTAACTTGTTATAAACTTTAGGCATACAAGAATAGATACTTTTAAGACAAAACTTTAAAGGTGTATGAATAGCTAAAGAACATTTCATTTGTTAAACCTCATAAAGTCTTAAATGTTTTATAGGAAATGCAATTGGTTATCACACCTACATGACTTAAGTGGGGACGGTACCAATTCGGGTAGGTACCCTTACCCAAGTACCCAAATCGGTAACACTATTCCTATCAATTTGGATACCTTAACAGGGTGTTTGGGATTGAGTTTGAAAATGCAAAATTGCTTATTGACTTATAACTTTTTGGAAAAAAGTTTTAATAAAAAGTGTTTTGGTTAGTTTTTGGGATGAAAAACGTCAAAAAGTCAATAAATTGTTACTTTTTTAAGTGTTTCGCTTAACTTATTGTGAATATTAGTTGTATGGGTGGTAGATTTGTAATTTTTTTTCAAAAGTCAAAAGCCAAAAGCCAGGATTTCTAACTTTTCAAAAACATATTTTTCAACCTTTAAAAGTCAAAACAGAAAGTGCTTTTGGGTTACACAAACAGCTTATTGACTTATTAGCTTTTTGAAAACGCCAATAACTCAATAAGTTGTTTTGAAACTCAATCCTAAACACCCTCTAAATCAGGAGTTTGAAAAAGATAGAGAGAAAGAATAGTGTGGTGACACCTAGGGTATTTGAGGTTGTTGTTACCAGTTATTAAAATATTTTGAGGAAATTTTAGATTAATAGTGAATTGACAAATGACAATATGTGATTGATACAAGCTAGGGTAGTTTGGGCTTGTAAACATCCCTCCCTCAGGCTATGGGGTTTGGACGGAGGTAGTCCTCCGGGATGGGCTGCCACGTTATTGTGGGTAGGCTTGTCAAGATGGGGATGGAGCAAGGGGTGGGAGATGAACCTCCCTCCCTTCAAAAAAGGCAATTAGTTAATTAATTGGTCCGTCGTTAGCGTCGTTAGGAGAACGAAGACGACATGGACGGCCTAGGGGCAGTGTGGCCGACCCTGGACAGGCCTCACAAGCCCTAGGCCGTCCCCCACACCGCATCGTCTTATTTTTCTTCAACAACGACGAACTTACAAGAGGTAAGGTGATGTGAAACGTAAGTAATTAAGGGTGCTATAACTTGTCAGCTAGTAATTAATTGTTTATTGCTAAATGATTAAATACTAATATTGCACAGTGTGGTGGCCTGAAAAAGTCTTGTGGGGCCCTTTCGTGTCGGTCCACCGTACCGTACCAAGCGTGGAGCACATCCGGTCAAAATTTCTATAAGACATAGGTCATGATTTTATTTAAATAATATTAATCACACTCTTTATACAAAATCGTACTACCCATACAAATCCAAACGAAAAAATAAAATAAAATGCAACATATGTAAATACAATGATTCAAACCGTAGTCTTCAACAAGAATTTGAATTGTCTTCTTATACGAATCTTTGCATAGTCTTCAACAAAACCTTGAACCATGTAGTTTTGTACGATTATTATTTACTGCAAGAATAAATAAGGGGTGGGCCAAATGCACCTACTCTTTCTACTTTTTATACCTCATTTCTTAAAATATCACTTTAAACTTGTCAAATTTCACCCCTTTAAAAAAGGGTGGGCTAAATGCACACCCTCTTTCTAATTTTTATACCCCCTTTTCTTAAAATACCACTTTAAATTTGTCAAATTTTACCCCTTTAAAAATCCTCATTTTTTACTATATTTAAAAGTTAGGAGTGGTGAAACTAATACTAAAACTTCACAAATCCATATTTATATAACCTAATCAATTATTGGTTTTAATTTATTTTCAATGTCAACGTATTCATTCTAATCATACAACTATTTTGAAATCATAAACTGCAAGAATTCAACCTCTTTTAAATGGTATATACAAACTTTTTTATTTGATTTAGTTGCACCATTTAAGATCACTTGAGAAAAGAATGAAATGTGTTGATCAAACTGAATGTTAGCTAACCATTCTTTATTAATAAAAGATAAGATCTTTTAAAAAAAACATGTTAAAAAACTTTTACCAAAAATCATTTGCAAAAGCTTTCTAATGTAATTTAATCATGTGTAGAAAAAAGTGTTTTCCTTGTTCGAAATAAGAAAAAAACGTACTTAGAAAAACTAAAAGACAACGTTTTAATACAATAAAACTGTTTTAAAAAACGTTTAAAAATATCAAAATAAGAAAGAAACGCATTTAGGAAAATTAAAAGAAATAGTTTTAAAACAATAAAATATTGTTTTAAAAAACATGAAAAAATCAATAAAACATAAAAAAGTTATTTTTTTAAGTTGATAAAAAAAATATAAAAAATTGGCAATATAAAAATAAAAAGGTTTAAATTGTATTAATGTGAAACTTAAGAGAAGGGGTATGTTTAGTAAGAGAGGAGGGTACGTTTAGCAACCCCCATAAATAAACATAATGTTGACGGTTGTATAAACGTTTTTAACATACTCGATAGCATTATTAATAAACGTTTACAAAAATCGTTCTAAAGCTTATCAATAAACTGGTTGTAATGCGCTCGTTATAAATAAACGATTACACAATCGTTATAAAGCATAATAATTTATATACAATAAATATATTCTAACACGCTCGTTATGAATAAATGATTACAAAAATCATTATAATGCTTATTAATTCATCTAAAAGACCATTTCCAACACACTAGTTAGAAATTATTGATTACAAAAATCAATATAACACTTATCGTTTGTATAAAATAAGCCGGTTATAACACACTCATTAGAAACAAATGATTACAAAAATCATTATAAGGCTTGTTAATTAATCTAGATAAACTATTTCTAACACCCATTTTAATAAACGAGACGTTTAGAAAAACTTTCTAAATCAATATATTTTGTCTAATATAATCAATCATTTATAACACACATGTTAGGAAATGAAACGTTTACAAGAAACGTATTATTTATAAAGTAAACCAATTCTAGCATGCACGTTATGGAATTCGACATTTACAAAAAAAAAAAAAAAAAAAACGTATTGTGACACCCGTCGAAATCACTGGTCATATCCGTACACCTAGCTACATGTTCATTGCGTGCATAGCTTTACATTTTGACATTTACATCATAGTTGGGCTATACAGGGTTCCAACGGGTTAATCTCAAGGCATATAGTCTAACTAGTAGACCCACTAGTTAGTTCAAGCCTCAGTTAGTTCAACAATTCATGCTAGACTGTAGGAGTTCCATGCACAACCCTAATAGTTAGAAATATCCATGCAATTGAACAAGAATTCCAACTTGTTACCCCGACAAAAACAAACAATGTTCACCTACACGAACTATCCATATGCATTGTCCAACAAGGACAATTAAACTCTTACTAACTTGTGTACAAGGGTATTAATCTTAATACACATACGTATATACATCCATAAGACAAGTTTATATGTAGCAAAATCCAAATTTTATATATGTGTATGTATATTCACGGCCACACACATACACAACACTAAGGTTTCCATGCTTTACACTACAATTTCCCATGAAAACACCAAAGTAGAATGAGGGACACACATTAGCTATCCCTTACTGATGTATTGCAAAATACATCGGTTATTTGTACATATTTTGAGTCGTTATCGAGTCAGTGTGTGTCGTTTATATATATTTTTCAGTTTCTATTTAGTATTTTATGTGTCACATGAATCCGGATGGCAAAAGAGGCAAATTTATGCATAAACGGTGCTTTACGAGGTCCCGGATGAGTCACAAATGGAAAGAGAAGATAAAAATAAACAAAATTGGAAAAATTAGCCCGTCGTGTCACGCGACAGACTCCCCAACACCCCGTCGTGTCACGCGGCGCTATGCAGATTCACTTTGAGGGCGTCGCGTGACGCGACCACTTACCCAGGACCCCGTCGTGCTACGCGATGGCCACCAGGAAGCCCAAAATTGTGTTTTTCAAGCCCAAATCGGATTTTAAAACCCTAGAACGAAATTTTAAGCTTCATTCTTGACTTTTGGACGAAAAAGAACTGCTTGGGAGCACTTGGAGGTGAGAGAAAGGCGAAGGGTCAAGATTTTGAGCATTGGGATTGAGAGATTCGGGTTTTAATCATTCGGTTTCTTCATTCCTTTGTTCTTTTGAATTGCAAACTATGTTTCATGATCTTAGAATTGATTTTATTCTTATTTTGAACATGTTTATTGGCTAGACTTTCATTACTACTTAGGTTATGATGAATACTCATGATTGAATGAACGTTTTTTATGGTTTTTTTGGAACTTTGACTATGGGTTGATGATTTAGTAAAGACTTTGATTATTTTTGATCTGGTGTAGATGCGTACTTAGTTTTGTTCAATTGATAATTATTTACTCCACATGCGTTTTTGTGAATGTCTTTCATGTATGAATGCGTGTTAGGTTGTGGACTTTGTGTTAGCAACTAGTTTATGGTAAATTGCTAGTGTTTTCCATAGGAGTGATTTTTGTTGATTGGGTAGTTCTAAGTATTCTTCCAATTCCAATAGCTGTAAGGTGCGGGATTGTCGATATGTCTAGGGTGTTAAATTGCTAGATTTAGATGCTTTGTAAGAAGATCTTCCTAGTTTCCTTACCGCTACTTGCGTATCGAGTCAGGTCAAGTTTTCTATAGTTACCCCTTGCACCCTTAGTGTAGTGAGGCTTTCGCGCTGTAAGGTAGACTGTCTAGCGGGTACTTTATCATCAGAGTAGGTAAGCCTGTAAGGGTAACCTCTCAATCGGTGGTTTAACGGCTTATAGGTAACCTTAGGTTTCTCCTTGAGAAGGGTCGAGGGTCCTCTAGTTTATCCTGTAAGTTTAGTATCTAAAGATCCCGGTTCCATAGCTAGTTCCATAACCATAAAAGTTCGTCAGTCATGAGTAGGATTCTAACCTAGGTAGTATTTCCACCATTATTTGAATTTGGTTCAGCTCGGTTTACGTCTTAAGTTCAGCTTAGTTTATTTTAGTTAAGCTTTATTTTTCTTGAATTTAGTTTTAGTAAACCCCCCTCTAAAAATAATAAATAGTTTTAAGTCAGTTTGTAGATAAGTAATCGAGTCTAGTTTACGTTTTCCAGTAGAGTCTCGTGGGTTCGATACTCGGACTTACTTTAGCTGTACTGCACTGACCGGTACACTTGCCGGTTGTGTGGTTTAGGTTTAGAGAGTCTTAGTTTATAAATTTAAAACTTAGAGTGTCTAGTTTAGGTTAAATTTTGTTAGTTTTTACTAAACCACTTTGAGCACATCACTTACACAAGTTGACTTCCTAAAACCATCAAAAACACTATGTAGGAAGCATCTACACACATGAAAATACATTGGGAATGAACAACTCCCTTGCCCACACACACATACATACATACATACATACATACATACGATTACATACACACACTCACCATTCTTATCCATAACACACCACACATCCATGCCTTACACTAACATGGCAACAACACAATTCACATGGACCTCAAGACTAAGTTGACTTGCCACAAAAGCTCCTTTTTGTCTCATTATTTTCGGCCCTCACGAAGTCTCCAAAAAGGTGTGCACACAATCCCCTAGGACACTAGTCAACCACTTGCACTAGGATGGCAAAACATAAAACACTTGATCATTCCCACGATGTTAACCTTGCCAAAGTATTTTGCTCCTTCCCTATGTCTTTCGGCCGCTAACAGCACCCCTACAAACCAAGCCAAAACTCAAGGTCAATGTATTACTCTTACAAGGTCTATAGGAGAATGCACATTAAGAAAACAAAGAGTTGACCTTCCCCAATTGTGAACCAATGAGACCATGTCCATCCTCTCACTAGAGGTGTACAAAAAAACTGGAACCTGTTTTTTATAAACCGATTTTTTTGTAACCGGTTTTAAACATGTCCATCATATAGAAAACCCGTGAACTCACCAACTTTATGTTAACCCATATATCCCACAAATGATCGCATGCGACCCCCACGAGTATGTATAGGCTTCAGGTGAGCATTACATGTAGCCGAGTAGTTTGTAAACAAGACTAAAGGGTCGAGTGTTATACCTCACGTATATAGCCGAGAAAAATAAGAAATCAATAAGCTAACTTCCTTCCAAATGACTCCTAAAGGCTTGCTAGTGGCTTGTGACTCCCAATGGTTGATGGCTAGTGATCGAATGAAGCCTTGGTGGGGTGAGAGGGGTTCAGCCGAGTGTATCCAAGGGAGAAGAAAGGGTGTTCAAGTGTTAGTGAGTTTGTGAGGAGTTGTGGTGTGATCATAAGGTGTTCTTGGCTCTATATATAGTCGATTGGTGAGAGGATGGGCATGGTCTCATTGGTTCACAATTGGGGAAGGTTAACTCTTTGTTTTCTTAATGTGCATTCTCCTTGAGACCTTGTAAGAGTAATATGTTGACCTTGAGTTTTGGCTTGGTTTGTAGGGGTGGTGTTAGCGGCCGAAAGACATAGGGAAGGAGCAAAATACTTTGGCAAGGTTGACATTGTGGGAATGATCAAGTGTTTTATGTTTTGCCATCCTAGTGCAAATGGTTGACTAGTGTCCTAGGGGATTGTATGCACACCTCTTTGGAGACTTCTTGGGGGCCGAAAATAATGAGACAAAAAGGAGCTTTTGTGGCAAGTCAACTTAGTCTTGAGGTCCATGTGAATTGTGTTGTTGCCATGTTAGTGTAAGGCATGGATGTGTGGTGTGTTATGGATAAGAATGGTGAGTGTATGGTGAGTGTGTGTATGTAATCATATGTATGTATGTATGTATGTATGTATGTATGTATGTATGTATGTATGTATGTATGTATGTATGTATGTATGTATGTATGTATGTATGTATGTATGTATGTATGTATGTATGGGCAAGGGAGTTGTTCATTCCCAATGTATTTTCATGTTTGTAGATGCTTCCTACATAGTGTGTTTGATGGTTTTAGGAAGTCAACTTGTGTAAGGAATAGCTAATGTGTGTCCCTCATTCTACTTTGGTGTTTCCATGGGAAATTGTCGTGTAAAGCATGGAAACCTTGGTGTTGTGTATGTGTGTGGCCGTGAATATACATACACATATATAAAATTTGGAATTTGCTACATATAAACTTGTCTTATGGATGTACATACGTATGCGTATTAAGATTAATACCCTTGTACACAAGTTAGTAAGAGTTTAATTGTCCTTGTTGGACAATGCATATGGATAGTTCATGTAGGTGAACATTGTTTGTTTTTGTCGGGGGTAACAAGTTGGAATTCTTATTCAATTGCATGGATTTCTAACTGTTAGGGTTGTGCATGGAACTCCTACAGTCTAGCATGAATTGTTGAACTAACTGAGGCTTGAACTAACTAGTGGGTCTATTGGTTAGACTATATGCCTTGAGATTAACCCGTTGGAACCCTGTATAGCCCAACTATGATGTAAATGTCAACATGTAAAGCTATGCACGCAGTGAACATATAGCTAGGTTAGGTGCTACCCGAAGCTTTGCTGCATGTAACTGTAAAGCGCATTAGTCTATTTCGTATGTAAAATTGATATGTCATATTAGATTTCTTAACCCCGGGACGCTTACGCGATATAAATCTAGTGTAAAATATAGTATGCTTCTTATTTCTGGTAAAGGCGGAAAAATGAGTGGCCAAACGGAATAAATGACATCAAGTTAATTTTAGTACACATCAACCATGCTTAGACCGTGTGTAATGGAAACCAATTTTGGGCGTTGAATGGGCAAAAAAAACGCCCCCAAAACACCCCACACCGCCCCCTGGGCGTTTTGGGGCAAAATGGGCTGGAGCGTTATATTTTTCACGCTGCTTTGAAGGCGTTCTATAACTCCTTTATGGTTGGCCAATAGAATGAATCCAAGTGGAGCTGGGCATTGTTGAATTCCCTCACCACTACGCTTGCTCTTATATTTATGGTAGAGGCAGAAAAATGGGTTGCCAAACAGTGGGTAACAGGTCAAATCAGGTTATTTTAGTTCACAACAAAGCAGGACGAGCTTGATATGTTCCCCTACTCACTTTAATATTTTTAGCATAACCCATTTGTTTTGCTAGACATAAAACATAACCTGAATTCATAATTTCCATCTTTAACTTTTGATAAGTAAATGGACATTGAATGTCAAGCATTGCATGATGTTTATTTTTACAACTAAATGAACATATGTGTTAAAACCTAGAAGGCAGCGAGTTGATTTTTAGTTAAGCATCTATATTAGCCCCTAGAGATGGCTTGAATTTCATTTAAAAGGTAGATGTAATTTTATAAGAGTTTTCGAAGATGTGACATATACAGGATGAACATATTTTCCTTATTGGTTTCATTGTCTTCATGCTTTGACCTCTAATTTGTAAGCAATAAATCCCGCATGATATTCATTTTAGACTATAGGGAGTGGATGGGTTGAAAGAGGGGTGCGAAGCATCATGTGGCACTTGTGGGACCCATGTGGGGGGGGGGGGGGGAATTGTGAGGAGTGGAAGGGAGGGGGGAAGGGGGAGGGGGAAGTGACATGTGGAATTTCATTTATTTTTTATTTTCTTAATAAAAAAAGTTTAATAAATTAATAAACATAATAAAAATAATAAATTTAAAATATTTAAAAAATGTATTAAACAATCTGAAAATTTTTATTTAAAAATTTATATTAAAATATTTAAAAACATTTATTTAAATAGTTAATAATAAAATATTATTCAAACTTTTGAATTTGACCGCCAGTTTTCAAACGTTTGAATTTCAAACGTTTCAAATTTCTTACCCTATAAATACAACATCAATGCAACCATTCTCAGTCACAATTCTCACAATTCTCATCAAACGTTTCAAATGTCTGACCGTATGAGTTTCAAACGTTATCACGAAGGTGCCGGATCTTCCGGGCTTCGGCGATACTCTCGCCGGGGACGGCGACTACCTTTTTCATCTTCTCCTCCTGCTGCACAACCAACGTTTTCATCTACTCCTCCTCCTCCTCCAGCACAACCAACGTTTTAATCTCCTCCTCCTCCTGCATAACCTTGGTTCTATCCTCCTCCTCCTGTACAAACAACCTTTTCATCTCCTCCTCCTCCTGCACAACTTTGTTCTATCCTCCTCCTCTTCCTCCTCCTACACAATCAACTTTTTCATCTCCTCCTCCTCCTGTTACTCAACCAACTTTTTCAGCTCCTCCTCCTCCTCCACAAGATGAGGAGTTGGTATGGGCTTTGGATTACACCATGGCTCTGAGGGAAATGGACCATCTAAGGTTGTCGGCACCCACCCTCCGGTATAGGGAGAGTACACCCACCCCCCACCACCAGACTACACCCACCCCCACCACCAGACTACACCCAACCCTCCTTCTCGGGAGCCATACGAGGAGGAGTACGAAGCACTTAGAGATGTGATGGAAGAAGAACGCTTCTACTACTACTACTCGGGAGCAACTTCTTCTCCTTGCCGCATCCCATTGGATGCAAGGTCCGATGGTCGCGATAGCGACCGGGATGTCTCACCTCCATCGTATACACTGGAGGACTGGGACAATTACTCCCCGTAGTGGGGGGGTTAGGTTTTAATAAGTAATTCAGGATTATGTTATGTGTTTATGTAATGTGTTTATGTAACGTTTTAATAAGTAGTTTAGGATTAAGAACTCTGTTTGTAATAAGTAATTTAGGATTTTATGTTTATGTGTTTATGTGTTTATGTAATGGTTTAAATTTATATTTTATGTAATATGTTTACATAAACTAGCATTAAACACAAAAACAAATAAAACACTAAATATTAAACATTAAAGCATAACATTAAACATTACTGTTGGATCAGTATGCTCTTTGAAGGTTTACTTGCTTGTGAACACCTATGTGTTTTAGCAAGTTCAATCAAATTTGCACAGCGGAATAAGTATGTAAAGATTCACTTTCAACAGGAGTTATTACTCCCCTGGATGTTTGCAAACTAAAGACAAGTTAATGAAAATCTAAGTATTGAATGTGAATGACAATAAATACTCAAATAGATTCTCAGTTAATGAAATGGAAATAACAATAATAAGCTTTGAAGGATTTCAGTTTTCAATTAAAATCAATGTCTAAAACAGAGGGATGAACCCATCTATTTATAGACTTACAAATGCATGAACCTTGATACAAAAGCAAGTCTACAACAAGTTGCGACAAGTTGCAGTCTTGGAACTTGTATAAAAAGATAAAGTAATAATAAACAATTAAACTACTGAAACACAAGGGCGGTGGAAAGATTCTATTACAAGTGCTGATGAATGACAAACTACTGATGAGTAGTTTGTCTTCAGTAGTTCTTTAGTGGACTTGTCTGGTTTGACTTTAGAACTTCTGCTCTATCTTCTTCAGTACTTGTTGAATCCTTCTTCAGTACTTTTGTCTTCTTTCTTCAGTAGTTCTATACTTAGAATAAATTGCAGAAGTATGAATTAGACTAAGGTTTGCAAAAGTGGTTTCCTCAATCCTTTCTGTCCTTACTCATCTCAAATTTTGATTGCATGAGTTTCTTAAATTCATCACACAGTTTTGTGTTTGTTGAACCAAATATGATATCATCAACATAAATTTGAACAAGTAAGACATGATTTCCAACATTTTTAATGAAAAGAGTTTTATCAATGGAGCCTCTTGTAAAGTTATTTTTGAGCAAAAAGTTGGAAAGTGTTTCATACCAGGCTCTTGGAGCCTTCTTTAGCCCATAAAGAGCTTTGTCAAGCTTGTACACCCACTCAGGATGAGAAGGATCCTCAAACCCAGGTGGCTGACAAACATACACTTCCTCTTTGATCTTTACATACAAAAATGCACTTTTAACATCCATTTGAAAAACTTTTATTTTGTTGGAAATGACATAAGCCAAAATAACCTGATGGCTTCAAGTCTTGCAACTGGAGCAAAGGTTTCATCATAATCAATTCCTTCTTCTTGAGAATAACCTTGTACCACCAGTCTTGCCTTGTTCTTTATAATCATACCAGCCTCATCTTGTTTGTTCCTAAAAACCCATCTTGTGCCAATTGGTAGCTTGTTTTGTGGTAAGGGAAAGATTTCCCAAACCTGTTGCTTCTTGAATTGGAGCAACTCATTTTGCATAGCTTGCACCCAATTGTTGTCTTTGAGGGCTTCTTGGTACTTCTTAGGTTCCAACTGAGAAATAAATGCTGAGAAGAAGTAAAAGTTGGAAAGCTGGTTTTGTGTGAGAACACCTGATGCAATATCATCCATGATTTGTTCCAATGGATGATCTTTGCGTTCAATCAGTTGTTGTAAACCACTGACAGGTGTAGGTGGCTCTTGTACTTCATCAAACAAACCACTGAGGTTTATAATGTCTGGTTCAGCTGTTTGAACATCTTCAGTAGTTGTAGGAGCTGAATCAGATGTTTGAGTTTGTACATTAGCAGTTGTTGAATCAGAAGTTTGTGAAACTTCTGATGGTTTGAAAGTTGACTTAATGACTGTATTAGGAGTCCATGGTGCTAGATCCTCATCATCAAACCTCTGATCACCATAATAAATAGGTTTAGATGAAGTGACAGTCTTTTCAGGTCCAAAATGGAAGCTGTCAAGGTCAAAGAGTTCAGCAGGATGTGCTGGAATAAGAGTGTGTTTTGATTCATTGAACTTGACATTCAGTGTTTCTTCTACTATCTTGGTTCTTGAGTTAAAAACCTTGTAGGCTTTTCTAGTGGAAGAGTAACCAAGAAAATAACCTGAATCAACTTTAGCAGCAAACTTTGAAATAAAGTCTTTAATGTTTAGAATGAAACATTGACATCCAAAAGCCCTGAAAAAGGAGATAAGGGGCTTAATGCCATGAAAAAACTTCATAGGCAGTTTTGGAGTGTCTCTTGTTGACAAGGACTCTATTTTGAACATAACATGCAGTGTTGAATGCTTCAGCCCAGAAATACAATGGAAGGCCTGAATCAGCTAACATAGTTCTTGCTGCTTCAATTAATGTCCTGTTCTTCCTTTCTACCACACCATTTTGTTTAGGAGTTCTGGGAACACTGAATTGTCTAATAATCCCTTTAGACAAACAGAATTCATCCAGAGTTTTGTTCCTGACCAAGCCCATTTTTGTGACTTTATTTATGGTTTTAAAGTTCACATGGCCAAGTCTCCTGTGCCAGAGATCAGTCTCTGAAGTTGATGCCCTTGAGAAGAAACATGTAGTGTTGTTCAATACTTTGTCCTTTTCAATGTCCACTGCATAGACATTGCCACATCTTTTGGCTATCAACAAAGTATGATCTTCAATGATCTTCTCTATCAACTTCTAGCCTTCTGGTGATATGATCTTGCATGCTGTCTTTGTGAAAAAGGAAGAATATCCTTTATCACACATTTGTGACACACTCAGCAAGTTGTACTCAAGGTTTTCAACCAGATTGACCTTGTCAAACTGTATTTTGCCAGAAAAGACATTGCCATGTCCTAGCACATATCCCTTGGCATTGTTCTCAAAGGATACAGATCCTTCTCTTTGACTGATAAAATTGTTTATCAGGTATCTGCATCCTGTCATGTGCATTAAGCCTCAACTGTCAACATACCAAATGCTATTTAAACCTTTGGAGACCTCTGCACAAAGTAGCAAATTAGTTAGATTTGGGAACCCAAGCCAGTTTGGCTTTGGGTTTGCTCTTGAGAACATTAATAGTTTGTTCTTGACCAGGTTGATGAATCCATGTCTTCTTGGCAATGGATTTTTCATTAAGAGCAATGGTGGTATCCCTTTGAGGACCACCATCAACCTTGGTCATCAGTAGTTGTACCATATACATGAGATCTTTAATCTCAGTAGTTTGTGAAACTGCTGATGATGTAGGTCTGACTACTGAAAGAGAATTTTGATAAAAAGACTGTTGTTGAGATTTCATCTTTTTCCGAGAAAAGGTGTTGCCTGGTTGTTGTTTCTTGGGAGAAAAAGTTTCTTCAAAATCATTTTTGAGTTGTTTTCCCACAACCAGTTGTGAAATTTTCTTGTTATACTGAATTCCTTTTCTGTATCTACAAAATTCTGTCTTGTGGTTACATAAACCACAGATTTCACATTCTTTTGCCTTTTCTTTTTCATTCAAAGGCAAATTTCTGACTGTTTTGATTTGTTTTAGGTCATCAGTAGTTTTCAGGTTCTCAACTCCTGATGTAGATGAAACTACTGATGGCTTAAAGTCATATTTTATCAGTACTTCTGAAGAACTTTCTTTTAAAGTTTTTAAAAAGTTTTCATGAAAAGATGTGCATTCTTTCTCTTCAGAAGTTTCATCTGAAACAATTTTTCTCCCATCTTTAGTAGTTTTGGGTGAAAAATCAGTTGGTGTTTTAGTGTGATTGTACCCTATGCCAAACCTAACATTTGATGCACTTTGTTTGTTAAGCAGCAGTTGGTACCCTTTACAAGATTCTACCCATTTTTCACAATCAACCTTGGTGTCAGCAAGCTCTTTTCTGACATTTCCTAGGTCTTCTATCATGATTTTAAGTTGTGCTTAGGTTTCAATAGCATTGTTAGTTAATTTAGAATTTTCTTTTGCCTTTGCAGCAAGTTTTCTTTCTAAATCACATTTCATCTGAGTAAATTTTCTCTTAGAATCATTTGCTTTGCCTTGTAAATGCACATTGGTCTCTCTTATGAGAGCAAAAGATTCTTTACATGAGTTTGAACAAAGTTTTGTTAAAGATTCTTTTAATACCTGAGACAGGGCAGATTTTGAGGTGCAGCCCTCAAATGCCATTAAGGCAAAATTCTTTCTGCCATTGTCAGGTTCTCCCCAGTTGATGTCAAACATTTTGTTGTCTGCATCAGGATTGCACTCTGTAGTGTCAAATGGAAGACTGCTCCAGTCAACATACCCTGAAGTGAACAGACTTTGTTGTGTGGGTTGTTGAGTTTGTGGAGGTTGTTGAGCAGCTGGAATGAAAGGGATTGATTGTTGGCTCTGCGTCTGTTGAGCAGGCATCTGTACATATTGTATTTGTGGCACATATTGAATTTCTGGAGCTTGTGCTTGTACAAAATGTGCACTTCCCTGTGTTCCATTATTCCTATTATAACTAGGGTTAAACTGATTTCCAGACTGAGATTGGTTGTAGCTAGAGCTTCTACATTCTCTAGCAAAGTGTCCCAACTTCTGACACTTATGACATCTAAGTTTAGACTTGTCAAAACCAATTTTTGTAGAACTGTTTAGTCCTGGAAATTTCCTTCCTGAACTTTTATAAAATTTGTTTGTTTTTATACTTAACATGGCCAGTTGGTGTAAGATGTCCATTTCTTCTAAGTCATCACTGCTAAAAAATTTTAAATCAACCATGATAAAACACATGTTATCAGCAGTTTGACTATATTCATCATTGTCATAACCTGGGAATGATCTTTCTGATGAGATCCCAGCAGTTATGTCAATGTGGTCAAAAGATCCAAAACTATTTGAACAAGTAGGTGAGTCTTGTCCCAATAGTGCTATACTACCTGGTAGATAGTCATCAGCTGTTTTACCAGAACTTTGCAATTTCTTCTTTTGATCAATTTCTCTCTCAAAAGTTAGAAATCTCCCATGTAATTTTGTAAGAGTGAGGGAGTTAAAGTCTGGTGAAGATCTGAGGACTATAGAATATGTTTCCCATTTTTTCAGGTAAAGACCTTAAAAATCTATGAAGCATAGATACATTTGTATAGGTTTGACCATTTAATTTTAACTCAGATATTAATGAGGAGAATTTTTCAAATTGTTGTGTTAAAGTTTCCCCATTTTGTGAGTAAATGTTTCATATTGTTGAGCCAGGATTTCTCTAGTGTTTGCAATCACCTCTTCAGTTCCTCCAAACTGTTCTTTTAGGTAGTCCCAAAGCTCTTTGGCACTTTCACAGTGTAAAAGTCTAGAGTAGATTTCATTTGGGAAAGCTTTAGCATCAAGCTCAAGTTTTAGGTAATCATCTTCTGTGTAGTCTTTTGGGTCTTTTGGTATTTCAACTTTAGTTTCAAGATTAATGTTTACTGGTTTGTGAGGACCATATATCACCGATTTCCAACAACCGGTGTTGGTCTGAGACAAAGTATGAGCCATCCTTTTCTGTCATATGTTATATTCAGAACGAACAAGCATAGCAGGTTTATTGGCAGAACCAGTATTATGTGGATTCATTTTAAAGAGTATTGTTTTGTCAAATATCTCTTAAAGTGATGGATGTTGAAAAAGTGAACTTTTAATCCTTTATTGAATATCAATAAGAGCCTGTGTCTGATTCTCAATGTGTTAGATTGATATGTGATTAGATAAACCAGAAGCTCTGATGCCAATTGTTGGATCAGTATGCTCTTTGAAGGTTTACTTGCTTGTGAACACTTATGAGTTTTAGCAAGTTCAATCAGATTTGCACAACGGAATAAGTATGTAAAGATTCACTTTCAACAGGAGTTATTACTCCCCCCTGGATGTTTGCAAACTAAAGAAAAGTTAATGAGAATCTAAGTATTGAATGTGAATGACAATAAATACTCAAATAGATTCTCAGTTAATGAAATGGAAATAACAATAATAAGCTTTGAAGGATTTCGGTTTTCAATTAAAATCAATGTCTAAAACAGAGGGATGAACCCATCTATTTATAGACTTACAAATGCATGAACCTTGATACAAAAGCAAGTCTGCAACAAGTTGCAACAAGTTGCAGTCTTAGAACTTGTACAAAAAGATAAAGTAATAATAAACAATTAAACTACTAAAACACAAGGGCGGTGGAAAGATTCTATTACAAGTGCTGATGAATGACAAAATACTGATGAGTAGTTTGTCTTCAGTAGTTCTTCAGTGGACTTGTCTAGTTTGACTTCAGAACTTCTGATCTATCTTCTTCAGTACTTGTTGAATCCTTCTTCAGTACTTTTGTCTTCTTTCTTCAGTAGTTCTATACTTAGAATAAATTGCAGAAGTATGAATTAGACTAAGGTTTGCAAAAGTGGTTTCCTCAATCCTTTATGCCCTTACAATTACACATTAATAAAACAGTAAAACCTTAAACATTAAACAAAATAAAAACGCATCATAGACCACGACAAAATATTGGTAATGTGGAAGTCGCTGTCGTAGCGTTGCCGATAAGCGTCGTGTGTGAGTTGAATTGCCATCTGTTCGCTAATGTAACATTACGCATTTAATAATTATACGTTATCAATAATTTGAATTTAAACGACTAGTTTTATTATTATATATATATATATATACATATTTATATAAACAAAGATTTATAATAATAATAATAATAATAATAATAAAAATAATTTTAACAAATGCTAGATAATTTGAGTTGTGATTATTTACCCAAGCCATCCCAAGCCCAAACCTTTATAATCTTTGGAGCCCACCAAGCAAGCCCAACCAAAGAAACCCCAGCCCAAACCAAGGCCCAAACCCCCCCCCCCCCCCCTCAGCGTTTCTGTTCTAAAAAATAATTATGTTTTGTTTATGCCGGGTTTCGAACCCGGACAGCCCCACACACACACACAATGCACAAACCAACTGGGCTGGGCTTCTGTTTTGTAATAACCCAGATAGACATTAATTATATACGCATGTTTAAAATTCCCACAGTTGACAAGGAAAGTCAACTGTGGGATTTCTTGTTGATCAATCCATGAAATTAACGCGTGATTTTTATAACTTTGGCAAGATCGTGCTATTACCGGCCCAATCCAACCAAATTGCACAACAATTACACGGCAATTGTGCCCTAATAATCATAATTGGCCGCGTATTATAATAAGGAAAGTCAACTACCTAATTAACCCTAACCCTAACCCTCTAGTATAAATTGAGGCTCTCTGGACCTTAACAAATCGCTCATAACACTCTCTTCATCCTCAATCCTTTCCACTACACACTGATTATTGATTATCTGTTCGTGGTTTGACTTTTCCTTTGACCCGACCTTCATCATCAATCAAGCACTGTGAGTCTAAATTTGTTAGTGGGTTTAGTTCATCGGCATTCAAGCAACAATAGCCCTAACCTTAATCGGGCTATTGTTGCCTGAATCATCTGATTGCAAAAGCTAGGGTTCATCGCGTTGTAATTGGGGATAATACTGATTTGCTTATGGTATTTAATTAATTTAATTCAGAAGATAACACAACCACCGGCCTAGGCCAGGTGGTTGTGACTCTGGTTCGCTACAGGGGTCACCCGGGTTCGAGTCCCGGCTCTGACCGGCTTTTATCCTTTTCTTTCTTTTTCTTTTTAAACAAACAAATTACAATTATATATATAATAAATCCTTTAAATCTTTTAAAATTCTTTTTAAATACTTAAACTATTTTATAAACTCTAAAAAAATTAATATTACTTAATCTGATATAAAAGTGTTATTTACAATTTTTATTTTTCAGAAATTCTTTTATTTAATATTTATAATAATTAAATCATTTTTATACTAATATAATTATAAAAATCCATTATTATATCAAAACAGTATTATTAAATTTCCCAAAAATTATCCTAACTTTTTATAAAGTTAAACTTTACTGAAATAATTTTTAATTCAGTAAAATCATTTATTTATTATTTTTAATCAATTTTTGTTAGATTTAATCATATTTAATTCATAATAAATCCAATTTTTATCATTTTTGCACCAAAATTTTATACAAATTATTTTTAATCATTTAGAACAGAATTATGATTTTTAAATAAGATTTCTTTAATTTTAGTATTTTTGAATATTAAAATTAATAACTGGCTATTTATGAATAAATAGATTTAAAAATCTATTTAAAATGAAATAATTTTATAAAAATTATTTTATTGCTTCAAACACTTTATTGTACTCATTCAAAATTCAAACTTTATAAAAAGACTATTTTTCATTTATTATCCAATTTTCTTTATTTAATTAACATTTTTAAATTAAATTTAACAATTGATTATCCCCAAATCGAAACCCTAGGATACACATATTAGTTACATAGACTTAGACTTATTATATATTACTTCATTATAGGGTAATATTTGGAATCACTTTGGGCAACACAATTATCATATCTTTTCAACGAATTAACATTTGCTAAGGTGAGTTTACATAGCCCCTTTACTCTATTTTCACTATTTTTGGGGTGAAACATGTTTAAACATTTTATACTATCATTCACTCATATTTACTTGTGATTCAATTACAACATCATTCTATCATTTGACTGTAACAAAAAGACACAGTACAATCATTAACAATGATCAAGCCGCCTGTTTAGATTATAGCGCTATAGGTCTGACAAACCCATCCCACCCGCATAGACTCAGGGATGATCGATAACAGTAATAACATTTAACTAACTTGCGAGTTAGTCATCAGTCGACACAAGGTTTGGTTGTACAAAGACGCATTGCTACATGTCGGTATCATACTCTATCATCATACAACTTTGAATGTTGTACAAACCATCGTTATCATTTATTTTCACAAACCTATGTATTCTCACCAACAATTGTTGACCCAAAATATTTTCAACTTAACATGTTTCAGGTTCTACTTGTTTGGAAGATTTGCTTGAAGATACGTGCATAGTTTCATTCGATTTGATGTATGAAGTCTTGTAGAATCATTGTATGTAAATAAATTAAATCATTTAATGAAATCTGATATTCATCATGAGCTACTGAACAATCATCAATACGTGGCACCCCGATGTTTCCGCCATCGGTTGGGGTGTTACAGATTGGTATCAGAGCCATGGTTATAGGGAATTAGGTTATTAGAAAAATAATCTAGTCTATAACCATAGGATTTAACAAGTACTTGCTTCCTTTACTTGCTATTCTCTATCTCCCTCCTACTTCATATCTCTACTTTCATCCCTACAAGAAGGTTACTCTCCATCAGTGGATCTACTCATAGACTAATAGGACAAATCCCCAGGTTTAACCTGAACCACCTTGAGATCTCGTCGAAGTTCTAGATTTTAATAACGAACACGTGCAATCTGGAAGGGTGAACGCCTGTATTCTGAGTCTTCTGTCTAGGCTGGCATTGCGCATATATCCCAATCAGACGAGGGACCCGGATGCCTACCTGGGAATTCTCGGGATGAGTGTTCACTTATAGGCTAAAGCATGTCTTCTTATGTTATTAGAATTTAGAATCTTTGATAAGTCAACGTTTTCGTTTATTCGTTTTAATTAATGAATAAATGATTACATTCCTTATATAATCTCATTCATTTCATTGTGTCTATTACAGATCATGCCTCCTCGTCGCAGCACTCGCAACAGCAATGGTGAGAACCACGAAGAAGGTGGTGATAACCATAACCACAACCATGACCAAGTTCCTAACCACAACAACAATGGGGTTGATGCTCAACTAGCTGCGATCATTTCTCAACAAATGGCGCAGCAAATCGCAACTCTGGTTCCCAATTTACTCGCTCAGGTCATCCAATTGAACGGCAACGGGAATGGTCACAACAACGGGAACGGGAACGGCAATGGCAATGGAAATGGACCCCAAGCCTGTACCCTTAAGCATTTCAACTCTTGTAACCCTCCAAAGTTTAGTGGTGAAGAAGGAGCTACTGGACTCCTCCAATGGTTTGAGGGTATTGAGAATACCTTCATCAACAGTGAATGCCCCAACAACTTCAAGGTTCGTTACGCCATGAGTGTTCTCCATAAACGAGCACTCACATGGTGGAATGAAGAAAAGCGTACTCGTGGGGCCGAAGTTGCTCTCGCTATGACATGGGACCAAGTCAAGGAGGTCATGAAGGAAGAGTTTTGTCCTCGCAATGAAGTTAAGAAACTTGAGGATGAATTCCACACCCTTGCTCAGGATAGTGGGGAAAACCTTGCTTATAATACCCGCTTTCACGAGCTCAGTCTGTTATTGCCTCATAAAGTCACTCCGCTACCTGTAGCCATCGAAAAGTATATCGGTGGTTTGCCTATGCAGATTCAAGACACGGTATGGGGAAGGAACCCTGCTACCCTTGAGGAAGCCAAACGTTTAGCAGCTACCTTAACCGATAATCACGTAAAGAACGGAACCTTAGTTCGGAAAGGCAATAAAACAAGTATTGTAGCCGCGGTAACTACTGAGAATCAGAAGCGTAAGGCCAAGGATCCTGATGTCAACCTCACTACACAAGCTTCTAACAAGAAACCTTATACAGGAAACCATCCATTGTGCAACACATGCAACCGACATCATCCCACTGCTTCAGCATGCCGCTTGTGCACCAATTGTGGTAGGTATGGCCATCTAGTTAATACATGTCGCGAGACCCCAAATCCTAATGACAACCAGCCCATCAACCCTGCTCAAGCTGCTAATCCTAATCGATACAACTATGGTCAATGTTATGAATGTGGAGACCCAAATCACTTCCGTAACCGATGCCCTAAACTGAACAGAGATCAAGACCCTCCAGCTACCTAACCGCAAGACTCACCATTTGACTATTGGTTACTTTTTATTCTATGTATTGACGTTATTCGATTCAAGTAATAAGATTCAAGTATTATCTTAACATCTGTGTGCATATTTGTCTGAATGTGAACTAATTGCTATATCTATAATCATACTTGCTTGTACAACAATTAGTTAACTACCAAACAACCAACTTAACGATCGGTAGAGGTCACCATGTCTTTCCAACAGTCGGGAGAGGCCCTACCACCTGAACGACTGGCGGAGACTATCAGACCTGCTTAACAATCGGTAAAGTCATAAAAGGACGCAAAACCCTAATGTAAGGTAAATTGGTAATTACGGTCCGGAACGTAATCATGAATTTACAGGTACGTTAAGGTAGTGTGAAATTTTATCAAGGTTCCCGGTGGTTGACCAATTGTAAATCTAGTGTTTCTCTTAACTTCGGGACGAAGTTCCTAAAAGTAGGGGAGACTGTAACATTACGCATTTAATAATTATACGTTATCAATAATTTGAATTTAAACGACTAGTTTTATTATTATATATATATATATATACATATTTATATAAACAAAGATTTATAATAATAATAATAATAATAATAATAAAAATAATTTTAACAAATGCTAGATAATTTGAGTTGTGATTATTTACCCAAGCCATCCCAAGCCCAAACCTTTATAATCTTTGGAGCCCACCAAGCAAGCCCAACCAAAGAAACCCCAGCCCAAACCAAGGCCCAAACCCCCCCCCCCCTCAGCGTTTCTGTTCTAAAAAATAATTATGTTTTGTTTATGCCGGGTTTCGAACCCGGACAGCCCCACACACACACACAATGCACAAACCAACTGGGCTGGGCTTCTGTTTTGTAATAACCCAGATAGACATTAATTATATACGCATGTTTAAAATTCCCACAGTTGACAAGGAAAGTCAACTGTGGGATTTCTTGTTGATCAATCCATGAAATTAACGCGTGATTTTTATAACTTTGGCAAGATCGTGCTATTACCGGCCCAATCCAACCAAATTGCACAACAATTACACGGCAATTGTGCCCTAATAATCATAATTGGCCGCGTATTATAATAAGGAAAGTCAACTACCTAATTAACCCTAACCCTAACCCTCTAGTATAAATTGAGGCTCTCTGGACCTTAACAAATCGCTCATAACACTCTCTTCATCCTCAATCCTTTCCACTACACACTGATTATTGATTATCTGTTCGTGGTTTGACTTTTCCTTTGACCCGACCTTCATCATCAATCAAGCACTGTGAGTCTAAATTTGTTAGTGGGTTTAGTTCATCGGCATTCAAGCAACAATAGCCCTAACCTTAATCGGGCTATTGTTGCCTGAATCATCTGATTGCAAAAGCTAGGGTTCATCGCGTTGTAATTGGGGATAATACTGATTTGCTTATGGTATTTAATTAATTTAATTCAGAAGATAACACAACCACCGGCCTAGGCCAGGTGGTTGTGACTCTGGTTCGCTACAGGGGTCACCCGGGTTCGAGTCCCGGCTCTGACCGGCTTTTATCCTTTTCTTTCTTTTTCTTTTTAAACAAACAAATTACAATTATATATATAATAAATCCTTTAAATCTTTTAAAATTCTTTTTAAATACTTAAACTATTTTATAAACTCTAAAAAAATTAATATTACTTAATCTGATATAAAAGTGTTATTTACAATTTTTATTTTTCAGAAATTCTTTTATTTAATATTTATAATAATTAAATCATTTTTATACTAATATAATTATAAAAATCCATTATTATATCAAAACAGTATTATTAAATTTCCCAAAAATTATCCTAACTTTTTATAAAGTTAAACTTTACTGAAATAATTTTTAATTCAGTAAAATCATTTATTTATTATTTTTAATCAATTTTTGTTAGATTTAATCATATTTAATTCATAATAAATCCAATTTTTATCATTTTTGCACCAAAATTTTATACAAATTATTTTTAATCATTTAGAACAGAATTATGATTTTTAAATAAGATTTCTTTAATTTTAGTATTTTTGAATATTAAAATTAATAACTGGCTATTTATGAATAAATAGATTTAAAAATCTATTTAAAATGAAATAATTTTATAAAAATTATTTTATTGCTTCAAACACTTTATTGTACTCATTCAAAATTCAAACTTTATAAAAAGACTATTTTTCATTTATTATCCAATTTTCTTTATTTAATTAACATTTTTAAATTAAATTTAACAATTGATTATCCCCAAATCGAAACCCTAGGATACACATATTAGTTACATAGACTTAGACTTATTATATATTACTTCATTATAGGGTAATATTTGGAATCACTTTGGGCAACACAATTATCATATCTTTTCAACGAATTAACATTTGCTAAGGTGAGTTTACATAGCCCCTTTACTCTATTTTCACTATTTTTGGGGTGAAACATGTTTAAACATTTTATACTATCATTCACTCATATTTACTTGTGATTCAATTACAACATCATTCTATCATTTGACTGTAACAAAAAGACACAGTACAATCATTAACAATGATCAAGCCGCCTGTTTAGATTATAGCGCTATAGGTCTGACAAACCCATCCCACCCGCATAGACTCAGGGATGATCGATAACAGTAATAACATTTAACTAACTTGCGAGTTAGTCATCAGTCGACACAAGGTTTGGTTGTACAAAGACGCATTGCTACATGTCGGTATCATACTCTATCATCATACAACTTTGAATGTTGTACAAACCATCGTTATCATTTATTTTCACAAACCTATGTATTCTCACCAACAATTGTTGACCCAAAATATTTTCAACTTAACATGTTTCAGGTTCTACTTGTTTGGAAGATTTGCTTGAAGATACGTGCATAGTTTCATTCGATTTGATGTATGAAGTCTTGTAGAATCATTGTATGTAAATAAATTAAATCATTTAATGAAATCTGATATTCATCATGAGCTACTGAACAATCATCAATACGTGGCACCCCGATGTTTCCGCCATCGGTTGGGGTGTTACAGCTAACGCCAGGGTGCGCCTGCATCGTCGCTTCATAGACTGTGTGCCATCTCCTACAGTTATTTTGTATGGCAGACCACTTACTGGAGATCTGATCGACGTTACGGTTGTTTGTTTGTCTATTTAGGTTGTACTCGTGCAAGACATTGTGCCAAAAGTCCTCCCTATTGTTTGGCGGGTTCTCCGTAGTGTTGATCCACGCCGTTACCAAATAGAGTTGATCCTGATTAGTCCACTCTGCCATGCTTTAGGTTTATATTTGAGTTAGTGTTTTGGTTTGTGATTTATGTGTTTGTGTTCTGTGTATATAATATATATATATATATATATATATATATATATATGAGTTTGTAAAAAAAAACATAAATCTTGTCTCCCCCAACGTTCACATTTTGAAATTTTTTCTTTTTTTTTATCAACGGTTAAAAAATAATTGGACCAATCAAAGAGTAACACGTGGACTTCCCCCCTCCCCCACGCCAAGCTCTTTCTCCCCGCCTGCTTCTCCCGCCCACTCCTCCACGCCCGCAGGGGGCGGTGTTCCTGCCGGTGGAGGCCTCTCCCGCCCCTCCTTCCTGCCCCACTCCCTCCACTCTTAAAGAGGGCATCATTTCATTGAGTGTGCCATGTGCCATTAATTGATTTTAGGAAGAAAAAAAATTAAAAACAAAATTAAAATTTTCTCTCTCATATTTCCTCCCATAATTTTTAAACGTTAATATCTTTTATATACGGGATTTTTAAAGAAAAAAGTTACACCAAATTAACGAGCGTTTTATTATCTTTCCAACGAGTACCATGGTGCTATATAAAAACAGAGAAAGAAACGACTATTTTTTGTGGGGTTTTGTTCATACAGGAAAAAAAAAACACAGAGTGTTCAGGTAATTAATAATCATGTATAGGCAAATCACTAATTATGTTCAAATCAGTAAATATGAATTCTATTTTCAATATGTGTTAGCGTTGAAGTTGTACATTGTTTTAGGTTAGATATTAATATTAAAATTATACATTGTTTAAGGTTAGGCATTAACATTGGAGATACATTGTTAATTGTTTCAGGTTAAGTGTTACCCGAAGCTTTCCTGCATGTAACTGTAAAGCGCATCATTCTATTTTATATGTAAAATTGATATGTCATATTAGATTTCTCAAACTCGAGACGTTCCCAGAGTATAATCTAGTATAGATATAAATAATACATAACGTGCATGGTTGAATTGGATAGTAATTAGTGGCAACTGGCACGTATCAACTACAAAACCATGATTTCATCACCACATTGAACTACATTACAACATTTAGAAGAAATACAACACCACCCAGAAACCTTATACCAACTAAATAGCTAGGCCTGTAAACGAACCGAACGTTCATGAACTGTTCGTGAACTGTTCGGCGGGAAGTTCGTTTATGTTCGTTTATTTAAATAAATGAACGAACACGAACACAATTTTTTGTTCGTTTAATTAAACGAACGAACATGAACACACGTTGTGTTCGTTCATTTATGTTCATGAACGTTCGTTTATGTTCGTTCATTTATGTTCGTTTATTTTGTTTGTTTATGTTCGTTTAATTAAACTTAGCTTTATTTTTTATTATTATTTATTTCTTTTTGTTAAGTAACCTTAATTCATATGTTCTAAACACTTAACCCTAACCCTAACATTCTAAACATATCACTTATTAGCCGCTCTCCACACTTCACAACCGCTCTCCACCCCAACCCTAACGTTCATTTATGTTCATGAATCATTATTAACTTGTTTTTGTTTATGTTCGTATATGTTCATTTGTGTTCGTTTATATTGATCATTTGTGTTCGTTTATGTTCATGAACTGTTCGTTTAGGTTTAAATGAACGAACATAAACGAACACGAACACGACAAATTTCTTAATGAACGAAGACAAGTTTGATGTGAACCTGAAAAAAAAAACAACCAAATTGGTACCAAATTATATGTCATGCTGATGATTGATTAAGAGACGTGCATGATGGGGTGATTAATTATCACTTATCAGCTAGAGATTTACCTAGGGTCTAAGAATCATAGGTTACATCTAACCGACTTATCAATCTTTTAATCAATGTTTCTAGCAACACTGATCAAAATATAAAAAATTATATTCTTACCAAACAGACTACATCTGTGAATATATATGTAGTTAGCGGGTTCTTATACGTAATACTACGTTAAAAAGCATATATACTCTCTTAACATAATTAATGACTTGACTAGACATGATTAATTAATTACCTGACACATTGTTTTTTTTTTTTTTTTTTTTTTTTTTTTTTTTGCATGAACAAAAATTCACTAAAAAAGTCGTTTTTTGTTTGTTGCATAACACTATGGTGTTCGTTAAAAAAAAAAATAACAAAACGCTTATTAATTTGATGTTTGTTTTTTTTTTCAAAAAATGTCATATATAAAAGTTACTAACATTTAAAAATTGTGGGTTCGAAGTGCATGTGCAATGACAAACATACCCCTAATGCTATTTGGCACACCCTTTTTGTTTATTAATATAATTATATAAACTCTTAAAAGCTTTTAAAAGCTCTTTGTCAAACATACCTCTAATGCTATTTGCATGCCCCCTTTTGTTTATTAATATTACATAATATTAAATTATTAATAATACAAGCTCTTTGTCAAACATAACTCTTAAAAGCTTTTTTGCTTTTTTATTAACTTTTTTTTTCCTATTTTGACCACCAAATTTTATTTTTTAAGTTTTTTCCCCTCATTTTAGCCACACAATGTTTTTTTACTTTTTGTTTAAGTTTTTTTCCCGTTTTGACCACCAACTTTTTTATTAAGTTTTTTTTTTTCTCATTTTGGCCCCTAACATAGTGCGTTTTTTACCCGATTTCACACGGGTTTTGTTTTTGTTCGTTTATTATCTATATATTTAACGACCACGAAATGAATAGCTGTTTCACTCTAACGTACGCAGTCGGCTACCGACCACATCTACCGTGCGCCATCTCCACCATGTGCCGCGGACCGCGGGAGATTCCTGGTATTCTCCGCGTAGCCACTGCCACTTTTGTATTTTCTCATTGTCCACGGCGGTTAGTCTCAATGCCTTTGTCGGTTACCAAAATCCGCATTAACACGTCATGTGAAAAACGCGCAACGCGCGTATCACCGACCACATCTACCGTGCGCCATCTCCACCATGTGCCGCGTACTGCGGGAGATTCCTAGTAAATTGATGCTATTATTAGGGATGCTTACCATAGAAATTTCACGAGCATACGCAATAATTTAGGTAGAAAGTTTATGCATGATAAACTAATATTGCGAACACAATGAAAATTGATTTAGGTTTGATTTGGAATTTGAAATGTCGCAACGCTATGTTATCACTTAATTATTTTTAGATCATATTGACGCCGCTGCAACGCGCGGCTGGATAAAAACCTAGTTAATATTAATATTAATATATATAGATATAGATATATAGATTTTATTTAATAATGGCCTAGATACTCTCACATTCGTTGTATTTGACGACCTTTTGTTTACTATTTAACTTGTGATAGTGGTAGAACATAAAGATGTTACAAAATAAAACCACATAATCCAAACATATAACTTCTAAAACTTATACCCAAAAATCCAAAATTATGATCATGGCCAACCCATATGAACTAGTATAATTGACTATTATTAGTTCTTACATAACTTTTGTAAAAAAGTAAAATACAAAAACTTTTAACACATTTTATGTAAACCATTGTTATAGTTGTCCTCCTACAAATCACATCTTGAAAACCATTATTTGTTCTTATGTTGTCATCGTCCATTAGGTGGGCCTTTGAACAAACACATTTGATTGTACCCCCACCCCTTTAACCCTAACACCTACTTCACCTCCCGTTATAAAATCCTGACGTAGACATCCTTCCGTCAACCACCGTTAACTTCACCGTTATCCTACGTGGACACTGGCCACGTTGTTCCCCATGTCCCTTGGTAACCATCACCCTATTAAACACGCGCGGACCCCACACACTTATATAGTTACATTTTATATATTTTTTCACGTCCACTATAAAAAAACAACGAATTACGGTCTTGTATTAAATTAATAACACTTGTACAATGTACATTGGAAGATGTACGTTGATCTGGATTTAGTGGCTTTAGGCTGTATAAAATTATGAAGTTTTCAGTTGGCGCGTAAAGGTTTTGTTTACTGACATGTTTTATGCTAAAAAACATATTTTCCCGCTTTTTGTTTAATTAAGTACTTTATTGTCACTATTTAGTATTTAGTTGATTATTTAATTAATTATTAGGATCTATTGAAAGTGCTTCCTTTTATAATTATATACTTTATGCCACTATCGGTCTATGGCACTATTAAAATTAGAAATATTGAAAGTGTTTCTTTTAAGGTTTTGAATGCCATTATAATAAAGTTTTTTCATTATACTTCTACTCTATACATATAATAAACCAAAGCCATTTTAAAGACATCACACTTAAAAAGACATTCTCTTCTTTGAGTGTGTCATGTGTTATCCTATGTGGCATTGAGATATTTTAGAAAAAAAAAAATAATTTAAAAACAAAATTGGATTTTTCACCCTCATGTTTCCTCCCATAATTTTTAAACGTTAATATCTTTAATATACGAGATTTTCTAAAGAAAAAAATTACACAAAATTAACGAGCGTTTTATTATTTTTCCAACGAGTACCATAGTGCTATATAAAAAACGGAGAATTTTTTTGTGGGGTTTTGGAAAAAAAACAATCATTAATCATGTATAGACAAGTCACTAATTATGTTTAAATCAGTAAATATGAATTTTTTTTTTCAATCAGAGCCGAATAGGTTAATAGAGTTATACGTTGTTTTAAGTTAGGTATCAATATTAGTATGTTAGAGTTGTACATTTGTTTAGTCTTTAGTATATATGTTAATATTAGAGTTAAATTAAAGTTCTACATTCTTTTAGGTTAGGTGTTAGCATTGGAGTTGTACATTGTTAATTTGTTTTAGGTTAGATAGTAATATTAGAGTTATACATCAGTCTATTTAATATGTAAAATTGATGTATCATATTAAATTTCTCAACCCGGGACGTTCCCGGGGTATAATCTAGTTCTATGTACATACAATTTTTTTTTTTTTAAACTAATAGGCTCGGCTTGGCATACTATACTCGGACTAATGTGCATTACTTATATTACCTTCAAGCTAGGCCACTGCAATTGTTAGTGTGTTTTTAAACTAATTTTTTCTCACCCATGAAATTTAAACTATACACCATTTGAAAAGACAAATCATTATTCATCAACTTGATACCATTAGGCCAAAGACCCTTTGGTAATTATTAGTGAGTTAATCTCAAGTATTAACACCTGACTCGACTCGTTTAAACTTTAATATTAATTATTTATATTTAATTAAGATCTCAAATACTTTAAGCCACTATTACTTTAACTGTTTTTTTTAACAATCAAACGGGATATTATTATTTAGCCAGAGGCTACCTGGGCCAAGCTACACCCATACAAGTTTTACATTACAAAACAAAACAGAGAAAATACCAAGTCCTAGCACCCAAATTTACACCCGAATGAATCAACCCAAACCTTCTAATCGTTATTGAACAGTGAGTACTCCCACCACGTCGCCTTTTCCAAGTCTGGTATTCTGCCCTGCTTGATCATCCATCAAAAGGACTAAACTTTAACTTCGTCGAGCACCATTGGCATAGGTTCATTGATATCTTTAAACACTTTTTCATTTCGCCCCAACCATAGTTTCCATAATACTAGAAGAATTACCACATATATTGTTGTTACTTCCTTGGCCGGTTGTTCAAGTTCCAACACAAGTTGACTATCTAGGCTATCGATGTGAACGGAGGTAGATCTGAGATTTTTAACCAATCACATATATTCCACCACAATGCTCTGGCCTAAACACAATTAACAAGAATATGTTCGGCAATCTCCAATTCCAAACTACATTTTTACATAATCCATCCCAACGGACACACTCCAACCACTAAAGTTTCAACCAAATCTTGTTTTCCAGCGCTCACCACACAAAACAAAACAATACTTTGACTAATAAATTAGTTAACAAATATTGAATTTCTCATTTTTTATGCTTTTATCAACTATTTAAAAAAAACAATAATTGTTCTACCCTCAAAGTTAATATACCCTTCCATTCAAGATATAATTATCAACAATCTCATAAATGAACATACCATTTTTTTTTCATCTATTTAATAAGCAAGAATATTTATCAATTTAACAATTACATTATTGCCATATTAAATGAAATAGATTAAATAAGCTTTACCCCAATTAATGATAATTGATAATTATCCTTAATATATACTTTATTTGACTCAAAATAAATACATTTTTTTATTTTTATTTATTATATTTTATTTGAAGTTGCTTAAAAAACCATAACAATCCCATTTTCCAAATTTAATTTTAATTTATTTTTCATCAAAACATATATCACTAAAAAATATATTATACTTTCCATAAACTTTTACCATAAAATAATATTAAACCAAAAAAAGGATATTAATTAAAAGAATTCTTTATCCCAAAAAGAATCAACAAAGTAACAAAGCAAGCACACCCAAAAAGCCCATTTACTCCACATTTCCATTCCACCCTTATATCACACACCCTCTCCCCACTTTCCCCCACCCTTTCTCCGCCGCATCTCCGCCGTACCACCACCGTACAACCACCGTCACCATCCCACACTCCCTCACCAACTCTCATCCTTCTAATATTCAACCATTTCTTCCCATTTCCAAACCTTTTAAAAGTTGTACATACTGCATTAACAACTTGTACGGTAAGCATCTTTATCTGCATTGCTTCCATTTCATCTGTTACACCCATTTTAATAAATCTTTACTTGTTTTTGCAGCTAGATTTGCTCAAACAATCAAACCCTTTAAGGGTTTCTTCCAAGATTCACTAAATCACTCATTTAGTGTACTGAATGCTGTTAATCTAGCCTAATTTAACAAAAAGCTCAAAACTTTACTGAGCTTTATTAAAAAAGATGATGTTTAGAATATTATTACTGGTTATTATGTTCTTCACTGTTCCTGCAATGGGTCAGCTTCCTTCACAGGATATATTAGCTTTACTTGAGTTCAAGAAAGGTATTATACATGACCCAACAGGGTTTGTACTCAGTTCATGGAATGAGGAGTCTATTGACTTCAATGGGTGTCCATCTTCTTGGAATGGGATTATGTGTAATGGTGGTAGTGTGGCAGGTGTTGTTCTTGACCATCTCTCATTGTCTGCACATGTTGATTTGAATGTCTTTGCTAATTTGACTAAGCTTGTTAAGCTTTCTATTGCTAATAACTCGATTTCGGGCAAGTTTTTTACGAAATTAGGGGGGATGCTTGAGTTTCTTGATGTTTCGGATAATTTGTTTAATTCGAGTTTGCCTGTTGATGTTGGGAAAGATTTGAGTTTGAAGAATATGTCTTTAGCTGGGAATAATTTCTCTGGTGTGGTTCCGGATTGGGTATCCGGGCTTAGCTCGATACAGTCGTTGGATTTGAGTCGAAACTCGTTTTCTGGAGCGATTCCTGCTTCGTTTACGCAGTTGAATAATCTTGTTTATCTGAATTTGTCTGTTAACGCGTTCACGAAGAGCATACCGGAAGGTTTTGAGGATATGGGAGTTCTTGAGGTTCTTGATTTACATGGGAATATGCTTGATGGTGATTTTGATCCTAAGTTCTTGCTGTTGACGACTGCTGTTCATGTTGATTTGAGTGGGAATTCGCTTACGACTTCATCTAGTCAAAGTGGGAAGTTTTTAGCTGGGATTTCGGATACTGTTAAGTACTTGAATCTTAGCCGTAACAGGTTAACCGGATCTTTGGTTAGTGGCGGTGTGGCGCAGATGTTGGGGAGCTTGGTCGTGTTGGATTTGAGCTACAATGAGTTATCTGGTGAACTCCCGAGTTTCAATTTCGCTTATGACCTCCAAGTCCTTAAGCTCTCGAACAACCGGTTCTCAGGGTTCTTTCCAAATGATCTGTTAAAAGGCGATTCGTTGGTTTTAACCGAGCTAGACTTGAGTGGCAATAACCTCACAGGTAACTCTCTAGTTATAGTTCCTTATATATGTGGTTTATCGGTTTTTACTGGTGTTACATTTCTTACTTATGTAGTTTCCCTAATGTTTTGATCAAATTTGCAGGGTCAATCAGTATGATAATGTCAACATCCCTTCAAGTCCTGAATTTATCCGGTAACGGGCTCACGGGTGAGCTTCCGTTGGTGACTGGTGAATGTCTTGTTCTTGATCTTTCAAACAACAACTTTGAAGGAAATTTGTCCAGATTGGTGAAATGGGGCAGCCTAGAGTTTCTTGATCTCAGTCAAAATCGTTTAACCGGTCCTTTCCCTGAGGTAACAGCTCAGTTCTTGAGGCTGAACCATTTAAACCTTTCTCATAATTCGCTTGATTCCTCCATTCCTAACGCAATCACGCAGTTTCCCAGATTAACGGTTCTTGATTTGGGGTTCAATCGGTTTGATGGCCCGTTCCCAAATGGTTTAATCTCTATGCCTACATTACAGCAGCTTCATCTTCAAAGTAATAAACTTTCTGGGCGTATCGATTTGTTTCAATCGTCTTCTGTATCTAACGTATCCACCATTCAAGTTCTTGATGTCTCCGATAATCAGCTCGATGGTGATTTCCCTGATGGGTTCAATTCGTTGACAGGACTTCAGTTTCTTGATATCTCAGGAAACAATTTCTCAGGTTCTTTACCGTCGTCTTTAACTGGACTTACTAATCTTGTTTCTTTAGATATATCCCAGAATCATTTCACGGGTTCGCTGTTACAGAATCTGACTGATGGTTTAACGAGTTTTAATGCTTCTTATAACGATCTCTCCGGTGTCGTTCCCGAGAATTTGAGAAAGTTCCCGGAATCGTCTTTCTTTCCCGGGAATTCCGAGTTGCAGTTTCCTAACCCTCCTGCTGGTCCAAGCACACAAGGCTCGTCGAGCAAGAAGAAGTCCATTAAAACCGTTTTTAAAGTGTTGATAATCGTCGCGTGTGTTATTGCTGTAGTGATCTTGATCCTTCTAGCGGTCTTCATTCATTACATGAGGATTTCACGGCGACCACTTCCTCAACCGGTTGGGGTTGGGACGAAAGACGTCCATCGACAACCTGCCACCGGAAGTGGCGGTGGAGCGGTTATTTCCACAGGAGATATTGCAGCCTCACGAAAAGGGTCGTCATCAGATACCATTACTCCCGAAAAGTTGGGTGGTGGGGCAGTGCCGAGTTTTTCACCATCTAAAACCAGCGGGTTTTCTTATTCACCTGATTCCGGTGACTCATACACTGTTGAGAACCTCTCTAGACTTGATGTGAGGTCGCCTGATCGGTTGGCTGGTGAACTTTACTTTCTTGATGACACGGTGTCATTTACACCTGAGGAGTTATCTCGGGCTCCCGCTGAGGTTTTGGGCAGGAGTAGCCATGGGACTTCATATAGAACCACACTTGATAACGGGTTGTCGTTGACTGTCAAATGGTTAAGAGAAGGGGTCGCGAAACAGCGAAAAGATTTTGCTAAGGAGGCAAAGAAGTTTGCAAATATTAGACATCCGAACGTTGTTGGGCTACGAGGATACTACTGGGGACCGACACAATACGAAAAGTTGATTCTTTCGGATTTCATATCTCCTGGAAGTCTTGCAAGTTTCCTCTATGGTACGAATCTTGTTCTCAACTCGCTTCCTAGTTAACAAGGGTGCTAAATAGGTCGTGTTTGTGGGTTGGGGGGGTGGGACCCGGTAATTTTACATGAACTTAACATTTACAGGAACCTGAAAATCGTGTCAAACATGTGAACTCGAACATGACATGAATATTCATTCACGGTTTGGCCCCAACACAACCCATTTAACCTGATTTTTTTAAATTTTCTATGTTTTTCTTGAAGTACACTCTAAAATTACTCGTACAGCATTACGACAAAACATACAAATGCATATAAATAATTTACATTTCAATCATAAAACTAGATTTCTTGTTTCTTTTAATTTGGAATTTTATCCAACCATTTTAAATTGCAACATAAAAACATATTAAAAAAAAAAAAACTAAAGAAATAAACGGGTTAAATCGGTCAACTCGAACACAACCCGTTTAGCTATATGTGCTCGCGAGTTTGACTTGTAACTGACCCAGACTCATTTATACTAAATGCAAACAGACAGAATTTCTAGGTAGAGTAACTTTTTGTCTTTGCAGATCGACCAGGAAGAAAAGGGCCACCGTTAACATGGGCACAAAGGCTGAAAATAGCAGTTGACATTGCACGAGGTCTAAACTACCTCCATTTTGACCGTGCGATACCACACGGGAACCTAAAGGCAACCAACATCTTACTAGACGGTCCAGATTTAAACGCACGTGTAGCTGATTACTGTCTCCATCGCCTGATGACGCAAGCAGGAACCGTAGAACAGATTCTTGACGCTGGTGTGTTAGGCTATCGCGCACCTGAGCTAGCTGCTTCCAAACGCCCTGTCCCCTCTTTCAAGTCAGACATTTATGCATTTGGCGTCATTTTATTGGAGCTTTTGACCGGGAAGTGTGCAGGTGATGTGGTGTCAAGTGAGGACGGTGGCGGGGTTGATTTGAATGATTGGGTTCGGTTGAAGGTGGCTGAAGGGCATGGGCCCGATTGTTTTGATGCGGTTTTGATAACGGAAATGGGAACACCGGCTGCAGATAAGGGGATGAAGGAGGTTCTTGGGATCGCGTTAAGGTGTATAAGGCCGCTTTCTGAGCGGCCTGGGATTAAGACGGTTTACGAGGATCTTTCGTCTATATAGGTGGTTAGATTTTGGATTTTGTTTGACTTAGATTAGGGATTGAACTGGAGGGATCAATGGTTTATTGGTCCCTGTTTTTATGTTTTTTTGGGTAATTTCTGAATGTATGTTGGTTTTTTTTCTGGAAAGAAAAAGTTTGATGAATTTAGTTTGAATTGTTATGGCATGTTTGGAGGGAATATGAAATTATGGATTGGATTTGGATGGGCTTGCTTTTGTTTTCTACATTTGGAAATTTGAAATTTTGAATTAAGGCTTTTAATCCAAATAAAACATTCTATACAAAAAAAATAATAATTAAAAAAGAAGTGAAACCTCAAAATGTTTTAGTGCTCTTTATCAATCTTTGCGTCATTAAATGTTGAGCCATTAAAATGTTTAATTAGACAAGACTCTGAATTAGTAAGATGTATAACTTAGCTCGGCATGACTAGTTGGCTGTGGAGAGGTGGTAGTGAGTCAATTAGGTGGTGCGTAAGTGACCGACTGAGGGCTATGAACACGGGTGAATAGATAAGGTTGTAAACTTTTTATTCAAATCATTTTGAAACTTAATGAGTAAGAAGCTTATGGCTGTTTGGTAAGCCTCTTAATGAGTTAAGGCTGAATCATTAAGATTTTAGATTTTGCTAACCATTAAGCACTTAACTAGGCTGAACTTTAATGAGACTCTCTTACCAATGTGAGACAATAATACTAACCATTAAGAGGTTCAACTTAATGATTCAGCACTTAACCATTCAGACCTCTTAATAATTCAGCACTTAATCAAGCAACCCCTTAGTGACAGATCCAAATATGTTTTGTTAGTAAAATACACTAAATATTGACTGATTCAAAAACAACATATTAATGAAATTATTAAAAAGCTACCAAACAACCCATAACTCTATTATATTGTTGTGAGACGGATTTCACACTTTTTCCTTATCAAGTTCTTTCGTCCTTTCTCTCTTCCACATTTATCTCAAGGGTGATTTGCACGGTTTTTTACATCATACAAAATTAAAGAAATAACTCTAACAAGTTATTAATAAAACATAACTTTACTGATACAAAGTGCGTATTTTGTGAAGAGAGGGAATAAACAACGGATCATATTTTATGTGCTTGTAAAACGACTGCAGGAGTTTGGCACCTTAATCTGTTTGGTGTTCGATTCCTTAGATATACGCATTCACACTTAGAGAGCTCTTGGAGATACATTCCCAACCGGGGCTGTGGGTTCTGAAAAAAAGATATTGCACACGGGATTATTATCATTGCTTCCTGGAGGATTTGGAAAGCCCAGAATGAGTGGGTATTTTCGAGTAATAAATCGAAAGTGGTGGACACTGTGGCGGATATGAAGACGTTAGGTTTTTTAATAGGCATAAATGTAAAAGTGTAGAGTGGAAAAGGTGGTGTGCCCTCGACTTGATTTAATGGATTTTTTAGGTGGCTTTGTTTGAAAGAAGTTTCTTTTCAAAAAAAATTATAAAACATTATTATGAATATCTAATGTTTTGTGGATTGTTTCTGCCTTTCAAATAAGCTGTAAAGTTCTAGTTATTTACTAGTTAATTAGTTAGTTGATTTATTATTAATAGTAATGATGATGTTTTTAAAATTGTTTTAAGTTAACATTGATAAAGTTGATTATTTGTAAAGTTATTAGACCACCCGTAGTGGGGCTCCATTGGGGCTTTATTTTCAAAAATAGCGCCCCCCACACCGCTACGGGGGGCTCCATTTTTCAAAAATGTGTTGGGGCTTTATAAATATAACGCCGGATCAATTTTTGCCCCTCCAATCAAATGCAGCCACATCAGCACTCTCTCTCTCTCTTTAATTATTTTATTATTTTTTTAATTAAAAAGATATAATAAAATATTAATAGGGGCTTTATAAATAAAGCCCCACCACTACACCCCTTTTTCAGTTTCTCTCTCCACGCTGACTCAGCAGCCACGTGGACCAATCACATTCAGGGGCTTTATAAATATAAAGCCCCACTACACATGGTCTTATTTAACAAGTTCTACTAATATTAATATTATTAAATTTGATTGTCATCATTTGTTTCTACAAAGAATGGTTGGCACAACTCATGTCTTGTGGTGAAAGGATTTTATTTAATGTTTAAGCACCTTTTAAATTATTTAAAACTCGACTTGAATTTGAATAAACAACGTTATTAACTTATTATATTTTCTAAGACTAGAAAATATAAACAAGAACTATTTATAATATGATAATCAGAACTATGTACATAAAATAATTATTGTGTATTTTATTAAGTCTATTCATTTGTAAGTATTATTGGTGGTAGGCTTACTCTTCTAAAGTCGGTCCTCCAAAGTCTTCCTATTTATTTTTTCTCTCTTTATAGAGCTCCCGGGGGGGTCATTAGTAAGTTGGAAAGCCTTATGAATCGTTTTCTGTGGTCCGCTACTAGCGAAAAAAATAAACTTCATTGGGTCTCTTGGGAGAGGGTCACTAGTGACAAAAAAAATGGTGGGTTGGGGATTAGTCGATTAAAACATGTTAATGAGGCTCTGCTTTCAAAATGGGCTTGGAGATTTAAAGTGGAGGAAGGGACGTTATGGCATCTCACCATGTTATCTTGTCACCAAAGTAGACGACGTTGGTTCGGTCTTCCGTATGTTTCCGGCTCGAGTGGGTGTTGGCCGGAGATAGTTAAGTCCTGCGAGAGAATAAAATGTGGAGATAGACATTTTCTATAGCTTTTGCAAGGGAAGCTTGGAGATGGATGTTCTTTACGTTTTTGGGAAGATGCATGGTTGATAGAAGTGCCTTTAAGAATAAAATTTCCTTCACTTTACAAATCCTCTAACACTAAAATGGATACAGTGAGCAAGTGCAAATCTTTTGGGTATTGGGCTCCAGTGGATTTCACGCGGCCCATGGGGCTTCCAGAAGTCCAAGAATGGCATGATCTTGTAGAGTTGTTAGGCCAAGTCCAGTTTAGGGAGCTGAAAGACTCTTGGGTATGGGACGGTTCCTCGGAATTTTCTGTTGCGCAGGTAAAGAAGAAAATGAAAGTTCAATCGAATATGGCAGGTGGCTTCAAACTCAAATGGGTTTCGTGGGTTCCAATAAAATGCCAAGTGTTCGCGTGGAGGGCCGAGATGGATAGGATTCCGACTGTAGAAGCTCTTGCCAAAAGAAATGTTTTTGTTCCTAATGATCGGTGCAAGCTTTGTAATGTTGATTATGAGACGTCAAAACACATCTTTTGTGGCTGTGGATTTTCCTATGGCGTGTGGTCTCATATTAGCAAGTGGTGCGGTATGAATGCTCCGGTGGCTACTCAAGTGAGTGATCTTCTTCTTCTATATAAACATGCTCGTGGAGGGAAGTGGGGAAAGAAGGTTGTTCATGGGATAGTGATGATTACGCTATGGATGCTTTGGAAGGCCCGGAATAACAAGACTTTTAATAAGATAGATCCTAAGATCCTTTGCGTGATTGGTAGTATAAAGTCTACCTCGTTTTTGTGGTTAAAGAGTAGATCCCAATTTAACGATTTAAGTTGGGATGATTGGTGTAATAATCCGTTGTATATGGTGTAGTTTTTGGAGTTTGTCCTTGCTTTGAGGACGTCTCCTTGTTTTAATGAAAGTCAAAATTCAAAAAAAAAAGTATTATTGTGTATTATGACCCTTCTTCATGGTGTAGTTGTCAGAACAGTGAAGATAAGAATTAGATCCTTGTGATCGTAAGTTCGAGTCCGAGCCAACACGAGTTTTATCCTACAGTGTTACCTCAAAGAACTTACTTCTTGTGGGAACAAAACGGTTGTCATCCCGTCTAGTACGGTAGAACAGACGTGATAAGATTCTCGTGGAACGCCAAGCCCCACATCAAAGCCAGCATTGACCCGATTTAGACAACATAATCAAGCAGGATGTAAGGTGACGGGCCTGCTAAGAAGCGAGTGTAATCTACTTATCTTCATAAAAAGATGAAAGAAAGTCACCGTAAAAAAAATGTAAATATTAATAGAGTGTTTAATGAGAATTCTAAAGATTGCATTTAAAGAAGTTGCAAAGTTTTTTTCATTTGCCAGCTCAGAAAGGTGTCGAACATTGCCATTGTTGAGAAGAAAGATACTTGGAGTTGCCATGGTGATCCGGGGGCTGAATTTTATGTAAAGGCGATTCGGAAATGGCTAAAAGGCGACCAAAACAGATCCGACAACACAGTTTATAAATGGAGTAATTGGATTCCAGGTAAGTGTAACGTGTTTATGTGGCGGGCTATTATGGATAGGATTCCGACGTTGTGTGCTCTTCGTAAAAGAAATATAAATTTTGGGGATGCTTTATGTGTTATCTGTGGTGAAGTTGAAGAGACAACGGACCATTTGTTTACAGCGTGCAGGTTAATGTCGGGAGTGTGGTGCTCTATCGCTTCTTGGTGTAATATAGCTCCTTTCTTCGTTTTCTCTATTAAGGATATTCTTCAAGTGATAGATTATATGTTGGCCTCGGATCCAAAGAAAGAGGTAGTGTATATCATTCTTATATTAACATGTTGGCGAGTTTGGAAGGCAAGAAATGATAAAGTTTTTTTCTGATATTGACACAGATGTGGTTAAGATTGTTTATGACATAAAATCGTTGGGATACTTGTGGCATAGGAGTAGAGGTAAGAAGGGTTCGATTGATTAGAAAGGATGGTGTAATTTTCGTTTCAATTTGATGTAATTTGTATTTTGGTGGCTTATCTCTGACTTGAAGATAATGCCACTTGTTTGGTGTTAATGAAATTTGCTTTCTAAAAAAAAAAAGCAAGTTGACTTCTATTATTATATAATATAACAAAACACATAAGGTCTTATGAATAGTAGAACAGAAGGGCGTTTTTGGTATTCTCCAAGTTTTGAAGGGTATTTTAGGAATACGTTTTCTTTATCAGCTCAATCTTTCTCTCTCACGTCCTTCAAGCCCTCTTTTCATCATGCCACCGCCTCCAGCTTCACCTCCACATCCTTCTTTCTCTACGGCCATTCTTCCTTCACGCAGACTAAGAAAGATAGATTCGATGAACCAACTACTATATCGGGTACGATATCTATAGTTAGTTGAATATGCTTTTGGTGGTTCTTATTCTTTGTGTTTTTGCTTCTTAGTTATAGTCACTGTTTGCGGGCGCATCACCACCGTCTTAACTCTTAAGCATCAAAATCATCCGGCGATCTGAATTCATTTTACATCTAGACAGAGAGAGTGAGAGAGAGAGGAGAGAAAGAGAGAAGAGACGGCAGGGAAAAAGTCACCGGCCTCACCAACGGGTTATCTTTCTTTCGATCTTAGATTTAAGATGGTGTACGTGCTGGGTACCGGAAACGCGCCGCCGTCTACGGTGGCGCTCCGTAAATGCTCCTCTCTTTTCCTCCTCTTTCTCTTTCCCCGGTTTCTCACTCCAGAAGATGGGTGTATGTGTGAGTGTCGATATCTGGCGGCGGCGGTGGCAGCACCGCCATAGCTCCGCCGTGATCTTCTTCCTCTGCCGGTTCCTTCCTCTATTGGCCATCTCTCTCTCCAGATGTTTGAGTGTGAGTTATTGTTAAAATGAAAGTTGATAAGTAGGTTTGGGTTTTTATTTAGCGTTCTTCAAATGGTTTTGCGAAGATTGTTTTGAGTAGAAAATGGTTTGGGGGATATAAACCATTCAATGGTTTTAGTAAATAGTCGGTGGATAAACAATTTTTGTATTTCGAGCATGTTTAAAAAAATAAAAAGTTTTAGAAAGAGAAATATGCATATCAAATATACTTATTTCATGATTAAATTATAAGAATTTACTAGATGGAAATATCACTTTCTTTCTTCCTTTCTTTCAAAGAGTGAAAAATAAATAGGATAAGTAAAGATAGGGAGTATCTTCCTATGTTAACATCAATATTTTGGACACCAATGTAGTTGGACACGCATATTTATTGTTATGCCGAGAGCGCGCCGCGAAGCGCGCGGAAAAATACTAGTTACTATATATTAATAATACAAGCAAATGAATAGTAATAGTATAGTAATGTTTTCGTATTTCCAATTTTGACCATTTTTTTTATGCTTTTTTTGTTAACTTTTTTTTTTTTCATTTTGAATACCAAATTTTTTGTTAAGTTTTTTTTTCTCATTTTGGCCACACAATGTTTTTTTTACTTTTTGTTTAAGTTTTTTTCCCGTTTTGGCCACCAACTTTTTTATTAGGTTTTTTTTCCCATTTTGGCCCCCGACATAATGCGTTTTTTACCCGATTTCACACGGGTTTGGTTTTTGTTCGTTTATTATCTATATATTTAACGACCACGAAATGAACAGCTGCTTCACTCTAACATACGCAGCCGGCTACCGACCACATTTACCGTGCGCCATCTCCACCATGTGCCGCGGACCGCGGGAGATTCCTGGTATTCTCCGCGTAGCCACTGCCACTTTTGTATTTTCTCATTGTCCACGGTTAGTCTCTATGCCTTTGTCGGTTACCAAAATCCGCATTAACACGTCATGTGAAAATGCGCAACGCACGTATCACCGACCACATCTACCGTGCGCCATCTCCACCATGTGCCGCGTACCGCGGGAGATTCCTGGTAAAATGATGCTATTATTAGGGATGCTTACCATAGAAATTTCACGAGCATACGCAATAATTTAGGTGGAAAGTTTATGTATGATAAACTAATATCACGAACACAATAAAAATTGATTTAGGTTTGATTTGGTATTTGAAATGTCGCAACGCTATGTCATCACTTAATTATTTTTAAATCATATTGACGCAACCGCAACACGCGGCTGGATAAAAACCTAGTTATATTTATAGTAAGGATGATGATTCTAAAATCGTTCAAATTACCATTACTAAAGTTGATTTTAGAGTTAATTACTAAAACTGTCCATGTGATTTGGGTCAATATGTCACTCCAGTCTAAACTTTGACTTTTGAAAAAATAGGCCAAAACAGTCTAAAGACTTAACCCAGTTAAGTCTATGTCATTAAGTTGGGGGCAAAGTGGTCAACTCATGTATAAAATTGTCTTCTTCCCCATCTATTCCCCTGTATTTCAAGTACTTAAACAAGAATCAAGAACTAAAACACATTGACAACTTAAAGATTGTTATTCAAACACTAACGATAACAATTTATAGTACTCAAACCACAAGATCCTTGAGGCACTTCTGTTCCTGTTAGTGTTAGTCGGAGGTTGCCGCTGGTTTCGGCGGAGCTTTTGAAGCCGGTTAGGTTTTAGAGCGTGGTTTCGTTCCTCGTTGCCGTTACTGTTCCTCGTGAACGTTTGTGTTATATTGTTGCCAATTCTGTTTGCATTGGCAGTCCGTTTGTGGTCGGCGGTGGAGGATTTGACAGTGGGCAGGGGGGGGGGGGATGAACCGTAGAGAAGGAGAATATATTTTCTTTTCATAAGATAGTATGTTTTTTTTATGTTAAGGGTATGTTTGTCCTTTTGTTAAAGATAGGGGAAATATGTAATTAATTTTTTGATTTCAGTAAATATGTAATTAAAATTTTAAATAAAGGGATATATGTAATAATTCCTAAATTAAACCATCCCATGTTGCAATAAACCTTATAATTGATCTAGTTGAACAATATTATGACATGAACTGAAAAATATTATGGTTCAATGCTTGATTATTATCATTGATTGAATGAGATTATATACATAATACATTCCCCTTATTTTAGGGAAGAGATAATCATAACATTAAATACATAACAATTATCCTAATTTACAATTGGAACATTCTAGAGATATATTCCATTACACCCCCGCAGTCGAAGCAGTGGGAGGGCGGATGTTGAGACTGGAGCGGAAGTCATCAAATAGAACTCGTGGTAGACCTTTGGTGAAGATATCAGCAATCTGCATTCGTGTAGGTGTATGAAGGACCCGAATAGTGCCACGTTGAACATGCTCACAAACAAAATGAATATCCAGTTCAATGTGTTTCGTGCGCTGGTGTTGCACTGGATTTTGTGATAAATAAACTGCACTGATGTTGTCACAATATACGAGGGTGGCCTTTAATAGGGGGCAACGCAATTCTAAAAGAAGATTACGAACCTAGCAAACTTCAGCAACAACATTAGCAACGACTCTGTATTCTGCCTCGGCACTCGAACGTGAAATAGTAGTCTGCCGTTTTGATGACCACGATAATATGTTCGGACCCATGTAAACACAATATCCCGAAGTAGAGCGACGAGTGTCTGGGCATCCGGCCCAATCAGCATCAGTGTAGGCTCGTAGAGATAAATCTGCGCAAGCTGATAATGTGAGACCATATTCTGAAGTGCCACGAATATACCTGATGATGCGTTTCAGAGCATTCCAATGATCAAGCGTGGGACTGTGCATATGAATGCAGATTTGCTGAAATGCATAAGTGATGTCAGGTCTAGTAAAAGTCAGGTATTGCAGAACACCAGCCAAGCTACGATATAGAGATGGGTTTTCAAACTGTGCGCCTGACGTAGCACTGAGCTTGGGTTTCGTGTCAACTGGGGTGGCAACCGGGTTACAAGAGTCCATACCTGCACGACTAACAATATCCAAAGCATACGATTTCTGAGACAGAAACATTTGATTACCTGTCCGAGAGACAGATATACCCAAGAAATGACTAAGAGGTCCAAGATCTTTCATGGCAAATTCAGCCGCGAGGCTGCCCATGAGCTTCTTCCTAAGAGAATCTGTAGAAGTGGTGAGTATGATATCATCAACATAAATCAATAAGTAAGCGATATCACCCCCGTGATGATACGTAAAAAGAGAGTTATCACATCTACTCTGCAAGAAACCGATAGAAGTGACAAAATCGGTAAAGCGTTGGTACCACGCCCGAGGAGCCTGTTTGAGACCATAAAGAGATTTTGTCAAACGACACACGTGATTGGGATAGTCCCGATGTCTAAACCCCATGGGTTGATACATATAAACCGTCTTAGTGAGGTGTCCATGTAGGAAGGCATTGGTCACGTCCAATTGATGAATGGACCATGACTGAGAGAGAGCCAAAGTCAACACAGTGCGGATAGTAGCCAGTTTAACTACCGGGCTAAAAGTTTCCCCACAATCAACCCCAATCTCCTGATTACTACCATCACACACCAAACGAGCCTTGTATCACTCAAGAGTACCATCAGACCTGTATTTGTGGCGAAAAAGCCACATGCTACGAATAATATGCATATCAGGATGTCTCGGGACAAGTTCCTAAGTCTTGTTTTTAATTAAAGCATTAAATTCATTTTTTATGGCAGTATGCCACTCCGGTTTAGACAAGGCATCGTGTGGGTTCTTTGGTATAGGTGCAATGGTGGAAGTGGAGAGGTTAAAGATTTGTTTGGGTTTTGAGATGCCGGACATGGCCCGGGTTTGAATGGTGCGGGTAGGAGGAGGGGGAGGTGGGTTCGGAATTGAGGGAGAAGAGTGTGTGGGTGTAGAGGTGTGAGACGGGCCTGGGGAAGAGTGGGCTGGTGGGTTGAATGGGCTATTTGGGCCGGTTGGTGGAATGTGTGTGTGGGGCGGATGAACAGGTGATGAAGTTGGGCTTGAGGGTGGGGTTGGTTGTTGGGATGAATGAGAAGGAGTGTGAGCCGGGGTACTGTTCGTAGGTGGGATGTTGATAGGTGAAGGTGTTGCATTAGGTGAAGGTTGTGGTGGGGCCGAGGGAGTGGTATAGACAGACGGGTGGGGGGGGGGGTCATCAAGGAAGGAGTAGGTATGAGGGGTAGTTTTGTGAGACTTGGCGAATGGAAAAATGGTTTCGTCAAACAAGACATGACGGTTTATAGTGATGGTACGGGTTTTAAGGTCTAGGCACTTGTACCCCTTATGATTGGAAGGGTACCCCAAAAAGACACATGGGTGAGATCGGTAGGCTAATTTGTGAATCGTGGTGTGTGGGATGAGAGCGTAACATACACACCCGAACACACGAAGGTGTTCATAGGTGGGCGTGCAATGGTAGAGTCTTTGAGTGGGGGTTTGGAAATTATGTATTTTACTTGGGATGATGTTGAGTAAATAAGTGGCGGTGTCGAGGGCATGTGGCCAATAGGTTGTGGGCATGGAGGAGTGGGCTAAAATGGTGCGCATAAGGTTGTTGATGGTGCGAATTTTACGTTCAGCTTTGCCATTTTGAGAGGAGGTATGTGGACAAGAGAAACGAAAGTGCATGCCGTGTGAGGTGCAAAATTTATAAAATTGGTTATTGGCATACTCACGACCGTTGTCACATTGTAGTTGTTTGATTTTAGTGTTGAATTGGGTTTTGACAAAGTTATTAAATTTGGTGAACATGGCAAAGACATCAGATTTATGGGCAATAGGGTATGTCCACAAAAAATTAGTGAAATCATCCAAGAAAAACACATAATATCGATGACCCCCGTTAGACATAATAGGGGAGGTCCACACATCACTATGAACAAGATCAAATGGCATACGAGTACTTGTATTAGAAGTAAAAAACAGAAGTCTGGTATGTTTACCAAAAATACAAGAACTGCAAGTTTTATTATTTAAAGAACCACAAGTAATAGAACTAGAAGTTTTTAAATTATTTAAAATAGCTGGGCCTGGGTGACCGAGCCGTTGATGCCAAATGTCTTGAGAGATAGCTGCATAGGTGGAAGCAGTGGTGAGGTTGGTGATGTTGGACGGACTGAGAGTGTAGAGATCCCCAGAGCTATTGCACCGTAGGATAGGTTTCATGGTCTGTAGGTCCTTCACAGTAAAACCATATGGGTCAAATTCAACAGACAATTGGTTATCAGTTGTAAAACGACGAACAGATATAAGGTTTTTGACAAGGTTAGGGGCATAAAGGACATTGTTGAGTTTAAATGGTGGGAATGGTGGAGGTAAGGTGATATTTCCTTGGCCTAAAACCGGAATGGTTTTACCATTCCCAACAATAATGTTGCGAATAATGCTAGAATTAAAAATAGAGGGGAACTTATTAGATTGAGGAGACATTGTACCTGTTGCCCCGGTGTCCATGGTCCAAGAAGAGTCATTGTTGTGAAGTGCTAAATTATAGAGGGCTTGAGCAATATCCGTAGGAGAGTAAGATGCCGAATAGGATTGGGCTGAAAAGGATGTGTCCGGTCTTGGGCCTAAGAGGCTAGCCGCATTACTGTTTGAATTGGGCTGGAGCTGGTGGTTTACGGTTTGTGGTAGAAGACTGTTAGGCCAATGTGGGGTTAGTGTAGGCATGATAGTTGTTGGGGTATTGTGGCATTGGGTTAGTAGGATATGGGCAAGGGGAAAAAGCCCATTGGGCCCATGGATTGAATGTTTGTGGCTGTTGAGGGGGTCCGAATCAAGGGGAAGGAGGCTGCCATGGGTTTTGGGTTTGCCAAACCTGTTGTTGAAATCGCCCACGGCCATAGGAGCTTTTACCACGACCACGACCACGGCCGCGGTTCCGGCTGGTGTCAGGGTTGTCCGATTGGGTGTGGTTTTTGGGAGCAGTGGTTTGGGTCGGGTTGGAGGTGAGGGTATTGAGGGCGATGCCTGCGGATTGAGCTGAGAGGGAGGTTTGGGTTATTTTCTGGTCTTTAATTTGGCAAAGTTGTGATCGGGTATTATAAAAATCGGGTAGGGGTTTGGTTTGTTGAAGGATGAGTTTGATGGTTTCATATTGGTCAGTGAGGCCGGTGAGGATTTGCATGACAAGTTGGTTTTCGGTGACATTGGCGCCTAAACTGATGAGTTGGTCATATAATAATTTCATGTGTTGGCAGTAAGAGGACATGTCAGAAAAACATTCTAGGTGGGTATTAAAAAACTTGTTTTGTAGGGCGATGGTTCTAGCGGCTTGGTTATCTAGGAATAGGTTTTTGAGGCGGCACCAGGCATCGTAGGCAGTAGTATTAGAGATCATGATGGTGTGAACAAGATCTTGGGTGATCGTGCCATAGATCCACTGTAGAATAATGGCATCGACACGCTCCCAAGACTCTTGGTAGGTGGTTTTGGAGGAGGATTTGGCTTCCTTGGTAGCCGTAGTGGTTGTGGGAGGGACACGGGGTAGAAGGTGATCGTACACATCATGCGCTTTACAGTGTATGATGAATAGCTCAGCCCAAGTATTGTAGTGTTCTGTTTGCCGGTCAAGAATTAGGGAGATAAAGTTCTTAATGTTGGGGATGGTAACTGCAGGATTAATAGTAGACATGATCGTAAGCAGGAAGAAGGATTCGAACCTGCTGTTGATCGAAAAAAAAAAGAAGGTAAGGGGTAAGGATGCGATGGCAAAGAGGAAGGAAGGAAGAAAAGAATTAGGGTTAAACTTTGATACCATGAAGAATATTATTGTTCAATGCTTGATTATTATCATTGATTGAATGAGATTATATACATAATACATTCCCCTTATTTTAGGGAAGAGATAATCACAACATTAAATACATAACAATTATCCTAATTTACAATTGGAACATTCCAGAGATATATTCCATTATGAACGTTTAAAGTGCAAAAAGACAAATAAATTGAGGGGGTAAAATGTATCTTACGTGAATAACCAAACATGCATTCTATTTTAACCTTTTTTTTCCTCGTTTCTATCTTAATTTCCTCTAGCCAAAAAGTATAAACATAATGAGAATTAAACAAAAAGGTAGAAAAATTGATCGATGCAGGAAGAACACAATTAATGGATTCTTTTAGGTTCCTGCATTGCATTATTTTAATCCTCTTAACACAAGTTTTCGTGGTCTCTTCTTCCCATATCTCATGTAAAATATTTCATATTTTTTTTCAATATTTTAATAAACTTCATATGGGTTTTTAATATTTTGTTATTCGTTCGTCTTATATGTCTTGTAATTGATTTGGGGTTTTGATGATTCATGAATGTTGATAGATAATGCTCTCGAATCTTATAGAGGGCCTATGCGTAATCTTCTTCAGCAAAAAGAATGTAAGTTCTTTTTTTTTCCTTTGTCGATTCTTATTGAAAAATCTTTGGTTCGTTTGATATGTTTCATTTAATGCCACTACATGAATCTTGTTATTCGTACGTGTACGGTGTACATGTATTTGTGTGCGTTCTTTTCTTTCTCAATTTGCATGAAAATATTTTGCTCGTTTGACATTTCATTTCAATAATGCCTCAACATGTGCACCTTGATGCTCATATATGCATATATGTACATGTATGTAAGTATGTCTACATATATGAGAATGTACCTTTATTATGTATGTTTTAATAACATTGTATTTTGTTTTGTGACACGATCAAAACCTGAAAGTTTGACGCTAATTTGATAGACATCCGAGTAGTGATTAAAAAGCTGACCCAAATGGTCAATCATTTTTTAGTAGTATAGGTTGGTAATATATAACAAAAAAAGTGTGTATATGCATGTATGTGTATGCCTATCTATGCATTTATGTATATACGTGTATATGTATGTGTATGTGTATATGTATGTCTCTCTATATATATATGTATGCATATATGTCTATACTTTATATAACGTATATGTTTATGGTTGTTAAAGCTAAAACTGGGAATCTTCAATCTTTTTGACCATTTTTCGCAGCTTGTCCAGTGAACTTTGAGAACGAAAACTACACCATCATCACAAGCCAATGCAAAGGACCTACATACAAACGCGACCTGTGTTGCAACTCGTTTTTGCAAATTGCGTGCCCTCATTGGGAACAAGTTAACGACGAGAAGACCAATTGCGCATCAACTTTATTTAGTTACATAAACTTGTACGGTAAATACCCTCCAGGGCTGTTTGCTAGCATGTGTAAAGGAGGCAAGGATGGTCTTAGTTGTGACCATGTCAATAAATCTTCTAACCGCAAATCCAACAACGGTCATCGTCGGGCTTCAGTCACATCGGTCCAGTCCCCAGTGCTGATGATCACCATCGGACTCCTCGGCTTCATACTAGACTTGGTATAACATGCGATTCGAAATAACTTTTTGGTTGAGAAAAATGGTACGTATTTGTGTTGACTGTAATATCCTTTATCATGTAGTGATACATTATACTTAGAGATGAACTAAATGAGTTACAAAAGAAGATTAGCAAAAATGTGTGAATTTGATTGACTATTTATATATGTGATTTTGTATATATATATATATATATATATATGTTGTTGGAATAAATATACGTAACGTTTGTATATTTATCGATAGCCATTATAATCATTTATATAATGATGATCAATTATTAATATTATTTTAAGCCCAATAACATATATGTCTTTGATGGATGGACTTATAATTAGATAGGCATTATTAGGGTGTCCATTAGGTATGTATAAATATAGAGAGCTTATTATGAGATTAGTGTTGACACAATCATAACACCATAACCACTAATCTAGCTATCCTCATTACTCTCATCTCTCTCAACGTGTTCATAACTTAAGAACACATAAACCATCATAACTGCATACCCTAAAGGGAATCCGACACCACTACAAAAACAAGCATTCGCTTGGCAAAATCCGTAGTAAACACCCATTTTGCTACGAATTTACTACGAATTTGGTCCGTAGCTATAAGTCTCGTCGCTAAATTATTTGCTACGAATTTTAGCTACAAAAATCATATTTGCGACAAGTTTAGCTACAAAAAAGGACGTCGTTATTTTATCTACGAATTTGCTACCAAAAAGTTTTCCACGAATTTTTGCTACCGTTTGTTAGCTACGAAATTTAGCTTCGAAATTCTCTACAGATTAGTAGCTATGACATTTTTGCTACGCGGTTTGCTACAGATGTTAGCTACGCTTTGGTTTTGCTACCAAGTTTGTTGTGGAATTATAACAACGAATTGGCTACGGATTGAATATTTGCTACGGATTTAGCTATGAATTATGAGTATAACTATGGATTCTGGAAGATTTTGCTACAAATCTAGCAACGTATTTGCTACAAACTTACCTACGAATTTTGTCAGGATTTTTACAAATATTTTCATTTTTACATTAATTTTTTCTGTAAAAAATATATTTAGATCTCAGCAAAATACAAAAACAAAACACATATGAAAGATAAATATTAAAACCAACTTGATTCATAGTTCCAACAAAACCAAATGTAACACAAGAAAGATCCAAATTGTAACACAATAAAGATCCAAACTTTAACACGATAAAGATCCAAATCATCTAAAAGCAAGACGAAAAACATCTACATAACTCAACTTGGTGGCGGGTTTTGTGGCGCATTTTGTGACAACAATCGAATTCTCTCATTTATTTCGGCATATAACCTTGCACTTTCTTCGATTTTCTTCATCATAGTATGTTTCTCTATATTATCTTTTTCCAACTCCGCTATTTTTTCCTTCAATTGTTGCACCTATAACATCGAAAGCAAAAATACCAATTAACATCCATTATCACACCTTATAAGATGACTCAATATAATAGTTATAACCATATATATATATATATATATATATATATATATATATATATATAATTTAATAAGTCATTCTTCCAAATGGGGGATACTATAACACATTACAAACAAACCTAATTCAATATAAGCAAATTCATTTAAATAACCCATTAACAGTCTTCATCACATGGAAATGCAGATATATATATATATATATATATATATATATATATTTTACTATCAAAGAGAATACGAACCTCATCATTGTCACTTCTCTCTTGTGTATATGAACTATGGGTACTCGGCATTGACGGTGCACTAGGCATCACGTCACGCGGGTCAGCGAAGTTGCCAACGCCATATAATCTACCTTTTTTCTTGCCACCGACAGTTTGTGACAACAGTTCCATGTCAATATCTGGGTGTAAGCTGGTATCCTCTCCATATTTCTCAATAATATATTTATTATATGTTCTCTACGATAAGAACATAAAGAAATTAGTAATTTAAAATTGTATAATCATATTAGTAAGTAGTAAAACATACATTTACCAATTTAAAAGATTTACATAAGCTTCACTCGCCCTCGTGTCAACCCAAGTCACATTTTATTGTTGGATGGTGTCTTCCACGTCATCGCCTTCTTCCGAACCATTTTCAACTGACCTACTACACCCAGACAACCTATCTAGTGGTCTTAACCCTTTCTTTGCGTGTGTTTGTAACCAAAACTCACCAAAATTTGCACGCCGCTTCAGTGTCTTCTCCTATACATCAAATGGGTCAAATAAAAAAAGTGGTGAAACATGTTGAAAGTCACACATAATCGTTTTATTTAAAGATTTAAGATTGTCATTATTATAACAATATTATTTCAACAATTATACTTCATGCACTATATGCTAAAAGTATATTAACATTTGTGTATGGACCACGCTCGTTTTGACTCGTACTAGAGAATGACAATTTTGTATGGTCTATGTTATGAGACTTGTCCATCTTATGATGAGGATCTGGACAACTTTGTTAGACTGGGTGAAGCCAAAACAGAGCAGGTCAAATATAAAGAGCAAAAGCGCAATTCTTTTGCTAGCTTCATTTATTTTAGAGTCTTAATCAATGTACAAGATTATTCTACTCAAAGAATTAAAGAGCATGTATTGTATGACAAACATTCTCATTTGTTTATGCACATTTTATATTCTACTGTATATATAGGACTTTATGTACCAAATAGTAGGTTCTACAACAACCTAACATTTCCTCTTTCATAGACCCTAAAAAGTAATATTCTTAAATAAAAAAATCAAATCAAATGTCATTTTTAATTAAAAAGGTCCATAAGTGTCACATTTAAAGAAAAAAAATATGTGTGTGTGTGATAATGATGAAAATCAACATTTCTTACCATGTTTTTTCTAACCGTAACAAAGCTCTTCGAGCCAAGTGTATGTCTACCACCGACTGCTTTTCCCCTGTTTTCACTGTTTTGAGATGACTTGTTTTTCCATGAATCTGTATTCCAAACCTCAACTAGTGTCTCCCAAGATTCGTGACTGGTCCATAGTGGTTTAAACGGAAGAATGTCAGTCAAATCATTTCCAGCATATATACCCTCTTGGAACGCACGGGCCTTGGCTTTATCCCGAGCTCTCTTCAACAAATCAAGAAATTTTCTCTTAATGCACCTCTCCCAGCAAGAGTATATTAAGGATTTCCACTCGTCTTTCCATTGATAGTATTGCTACATAAAAATACTTATTAGTAACGTGTATTTTCTCTATTAAGCTATATGCGTTATCATATACAAATGTGTAGTAAGTATACACCTGAAAACACTCAAACAAGCGTTCGCGATGGTGAAAAGGAACATCTTTCCATCCTTGCCATGGACCTGACCACATAGACTTCAAATTGGAACCAATGGTACGATAAACATCATCATGAATATTAAATCTACAGAATGTAAACAATTCATCACAATTAAAAATAGTAATGATTAGATATTCACATGTAAAGAGAATTTTAACAAACATATACTTACTCATTATTTTCAACCCAAATTAAAGGGCGATTTTCTGGTGTTGGTAGTGGAGCTGGGACGATCGGTCCACGCCTGACAATAGCGACCGGCTCATCATCATCATCATCATCATCATCATCATCATCATCATCATCATCATCATCATCATCATCATCATCATCATCATCATCATCATCATTAGGCTCATGGTGCAACTGATTTGCATCCGCAGTTGGTCTAGCACCATTTTCTTTATTACGGTTACCGTTACCTTGCCCGTTACCTCGACCAACACCTTGACCCCTACCAATTCCTGCTGAACTGCGTGCCATATTTTCTACAATGAAGAGAAACATATTATTATTCACAAGGACTGTTATATAAGAACTAGTAAAAATCAATAATATTCGTTCAATTCTTATTCTTTGCAATATGTATCGAAGTGAGTTTCTATACATTGCTTCTTAACACTGGCATTATTAATTTCAAGCATAGTTAGATCCTTCTGCAAAAATAAAGTCCGCATGTCCTTTTGGCAAAATTCAGCAGAATTTATTAGTCTTTTTTAACAAGTGCCCAATATTACATCAACTTAGTTACAATATGACACACATATATATATATATATATATATATATATATATATATACCAATATTACATCAACTTAGTTACAATATGACACACACACACACACACACACACACATATATATATATATATATATATATATATATATATAGGGTTAGGATCAAATACACAGTGAAAGAAAAATAGGAAGTCGTAGGAAGGGTATCAAACGAACTCCGATTGAACTCATTCAAGCGGCATTGGAATCGTCTTATTGAACTCTATGACGTTAGTTTTTAGGTCTTCGTTTTTCGGGGTTTTAGCTTGTAGTTTTTAGAATATGCATTATATCATTGTGTCTTTTATGTACCATCGTGTCTTTTTCTTATTTTCATAATTGTGTCTTTTTTCTTCAGCATTGTATTATATTTTTTTGGCACTGTGTTATATTTTGTGGCTCATTGTGTCATATTTCATGATCTATTGTGTTTTTTGTATCCTTCTCACCCTTCTCATTTTTTGTAGCCTTTGTAGAATAATTCAACCCTATATATATATATATATATGGAAAACATTCGGTGTTCTATATATCATATAAATTCTTATAAATTGGTGATTTATCCCTTTTTGGCATCATAACTAAGCTTCAATTTTCATAAATTCACAGTCTACATTAAAGAGGAACTCTTACCACAATCTAAAAAAAAAAAAAGAAAAAAAAGAAACTAACAAGCAGGTAATGATCCTAATCACATATCTAGTGACTTTTGCTATCAAATAAGTAATGCTGCCTTGTATCAGCATGTTAGTTAAAGAAAAAACTCTTTTAGGCTTATTTAGTGGAACGATATCGTTTTGCTGGTGAAGAACAGAGGGGGCCTAGTTTTTGTTCTTTTTGTATCATCCATTTTTATGGAAATCAATAGACAAGAGACAACATCTTAGGCATTAATTTTATGGACAATAACACAATAATATTTTAAATCAAGAAGTTGGGAGGTTAAGGGTTGGGTTAATTAAGTCACCAATCATCAAACCAACTTTATATTCTATAAATATTAAAGTGTCACAAAAGATAAACAAAATAAAGATTCTTTATCTAGTTCTCGTCAGTACAACACCGTTAACCAATGGGGGCTCGAGTGCCTGAGACAACCGTAAGAGAGATCCTTCGGTCTTCATGACCGTTAGCCTATTAGGGGATCCGAGGTTTCCAGGATAAAGAGACCTTTCGGTACGGAATACGAGAACTAAGGGAGGTGTACGGTGTCCCGGTTTGGGAATGAAGCCTCCACTTCAAGAAGATGATAAGTTTGAGGACCAGAGACTTGACCGCGGTTTGAGGAGCCCGCTATACGTGAGGCCCTGGCGGAGTACCCCAGGTGGACGCACGCTGGAGAGGTTCTGCATTCTACTCAGTAGTCGCCTCCGCTTCTCTATCAAGGAGTCAACACTTCAAGACCACTCTCATCTTCCGTACAGTTAATTAACGTAAATGATTAATTTTAATAATAAACTTATCGTTTTCTTTTATAAAACAAAACCTTTTTGAAAAACTATTTTCATCAAAAGAACCCCTCCGTTTTATTTTTCTTTTCAAAACCCGATCAGTTGATGGATGAAAGGTTGAGTAGGGGCAAGTGTGAACTCTGGAATACGATACTCAATACTTACCCTAGAAGCTATACTATGCACGTCAGGTTCTCTACCATTGTGTTGGTTTTAGTTTCGAATGTAATTATTGTTTACTATATAAATTTAAAACTTGTTAGCACCGGTTTAGTAAAAATCAGTCGTTTACCCCATAACCAAAGTTTCGGATTTGAAACATCAAGTTTTTGGCACCAGGGAAATGACATCTTTTTAATTTTCTAAAACCACGCACATCAATGATTTACATGCCTTTTGTCCCTTCTTTAATGAACAATCCAATCTAGACTTTGTGCTTAACTAAAAATGGTAGAACAATTGATCAACACTTGGATACATAAAGATAACTTTCCCAAAGTAATCACCATCCCAAATCACTATGTTCTTTCTTTCTTTTTCTTTCCAGCTCTTATGCACTCCCCCACAAGTCATACATGTCTTGATCATCACCTACAAATTTTTAACCCAAGATCTACATCCCATAATCCAAGAGTTGAACCACTAATCCATGATTTAACAACACAAAATCCTCTTCTTTTCCTTGATAAAAATCGGCCCACACAAGAGAACAAGGAGACACCATGATGATCATTTACTTAAGTGGTAAGATTCCTTAATAACCGAAGCCCATGAGAGATTACTTACCCTAATTAACTACCATCATTTTAACACTTTGACTTCCTTTCCTTTTCCTTCTTATTTTGGCCGAAACCCCCACCCCCATGTCCAATCTTGTTTTGTCCCTTGATCACAAAGCACTAAGTTGTCACAAGAGTGTAATCACATCTAACCCTCACTTGACACCTTATGTTGTCATTAGTCACCTTAAAAGATTTCCTAGTTATGTGTGATGATTAGCTAAATATGGTAAGATTTCTTAAACTCCATGGATCCATAGAAAATTTACTACCCTAAACAACACTTTCCTTCCCCTTTGTCCCCTTGCAAGCCGCCCCCCTTTAACCACCCTAGTTTTTTTTTTTAAATCCTAACACTAATCAAGTAAACTCATATTAAGCACATATTAGAAAGAAGCCAAAGGGTGATCTTATGTATTGTCACATTTGCTAGATACTCACCCAACATAATCATGTGTTTAGTCTATGTCATTGGATGTGTTTAGTGGACAAATCTATCTTGACTTGAAGTAAATCTTTGAGGGACTTTACACAAACATGGATAGATCTTGCAAAACACTAGGATTGAGTATAGTTGAGCATCCCCATTAGGAAACCACCATCTTTTCTTCCTCTCTTCCTCACTCTCTCTCATCGCTTTCTCTCTCTCCCCCCCCTCTCTCTCTCGGATCTCCCTCTATCTCTCCCTCACCCTGTTTCCCTCTATAAATAGTGGTAACCATGGGTGGAACTTCATTTGTATCACCACATTAGCACAGTTACTAAACACACACTTACACTAAGAGTCTCCATAGTTTCCAAGCTTCCTTAGTTCAAGCCACAAGTGAGGTATGAACATCTATCTATCTTATTGTTTCTATAGTCATTATTTATCTTCACACACTAGTGATTCACCCACATCCATGATGTAGTTACCATGTATAGACATTCATTTTCTTAAACCACAACTATAACACTAGTTATATGAAAACAGGTTGAAACTAAACTATATATGTATGTATACATGAGATATGTATACATAGACATGTATGTTTTTAGTCACAAACACATGTATGATGAGATGTCTAACCTATAGGTATACATATGTATGTGTGAGAAATGTGTATGTGTGTGCTCATGAGTATATGCACGTGTATGTATATGTATACTAAGCATGTGAGTGACAAATCTATAAACATAGGTATTAATGTGTGTGAATCTACCAAGTTGCATATGTATATGGGTATGTATGTACAAGGGTAGAACCCATAGACATGAATACTTATGGTTATACATGGAAATGCACATATAAAGTATACATATAAGTATATACGCGTAGGTATACATGAGAATACATGTACATGAGTTTGCATATATACATGTGCATAAGATCTTGTATTGTTCAAAAGATAACATAAATAGTTTGTACCAAGTAGTAAACATGTGTTTAATAAATAACAACATGTGTTAGAAGTCAAGGTTTTCCACAAAATAATACAAACTATTTTTGTATAATGTTGGAAAGTATAAAAGTCACCAACAAAGTTAAACCAACTTGCCAAAATAGATTGGGTGAACCAAGAATACAATGGAATCTTTTGTTAGACCTAAAGTGTCCATGTATGTATAGAGGACGTGTAGGTTGAGATCCCTAGTGTGTCGGACGTACATTCTTGTTAGACTACACATGGACTTGAGGTGAGTTTCACGGCCCCCTTTTTTACTGTTTTATATTTTAGGGAAAAGCATGCATTGTTTACTAGTTTTAGAATGAATTCCTAACAGACCGGTATACATGAGACAATATGTTTTGAGTACTCACTAAAGCTCCTGTGTAATTAGTTTACCATAACCATTAGCTATAGATTTAGCCTAGAAATACTTGAATAGATCTATTGGGTTGACACCCCCACTCTTGGTTAGTCGCTCTAACCCGGATACATACGACAAAAGAGTGCTTGTATTTCTTTTATGATGATACATTGCCTTTACTGTGCAATGTGCGAGGCACCACTCGTTAAGGTTTGGTTATGGATTCATGATCGTTTATTATCATTGATCTTAGCTAGACAATGATGGGTCATTCATGGATTTCATTAAACTTTACATTTTCGATTATTTCAAAACCTGTGAACTCACCAACATTATGTTGGCAAAGTTTTTATGCATGTTTTTCCAGGTAACTAAGCTATGGATGGAACTTGGGATTCGTTTGTGCATTCATTAACCATTATCACTGTAACATCGCGCGTTTGTCCCCAAGTATTGAGTAAATCAGATCACCACTTCACCCACTATATACTTACAGTATGATATATACACATATAGGTATTCTCTTAATTCTTTAGTCATTTAATTATTTTTACCACTTTGATATACTTCTAATATATATATATATATAATAATAATAATAAGGTTTGTAAAAAAAAATATAAATAAGCAATTAAACCCAACCCCTCTTGTTCAAAGCCTGCAAGCAGCCCAAAGGACCCGGCCTAACAGATCTGGCCCACCTCCCTTACCCCTTTACCCAGCCCAACCAACCCAAGGCCCATATCCCCTCTCCCCCTTACTGCAAAAAAAAATGGTTGATGCCGGGACTCGAACTTGAGCAATGAACCGGCCCAACGCACAAACACACGCACACAAGACCAGTTGAGCCACACCACTCGTTTGGCTTAAATCCAAACATTAATGTATAAAAGGCCACTGACACCTCACCCTTTTCTTCTTTGTTCGATCGCTATAAGCAAACCAGACCAGAGGAACATCAATCTGATCAGAAAAACACGCCAATCATCCAATCAAACCCGAGTATTACACACCCTAATCATCTCCTTTTCCTAAAACAACATCACGCGTATTTAAAAGTGTTTGAATTGCGAATTAAATACCATTAATAAGCCTTCCAAATGAATTCGATTGAAACCTGTATAAATACCCGTTTATAATTCGATTAAACTCGCACACAACCTCTGAAAGGAGCGATTAACAAACCCCCACCCTTAATTTCTACCAACAAATCGTTTTTAGCCAAGAATCACTCGCAGTTGACTTTTTGTTTGACTGAGCATTTCACCATCAATTCTGACTGGTATGATTTAATCCAATTTATGTTTTTGATCATTGATGTTACGCGAATGATAACCCCATGATTTCTGGGGTTATCGTTTAACAATTTGACGTATTAGAAAACTAGGGTTCTTATCATTCAATTTGGGGAAGAACACTTCCTGAACATGTGCATATGTTTAAATCAAACAGAAACCAAACACAACCACTGATCTAGATCAAGTGGTTGTGTCTGGTGCTTTAGATCCGGCCCACGTGGGTTCAATCCCGGCATAACCAAAGTTTTCCTTTTATTTTTTTTACAACATTCATATATATAATTACTTGTATTTTAAAATTAGTTTTAAAATACTAAAACAACTTTATAAATTCTACAAAAATTATTTTATGTTATTCTAGTAGTAGAGTTTAACATACAATTTTTAGTTTTCAAAAAAAATTATTTATTTAATATATATAATAAATAATTCAAGTTTATTCAATTTTATTTATAAAATTCTATAAAAATATCAAAACGATTATATAAATTTCCACAAAAATTATTCTGAGTTTTTATAACATTAAGCTTTTCTGAAATAATTTTTATTTCTGAAAAATCATTTATTTAATATTTTTAATCAATTTTTGTTAGTTTTAATCATAAATAAATCATAATAAATTCATTTTTCAATATTTTTGTACCAAAATTTTATATAAATTATTTCTGATTATTTGGAACAGAAATATAATTTTTAACCTAATAATTCTTTAATTTTAGTATTTTTAAATATTAAAGTTAAATTTTGGCAATTTGTAATAAATAGATTTAATATTCTATTTTTAAGAAAATAATTTTATAAAAATTATTTTTATACTTTAAACTCATTATTGTGACCATCTTAAATTCAAATTTTATAAAAAGACTTTTGTTTATTTATTTATTAAATTTCCCTTATTATTCAAACATTTTATTTATTAAACAACCGAGCATTTATCCCCAATTCGAAGCCCTAGAATATAATTGTAGACTAGATAGACTTAGACATATTTATTACCTTTATTATAGGGTAATACTTGGCGTTATTGAGCAACAAATATTCTATTTTCACGAGACATAACATTTTGCTAAGGTGAGTTTACATAGCCCCTTTACTCTATTTTCACTATTTTTGGGGTGAAACATGTTTAAACATTTTATACTATCATTTACTCATATTTACTTGTAATTCAATTACAACATCATTCTATCATTTGACTGTAACAAAAAGACATAGTACAATCATTAACAATGATCAAGCCGCCTGTTTAGATTATAGCGCTATAGGTCTGACAAACCCATCCCCCCGCATAAATTCAGGGATGATCGATAACAATAACAACATTTAACTAACTTGCGAGTTAGTCATTAGTCGACACAAGGTTTGATTGTACAAAGACGCATTGTTACATGTCGGAATCATACTCTATCATCATACAACTGTGATTGTTGTACAAACTATTGTTATCAATTATATTCAAAAACCTATGTATTCTCACCAACTTTTGTTGACCCAAAAATATTTTCAACTTAACATGTTTCAGGTTCTATTTGCTTGAAGATTTGAGTTAATGCTTGAAGATGTGTGCATAGTATTATTCATGTTGATATACGAATTCTTGTTGAACAATTGTATGTAATTTATTTAAATCATTTAATGAAATTTATTATTCACCATGAGCTACTGAACAATCATCAATACGTGACATCCCGATGTTTCCGCCATCGGTTGGGGTGTTACAATCACTACTTATGTTTTTAAAACGTACGGTCGTATGTACGGTTTTAGACAATGTTTTGTAATGGTTGTTGTCATCGAACAAGTTTGGTAGTTTTATTATTGAATAAACTTGAATGTTTTCTCAAATCTTGTGCTTGAAAACCTTTTTTGGTTGCATCCCGTGTTTCCGCCTAGGTGGGGTGTGACATATTGGTATCAGAGCTCAAGGTTATAGCGAACTAGTTTTCTCTAAAAACTAAACTACAACGATTTTGCAAACGAAAAGTTTTCCTTGCATGAAAAATATTTTCATCACGATGCACTGCCCAAGTTCCATGCCCTTTTTATACATTGCATTCTCGCGAGTATAGTACATGCGTTCTTTATGCGTATCTATGTGTATATGTATAGTTTTGGATTTTGATAGACCTACTCACCCGATTGTTATTTCGGATTCAGAGGACAATTTCTTTGCAGTTCCTGAGACGTCTAGTGACGATGACGTTGACAGTTACTTCGCTGATTGTGGGAGATGACATGCAGCTGGATCCCGTCGTTTCGGATGATGAGCTGGACGTCCCTGCCAGTGAGGCTCAGGGAGACGTTGCGGATGCCGCTGGCCCAACCCCTTTGGTCGTAGAGCCACTAGCTGAGGTCCCACGCGTGGAGGAGGCACCGCCCGCCGATGTGCCAGAGTCTTCTTCCCGCCCTCGCCGTCTGATTCTTGGTAGTACGCGCGTCGTATGCACTGCCAGGAAGCGTGTGTACAGGCCCCAGCCCGTGGCGCCAGTGCATCCCACTCATGTTGCTGAGTCTTCCGAGCCCCTTCACGCGCGTCGTTACAGTAGCAGGCTACTAGGCTTATAGCGAAGAGGACTCTAACGATGACATCTTCATTTCTGCTCATGGTGTTGAGACCTCCCAGCCCCGTGCTGACCCTCCTGCCCTCGGTCCTCTTGGTACTCTGCCTATGCTCCTCACTCTTCACCCGGTGCATGGCATAGTGGGTACTCACGAAGGTTTGATCCGCGATCTTTGTGATCGAGGGGATGAGTTGGAGGCCGTTGCGCATGCTGAGGTTTATATGAGGGCCGCCATCATTGACCGCCTTACCAGTCTGCGAGCTAAATTAGAGGAGGCTGAGCGTGGACGTACGGAGGCCGAGCGTGGATGGGCGGAGCTGAGCATGGTCGAGTCGAGGCGTGGAGGCGTGTGGACATCCTCGAGCATAGGTTGGATGAGTTGGATCAGGGGATGCGAGCTGCTGTCGCTGCTCTAGCTGCTACATTTCCCCTACCTCCTAGGTAGTCTAGTTGTGATTGTCGTAGTTTGGGGTTCCTATCTATCATAACCAGTAGTAGTATCTTTTGGGTTGTTTCATTGTATGACTTGTACTGGGCTATTAGTGCCCCACTTATTTTGTATTTCTATTACAAAGCGATGTACCAAAAACAAGTTAATGAAATGACGATATTATGGTTTACTGGTTGTTATCTATTAACTGTTTATGTTCTGGTTTATTGGTTACTCATGTTGCATGTTGTATGGTTGTGTATGATTACTATTACATTTGATGGTTGTGTGATTATGTATGTCATGGTTATTGTGGATATCATGGTTATTTATTCGAGCACACATGATGGACAATATTATCGATAAATATGTGTCTCATTCTTTTTATATCTGATTTATTAGAAAGAAGTCATGCCACCCCAAAGGAACACCCGCAATACCGAGGACAACACATTCCTAACCACGTCCGAAGAGCTAGCTCGCATGATTGCGCAGGCCATTGCGCAACACGACGCTAACCACGCATACTCCAGTGGTGGATCTGGTTGAAATGGCCGGCGAAGGACGAGTGATAATAGCAATGGTAAATTATCGAATTTTTGTACTTCCTATGGCCTTGTAATCACTTACTGTTATTGATGATGTCTCATTATCTATGACACAGAAGTTGAAAACACGGCGCATGGCTGTTCCTACAAGACTTTCATGGCTTGTAAACCATGGAGTTTCAGTGGGTCTGAAGGAGCAATCGGTATTTGTCGTTGGATTAAGAAGATGGAATCCGTCTTGGATATCAGTGGATGTGCTGAGGATCAGAAGGTCAAGTATGCTACCTACGCCCTCTAGGATGAGGCATTGACTTGGTAGAATCTACAAGTTCAGACTCTGGGTAGAGATGCTGCATATGGTTTCTCATGGAACGATTTGATGCCTATGTTAATAGAGAAGTACTGGCATCGAAGTGAGCTTCAGAAGCTTGAGTTGGAGTTTTGGAATTTGTCTATGACTGGAGCAGAGATCACTACCTACACTACTCGCTTCATGAACTGTCTCGTTTGGTACCCCACATGGTCAAACTGGAGTACAAAAGGGTTGAAATGTACATTTGGGGACTCTCCCCTAAAATTCACAGTATGGTAACTGCCGCTGAACCCACCACCATTCAAGGAGCGGTCACACTTGCTCATAGTCTTACAGATGATGCGGTGCGTATGGTCGCATTGCTTAAGAAGGAAGTTGAAAAAAGTGAAAATTCGGGTGACAAAAGAAAATGGTCAGATACTAGGAAAGGTAAAAATGGTGGAAATCGGCTTGGAAAGAAACAAGAGACTGCCCAAGCATTTATTGCAACCATTACTGCTGCTGCTGAGCCCTGCAAGAAATACAACGGACCGCACCCTCTTTGCAACAAATGTAACAATCATCATGTTGGGTCTTGTGATAGCATCCGTTGTGACTACTGTAAGAAGATCGGGTATCAGACTTCCTGTTGCCGTGCTAAGGCTACTGGTAACCCTGCCGGGAAACCAGGATGTTATGACTGTGGTGCTGCGGATCATTTTAAGAAGGACTGCCCAAAGTTGAAGAATCAGGCTTGTAGGAGAGCTTTTGTGATTAGAGCAGGTGAAGCTCGTGAGGATCCCAATGTCGTTACCGGTACGTTCCTTGTTAACAACACTTATGCTTCCGTAATTTTCGATACTGGTGCCGATTTAAAATTTGTGTCGACCAACTTTAAGCAAACCATCGGGGTAGACTCTAGTAGGTTGGGCACACGCTATTCTATAGAATTGGCCAACGGTAAGGTTATAGAGTCGGAACAAGTTGTTGAAGGATGTACCCTAAACTTGGGAGACCACGAGTTTCATATAGATTTGTTGCCGATAGAGTTGGGTAGTTTTGATGTGGTTGTTGTCATGGATTGGTTGTCGAAGAACCATGCAGAGATCGTGTGCCGAGAAAGATTTTCCATATTCCCCTTCCTAGTGGTGAAGTTCTTTCAGTCAAAGGAGAGAACAGTCGAGCCACGTTACGGATTATATTTTGCATGAAAGCCCAGAAGTGCCTTCGCAAGGGTTATTGTGCATTTCTAGCACACATGAACGAGAAGAAGTCCAAGGAGTTGAAGATCGAAGACATCTCTGTCGTGAGGGATTTTCCTGAAGTCTTTCCTGAAGAATTGCCTGGATTGCCGCCTCGGAGGCAAGTAGAGTTCGTATTGATTTGGTTCCTGGTGTTGCACCTATTGCCCGTTCTCCTTATCGCTTAGCGCCATCAGAGATGCAAGAGCTTTCGAGTCAGCTACAAGAGTTGTTGGATAAGGGTTTTATTCGGCCAAGTTTCTCTCCATGGTCATGCGATTTGGGCTAACCAATGCACCGACAGTGTTCATGGATCTTATGAACCGTGTGTGTAACCCCTATTTGGAAAACTTCGTTATCGTGTTTATTGATGACATATTGATCTATTCCAAGAGCATGAAGGAGAACGAGCAACACCTGCAGATGATCTTGGAACTTCTGAGAAAGGAGCAACTATATGCTAAATTCTCTAAGTGTGACTTCTGATTTGGAAAGTCCAATTCTTAGGACATGTGGTTAATGAGCCTGGTACACATGTCGATCCCGCTAAAATAGATGCTATCAAACGATGGGATGCTCCTAAGACTCCTACAGAGCTGCGCCAATTTCTTGGTCTTGCGGGATATTATCGCCGATTCATTGAGGGATTCTCAAAATGTACTCTACCCCTCACTGCTTTGACGCAAAAGGGTGTTACTTACAAGTGGGGAGATGCCAAAGAATCTGATTTTCCAATGATGAAAACGAAACTGTGTAGTGCACCAATTCTATCATTACTTGATGGTACAGATGACTTCATGGTGTACTCTGATGCTTCTATCCAAGGTTTAGGGTGTGTGTTGATGCAGCGTGATAAGGTTATCGTGTATGCTTCACGTCAACTGAAGGTTCATGAAAAGAATTATACCACTCATGGAGGAAAGTGTATGATCTACAATGACCATAAGAGCCTTCAACACATATTTTATCAGAAGGAGCTGAACATGCGACAACGTCGTTCGATCAAGCTCCTGAATGATTACGACTGTGCCATCAAATATCATTCAGGCAAAGCTAATGTGGTAGCGGATGCCCTTAGTCGTAAGGAGATGAAACCTAAGCGGGTGCGAGCTTTACAACTCACCATTCATTCTAATCTTCCTGTTAAGATTTGTGAAGCACAGATTGAGGCTTTGAAGGAAGAGAACACTAAACTCGAAACTCTGCACAGTGATGATAAGCACTTGGAATTGAAGTCAGATGGACTTCAGTACTTCATGAATCGAGTCTAGATTCCTCTCTTTGGGGATCTTAGACAACTTGTGTTAGTTGAAGCTCACACCTCTCGTTATTCGGTGCATCCTGGTTCAAATAAGATGTACCAAGATCTCAAAACTCTCTATTGGTGGCCAAACATGAGAGCTGAAATAACAACTTATGCTAGTAAGTGCTTAACTTTGCGCCAAGGTTAAGATTGAATATAAAAAATCTCCAAGCCTACTTCAGTAACCAAAAATTCCCATGTGGAAGTGGGATGGAATTTCCATGGACTTTATCACCAAACTCCCTAAGACACCCAGTGGGCATGACATGATTTGGGTCATTGTCGATCGGCTGACCAAATCAGCTCATTTCTTGGCAATTAAGGAAACAGATAGGTTGGAACGCCTAGCTACCATCTACATCAAGAAAATTGTTTCTAGGCATGGGGTGCCTACTTATATCTGATCGCGACGCATGATTCGCTTCTCGTTTCTAGACTACTCTCCATGACGCGTTGGGGACTCGCTTAGACATAAGCACGGCTTATCACCATCAAACAGATGGGCAAAGTGAACGCACAATTTAAACATTTGAAGATCTGCTACCGGCATGCGTGGTGGATTTTGGCAATAGTTGGGGTAAGCACTTGCCTTTGATTGAATTTTCGTATAACAACAGTTACCACACTTCTATTCAGTGTCCGCCTTTTGAGGCATTGTATGGACACAAGTGCCGGTCTCCCATATGTTGGATTGAAGTTGGGGATAGCCAACTGACAGGTCCTGAACTCGGGCATGAAACCTCTGAGAAGATTATTCAAATCAACAACCATATGGCCGTTGCTCGTGATCAACAGAAAAGCTACATTGATAAGCGTAGGAAACCTTTGGAGTTCCAGGTTGGGGACAAGGTACTTCTAAAAGTGTCACCTTGGAAAGCCGTGATCCATTTAGGAAAACAGGGAAAGTTAAACCCACGTTATATTTGACCGTTCGAGATTGTGGAAAGAATTTGTCTAGTGGCTTACAAGTTGAATTTACCTGATGAACTCAGTGGAGTGCATAATGTATTAAACGTATCTAATTTCAAGAAATTTTTGGCTGATGCGACATTGGTAGTTCCACTGGAGGAAATACAGGTGGATGAATAATTATGGTTCGTGGAAGAACCAGTGGAAATTCTTGAGCAGCGTGTCAAGAAGATTAGACAGAGCACAATACCATTGTTAAGGTACGTTAAAATTCCCGCCTATGACTGGAATATGTGGGATTGAGAGAGAACAGAGAGAATGTAAAATATGTATCTTTATTGATCAAAACATTCTGATTTACAAATGAAAGGTTATGTCTGGTTTATATAGTACCGAACCATTGCGACGTTTATATGTATGGTTGTGTCGGTTGAGGGAGTAATCGACTAAACTTAGGATATAACACAATGATACAAATGATAATAATACACTTAGGATATAATCAAGAATTATGTCTAACATTCTCCCCTCTAATTCTTGATTTCTTCTTCGATGTTTCTTTAGCTCCTTTCTTCATAGCTTGATTTGTATCACATAAACTCTCTTGCCTTTTACTTTTCCTTTAATTTTCTCACACAAATTGCTGATCTTGAATCACATGTGGATGATTTTGCTAGCTTCACACTTCTTTGTTTGTTTCACACAAATGACTTTCATAGTTTTCTTGATTTATATTGTTGCTTCACACAACTTTTCTTTCACAACTTTTCATGGATGATCTGAGTCACATAGGTATCCTTCTTTATTAATTCTTTCATGGCTTTGATCGTATCACACGATTCTTCTTTACATGGTTGCCTCACACACCATGATCTTCAACTTACACTTTTAATTTAGTTCTTTAGTGCCTCACACACTGATTCTTTATTTTGATCACTTCACATGACCTAACTTCTTGCCTTTTGATCCACTCACTGGATTTCGCCATTTTACCTATCACAGGTTGTTTCCGTATCACATGGATATTCTTGTTTAATCATATAACATGCTTAGTTGTCTTCTCCTCTTTTCCTTTGTTTATTTAGTCATTTATAGGCATAATGTCCACGTTTCTCACATCGATAGCACTTGGGTTGAGACTTATCCTTTGTGCTTATTTATTCTTGGTGGTTGTCTTCACGACTTTGACCTTGGGTTCTTTGAAACTTGTCTCGTCTACCATCTTTTCTATTATTGATTTTACCACGAATTCGATTAAAATCTCCTTGTCCTTCTTGACTGATCTTTCTTTTGTATTGTGCAAGTAGAAGTTTATCATAGTCATTTCTATGATTTCTTTCATCTCTAGATCAGAAACGTTCTTCATAAGCTTTGAATCTACCTATTGCTTCGTAAAGCGTCATGGTTTCCATATCGGGGTATTGTTCTATCGATGCAATAATTTGTAAAAATTTGTCTGGTACTGAGTCTAATAATTTACGTACCAAAATAGGTTCTTTGAACTTTGATCCGAGGGTCTTTAACTTTGTATTTAACGCACTTAATCTACCAGCAAACTGGTCTATTGTTTCTGTCTCTCTCATTGATAACATCTCGAATTCTGTGCGTAATGATTGAAGTCTTGCTTTCTGGACTCGATCAATTCCAATATATCTCGTCTTTAGTGCTTCCCATATGTCTTTGGCTATAGTATGTGATGCAACCTGCATCACCATATCTTCTGGAATTGCTTGAAATAGATAAGCAATCACTGTCTTGTTCTTCTTGACATCTACCTTTGCTTCTTCTGTGGGTTCAACTACTTCCCAATGGTTGTTGGCATTCAATATTGCCTTTACACGAACAACCCAAATCGTGTAATTTGTAGATGTTAACATCGGTGTTTGGAGGCTAAACGTAAGTGTGCCTGACATTCCCTTCTTTCGTCATTATGGATTTTACGAGCGACTTTAGTGGATTCTTGTTCTTGTTCTTTTTCCCTATTGTCCGATCTAATACGGACTACCCAACACTTCGTTTTGGAACTTGTTTGACTACTCCTTTGTCAAACTTGTTATTCTTGACCTTTTCTTTTGTTAAAAATAACTATGATATTCTTCGAAAATTTTTTTGTTTAACAAAGTTTAATAGTTTTGTAAGGCCTTAAACAAAATATTAAACCTTTGTTGTTTATGTAAAAAAAACTTTGAATATCAAATGTTCCTTTAAGTTCTTAAAATCAAGCTTGACATTTATTAAATCCTCCAATAATATGATTAGTGGTCTCCAATAACACCGAATCTTTAAACACTCTTTATATAAAACAAACCCCTATGTTTGTTTATTCTAATATTTGACTTCACTAAAAAGTTTCTTTTGATCAGTGATATAAAAACCCAAAAAAATGTCACTGATAATATTCTATAACACAACCCTCAATATAATAATTTATTAATTTGTGAATTTGACTTTAAAAAGTCAACCCTTCTTCCTTTTCATGAAAAAGAAAAAAACTACTGCCCGAAAGAACAAACTCTTCTGTATGTTTTCTGAACGATTCGATTGAAACAACAATATATGTTCCAAAACTATTACTTCGGATCATTAACAAGTTTCTTTAACTTGTTCTTAAAAATAATGAATACGAAAGAGTTTTTCAGAAACGTTTCGGTTCTTTAAACCAAGAGAAAAAACTTAGTCCTTGGTAAACTTTGATGGTTTTGACAAAAGTTTTGTAAAAACGATTCTTTTTTCGTATCAGTGAATGTTCGAAGCGATTTTGAAGTATTAAAAATGTTTCGGTTTATAAAACACAGTTTGGCGGGAAACTTTCGAACAAAAAAAAAAACAGAGTAACTCTAAAACTTGACTTTGTATTCGATTATGACTATATACGAAGGGCAAGAATAGATATAACCGTTTTATTGCATTTAAACAATACATTCTTCGGTTCCGGTGTCTCGCCGGAAAAGATGAACTTGGCCGGAATACTTGACCGGTTTTGATTCTTCTTATTTGAACGGTAATAAATCTTTGAATAATGATCTTTCTGATTGATCTTGGTTGGCCAATAAACTTATGTCTTGGTAATATCGTTTCTGTGATCGTCTCTACTTTTTTTTTTTTTTTTCAAAAACAGAGGATTGATCGTTTTTTGTTCCTTTTGATCGAATCGCTCGATCTTCTTCTTCGTTTGGTTCTTCACGAACTGCTTCTCTTTCTTATGATCAAATCACTTGATCTTCTTATTCGTTGTGAACGACTCGCACGTTCTTCTTCTTCACAGGTTCTACAGGATCTTAACGCTCTGATGCCAAATTGTGGGATTGAAAGAGAACAGAGAGAATGTAAAAGATGTATCTTTATTGATCAAAACATTCTGATTTACAAATGAAAGGATATGTCCGGTTTACATAGTACCGAACCATTGCGACGTTTATATGTATGGTTATGCCGGTTGAGGGAGTAACAGACTAAACTTAGGATATAACACAATAATACAAATGATAATAATACATGTGGGAACACAGGGACCAAATGCGGCTTAAATACCCACACATCTTTACTTAACCTGAACCTGTACACAGACCAAACTCTAAACGTGAAGCGACACACTTGAATAGAATTTCGGGGCGAAATTCCTTTCAATTTAGGGATGATGTGACATCCAGTAACCATACACGCATTTTTGCACTAGCTTCACGGTTTACTTGCTGAATTTTGGGATGAAATTCTTTTCAACTTGGGGATGATGTGATACCCCGCATTTTCAGGTTCATACTTTAACTAAACTCTAGTTAACTTGTACTTACATTCACAACATTTTACTTAACCAGGGTTAGTTAGGTGAGTCACACATTGCACAGTTATAGGTTAATAACTGTATGAACGTGTATTTCGGGGAATTACCGAACTACATACATGAGTATTGAACCCCGAACGTTGGTGAAATCATAGTTGTTAAAAGCCATCGCCTCTTGCGCCTAAGCCCATTTTTTAGGCAAGGCGATGCATTTGCGCTTTGAGTCGAGGAAATTGCGCTTTAATTCTTCAGGTCATGGTTTAAGCGCAAATTTCAGCTAGATTACCAAATTCCAGAGAGTTTTAGCCAAATTCGTTAAATTATGGCTAGATTTCAGCCAGATTTCTACTTTTATCTAAGGAAAACTACTTCTATACACTAATAGATCAATATTTTAAAACTTTTGATACTAACTAGATGTAAAATAGTAATATTTTAATATATTTTTAATTTATTTTCTTGTTCGCTTTTTTTATCTCAGGCCCTCGCTTTTTTTGCGCCTCACGCTTAGGCCCCAGGCGAGGCCTATGCGCATTGAGTGCGCCTAGCGCCTTTGATAACTATGGGTGAAATATTAAAATAAATAATTGTGAAATGATTTTTTAATATTATTTGTAATTATGTGCTTGTGTGGAATTATTTGTGAATTAGTATACAAGTATGTTTATTTAAGCGAAACACGTCACCGAGCTCGTAAACGACACCCAACAAATCGGCAAGAAGATTCAGGTCTAAAAATATTGGGTTGGATAGTGGTGGTATTGGGTTAAGTGGTTAAGTGCTTAAGGCCCAAAGTAAAAAAGAAAAACAGAAAAAAATAAATATATAATATAACACTTGAGCCCTGCCCAACCGAAGTCGGACCTGACCCAAGACAAACTAGCACGTGCCGCGGTACGCGAACGGTCCAGGTCGTGGCTCCGTAGAGGAGGCCCAGGTCGGCCAAACCGCCTTAAGCCCCTATAAAATGATTTCTAACCCCAATTTTCATAATTACACAACCCTAATCCGCCTCTAAACTCTCCATTACGAAAATATAAACCCTCAACACCTGCTAAGGCTCAAGAACATCATTCGGAAGGTGTTCGGTTAGTGATTGTGAGTAGCTTTGGGTATAATACTTAATTCTTCACGTTTTAATCTTCTCAATTCTGTTTTAAAACACTACAAACTCAATTGTCCAGACTTGATGAAAACTTTTTATAACATAAACATGGTCTTTGATAATGATTAATAGGATAAATAACATGGTTATATGATTGTATGATGTTGTTTTGCATAAACTATACTTATTCAGATTTCATTGTTGAACTTTACAAGCAAAGGTACAATGTTTAAATATACACAATAGTCAAAGGATTGGGAGGTAATCAAGGGATTGTCTTAACTACAAAGAGGTATTAACGGGGAGTATAATCAGGGAATTATAATACAATAAGTACAAAGTTAATACCAAAATATATTATGAATATGTTAGTTACGGTGTACATAGGGTGAAGGGAGGGGGCGGCAGCTTTAGTGTTGTTGTTGGAGGTGTTGGTTTGATTGGCCATGGTAGGAAAGGAAAAACATGGGAAGGGTTCGAAAAAATAGAAGGATGTTTATTGGAAGAAGGTAGGGCAGAAGCATTGTGGCCTCAAAAGAAAGGGGTTTGGTACAGAGAGAGCTCTGATACCATATAATTATTCAGATTTCATTGATGAACTTTACAAGCAAAGGTACAATGTTTAAATATATAGAATGGTCAAAGGATTGGGAGGTAATCAAGGGATTGTCTTAACTACAAAGAGGTATTTACGGGGAGTATAATCAGGGAATCATAATACAATAAATACCCAAATCTACATCTACATCTACATCTACACTATATAATAAAAGAAAACACATGAGGGACACATGGCACTCCCTCGTGAATTCTCTCATTTTATTATTTAATACATTAAACTCAAATTTAATTATAATAATTGATTTGCAAAATATAAGTTTATTAAATTAAATTTTAGTAATTACATCAATAATCATAGTTGTAACTAAAATCAATAATAAAAGAAAACACATGATTCTTTTTTATATAACATATTTATATTTATGTGTTATTAACTTTGAATTTAAATCATGTACCTTAAATTAACCCATTTTTAAAAAAAAATTTAATCTGTTATTCTAAGTTTAAAATTAATTTTGTTACAATATTTGACAAATGATTATTAAGTTTTATTATTTTGGTCATTATTTTAGATATTAAACTAAGTTCAGCAAATACATATTAATTTTAAATGCTTAAAATAGTTCAAAAGTCAAATAAACAAATTAATAATAACACAATGCAATTAGTTAAGCTTTTTTGTGAGACTTTTATATTGTTCAAAACAAATAAATAAAATAAATCAATCAACATTAATCGATTTTATCTATAGTAATAAAAGACAGCACATGGAGTACATAGAACTCCATTATAAAGCCTCCCATTTTATTATTTCAAATAATACATTTATTTTAATTTGTTTCTTTATTTAATAATTATTACTTATTCAGTTTAATATATATATTCTATGTTTTTGTAAATCAATTAATATAATTATATTTTAATAAAAAATTAGAAATAAATTAATAGACATAATTTGAAAATGTTTATGAACTAACAAAAGTAATCTTTATTAAAAATTATTTATTTTTTAAGATAATGTATTTATATGTTATTAAATTTAAATCGTGTACCTTAAAAAACGTGTTTTTAATATGTGGTCTTTCATTCTAAGTTTAAAACTATATTTCTTACAATATTCTAAACAAATAAAATAAAAGAAAAGAAATTAATCCACATTAATTAAATATTTGATTCAATACAAAACTAAATATGTTTGGCTATTTTCGTATTATAATAGCTTGATATATAAAATACATTTTATATATAAAAAATAATTAATTGAAATTTCACTGACTTTGTTTTTTCAAGTTACTTCAATAGAGAAATGCAATATCTAAACAGTCTTTGCATTATTAATTCGTTTCAATCTTTATTTTCAGGGTATTAATTTACACAATCTTTTTTTATAATACAATCACATTGAACCAATAAATGTCATTATGTTTAAGGACCTTCATGTTAGAAAAAAAATAATTATACACTCAAGGTTAGAAATACTTTGGCTTTGAGGAAACTTGATGTCAAATTCCAAAATGAACAATACTCGATTGGGATGGTTTAATGGATAAGGAGATACTTTTAAATTAATTTCATTTTTTTATATCTTAGCCTAAACTGATGTACCTTTATTACTTTTTTATTTTTGTTTTGTTTTGTTGTACCTGCAGTCTACAAGGTAATAGCTGCGTATGAAATATATATTTTGGAATGTTTGAAAAAAGTTTTATGTGAATAAAAATGTTTTTTACAAGAAATCATTTAGGGGCTGATGAATATTTAATATTTTTTCGGTTGTACAGGAAACTTTTTTTTATTTTAAATAACATATGTAATCTAATTTTTCTTAATTATATTTTAAATTTATATATAATATATGTAATTTACATTGTTCAACCCGTGTATCACACGGGTACATAACCTAGTATATTATGAATATATTTCGGTTATAGAAACTTGCATGTGTGTTATTATCTTAAATCTAGGGTTTATAGGTGATAATAATTATGATGAATATTGCATGTTTTGATCAGATTTATACGTGAGGAGTCTTGTATGATGTTTATATGATGTATTTAAGCGATATTATACACCTAGGGTTTGTAAAAGTTAAGATAATTGTATGTTTAAAAGCGGACAGATTTCATGTAGTAATTTGTAGGACAAGTAACATGTTTCTAAAGTGCCTTTTTTGATTGTTTCTTGTTTTGAACATGTTGTACATGATATTAGCTTTACAGAATGTGTAAGTTTGTGAGTTTTGGATGTCGTTTACTATGTTTTTGGAATTTTTTACAAATAAAGGTTAAACATGATTTTCGGATTAGTAAATCATGTTAACTTTAATCGACCATAAGTCGAGTTCTAAAAGGAGTTAGGTAACGAATTTTGAACAGTAGGTGTATACATAAATAAATCAGATTTTCCAAGTGAATTCATCCCATTTGGATGAATACACGATTTTGAAGAATTTTTCTTGTAAAATGCCTTGATGTGAGTTTTTCAGAACCTAGTTGTAGTAAACGATTTTTCATAATTTTTCAATGTGGTTTTCTCACGAAAAAAAATAGTGGCACAACAAATGGACTCATAGGGATGTTCAGTTAAATTTTGGGAGTCTAATATGTTGTGTAAGTATTTTTCGTATAAATGGTTTTGATAGTGCATAATCTGCCCTGAAAACACAGATTATGACTTTTGTATATAAGTACTTATTTGAAGACTTGTATGACTTGGTTATGACTTGGACTTGTATGTACACTTGTATGAAACGTATATGGTGTGTATAACTTATTATAAACATAATGTTTACCAAGGGGTCATAGGGTTACTTGTGCATGTAGTTACATTCGGTGTCACTTAAACGTTTTCACATCATTGGATGTCTTGGACAAATGAGTCTTATTGTGTGTGTGTGTATGCACATGTAGTACGTAGTGACACATATAATAGGGAGTCAGTAGCACGTTCCTGTTAAATTCAAATTTGGTTTTAGCTTTTGCAACCTAAGGTGAGTTTCACTACTTTTTCTTAAAAGCATGCGTCTCATGTTTGAGACAACTTCATGAACTTTTCTAGTCCTGTTTTGGACTACTTTTCGGGTTTTGGGATGCTTTGACTCCTTGTGTGGGTCAGGTTTTCGATTCCTTGTGTGGATCGGGTTTTTATCAGTTTTGCAACTTTTTGTCCTTTGTGAACTAAACACTTGTATCACTTGAAAAGTCCTTACACATTATTGGGTTAATCGCTGGAGGCAAACGGGGTATTAGTTAGTAGTGCTATTAGGCTGTGCAACAGCCTCATGCTTGATGTGCTTGGCTCACGGGTATGAACTATTGACCACATTTTCTACTAGTGTTGATAGACACTAATAATCTTGTTAACTTCTGTATGTTCCTAATAATCTTCCTGTTTAGTTACAATGAGTGGGTTAGCTACCCCCGACACGCATAGAAACCGATGGTATTTTACAACGTTGGGAACTTTACTTTTGCTACTCAAACTGTGAACTCACCAAGTTTATGCTGACACACGCTAGCATGCTTTTGCAGGTCACTAGGTTGGAGCACGCTAGGTCATGCATCATGTTTGTCATGGGACATTAAACATTTATGACCTATTTTATCATTTACTTAACTATTACTTTGGTTTGGGCGCGTTTGTTTTTCGAATGACTGTTTTAACTTAATTGTTTGATTTTGCTTCCTCATTTCTTAAAACTTTTGAATTGGTTATTAAATTTGGTTTTTGAAAATGAACTAAATGGTTTGGGCATTTAGAGTCATTCATATGACTTATGGCTATGGGATCCTGGTGTGTCACGCGTCTCGCGGTATAAACCCCGCAGTGGAAATTTGAGGGTGTGACAAAGATACTTCAAGCAGGACATTTGGACTTAGTACAAACTTAATGCAAACAATGTGTGGAATTGTATTTATATTTGATGATATATGTACTTTTCACTTAAAGCATTGAATAAAACATTTACACTTTAGTACCATGAGCATTTGAAGAATCATCACTATGTGGCACCTCGATGATTCCGCCATCATCACTAGACCTTACTTGTGTTTATCTGTTTAATTACTCCACTTTTCTCCGTTGTCATATCTCGTTCTTTTCCCCTACCTCTCTCTACTTATTTCTTCATCTTGGGCATTGAGGAGTGACTTCACTTGGATAAAAGGTATATACTTTGAGCATGCTGGAGATTCTTAGCTTAATCACTTACCTTAGTTTTTCATTAATTTTTCAATTCCTTCAAAGTGTTGAACTCTACGTGAGAGAACACGTGCAATATGGAAATGTGGAAGCTTGTACACAGGGTTTTCCGGCATAGGCAAGCATAACGTATAAATCTGAATCAACCAACAAACTAGTTATGCCTACCCGGGGATTCCTGGAGTGGGTGTCCACTTATAGGCTAAAGCACATCTTCATTAATCTCTAATTGAGTTCGATTCTTTTGAACAGTCAAAGTTTTTGTTGGGTCTTATGGCTAGACAAGAACAATCCAATGTTTTATGTTTCATCATTGATATCTCGTTTTCATGTTAAAGTGCTTTATACATTATATTCCATGAGTTTCATGTTACAATTTCGTTATCATGCAAAATTATTCACTACTAGAAAAAAGCCCTTTCTTGACACGCATTGCGTGTCAAGAAAGGGGTCTGATGACAAGGAAAAGAATGTCAAGGATGGCAGTGTTATAAATTTAACATGACATATTTTCGCGTGTCATCTGTTTATGACACACATTTATGACAACATTTATTGACACGCGTTATGACACTTTTTAATGACACATTTTAATGACACATTTTATGACAGAATTTTATGACGTTCTTTGCGTGTCATAATTTTTTAATCTAAAAAAAATTCCTACAAAATTACATATTTACCCTCCTGGATTTATTGCCATTTTATTATATGCAAAATAATTAGCAAACTAATAACAAAAACATCATTTCATTATATAATCCATATTTATCTAATTACAAACTAATCCGAGACAACGTTTAACGTTTACAAAAATATATTGTATCGACATTGCATTGCCTTCAAACAAGTTTCGATCATTTGAAAATAAATGTCGCGGCGTAGCCTAACCATTCTTCGCGTACGACATCCATGTCCTCATCCCCATAATAAAATTAATACATTGTAAATTCTTATACTTTGAAGAGCGAGTATAGTCTCCTGTACAACATACAAACAGTTAGGCGCTTAAAATTCTTATAAACAAAAAAAATGTTTAGACCAAATCATGTGCTGATGATTTACAAACATTGTAAATATATAACAAAAGTAACATACATGTATCTCATTGGCTTCAGCATAAATGTTTGCTTTTGCACCATGAAACCTGCGTAAAGAATTTTCAAATTCTACTTCACGTCCAACCTTAGCCTGAAATAAAAACATCCATATAACGTTATTATATCTTACACTATAAAACATCCATAATTCTTTTGAGAATTTTAGAACGTACTAGCCATCTAGGGGACTCTGGAATGAACAACAGGTCAACAAGCAGAAGAACGCAGGGAACGAGTCCTGCAGATAATAAATATTAAGTTTTTGGTTTTGTAGTAGAAATTTGTTTGATTTTTTATATTTGTACATACCGGTTAAAGCTAATGTTCTCCATGGATTTTGACCATCGTTTATCCTAGTAATCCCCGCCCGAAACTTTCTGGAAAAAAAAATTGTGCGTGTTAGCAAAAGCGAGACTGAAAATTGTTGCTGGAAAAGTGGTTATCGCACCACACGCTCTTGGAAGTATTCGACTAGGACGTTAGAATGGCGTCCACGAGGTCCACCATAAATGACCTGACCGCCTCTTTTCATCAACATTACCTGTGCAAGAAATGAATCAAATTAGTTAGTTTTAAAAATGGCAATTTGGATTTTAAAAATCGAAACTATGACCCATTAGCTGATAATAATCAATGACAGATTGAAAGTCCTACCTTTCACTTTCACTGCCAATATTGCATAAATCATTCTGATGTGTGCTAAGACCCAAAACCACCACTCCACCATGATATGAATATTGTATTGTCAGGTTATATATGCATTTATTCAATTTGTAATAAATGAACCCATTAAACTTAATATATAATAACACTTAAAACAACTACACTATAAGAAATCAAAGTTGTAACAAAAGACTTACATGGAAGAATTACGGAATCCTAACTCTGTCTGCTCAATTTCCTGAAACTTCAACCTGGAATCAAAGATCTAGCACATAAATCAAAACACACACAAAAAAAAAAAAAAAAACAATAGTCAGTCAAATATTCCTTACAAACATTTCATCGATGGCCTTATTTGATGTTGAAGCAGATGATCCAGGGAACTTGAAGTCAAGTGGATTCAAGCTTTTTGAGGCTTAGATCTTCCGAACATAATGGCTGCCAACACAATAAACGACACATAAACATCCCAAAAAACCAACAAAGCCATGCAAAAAAAATTTGAATCACAAAAAGATCACAGCCAAGCAACCATATATAAAAATATCATACCACCAGAACACACTTATATATAATTCGGATCAGGTGAGAAGCTTTTAATTATGAGAAGTTGTGACAAGGCATTGATTCACTAGATTTTTAACTTTGACTCACAACTTTTAAATTTTTAATAATGGGAATCGAGGTTACAACTTGTAACTTCGAATCACAAGTTTGTATATGTAAGAGATCAGAACAAAACAAAAAAAAACTTCATAAGTTAAAATTGTGAATCAAAATAAAATATATAGTGAATCCATGCCTTCTCATGCTCCTTAACCTTTAGGTCAATTAAGTAATGATTTTGTTGTGCCTCATATTGCTCATAGTAGATTCGAACATTCGCCTATAAATAATACACATGTGAGAAATTTCAAAATGTTGTTGTATGTTGCTATGTTGTCAAAGTGACTAGGCGCACTCAAGGCGTATAAGCCTAGCCCGGAGCCTAGGCGTTAGGCGCTCAAAAAACGAGGGCTTTTTTTAGTAAGGCGCATTGTATAAAAAATATTTAGGGGTTTTAGAGATGTTTTATGCTTGTTTAGGGCTACTATAAAATGTTTTAGGGTTGATTGTAACTTGTTTATGTCCCATTTAGGATGAATTTGACCGAAAATTGGCCGAACAATGGTCTCAAAATTGCCCATCAGCCCCTAAAGGCGCGCCTCACCAGTCGCAGCGCACTTGGTGCGCTTTTGACAACATAGGTATGTTGTACTTTAAAATAAATGGAAAATACCTTGTGTTTGTACCCTGCATTGTGCTGCTTCCTTACAGAAGGCCGGAGAAATAAAACAATTTGTCAATTACATGCTAGATGATAAATACCAATAAATATAATTGATAATAAAAATGTTTACATCTCAAAGCATTAAAAATGGATAGGGTATTTATTTTCTCTACATAGTGTTGGACGGCCGGACGGGTAGGGGCAGTCGACACATTCTTTTGTTAGGAAACTAGAAAGATGAACAAGTTAACTGAAATTTTAAGTATGTGTTACACTGATGGACAAGCACTACTAAAAAATTGTTAATCACAATTGTATAGCACTCAAGAACACAACATTTCTGATTATATGCCGATCTAAGTTAAGTCCACATTCAAAATTAGGGCAAAATCATCAACAATATCCATTTAACTTAAACATCCACTTAAAAGACTGTAAATGTTAACTCCAATCAACTTAAACTCCTAAAGTAACAATGAGAACAGAACAGAACACTGCCAACAGAACAGAACACTTCACCACTCTACCAACTGAGCTAGGGTTTGTGATTATTATTAGGATCCAGGCTGGTCCTACACGCTTTATAACAACATAGACAATCAGGCACTTAACTACATAAACTGCTGAAAATTAATTAACATGACATAAAGAATCATCAACTGCACATTAGACATTCAACTAACCAAAAGCAAGCTCATAAATAAAATCAGCAAATACAAAAGAAAAGATATAGCAGATACGAATAGGCATACCACACGCAAACACCTGAAGACAAGTGAATGTCCTAACCCCTAATGTTAATGTTAACATCGTAAACCAATTTGTCAAATCTAATTACAATCATTAAACAACGAAAAAAAAAACACACAACCTCAATCGTAGACAGAACAGATCGAACGCTTGATGGCGACCTGGAAGAGAGCTTTAGTAAGAAGATGTTGTGGAGGGTTTTGTATCACTTAAACTCCAGGGGTACAGATCGAACGCTTGATGGCGACCTGGAACAGAACATTCGATTCAAGACAATGGAGGGTTTTGTATCACTTAAACTCTAAGGGTACAGATCGAACGTTAGGGTTTGTGGAATGGGGAATCAATGTTAGGGATTTGTGGAAGAAGATGTTGTGGAATGGGAAATCAATGTTAGGGTTTGGGGAATCGATCGTTTTTCTCTGATTGTTTAGAAGATGAGATGTTTTGTTTTTTGAGAGAGAGAGAGGAAGGTTTGATGGGGAGACGCGCGAATTGAAAGTATTTGAGATTTTGGTGACAGAAAATTATGACACGCATGTTCATTTACTGTCATGCTTTTTAAATTTATGACGGAAAATTCTTGACACACAGAGAAAAACGTCAAGAATTTATCAGTTTTTATCAAAGATGACACTTTTTTTTTATGACATACACTTTTTTATGTCATTAAAGTAGTGTATGTCATTAAATGTGTGTCATTGAAGGGCTATTTTCTAGTAGTGATTTTGTCTATAAGTTCCTGTTTTCCTGATCATCGGATTCATTTTCTAAGTTACATTGCTTATGCACTGCTATATATATTTCTTATTCTAAATATTGTTTGTAAACTTATAATTCCCTTTGTGTTCGATTCTCGAAAGCATCATACTAGTATCTCATGACCTTTGTTGTTTTTTCCATGTTGCTCGTATTCCAAAAATGTTTGCTTATCATGGTGAACATGAGGAAATGAACAGTCACAACAACAACAACACCAACCAAGAAGATGAATATGAACAACAAATGACAACCCTTATCATGCAACAACTGACTGCGGTACTACCTAGTTTGGTGACTCAACTTCATAAGGCCGTGTACCTAAATTCAGACTCCAACGTTAAGTCTAAGAAGAGGAAGGTGGTGATGCGTGGTTGAAAAGCCTCAAGTTCTAATGCTTAAGTTTGAGTTTTTGATGTGCATTTGAGTCCCGAATGATCTAATTTGATATGATTTATGATATACAAGACTTGGTAGGTCTAGAGTGCATTTTGAGAGTTAAATGAAGCATTGGATTTAAGCTAGGTGGAACCGGGTGCAAGAAAAGGGCATCCGGGCGCAAAGATGAACGATTGGACGTGCTTTTGAGAATGTATATGGAGTGGAAATGAATACATGAAAGGATTATATGACTGATAATTGAAAAATGAATACATGGCCACAAAAATGGAGGAAAACAAAGTTGAAACGAAAAAGTTACGAACAAAAAAGTTTCAAGTCGGTTGGGCAGTGTGATCTACGCGAGTCTGGGTTGTCTACGCGCCATCTACGCGAAAGTTATGAGTTGCTGACGCCACTAAGTTGAGTGGCCGACGCCATGCTCAGTCATTGTTTTTTACTCATTTTAATGGGATTTATAATGAAGATTTGAAAATTATTGACCCATTAACTTGTGGAGGAGGTTACAAGATCAATTTTGGAAGATAAAAACCAACACTAATCACCATTACAACCATCTTTTATCATCTTTCACCATCCTAACATCTCCATATCATATGAATTCATCAAAGATTCAACTCCTACAACCATGAGTGGCTAACTTCATAGTTTTCCCTAGTGTAAATACTGTAAGATTTTATGGATTCTTGATATTGTATGTGATTTTTATCATTATGTATTGTATTTGGTTGCTTGAACATTTATGTTAATTGTCCTTGATCTTGTTTTGGATTCATGGATTGTTCGAATGAGTTATGAAATTTGACTTCGTGAAATGAATTTGGTCCCGTATGCCTTAACATAAGCTTAGAGTTTACATGTTCTTGAGTAATGAAGTGTATATTTGTCTGTCTTTGACGTTGATAGCTATTGACACCGGGGATGAACTTTGTTACCAATTTTTGTATTAATTTTGTGATACGCCGCAATTTCAGGTTCTCACTTTAACTAAACTCTAGTTACATTCCTAGCATCCTACTTAACTAGGGTTAGCTAGATAGAACACACGTTGCACAGTTATAGGTTAATAACTGCATGAAGTGGTAATTCGAGGAATTACCAGACTGTATACATGATTAGTGAACCTCGGACGTTGGTGAACAATGAAGTTTAATAATTGTGAGTTAATTGATTGAGATTGATTCCAATTACGTGCTTCTGTGATACTCTTTGAAACTATGTGCAAACCATATGTGATTACGTGAACTTAAACCGAATGCGTTAATAAAAATCGTTAAAGGTGGACCATTAGGATGGTTGGGGTCTTAACACATGGGGTTACACTTGTTACGGTCCGAAATAGCGAAAACATCGATAAAAACACGTTGTACGACGAAGCAGGCAACCCGACACGGGCCGAAGAGCTGTGAGCGGCCGCTCACAGCCTTCGAGCGGCCGCTCGCGGGTATCAGGTATCACCAAACCGCCTTAAACTTGTATTTAAGCAACCTTAAGCCTCTTGTACCTCCTAAGCTCAAACCCTAATCGCCCCTACTGCCCTATTTACGAAATACTAACACCAAAACACAAGCTAAGGCGCAAGAACATCGATCGGGAAGCTTCAAGAGCATTCGGTTGATTGTTTCGAAGAGCTTGCGGTATAATCTTTAACCTATTGTGTTTTAATCTTCTTTAATATGTTATAAAACCTTATAACTAAGTTTGTCCACGGCTGAAACCTTTTCATAATGATTAAAACTTGAAGTTTATAAAGATTGAATGGGTTAAATATAATCCCATGCGATTAGAAATTGATAGGTTGCATGATTATGCATGATTCTTGATGTTTTAGACGTTTAGGGTTTGTGAATGATGATGTTTGTGATGTACAATTAGGGTTTTTAACAGATGTGGTTCTTGTTAATGTGGTATGATGATTATTAGGTGTTATTGATTGATAATATGTAACTAGGGTTTGATATAATTGATAATATTGCATGATTAGAATCTGGACTGAATCTGAATGTCGACTTGTAGGGTTTGTTTCGTGGCTTGAAAATAATTTTGTCGATCGATTCTTTGCATGAATGGATTGTACATGGTCTTAGCTTTTTAGAATTGGCAAAACCATCTGATTTGGATGTCGTTTGATATGTTTTTTGAATTTTCTTTGAATAAAGGTCATATCAGATTTTCGGATTAACAAACTGAGTCAAGTTTAAATCGTTATAACTCGAGTTTTACAAGGAATTAAGTTATGAAATTTGTACAGTAGGTTAAAATTGAAATAAATTGGCTTTTCCAAGTGGATTCATACTGTTTGGATGAATACACAAGTTTTGGAAATTTTTCTACTAAACTGATCTGTTGTGGAGGTTTTCCGGACATAGCTGTGTTGAATAAATTTTAATAATTTTTGTGTTTGATTTTGAGACAGAAAAAAAATATGGCTTGTTAAATAAATCCCAAAAAATATTCAGTAAAAATTTGGGAGTTTAACTAACTGATTTAGTATTTTAAATAAATTAGTTTTGGTGACGCACAATCTGTCCTAAAAACGCAGATTGTGTATTATGTGTTTACGTGACTAATTGAAGTCCTAAGTGGTATGTATTTGATTTGTAGTTGAATGGGCACTTGTACTAGACGCATATGGAGTGTAAAACTAATTGTAACCAACATATTCACCAACGGGTCCGTAGGGTTTACTTATGCATGTAGAATCACTAGGTGTCACCTACACGCTTTTGAACATTTAAACGTCTTGGACAAACGGGTTATATGGTGCAGTGGTATTACACATATACTTACTTAGTGACACTTATACTAGGGAGTCGGTAGTGCACCCTACTTGGAGTTTGGATTACTTGCTTGCATACTAAGGTGAGTTTCACTACTCTTTTCTCAAAAACATGCGTCTCAGGGTGAGACAACTTTGGTAAACGTTTTCTAGTCCGGTTTGGCACTACTTACACATCCCGGGTTAGGATGCTAAGTGTAACATTTCACATTTTAATCCTATGTACGTTACGATTATTATTTTTATCAATATCGTGCCCTTTAAAAATATTTCGTGACGCATTTGGACCCCTTATACTATACTATATACATATAACACCTTTTATATTGTGGAAATAATTATCAAAAATTAAAGGCTTGGGCCGGGATTCGAACCCGAGCCCATGGACGGTTCAACATCACTCACAGACTCAACCAACTGGTCTACAACTTCATTTGGTGTAAACCTGAATTATATTAATTATATACTAAGTTTAAAGGTGCAGTTGACTTGTGAAAAGTCAACTGCAACGAAATCCATTCAAACATTCAAATCATATCGCGTAATTTACCTCTAATATGGTAAATTATTTCAATCATTGACTGATACGCGTCCATTACAACGACCAATTATCATCAAAACATTCCAATTATACACAATTATCGCGTCATCATGTTTATTAAGGTCAAACATTCCAATTCGCTAATCGAGCCCTCACACTATAAATTGAACCCTCCATTTCACTCTATACTCGCCGATATACTCTTCCTCACCTTTGATTTCTGTTAAAAATCATTCTTTCAAAACATTCCAATTAAACACAATTATCGCGTCATCATGTTTATTAAGGTCAAACATTCCAATTCGCTAACCGAGCCCTCACACTATAAATTGAACCCACCATTTCACTCTATACTCGCCGATATACTCTTCCTCACCTTTGATTTCTGTTAAAAATCATTCTTTCAAAGCTTTTTGATCGCGTGTTTGACTTTTCTGTTTGACCATTCAAGAATCACGATCAAGCTTGGTATGTTATAATGTTTTTATACGACTTTATTCATCGGCCACTTCACAACAATAACCCTATGATCAATTGGGTTATTGTTGTGTAAATCAGATTATTGTTAAACTAGGGCTCGATCGATTTTGATTTGGGGATAAAACCTCTGCAGACTTGTGTATTTGTTTAAAACAGAAGCAAGACAAACACAACCACTGATCTAGATCAAGTGGTTGTGTCTGTCTGTTTGTGAACAAAGGGACGCGGGTTCGAGTCCCGTATCCCACAAACTTTTATTCTCATTTTTTATAAGGGTTATAATTTTGTTTTTGATACAACTATATAATTAAATTCAAACCTGGTTTATTCGTTCTCAGGGTCTAGCCCAGTTGGTGGCTAGGCTTGTGATTAAAACACGAACCGGTCCCAGACCTGGGTTCGATTCCCATCTTGAACAAACATTATTTTTTTTTACCTTTTTGATTTATATATATTCACTCATATTTTTAAAATTGGTTTTAAAATACTAAAATTGCTTTATAAATTCTACAAAAATTATTTTATGTTATTCTAGTAGAAAAGTTTAACATACAATTTTTAGTTTTCCAAAAATTATTTATTTAATATATATAATAAATATTTCAAGTTTATTCTATTTTAATTATAAAATTCTATAAAAATATCAAAACGATTATATAAATTCCCACAAAAATTATTCTGAGTTTATATGACATTAAACATTTTTGAAATGATTTTTATTTCTGAAAAATCATTTATTTAATATTTTTAATCAATTTTTGTTAGTTTTAATCATAAATAAATTATAATAAATTCATTTTTCAATATTTTTGCACCAAAATTTTATATAAATTATTTTTGTCCATTTAGAACAGAAATACAAATTTTAATTTAAAAATTCTTTAATTTTATTTATTGAATTTCTTATATTTAATTAACAATTTGATTAATAATCAAACGAATACTTATCCCCAAACTCGAAACCCTAGAAAATACTTGTAGATTAGAAAGATTTAGACTTATTTGTTATCTTATACATAGGGTAATACTTGGCAACTTTGGGGTTACACATATTCTATTTCTCGAGACTTAATACTTTGCTAAGGTGAGTTTACGTAACCATGTTTATGCAATTCTTTATACTTGCAACATTATACTTAAGCAATTCTATATACATGTCTAGTTGTAAACTTTAATGCCACATGATTTAGACAACAACAACAGTTAGACTTAAACTTCAACATAGATAATCATTAGCTATGGCCAAGCCGGCGATACTCAATAATAGATCTATTGGATTGACAATCCCACCTAGATTCGTTGACCATCTTTTATGGGGAGCGCGGGTGATTGTTATCGTTCCAACATGATATTAAGGTGAACCATGGATGACGGGATGGACCTAAACTAGTCGGAGGTTTGATTATGTGCATACAACACTTCATGTTTATTCATGTAGACTTAAACTTACGATAGACATTTGAATTGCTAAACTTTTATTCTTAAACTTAATTGCTTGACATGGCTTATGTATTCTCACCAACTTCTAGTTGACCCCCCCATTTTTACAACTCAACAGGTAATAATGATGCTTGAAGTCTAGAGAGTTAACATGAGGAGACAAATTAAAGTTTATGCTTTATTTGATTATTTGATGTATTAGAATTTCATTCAAGACTTATTATGTATTTTCAATTTTGGATACTTGCACTTTAAATAAATTTCAATTAAAACTTGAATACCATGTGCTACTGTATACTCATTCTTACGTGACACCTCGATGTTTCCGCCATCGGTTGGGGTGTTACAGATTGGTATCAAAGCCATGATTATAGGGAATTAGGTTATTAGAAAAATAATCTAGTCTATAACCATAGGATTATAACCAGTATTTGCTCCTTTTACTTGCTATTCTCTATCTCCCTCCTACTTCTTATCCCTACTTTAATCCCTACAAGAAGACTGCTCTCCATCACTAGATCTACTCTTAGACTAATAGGACAAAATCCTCAGGTTTAGCATGAACCACCTTGAGATCTCGTCGAAGTTCTAGTTTTAATAATGAAAACGTGCAATCTGGAAGGGTGAACGCCTATATTCTGAGTCTTCTGTCTAGGCTGGCATTGCGCATATATCCCAATCAGACGAGGGACCCGGATGCCTACCTGGGAATTCTCGGGATGAGTGTTCACTTATAGGCTAAAGCATGTCTTCACTATGTTATTAGAATCTAGAATCTTTGATAAGTCAACGTTTTCGTTTATTCGTTTTAATTAATGAATAAATGATTATATTCCTTATATTACCTCATTCATTTCATTGTGTCTCTTACAGATCATGCCTCCACATCACAGCACTCGCAATAGCAATGGTGAGAACCATGAGGAAGGTGGCGACAACCACAACCATAACCACGACGCTAACCACAACAACAACAATAACAACAACAATGGCGTTGATGCCCAACTGGCTACGATCATCTCTCAACAAATGGCACAACAGATCGCAACTCTGGTTTCTAACTTACTGGCTCAAGTCATCCAGATGAACGGAAATGGTAACGGCAACGGGAACGGCAATGGAAACCACAATGGAAACGGGAATGGAAACGGGAATGGTCTCCCAGCTTGCACTCTTAAACACTTTAATACCTGTAATCCTCCTAAGTTCAGTGGAGAAGAAGGAGCTACGGGTCTTCTACAATGGTTCGAGGGTATTGAGAATACTTTCATAAATAGTGAGTGTCCCGATAACCTTAAGGTTCGTTATGCTATGAGTGTTCTTCACAAACGAGCACTCACATGGTGGAACGAAGAAAAACGGACACGTGGAGCTGAAGTCGCACTGGCCTTAACTTGGGATCAAGCTAAAGACATTATGAAGGTAGAGTTTTGCCCTCGTAATGAAATCAAGAAGTTGGCAGACGAGTTTCACGATCTTGCCCAAGACAGTGGAGAAAACCTTGCCTACAACACTCGTTTCCACGAACCTAGTCTACTGCTACCACACAAAGTCACCCCCTTGCCTATTGCAATCGAAAAATACATTGGTGGCTTACCCATGAAGATTCAGGACACGATGTGGGGAAGGAACCCTGCTACTCTTGAGGAAGCAAAGCGTTTGGCGGCTACCCTAACAGATAACCATGTGAAGGCAGGAACCCTGACTCGAAAAGGGGAAAAGAAAATTATTGTGAATGATACTCCTCAACCTGCTGTCGAGATTAAAACTGAGTCCTCAACCAATGGGAGGCGCCAGGCCAGGAATTTCGCAATAGATACCACTCCTCCACCCAACAAGAAACAGTATACCGGGAACCAACCTAAGTGTGACACCTGTCAGTATCACCACCCAACCCAAGTGCCCTGTCGTCAGTGTACCAACTGTCAAAGGTATGGGCATCTTGCGAATGTTTGTCGAATTCCTGCTGCAAATGCCCTTGCTGCTCCAAATAATCCTGCTAGGGACCCTCCAGCTACTTAACAGCTAGCCCCACCATTTGGATGTTATATGCTTTATAAAAATCCTATGTATCGACACTTATTGATCCAAGTATCGAAATTTTTGTCTTTTACATGAGCGTCATTTATCTTGTATGATCATAACACTTGGATGCATGCTTGTTTGAATATGAACTAATTGCTATATCAATATCTAAACCTATACGACTACAACTCATATACTATGCTTGATTACATAGACATACTATCAATTTGCAATAAATGCTTCATTTAATCAAACGGCCGATTAAGGATGAAGTACTTGTTCAACAATTAGTTGAGTACCAAATAACCTACTCAACGATTGGTAGAGGTCATCAAGCCTTTCAACAGTCGGGAGAGGCCCTACAACCTGCTCAACGACTGGTGGAGGCTATCGAACTTGTTCAACAATCGGTAGAGTCATAGAAGGACACAAAACCCTAATGTAAGGTAAATTGGTGATTGCGGTCCGGAACGTAATCACGAATTTACAGGTACGTCAAGGTAGTGTGAAATTCTATCAAGGTTTTCGGTATATAACCAATTATAAACTCTAGTTACCTGGTAGTTCATTTAGTCCTTCTATAGTCCATCAACTCATTTCTTTTAGGACTCCTAAAACTTAATGCTTTGCTAGATTCTTACTCTCCTTGCGATTTCAGACGAACCTAATTCAACTCTTAAAGCTCACACATACCCGACCTCTTATCCAAATTATTCGAAACCACTATCCTATTACCAAAAAAAGAACTTCCAAACCACAGTTGCCCCAAATTCCACCCAATCACCCTCAACCTTGTGTTTTTCTTTTAACTTCGGGACGAAGCTCCTAAAAGCAGGGGAGACTGTAACATTTCGCATTTTAATCCTATGTACGTTACGATTATTATTTTTATCAATATCGTGCCCTTTAAAAATATTTCGTGACGCATTTGGACCCATTATACTATACTATATACATATATGTAACAACCGGCAAAAATAAGGTAATTCCGTACAGATTAATTAGTATATGATTAACGTAATTAAATACAATTATGTGTGATTTAATTATCAAGGCCTTAAGAGATAGCAATTTCCAAATAGTGCATAGGAATGCATACGTTTAATGGTAAAACATGATTGGATCATGTGCGAATAAGCTATCCGGTATGGACGTTGGCAATTACCCGGTAATAATTAAATAAACGAAAAGGATCCCGGACACCCAGGATATAAAATAAAGGGTATTTTCATAAGATATAATGAGTTTTGGAACTCCAAAACCATAAATGAAAACGTCTTGTACAAATCTCCCGGTAACGAATAAATTGCGCGTACCGCACCCGATACGCGTATAACTCATAATTTCACCCGGCAAAGGCCTAAATAACCAATCAACGCTTAAATTAGACTATATTTAAGGGTTATTAAAGGCATTTTTAATGTCCGAATGACGCGCGATTAAAACCCAAAAAATACCCGAACGACACCCGAACGACGGGGGATTTAACTAGACAAATATTGGGTAAATATTTGGAGTTGTGGACCCCACCTAGACCCACAAAGGGGCCGGCCTAAGGGCCTTTGTAATACCCTTGCATTGTGCTTTTAATGATAACCTATGAATCTAAGAGATTAAGCATGCAAAAGGTGTAAGAAACATGAATAATTATCAAGTACAAAAGCATGCCACTCCTTGTCCCCTCCTTTGCAAAAATTCGGCCAAGGGCCACAATAATCCAAGACCAAAGCCTAAACCATCATGACACTAGTGTATGCATGCATGGTGGGTCTTGTATAAAGATTTGGAAAGATTACAAAGATATTAGCAAGATTTGCAAGCAAAACTCTTACACACCCATGCATACATACACGGCTATATACACATGCACACACTTCATATCCTTCCAAAGATCCCAAGTACACATACAATCTTCCATGATATCTTACATAATCTATGGAAGATTACATGTGGTAGGAAGATATAAACATGTGTTAGCCATTTGAAGAAAAGCAAAACTTCCTTCTCCTTTCTTGTTCTTATGGCCGTAGGTTTTCATACACACACACACATCATCCTTTCAAGTTTCTACATCTCCAAAACACTTAAAACAATCCATCATCCAAACCCCTATTGTGTGTTTCAAGAGCTTGGAGCTAAACCACTTGGAAGAACACACTAAACCCCTCTCAAATCCAAGGTTTTTGTCTTCCCTAGCCTTGTGCTAGTAGTAAGCTTCTTAATCTTGTTTTTGATTGTTATTATTCATGTATGTGTTCTTAGAAGCAAGTTGTACATGAAGGGGTTTAAAAGGTGGTCTCGAACATAATCTTTAATAGGTTTTACATGTGTAAAATGGAAGATTAAAGATATGAAAATGAACCATGGATTTGATAATGATGATGTATTAATCTTGAAAATATGTAAAGTTTGCATCTAAAACTAAGTAGGATGATGTTTTGGTTAAAATTGTAGAATAAACTTGAATATGTTAAGAGTAACTTTAAATCATCTTATTATGATCATACATGGTGTAATATGTGGTAAAACATGTTAGAAGTTCATGAATGAAGATGATGGAAAATCTAAGTTAGCTTACTTAGATGAATGATATTTTGTTAAAGTGGACAAATACATAAAACACACACATAAGTAGTCTTCCACATGAAATACAAGACTAACATAAGTGTTTTGATACAAAAATAACTTACCAATAAAAAGTTGAATCTTCAAAGTTTACTATTTTGAGTGAAAAATGTTAACTTTGGAAGCTAGAGTGGAAAAATGCAACTTTTGGAAGTTAAGGGACTAAAGTTGTAACTTTGAAAGTTAGAGGACTAAAATGGAGATTTTAGAAACTATTAGTCCAAAAATACAAGTATGGAAAGTTTGGTGTCAAAAATGTAAGTAATAAAGTCTAAGGATGATTTTTGTAAATACTAGTAGAAATACTTGGGTATTTTGTATGAAAGTGTATTTTTGAAAGTTATAAAAATACAAAGGGTTTTAAAATAAGGATTTTTATAAAATAGAGATTTTATAAAAATGTTAAGCAAACTTGAGAAACTTATACAAAAATGAATACTTTTATATAAATGGGAATATAAAAGTATTGGAAGCATTTTTGTATCTAAGTTAACAAGTTGGGCTAGAATACAAACCTTCCAAGTAACATGGGTTAGAAATGTGGATAATATTTCTATAAAGCACATGTTGGGAAAGACTTGGAAGAACTAACTAATCGAGTTAAGATATCGAACTAAGACGCGTTAACGAAACATACACGGACAAAACGTGAGAAAAATGCCATTGCGGCAAGATGAGAAAATATATATTTTTAGGAAGTAAAATATATATATACATGGGTGAAAACTAACAAACACTTTCCTAAGTGTTAAGGGAATTATTCGTGGAGAAAAGTACAACATAAACAAATGAGACGTTAAACAAACGTATATACTTAACAAGAAAAAAACTACACATTTATATATATGTACGCTCGTCTCGGCAAAATTCTAGCATATCTACTTAATGGGAAAGTAGATATGAGGAAAGGAAAACGAGACGAGTAGACGAGGATATATATATGTGTATGCCGTACCAACAAGATCCTAGTATATTTATTTGAATGGGAAAATAAATATACGGTATGGTGAGTTGAATCGGGTGTTAAGAATATACAATCGAACGACAAGATCTTAGCATATTTGTTTAAATGGGAAAACAAATGTGCGGCAAAGTGAGTCGGGTCGGGTGTTGAAATATCTATTATATCGAGCGATGCGATCTTAAGTATAATTATTTAAATGGGAAAATAATTATATGTTAAGTGAAGTCGAGTCGATGATAATAAAATACAAGTTAAGGAAATATTAACAAGAGTAATATATAACTTGTAACACAAAGGGTAATGTAACGCCAACGAAACCTAGGATACGCGCTTAATTAAACGGGATTTGGAATAACTTGTGGTCGGGAGTTGGGTGTACAACTTGCCAAGGCACATGCACTATAGGAATAGTGACTCATACGTCCGGGACGTTTGTAGGTGCGAGGCCCTCTATGCTATCTATCTAGTAAGCCAGACAGTGTTCAGGTGAGTTTCACGGCCCCATTTTACTGTTTTAACTGGGGGAAAGATATGTTTGTCAAATATTGTCACATGTTGAAAAGGTTTTCAAAGGATAAAATGTGATAAGTGGTATGATGAGTACTTGAGCAGTGAACGCCACTCGGGGTTGAGTCCTCTCTTCCGTAATCATTAATTCAGGGAAATGAAACCGAAAGAATATTTGGATAGTACTATTGGTGCCTGACAAGGCCCACCCCTAATCGATAGCGTCGATTATGCATTAGGTTATGCCTGGGGTGCATATATTCTGAACTTAAGTCGTGGGAAAACCGAGTAACGACTTGGAGCGGGGCATTATTATTAGTCTTGGTTTGGTTATGGGGCTCAAGGGACTGCTCATCATTATAGTTTGTAGGAGCTAGCTACTCCTTACAAAGGCCACAAGTTGTGCAGGTTTCGCACATGTTGTAAAAACGGAATATCGATCGACAAGATCCTAGTATAATTACTTAATGGGAAAGTAATTATACGGTAAAGTGAGTCGAGTCGATGGTTGTGAAAATGTTGCAGTTATGAAACTAAAACCTGTGAACTCACCAATATTTTATATATTGACGTCTTTTTAAACATATCTTTCAGGTAACTAAGTGCTGGATAGATATGGGGCTAGTGCGGTGGAATTCGGAATGTCGGATACTGGTCGGGGTTTCATTCCTTGTTACCATCGGGTTGGAACATAAACGGAAATACCCCACATTGAAACTTAATGTTTATCATTTTATGTAATGCGTTGTGCAATAATGGAACGAGATTCTCATTTTCGACATTCTAATAAATTGATCTTTTCTAATTAAATATAGTTTGTGTTAATCTTGACTTTGATATGCTTTCGAGCGTTGCGCCACGTGTTTCTGCCATTGACGTGGTGTGACAGAAGTGGTATCAGAGCCAAGGTTGTAGCGAACTAGCATTTTTGAAAAATCTAGACTATAACCGGTTTTGGATCGAAAACGAAGTTTTCAAAAATAAAACACAACAAAATATTTTTAGAAAAGAAAGAAATTGTACATGGATTGTACAAGGGGAAATTCCGACCGACTAGCCATGTGTGTCAATATATGAAGTATTAGAAAATGCGGATAAGATGTCTATGTTGCATAGGAATCCGATTTTCTAAGATTAAGTTAATACATATACGTAGTACGGATATTTTGCCAGTAAGGTTGTTGTGTCACGCTTCGCAATAGTCCGCGCTCTTGCATCGATCACCGGTACCAGCAAGCGGGAAGAATGCTGTGGTCTACGATGAGCTCACTTGCTTGCCTGTAGACGGGATGATCGGAAGGACTAATCTCTATCGCGTTAATGGATGTCGCCACGTTGTTTATGATTCAGAGGCGAAACTAGATCAAGTCTTTGTGGTATGAAATCTCGGTGTTGGATCAGGAAGCTCGGAACTAGCGGGCAACAAGATTACCTGGCAACACAAATTATCATTACGGGTGCACACGTAATAATAGTTTGGGGTGCACGGTAACCTTGGTGGGCGCTAGGGCCGGGATTGGTGATCACTCCTTGTCTTAGTTGTTCTTGTCCTTTAGATTCAGTCTTAGTTTTGATTGATCAATGGGTTAAATGGGAGGTCTCGCCGATGTTCCTTGATTTCGATCCTAGCAAGCCTAATAAGCTTTCTTCGACATTACCTTTAAGGTACGAGCACGGAAGAGCTCGAACGTCTACTCATTTGAGCAATCTGACGTAAGTCTTTGCATCGGATAGAGACGGAGACGAAAACTTCCTTGCATAGGAGCTAAATGTCTGGAACGATGCGAGGAATGCTAAACCTGGAACCCAGTGAAGACTTAGGGTGCGTCCCTGCTAGACTAGTGCGTCTAGAGAACGGGACCCTGCGTGGATTAAATATGAGACTCGTGGCCGTGTGCTGCGATGTTATCATGGTGAATAAGTCATGATCGACTTAACGCATGCCCAGGTTGTCTTCAAGGGTTGGATATTTTTCTTCTCCAGTAGGAAGACAGAATCGAAGTTACGGGATTAGGAAGCTTGATCATTGTTATCTAGAAGGCTCGATAGCCCTCGTCTGAATCGACAGTATTGGTTGTACCTATGCAGACATGGACTGATGGTGAAATCAGCATGCCATGTTGCACATCCGCGAGTCATAGGACTGTGATAAACTTCGACGATGTCAAAAATTTCGGGCACTAATCATGACCGCGGCATTGTTGCCAGTGTTATGATGATGGCGTATAGTAGAACAGCAAGCCCCAGTCGACATTTGGCGATGGACTCACTCGGAAGTGCATACGATTAACTCGTGGGAATCCACTACTCGGTGTATTGAGTATTCAAGTATGGATTAACAACCTTTGATATAGCACTGGATCGTGTTCGGAAGATGAATTGTGATGGGCTCAGCATGTTGGTACTTGTGGCATACTACTTTCCTGAGGAGCAAAGGTTATCATAAGACTTCTCTATCTACCTCCTGTCTGTTTTTCAAGGATTGTTGGTAGTCTCGCCTCGGTCGAGGAACGCCAGAGTAGGCTCGTTACATGTACTGTGCCTGAATCCGTCATAAATCCTAGAAAGTGGAACCACACCTTGGGAATCGTAATCGTAAGAGTGTTCCGTAATTATCAAATGTCGCAAGACGCTTTTTTGCTGACATTGAAATCCCCCTCGAAAATCGAACGACGGACTACTGGAAGTGGTCATTTCATTCTAAACTTACCCATGGGACGACAATTCCATTGCTCTTCTTGCAATGTTGAATGTCCATCACCGTCGTCGCGGTAACAAGACTAGTTAATTATTGGTCGACGATTGATGGAAAGTGTTTTTGTCAATCCCCAAAAATATTGAGACGTTGTGTCCCCTCGTCACGGTGATTTTTTTTAAAAGCTAAGGTTGCAAGATCCATTCGTTATGGATACGGTGACCTGTCTAGTCTCTTGCCGTATTTCGATACTCTCACTACGTGGCCTATCGGGAAGAAAGTCACCGGTCTCGCTTAGGTGGCGGAACGGCATTTTAGTTGAAGACTTCCGATGCTAAGGCCAAAATAATATGCTAGAGGACTCTAATGAGAAGGATGACTCGGCTGGGTTGCCAGAGTCGGTATCGTTTTCATTTTATGAAGGTGTCTCGATAAATCGTGATCCTCCTACCTCTGCTTGCTATGCTGATTGTGACCACTATCCTTGTTATCGGGAAAGATGTAGGTTGGTTTCCAGGTCCTATGGATACCAGTCGCCACACATATAATAGTTACGACGAGTCTAAGGCTCCGGGCGAGCCTGACATTGTTGCTCCTATTATTATCCTATGGCTCAAGCGAATCCTGTTGACGCTATTGAGTGTAGCTCTCGCTGAGTTTGTTGTTGTCAGTGGTTGATAACACTTATCGGACTTGATGTCGTTGTTTCTATGTCTGTTGTTGAGTTTATTGTTGTCGTTGTCTGTACAGTCCATGTTGGGCTTGATGATGTTGTTCTATGGCTCTGCTCGGGTTGACGTTGTTGATATATTTGAGGCTCCTGCAGAAGTGAATGATATTAACGAAGACGTCTCTATGACCCTTCCCAGGCCGCTATGACCATCTATGTGTCTTGTGGAGTTTGTTGTTATTAATTCCATTCTCTTTGAGGCTTTCATTGAACTACTAGTTATCATTCCTTGGGCTCTTAGGAAGCCTGACATTGTCAATGGGTCTCAAGCCTCAGTGGAAACTGTCGATGTTTCTGTTGCCATTGTCTGAGTGACTCATAACAAGCCTCTGGTCGTTCTCTCCATGAACAATATCGGCTTGAAAAGTCAGCTAAATTATGTGGAACCCGTCATTCCCATTCATGTTACGACGATTGATGCTCTGGCCAATCTAACCAAGTCCTACCATTGAGCCTATGGAGGTTAGGCTCAAGGCCGAGGGTACGAATGAAATTTCCACCTCCACAAGTGACCTGAGGCGCACGGGGATGCGTGCTCACCAGAACAGAATTTTCTGTTGATGTGGACTGTGGATTCTCCATGTCAAGCGTCATATTGTCGCGTGCATTCGTGCTGCTGTGTTATCCCCCAGCCATTGTGCACGCTTGCAGTTGCATTATTTTGCTAGTTGCGTATCCTGGTGGTTACGCGGCAGTGTCAATGATGCATTCCTGTTGTTTACTGCTCCTGCAGTAGTGTAGCCTTGCCGTCGTATTTCTCTGTGTCATGCGGTCCTTGTTGCAGTGTTGCCTTGTCGTCATGCTTCTCGATTTTCGTGTCACTCCCGGACAGTGTACCCCAGTTGATGTGCTTCGTGGATATGTTGCTGACATTGCCATGTTGGATTACCTCGATGACGTGATGATTTGTCGTTTGCATCACTCTTGTTCTCTCGGAGTGGAGACATCACCTAAACCCCTCGTGCCGTCATTGTTCTACTTGTTTGATTGTGCAGTGCCGACATTGATTATGTAGAATTTCAGCTGTCCAACGGACTTTCTAAAAGTCGTGCTTAGACACTCTAGCCTTAGTGGTTGCATGTGTATTCCCCTAAAGTCTGAACCCCGTGGTCGTCTGAGTAGGTGACCGAGTCATGTGCCGACTCCTGTATATGCTCACGCATTTCGTGAGCGGTACATCTTCAGAATCTGAGGCACCAGTGACGCTATGTCCAGCCCTAACCGTTTGCGTGCAATTTGGTCGCCCAACGATCGGTTATGCAAATCAATGTCGGGAAGAAGCCCTGTGATCTGCACGTGACAAGGCGAGACTTGCCCTTGTGATAAGGGATTTCGAATACGTCTCGAACCTGAAGGTATCGAGAATTTATGAGCGATATTACGATCTATACCCTTGGGACTAGCAAGAGTTGAAAGGTTCAATTCATTTATTGCTCACACCAGTGGATTCATTTGGAGTCATACGTACCATACTGATGGTTATGGGAATACTGTCGTGGACCCACCCATGGGCGTGCATTGGTGAAGTCCCTGGTACATGATTAAGAGGTTTTATGAACCCTGAATCCAGAAGGGCGTGCAGCATTATCTACTCTTTAAAGGTGCCACACTACTGGGTTGAAATGGTTGATCATCTCGACCCATCGATTAATGTTGTTATTCCCTCGATGGAAGGTTTATCCTACCTTGGTGTCATTGAGTATATTATTGGAATAGCCGAACTCTTTCGAGCTTGGGTTGATAGTGGTGTTCCCAGTTATACTTTAACTAGCATTACTCACGCTAGAGTAAAATACTCGGTCCTCAACAGACACTGTTGGAAACACCATAGTGATATGAGCTGCCAGGGCAGGGCGTATGGCACCGGACTAATCAGAACGAGTTTGAAGGCTTACACAGTCTGCCCAAATGTGTGACTACTGAGTTATGCCTTATGGGAAGGCTCAGGACTATCGCTTTGTGGTGCGATCTCAGTCGTCGTTTGTCCTTGTAAGTAACGACTTGGGCGCGTGAAGCCGTCAAGACAAATGTGAAATCTATGTCTAATGCATGCATCTATGACTCGATTTCACCATTTACATAAAAAGATTCCGAAAGGATGGAACCTTCGATGAATGAGGGTTTTGTTTTCAGGACTCCTTTCACTCAGATCTCTGCATAAGATCTGAAGGTCAGTGTAAGGGCATGTGGCCTGTACTATTCGGAATTGATTTACTAGGTTGCTATTGACGATAGAACACTAGTGCCCATGAAGCACATATAACAGAACGGGTACTGGATACCCATGGTTGGGTAGCTACTGGTGTTCTGTATACTTGTCGCAATAGGGGCCAACGTGTTGATATGTCATAATAAACCTTATACGTTGTTCATTGCGACAACAATTTATGATGTTTCATATAACTCTTTTCGGTATAGACCCAGGTGCTGGAAGCATCTTGTCGTTGGTGATGAGTCGACTCGTTCTACTCGAGGATTGTGGAATTGTACGGCTCGGGCGCCATGTATACACTGCTTAATGTAAGGGGACTGAGGGGTGAAAGCGACGCAAAAAAAAAAAAAAAAAAAACTTTCGACCTCCATCAGTCCATAATAAGCAATCCTAGTACCATTAACCACAATTACTCAGGGGGAGAGCAGCAATTCAATACCCAGAGGATTCTACGGAAATAAAGTCCCATTTTGAATGTGAATGTTCGGTCGACAAGGACTTAGTATATTTATCTTAATGGGGAGGTAAATATACGGTAAAGTGAGTCGAGCCGAAGGATAAATAAAATGGGATACCCGACGGGGTTTCCAAGGGGACTTTTATGTGACAAGGTAAGATCACCTGTCCCAGGGTCAGATGTGACCCAAGTGATGATTGATTGTTGTTTGGAGCCCTCTCATTCCTTACTCACCTATAGCTCTGAGATGAGGCATTTGGATAGCTACCTATACTCTCGGAGAGTCGTGGCTAGGCACCGAATTGCCGACTTACATTATATCGGATTGTAGTAGTCACTCTACCTCAAGTTCGACAAACTTTGTACACAAGCATGGGATACTCGATTTGAGACGAGTATGGCTTGTCATTCTCGAACAAATTGAATGTACTTGACGGAATTGTTCCGTGTTGACACGATTGATGTTCGTGGCAGATCGAATCCATGAGCTTCATCACCAAAATTTCCTATGTGATAGGAATTAGCACCCCAGTGTTCGGGGTGTACTACTCAAAGCCCTTGGAGGGCATACGTGTAAATCTCCAAGTGCGTCGATTGACAGACGGAGATAGATACATAACCTGGTTTAGGTTATTCGAGAGATGGCCAGTAGATCTTGCAGATTAAGGGCTGTTTGGATGAGATGCGAACCTATTAAGAAGTCATACAGATAAGGCGTAGGCCTTAAGAACTTCGGTCTAATAATAGGTCTTCACTGAGAGTCATACTCCGAGGAGGTGTCAATAAGCTTAGAGTTTGTAGTAGGCCAAGTTCCTAATACTTCGGTGGTACGGAGATATCAATCGAAATTGGTCTCGTAATGATTAAGCTCGGACTATCGTAAGGGCTTGGTGGGACTCTAGGTGAATCCCGCAAGCCCAGACTGAGGAAGTTTGGGTCGACTCCTCGATCGGCGGAAGTCCGGTTGACAATAAGCTCTACGATTTCGGGAAAACCGATAGATGTGTCAAGGTGGGATGACCAAGAGCTTAGTCGTAGTTGAACTATGACACTGTGTTTGATAGAGCACTAAGCGTGAGCCGAGCATGAATCTGGGCTCACTAGGAAAGAGGAGATCTCATGAAGCGCAAACACCCCGCCCTGTTCAAGGATACTATGGTGATGGGTAACTTGAATTGAATTCCGGGACGGAATTCTCTTAACGGGGGGAGAATGTAACAACCGACAAAAATAAGGTAATTCCGTACAGATTAATTAGTATATGATTAACGTAATTAAATACAATTATGTGTGATTTAATTATCAAGGCCTTAAGAGATAGCAATTTCCAAATAGTGCATAGGAATGCATACGTTTAATGGTAAAACATGATTGGATCATGTGCGAATAAGCTATCCGGTATGGACGTTGGCAATTACCCGGTAATAATTAAATAAACGAAAAGGATCCCGGACACCCAGGATATAAAATAAAGGGTATTTTCATAAGATATAATGAGTTTTGGAACTCCAAAACCATAAATGAAAACGTCTTGTACAAATCTCCCGGTAACGAATAAATTGCGCGTACCGCACCCGATACGCGTATAACTCATAATTTCACCCGGCAAAGGCCTAAATAACCAATCAACGCTTAAATTAGACTATATTTAAGGGTTATTAAAGGCATTTTTAATGTCCGAATGACGCGCGATTAAAACCCGAAAAATACCCGAACGACACCCGAACGACGGGGGATTTAACTAGACAAATATTGGGTAAATATTTGGAGTTGTGGACCCCACCTAGACCCACAAAGGGGCCGGCCTAAGGGTCTTTGTAATACCCTTGCATTGTGCTTTTAATGATAACCTATGAATCTAAGAGATTAAGCATGCAAAAGGTGTAAGAAACATGAATAATTATCAAGTACAAAAGCATGCCACTCCTTGTCCCCTCCTTTGCAAAAATTCGGCCAAGGGCCACAATAATCCAAGACCAAAGCCTAAACCATCATGACACTAGTGTATGCATGCATGGTGGGTCTTGTATAAAGATTTGGAAAGATTACAAAGATATTAGCAAGATTTGCAAGCAAAACTCTTACACACCCATGCATACATACACGGCTATATACACATGCACACACTTCATATCCTTCCAAAGATCCCAAGTACACATACAATCTTCCATGATATCTTACATAATCTATGGAAGATTACATGTGGTAGGAAGATATAAACATGTGTTAGCCATTTGAAGAAAAGCAAAACTTCCTTCTCCTTTCTTGTTCTTATGGCCGTAGGTTTTCATACACACACACACATCATCCTTTCAAGTTTCTACATCTCCAAAACACTTAAAACAATCCATCATCCAAACCCCTATTGTGTGTTTCAAGAGCTTGGAGCTAAACCACTTGGAAGAACACACTAAACCCCTCTCAAATCCAAGGTTTTTGTCTTCCCTAGCCTTGTGCTAGTAGTAAGCTTCTTAATCTTGTTTTTGATTGTTATTATTCATGTATGTGTTCTTAGAAGCAAGTTGTACATGAAGGGGTTTAAAAGGTGGTCTCGAACATAATCTTTAATAGGTTTTACATGTGTAAAATGGAAGATTAAAGATATGAAAATGAACCATGGATTTGATAATGATGATGTATTAATCTTGAAAATATGTAAAGTTTGCATCTAAAACTAAGTAGGATGATGTTTTGGTTAAAATTGTAGAATAAACTTGAATATGTTAAGAGTAACTTTAAATCATCTTATTATGATCATACATGGTGTAATATGTGGTAAAACATGTTAGAAGTTCATGAATGAAGATGATGGAAAATCTAAGTTAGCTTACTTAGATGAATGATATTTTGTTAAAGTGGACAAATACATAAAACACACACATAAGTAGTCTTCCACATGAAATACAAGACTAACATAAGTGTTTTGATACAAAAATAACTTACCAATAAAAAGTTGAATCTTCAAAGTTTACTATTTTGAGTGAAAAATGTTAACTTTGGAAGCTAGAGTGGAAAAATGCAACTTTTGGAAGTTAAGGGACTAAAGTTGTAACTTTGAAAGTTAGAGGACTAAAATGGAGATTTTAGAAACTATTAGTCCAAAAATACAAGTATGGAAAGTTTGGTGTCAAAAATGTAAGTAATAAAGTCTAAGGATGATTTTTGTAAATACTAGTAGAAATACTTGGGTATTTTGTATGAAAGTGTATTTTTGAAAGTTATAAAAATACAAAGGGTTTTAAAATAAGGATTTTTATAAAATAGAGATTTTATAAAAATGTTAAGCAAACTTGAGAAACTTATACAAAAATGAATACTTTTATATAAATGGGAATATAAAAGTATTGGAAGCATTTTTGTATCTAAGTTAACAAGTTGGGCTAGAATACAAACCTTCCAAGTAACATGGGTTAGAAATGTGGATAATATTTCTATAAAGCACATGTTGGGAAAGACTTGGAAGAACTAACTAATCGAGTTAAGATATCGAACTAAGACGCGTTAACGAAACATACACGGACAAAACGTGAGAAAAATGCCATTGCGGCAAGATGAGAAAATATATATTTTTAGGAAGTAAAATATATATATACATGGGTGAAAACTAACAAACACTTTCCTAAGTGTTAAGGGAATTATTCGTGGAGAAAAGTACAACATAAACAAATGAGACGTTAAACAAACGTATATACTTAACAAGAAAAAAACTACACATTTATATATATGTACGCTCGTCTCGGCAAAATTCTAGCATATCTACTTAATGGGAAAGTAGATATGAGGAAAGGAAAACGAGACGAGTAGACGAGGATATATATATGTGTATGCCGTACCAACAAGATCCTAGTATATTTATTTGAATGGGAAAATAAATATACGGTATGGTGAGTTGAATCGGGTGTTAAGAATATACAATCGAACGACAAGATCTTAGCATATTTGTTTAAATGGGAAAACAAATGTGCGGCAAAGTGAGTCGGGTCGGGTGTTGAAATATCTATTATATCGAGCGATGCGATCTTAAGTATAATTATTTAAATGGGAAAATAATTATATGTTAAGTGAAGTCGAGTCGATGATAATAAAATACAAGTTAAGGAAATATTAACAAGAGTAATATATAACTTGTAACACAAAGGGTAATGTAACGCCAACGAAACCTAGGATACGCGCTTAATTAAACGGGATTTGGAATAACTTGTGGTCGGGAGTTGGGTGTACAACTTGCCAAGGCACATGCACTATAGGAATAGTGACTCATACGTCCGGGACGTTTGTAGGTGCGAGGCCCTCTATGCTATCTATCTAGTAAGCCAGACAGTGTTCAGGTGAGTTTCACGGCCCCATTTTACTGTTTTAACTGGGGGAAAGATATGTTTGTCAAATATTGTCACATGTTGAAAAGGTTTTCAAAGGATAAAATGTGATAAGTGGTATGATGAGTACTTGAGCAGTGAACGCCACTCGGGGTTGAGTCCTCTCTTCCGTAATCATTAATTCAGGGAAATGAAACCGAAAGAATATTTGGATAGTACTATTGGTGCCTGACAAGGCCCACCCCTAATCGATAGCGTCGATTATGCATTAGGTTATGCCTGGGGTGCATATATTCTGAACTTAAGTCGTGGGAAAACCGAGTAACGACTTGGAGCGGGGCATTATTATTAGTCTTGGTTTGGTTATGGGGCTCAAGGGACTGCTCATCATTATAGTTTGTAGGAGCTAGCTACTCCTTACAAAGGCCACAAGTTGTGCAGGTTTCGCACATGTTGTAAAAACGGAATATCGATCGACAAGATCCTAGTATAATTACTTAATGGGAAAGTAATTATACGGTAAAGTGAGTCGAGTCGATGGTTGTGAAAATGTTGCAGTTATGAAACTAAAACCTGTGAACTCACCAATATTTTATATATTGACGTCTTTTTAAACATATCTTTCAGGTAACTAAGTGCTGGATAGATATGGGGCTAGTGCGGTGGAATTCGGAATGTCGGATACTGGTCGGGGTTTCATTCCTTGTTACCATCGGGTTGGAACATAAACGGAAATACCCCACATTGAAACTTAATGTTTATCATTTTATGTAATGCGTTGTGCAATAATGGAACGAGATTCTCATTTTCGACATTCTAATAAATTGATCTTTTCTAATTAAATATAGTTTGTGTTAATCTTGACTTTGATATGCTTTCGAGCGTTGCGCCACGTGTTTCCGCCATTGACGTGGTGTGACAATATAACACCTTTTATATTGTGGAAATAATTATCAGAAATTAAAGGCTTGGGCCGGGATTCAAACCCGAGCCCATGGCCGGTTCAACATCACTCACAGACTCAACCAGCTGGTCTACAACTTCATTTGGTTTAAACCTGAATTATATTAATTATATACTAAGTTTAAAGGTGCAGTTGACTTGTGAAAAGTCAACTGCAACGAAATCCATTCAAACATTCAAATCATATCGCGTAATTTACCTCTAATATGGTAAATTATTTCAATCATTGACTGATACGCGTCCATTACAACGACCAATTATCATCAAAACATTCCAATTATACACAATTATCGCGTCATCATGTTTATTAAGGTCAAACATTCCAATTCGCTAACCCGAGCCCTCACACTATAAATTGAACCCTCCATTTCACTCTATACTCGCCGATATACTCTTCCTCACCTTCAATTTCTGTTAAAAATCATTCTTTCAAAGCTTTTTGATCGCGTGTTTGACTTTTCTGTTTGACCATTCAAGAATCACGATCAAGCTTGGTATGTTATAATGTTTTTATACGACTTTATTCATCGGCCACTTCACAACAATAACCCTATGATCAATTGGGTTATTGTTGTGTAAATCAGATTATTGTTAAACTAGGGCTCGATCGATTTTGATTTGGGGATAAAACCTCTGCAGACTTGTGCATTTGTTTAAAACAGAAGCAAGACAAACACAACCACTGATCTAGATCAAGTGGTTGTGTCTGTCTGTTTGTGAACAAAGGGACGCGGGTTCGAGTCCCGTATCCCACAAACTATTGTTCTCATTTTTTAAAAGGGTTATAATTTTGTTTCTGATACAACTATATAATTAAATTCAAACCTGGTTTATTCGTTCTCAGGGTCCAGACCAGTTGGTGGCTAGGCTTGTGATTAAAACACGAACCGGTCCCAGACCCGGGTTCGATTCCCATCTTGAACAAACATTATTTTTTTTACCTTTTTGATTTATATATATTCACTCATATTTTTAAAATTGGTTTTAAAATACTAAAATTGCTTTATAAATTCTACAAAAATTATTTTATGCTATTATAGTAGAAAAGTTTAACATACAATTTTTAGTTTTCCAAAAATTATTTAATTAATATATATAATAAATATTTCAAGTTTATTCTATTTTAATTATAAAATTCTATAAAAATATCAAAACGATTATATAAATTCCCACAAAAATTATTCTGAGTTTATATGACATTAAACATTTTTGAAATGATTTTTATTTCTGAAAAATCATTTATTTAATATTTTTAATCAATTTTTGTTAGTTTTAATAATAAATAAATTATAATAAATTCATTTTTCAATATTTTTGCACCAACATTTTATATAAATTATTTGTGTCCATTTAGAACAGAAATACATATTTTAATTTAAAAATTCTTTAATTTTAATGTTTTTAGATATTAAAGTTATATTTTGACAAAGTGAAATAAATAGATTAAATATTCTATTTTTAAGAAAATAATTTTATAAAAATTATTTTCATACTTAAAACCTTATAATGTGACCATTTTTAATCTAAAGTTTACACAAAGACTTTTGTTTATTTATTTATTGAATTTCTTATATTTAATAAACAATTTGATTAATAATCAAACGAATACTTATCCCCAAATTCGAAACCCTAGAAAATACTTGTAGACTAGAAAGACTTAGACTTATTTGTTACCTTATACATAGGGTAATACTTGGCAACTTTGGGGCTACACATATTCTATTTCTCGAGACTTAATACTTTGCTAAGGTGAGTTTACGTAACCATGTTTATGCACATCTTTATACTTGCAACATTATACTAAAGCAATTCTATATACATGTCTAGTTGTAAACTTTAATGCCACATGATTTAAACAACAACAACAGTTAGACTTAAACTTCAACATACATAATCATTAGCTATGGCCAAGCCGGCGATACTCAATAATAGATCTATTGGATTGACAATCCCACCTAGATTCGTTGACCATCTTTTATGGGGAGCGCGGGTGATTGTTATCGTTCCAACATGATATTAAGGTGAACCGTGGATGACGGGATGGACCTAAACTAGTCGGAGGTTTGATTATGTGCATACAACACTTCATGTTTATTCATGTAGACTTAAACTTACGATAGACATTTGAATTGCTAAACTTTTATTCTTAAACTTAATTGTTTGACATGGCTTATGTATTCTCACCAACTTCTAGTTGACCCCCCCCCATTTTTACTAATCAACAGGTAATAATGATGCTTGAAGTCTAGAGAGTTAACATGAGGAGACAAATTGAAGTTTATGCTTTATTTGATTATTTGATGTATTAGAATTTCATTCAAGACTTATTATGTATTTTCAATTTTGGATACTTGCACTTTAAATAAATTTCAATTAAAACTTGAATACAATGTGCTACTGTATATTCATTCTTACGTGACACCTCGATGTTTCCGCCATCGGTTGGGGTGTTACACAAGGATCCTTGTGTGGGTCGGTTTTTGGCTCCTTGTGTGAGTCAGGTTTTGCTAGTTCGCAAACTGTGTCCTTGATGAACAAAACCAACTCTATCATCTGTAAGTCCTTCACATACCGAATGAGTTGCCGGGTTATGGCAAGCGGGTTATTAGTTGATAGCGCTATTAGGTCTTACAAACCTCACACCAGCTCGGGGAGTGTGGGAGTGAACTATAACTTAACAAATTTTATTATTGTTGATAGGCAATGATGTAAGGCATGCAGCTCACATTTGTGACTACACGTACATCAGCAGTTCGGTATATCGGTGTTAGTTATCATGAATGGGTTAGCTACCCTTGACATGCAATGAACTAGTGTTTACACGGTTCTCGGAACTAACTCAATTACTTGTTTACGTGGTTTTGGAAACAATCGCATTTACATACTCATTTACTTTACTTAGTGAACTCACCAACATTGTTTGTTGACCCACAATTTACATGCTTTTGCAGGTAGTTAGCTTCCGGTGCCAGGATTAGAAAGCACTGCACACTTCACTGCATTTGGGGTCTTGGGCATACACCTAAATTACATATTATGCTTTTACATTTTCTTTCATATGATTTTAATTTGGGCGTGTTGTTTTGCGCATGGTTTTAAAAGGGTTAAATTTGGTTTACGCTTCCGCAGCTTAACCTAACTTGGTTTTTGAAAACGAACTAAATGGTTTGGGCATTTAGAGTTTGTTCATATGACTTATGGCTATGGGATCCTGGTATGTCATGCGCCTCGCGGTATAAACCCCGCATTGGAAATTTGAGGGTGTGACAGATTGGTATCAGGGCCATTGGTTATACTGAACTAGGACTGCATGTTGAGTCTAGTCTATAATCATCATAGCATAAGTACACTCACAACTTAAGTGCACAACTAGCTTTTAGCTACATATTGCTACAACATATGATTTCGGGAGATGTGTTCTCTTCTAGTTCTAGACCTAATTCTGAACACGTCAATGGTGGGAACCCAGGGTTACACCAGGTGGTGCATTACTGGGAGTAATATCCTAACAAACCTTGTGGATGAGAAAACAATAATTGTACAAGGGAGAAAGCCCTTGCGAGCGTTGTGGCGCACGTACACAGGAAAGCCACACGATGCGCATGACGTGATACCATTAAACCGAATCAAATTCAAATACTGTGACTTATCCTTTTTCACTGAGCAAGGAGACAATTAGTTTCTGTTCCTTGTTATTTGACCTTTCTTACTCTCATTTGGAACTCAGGCGGGACTGGGTTATACATATAGAACTTATTTCTCACTTTAGTACCTTACGCCTAGTATGAGCAGGCGAACGTATGACTGCATATCCCTGTTTCTCATAAGTATATAGTAGATTCATGGGAACACATCAGATCGGGGCTTGTTACACACACTCTTGGGGAGTTATGTAAGGCCTGCGATGCAGTGCAGTATCTCAGAGGAAGACGAAACCTACCAGTGACTGACTGTCACGATTGGATAAATGAGTAGAGCTGACCACTAAGCTGGCTTAGACAGGACTGGAGAAAGAGACTGTATGTGATAAGATCCATATAACACTGACACCGAGAAAGAGGAAGAAGAAGGGATGGAAGGGGGAGCCTGAGCAGGACGAGCACATGGAAAGTGAGGATGAAGGATCTACTATCTAAGACAGAGCGTGGCGACTATTGGCTCTTACCTTTTCTGACCTATCTTTTCTTTCTTTTCCCTTTGCTAACTTAGATAAGACTGAGTTCTTATGATCAACGATAGGGTGGTTGAGGCACTCGCATCTTTCCAAGCAAGTAAAGATCTATTTTGCTAAATCATTCTTTTCCCTTGACTTCCACGTTTGAACTTTCTTATACCTTGAACGTACATGCCACAACAACAACCTGCCATCGAATTTTCAAGCCTTTTATTGGTTGTAAACCTCGATAACTCCAACGGAACTGAAGGAGACCGTCTGATTGCTTCGATAGTATAAGTCTTTGCCATGTGCATTTGCTCAGGCAGGATGAGGTAATGTATGCTACATGCACATTCGATGAGTTACAGATATTTGGATGGAGAACATAACACCCTGTGATGAAATCTAGAATTTGTTATATAAAGACGGTTGGGCCTGAGATCGACGCCTACACTACCAAGCTGCAGGAGATAGCTACTATATGCTCAAATTTATTTAACCTATCTTATAAGCGGATCGAGTTTCATACCAAAGGGGTTGGTCCCCCAGGTTCGTGGCATGGCTACTACAGCTCACCTATCCAGAAATCTAACAAATCTTTCACATGACTCGCAAACTCACTGATGAGACTGACGAGCATGATACTTTCCGAAGCATGGTGCTTCATCTTCTACTTTTGGTGATAGCAAGAGAATGTGGGATAGTGTGAGGTACAAGTCCTTCAACAAACAATAACCACAACGGTAACAACAACAATGGGGAGCATTTGTGATTGGATTCGGGGAAGCTAGAACTGATAACAATGTCGTGATGGGTACGTGCTCCTTGAACGACACTCTTGCTTCTATTTTATACGATACTGGTGTGGACTATAGTTTTGTGTCATCGAAACTTAGCAAACAATTAGGGATGGTTCCCACTCTTCTTGATACCCCGTACTCTATAGAGTTAGCTGATGGAAAGCCTGTTGAGGTAACCCATATTCATCGTAACTGTAAGCTTGAGTTGGATGGGCAATCGTTTGCCATCAACATTCTACCTATCACCCTTGGAAGCTTTGACCTCGTGGTTGGCATGGACTGATTGTCCAAACAACACGCTGAAATTCTCTGTCAGGAGAAGATTGTTCGTATTCCCCTCCCAAGTGGAGAATTTTTATCTATTCAGGGTGATCGTGGTGGTGCCATGGTGGGCATCATCTCCTTCTTGAAAGCCCAGAAGCGTACTCGTAAGGGTTGTCCAGCCATTTTGGCTAACATATCTGACACTCGAGCTGAAACTGAAACTAAGATTGAGGACATCCCAGTAGACCAAGATTTCCCAGATGTTTTCCCAGATGAATTACCTGGACTTCCACATGTTCGTCAAGTGGAGTTCCAAATTTATCTTGTACCTGGAGCAGCTCCAGTTGCACGCGCACCATATCGCCTAGCACCAGGCGAACTTCAAGAACTATCTACCCAACTTCAAGAGCTTTCAGATAAGGGCTTTATTAGACCTAGTACTTCGCCATGAGGAGCTCCAGTTCTGTTCGTTAAGAAGAAAGATGGGAGTTTCCGCATGTGTATCGATTATCGGGAATTGAACAAAGTGACGGTTAAGAACCGCTACCCTTTGCCTCGTATTGATGACTTGTTCGACCAGCTACAAGAGTTGAGTTTCTATTCTAAGATTGAATTGAGGTCAGGATACCATCAACTGAGAGTCCGAGAGGAGGATGTGGCGAAGATAACCTTTCAAACTCATTATGGACATTATGAGTTTATGGTGATGCCATTTGGGCTAACCAATGCACCGGCTGTGTTCATGAATCTAATGAACCGCGTGTGCAAGCCCTATTTGGACAAATTCATCATAGTGTTCATAGATGACATATTGATTTATTCCAAGAGCAGGGAGGAGCACGAGCAACACCTGCAGCTGATCTTGGAACTCTTGAGAAATGAGCAGTTGTATGCGAAATTCTCTAAACGTGACTTTTGGATTCGAGAAGTCCAATTTCTTGGACATGTGGTTAACGAGGCAGGAATACATGTTGATCCCGCCAAGATTGACGCTATCAAAAAGTGGGAGGCTCCTAAAACTCCAACAGAGGTGCGCCAGTTTCTTGGTCTTGCGGGATATTATCGCAGATTCATAGAGGGATTCTCTAAGATCGCTCAACCCCTCACTACTCTGACATAGAAGGATATTACCTACAAGTGGGGAGATGCCCAAGAATCTGTTTTTCAATTATTAAAGTTGAAGTGCACCTATACTATCATTACCTGAGGGTATAGAGGATTTCGTGGTGTACTGTGATGCGTCTATCCAAGGGTTAGGGTGTTTACTGATGCAGCGTGATAAGGTGATCGCGTATGCCTCACGGCAATTAAAGGTTCGTGAGAAGAATTACACTACCCATGACTTGGAACTGGGAGCAGTGGGTTTTGCTCTAAAGATCTGGAGGCATTATGTCTATGGGACGAAGTGTACGATCTTCACTGTCCACAAGAGCCTCCAACACATATTCGATCAAAAGGAGCTGAACATGCGACAACGTTGATGGGTCGAGCTTCTGAATGATTATGACTGTGCCATCAATATCACCCAGGGAAAGCTAACGTAGTAGCTGATGCCCTCTGTCGTAAGGAAACGAAACCCAAACGAGTGCGAGCTTTACAACTTACCATACATTCTAATCTTCCTGATAAGATACGTGAAGCCCAGGGCGAGGCTTTGATAGAAGAAAACATTGGGCTTGAAACATTACATGGTGCTGATAAGCACTTGGAACTAAAGACAAATGGTCTTCAGTACTTTATGGATCGAGTCTGGATACCACGTTTTGGGGATCTCAGACAACTGGTGCTCGATGAAGCTCACACCTCTTGATACTCGGTACATCCTAGTTCGGAAAAGATGTACCAAGATCTTAAGACTCTTTACTGGTGGCCAAACATGAAAGCTGAAATAGCCACTTATGTTAGTAAGTGCTTGACTTGTGCGAAGGTTAAGATTGAATATCAGAAACCTTCAGGCCTACTCTAGCAACCAGAAATCCCTATGTGGAAATGGGACGGGATTTCTATGGATTTTATCACAAAGCTTCCTAGAACGCCAACGAGACATAACATGATTTGGGTTATCGTGGATCGTTTAACCAAATCGCCATACTTTCTGACAATAAAGGAAACGGACTCGCTGAAGAAACTAGCGAATCTTTACGTCAAGGAGGTAGTCTCTAGGCATGGGGTGCCTACTTCTATTATATCTGATCGCGATGCGAGATTCACTTCTCATTTTTGGACTACTCTCCAAAACGCTTTGGGAACTCGCTTAGATATGAGCACAGCCTATTAACCACAGACGGATGGACAAAGTGAACGAGCCATCCAAACATTGGAAGATCTGCTACGAACGTGCATGGTGGATTTTGGCAACAGTTGGGATAAGCACTTGCCTTTGATTGAATTCTCATATAACAACAGTTACCACACTTCGATACAGTGTGCGCCTTTAGAGGCACTTTATGGATGCAAGTGTAGGTCTCCCATCTATTGGACGGAAGTTGGGGATAGCCAGCTAACAGGTCCCGAACTCGTGCATGAAACTTTCGAGAAGATAGTGCAAATCCGAAACCGGATGGCTGCTGCTCGTGATCGACAGAAAAGCAACGCTGATAAGCGTAGGAAACCTTTGGAGTTCCAGGTTGGGGACAAGGTTCTATTAAAGGTGTCACCTTGGAAGGGGGTGATACGCTTTGAAAAACGGAGAAAGTTTAACCCACGATACGTTGGACAATTCGAGATTGTCATTGGTCCGGTAGCTTACAGGTTGAACCTGCCTAATGAACTTAATGGGGTACACGATGTATCCCACGTATCACATCGAATCTAAAGAAATGCATGTTGGATACAACACTGATGGTGCCACTGGAGGAGATCCAGGTGGACGATCGGCTACGGTTCATGGAAGAACCAATGGAGATTCTTAAGCGGGGCGTCAAGAAACTCAAACAAAACACTATACCTATTGTTAAGGTACGATGGAATTCCCGTCTAGGACCGGAATACACGTGGAAACACAAGGATCAAATGCGGCTTAAATACCCACACCTCTTTCCTGAACCTGAACCTGAACGTAGATCGAACGCTAAACATAAAGCAGCTCATTCAAAGTGAATTTCGGGGCGAAATTTCTTTCAACTTAGGGATGATGTGACATCTGGGAACCAAGCACACACTTTTCTAGCTGGCTTTATTGTTTACTTGCTGAATTTTGGGACGAAATTCTTTTCAACTTGGGGATAATGTGATACACCACAATTTCAGGTTCTCACTTTAACTAAACTCTATTTACATTCCTTGTACTTAACTAGGGTTAGCTAGATAGGACACACGTTGCACAGTTATAGGTTAATAACTGAATGAAGTGGTAATTCGAGGAATTACCAGACTGTATACATGATTAGTGAACCTCGGACGTTGGTGAACGATGAAGTTTAATAATTGTGAGTTAATTGATTGAGATTGACTGCAATTACGTGCTTCTGTGATACTCTGTGAAACTATGTGCAAACCATATGTGATTACGTGAACTTAAACCAAATACGTTAATAAAAATCGTTAAAGGTGGACCATTAGGATGGTTGGGGTCTTAACACATGGGGTTACACTTGTTACGGTCCGAAGTAGCAAAAACATCGATAATAACATGTTGTACGGCAAAGCAGGCAACCCGACGCGGGCCGAAGAGCTGTGAGCGGCCGCTCACAGCCTTCGAGCGGCCGCTTGCGGGTATCAGGTATCACCAAATCGCCTTAAACTTGTATTTAAGCAAGCTTAAGCCTCTTGTACCTCCTAAACTCAAACCCTAATCACCCCTACTGCCCTATTTATGAAATATTAACCCCAAAACACCTGCTAAGGCGCAAGAACATCGATTGGGAAGCTTCAAGAGCATTCGGTGGATTGTTTCGAAGAGCTTGCGGTATAATCTTTAACCTATTGTGTTTTAATCTTCTTTAATATGTTATAAAACCTTATAACTAAGTTTGTCCACGGCTGAAACCTTTTCATAAAGATTAAAACTTGAAGTTTATAAAGATTGAATGGGTTAAATATAATCCCATGCGATTAGAAATTGATAGGTTACATGATTATGCATGATTCTTGATGTTTTAGACTTCTAGGGTTTGTGAATGATGATGTTTGTGATGTACAATTAGGGTTTTGAGCAGATGTGGTTCTTGTTAATGTGGTATGATGATTATCAGGTGTTATTGATTGATAATATACAACTAGGGTTTGATATAATTGATAATATTGCATGATTAGAATCTGGACAGAATCTGAATGTCGACTTGTAGGGTCTGTTTCGTGGCTTGAAAATAATTGTTTTGATCGATTCTTTGCATGAATGGATTGTACATGGTCTTAGCTTTTTAGAATTGACAAAACCATCTGATTTGGATGTCGTTTAATATGTTTTTGGAATTTTCTTTGAATAAAGGTCATATCAGATTTTCGGATTAACAAACTGAGTCAACTTGAAATCGCTATAACTCGAGTTTTACAAGGAATTAAGTTATGAAATTTGTACAGTAGGTTAACATTGAAATAACTTGGCTTTTTCAAGTGGATTCATCCCGTTTGGATGAATACACAAGTTTTGGAAATTTTTCTACTAAACTGATCTGTTGTGGAGGTTTTCCGGACATAGCTGTGTTGAATGAATTTTAATAATTTTTGTGTTTGATTTTGAGACAAAAAAAAATATGGGTTGTTAAATAAATCCCAAAGAATATTTAGTAAAAATTTGGGAGTTTAACTCTCTTATTTAGTATTTTAAATAAATTAGTTTTGGTGACGCAAAATCTGTCCTAAAAACGCAGATTGTGTATTATGTGTTTACGTGACTAATTGAAGTCCTAAGTGGTATGTATTTGATATGTAATTGAATGGGCACTTGTACTAGACGCATATGGAGTGTAAAACTAATTGTAACTAACATATTCATCAACAGGTCCGTAGGGTTTACTTATTCATGTAGAATCACTAGGTGTCACCTACACGCTTTTGAACATTTAAACGTCTTGGACAAACGGGTTATATGAGGTAGTGGTATTACACATATACTTACTTAGTGACACTTATACTAGGGAGTTTCACTACTCTTTTCTCAAAAAGCATGCGTCTCAAGGTGAGACAACTTTGGTAAACGTTTTCTAGTCCGGTTTGGGACTACTTACACATCCCGGGTTGGGATGCTAAGGATCCTTGTGTGGGTCGGTTTTTGAATCCTTGTGTGAGTCGGGTTTTGCTAGTTCGCAACCTGTGTCCTTGATGAACTAAACCAACTCTATCATCTGTAAGTCCTTCACATACCGAATGAGTTGCCGGGTTATGGCAAGCGGGTTATTAGTTGATAGCGCTATTAGGTCTTACAAACCTCATACCGGCTTGGGGAGTGCGGGAGTGAACTCTAACTTAACAGATTTTATCATTGTTGATAGGCAATGAAGTAAGGCATGCAGCTCACATTTGTGACTACACGTACATCAGCAGTTCGGTATATCGGTGTTAGTTATAATGAATGGGTTAGCTACTCTTGACATGCGATGAACTAGTGTTTACACGGTTCTTGGAACCAACTCAATTACTTGTTTACGTGGTTTTGTAAACCATCGCATTTACATACTCATTTACTTTACTTAGTGAACTCACCAACATTGTTTGTTGACCCACGATTTACATGCTTTTGCAGGTAGTTTGCTTCTAGTGCCAGGATTAGAAAGCACTGCACACTTCACTGCATTTGGGGTCTTGGGCATATACCTAAATTACATATTATGCTTTTACATTTTCTTTCATATGATTTTAATTTGGGCGCGTTGTTTTGCGCATGGTTTTAAAAGGGTTAAATTTGGTTTACGCTTCCGCAGCTTAACCTAACTTGGTTTTTGAAAACGAACTAAATGGTTTGGGCATTTAGAGTTCGTTCATATGACTTATAGCTATGGGATCCTGGTATGTCATGCGCCTCGCGGTATAAACCCCGCAGTGAAAATTTGAGGGTGTGACAAATTTAGTTTCATAACTAGTTACCGTTTGATAGATAATTCCAATATTCCTTCAAAACCAGCAAAGAGAAAACTTGCAAACTTCATAATTGTTTTGCATACTTATTTTGTATATATCTTAGACAAACAAACAACTAGTGTGACGCTAACCACATGCTCCTCGTGGATTCGATACCCTACTTATCCTAGCTACCTAGGGTATTTAGGTTTTCCATGACCTCGGACGACAAGGTCATCGGTAGGCAAATAAGTCTTTAATTCCTATCATTTGTGTGAAATGACCACGAATAAACACATATTGTTTAAAACTCATATTCGACCCAACTGTGTACATGAATGAAACACAATATAATCTCGTTTGCTGCTTCGATACCGCAAATTCAATTTTTTTTCAAAAATCTTCTGTGACATCCGTCACTTTTTATTTTATTTTTTATATAATAATAATAATAATATTATTATTATTAATAATAATAAAAAAAAATTCAGATTATGTATAAATAAATATTTATAAATACTTGAAACCCCTTTATCAAAACCATAACCAAACCTCACCCAACACCTCTAGCCCACTATTCTTGGAGCCCACTGCACAGGCCCAAGTACCGAGCCCATCCCCTTGTCCATTAGTCTGGCCCAACACCATTGCTCCCCCTGTTGCTAAAAAAAAAAATGTTGCTGCCGCTACTCGAACCCGGATCAAACACAAGACACCCACACGCGCATGACCAACCGAACTACACCATCACATCTGATCTTATCCCAATCCTGATTATATTTAAGCCCATCTAAAAACCTTATTTCTTCTTCCTTTTCCTTCTGTTCGAACACTGCAGCAAATTCACACCAAAAAGCCATAAATACTGATCCAAAGACACGCAAATAATCAAATCAATCCCGGATTTAACGCACCCTAATCACCTCTCTTTCCTAAATCAGTATCACACGTGATTTAACGCGTTGAATTGACTAATTGCGATTCTAAATGCCATTAATAAGCTTCCAAATGAATTCGTTTGAAACTTGTATAAATACCCGATAATAAACCAACTAGACTCGCACACGGGCTCTGAAAAGAGCGATTAATAAACCCCCACTCTCAATTCCTCTCAAAACTTCGTGTTTATCAAGCATCCTTCGCGTTTGACTTTGTTATTTGACCGAGCTATACATACAAATTCATTATTGTAAGTCGTTTTTCTTTATGGGTTTTTGTTAATCGATTATAGGCGAGCAATAGCCCCAACATTTCAGGGGCTATTGGTTGTTGAATCGTCTTATTGGAAAGCTAGGGCTCGATTAGTATAAAATGGGGAAGAACATGAATTACAGAAGCATATAAGATTATTTTGAAACCAAGATTATCACCAACTGATCACACAGATCAGTTGGTAGGAACGAGTTGTGATAATGCTTGGACAGGCCCTGATGCGGGTTCGAGTCCCTTAAACAACATATTTTTTTACCCCTTTATCTATACATTTAAACCTTCTAATCTTTTAAAATAGATTTAAAATACCAAATGTGATTTATACATTCTATAAAATTTATCTTATGTCTTTCAAATGGTAAAGTTCATCATACAATTTTTAGTTTTTCAAAAATAATTTATTTAATATATATTATAAATATTACAAGTTTATTCATTTATAATTATTAAATTCAATAAAAATATCTAAACGATTTTATAAAATTCCACAAAAATTATCCTAAACTTGTATAACAATAAACATTTTAGAAACAATTTTTATTTCAGAAAAAAACCGCTCATTTTATATTTTTTAATTAATTTTTGTTATTTTTAATCATAAATAATTCAAAATAAATTCATTTTTCAATATTTTTGCACCAAAATTTTATATAAATTATTTCTAACTATCTAGAACTGAAATACAATTTTTAATTCAGAAATTATTTAATTTTAATATTTTTAGATATTAAAATCATATTTTGACAATTTGAAATAAATAGATTAAATATTCTATTTTCAAGAAAATAACTTTATAAAAATTATTTTCACACTTAAAACTTTATATTGTGACCATATTTGATTTAAAGTTTACTCAAAGACTTTTTGTTTATTTATTTACCAAATTTCTCTTATTTATTAAACGTTTAATTTATTAACTAAATAAATACTTATCCCCAATTCGAAGCCCTAGAAAATACTTATAGACTAGGTAGACTTAGACTTATTTGTTACATTATACATAGGGTGATACTTGGCAACGTTGGATTATACTTACTCAATTCCACAAGACTTACCACCTTACTAAGGTGAGTATTACTTATCCCCTTTTTCGCTTTTACAATTTTTGGGGTGATTCATGCACAAGTATACAAAACTTTCATATTCATTTACATATACATTTTTATTCATTTACAATTCATATACGTGTCTTGTTTATCTTTGTGCTTATGTTTGAACATGAACGTAGCTTACATACAAAATCATACATCTAGACATAACTTATGTTATGGTGCTCTTTACACATAGACGTAACTTATGTTACGGTGCTCATTTAGACATAACTTTGTGTTATGGTGCTCTTTTAGACTCACACGTGTTGAGGTGCTCATTATCAATTACATTGTACAAACTTTACATTTGATCTTTGTCTTGTTTGGTTACTTGCGTGTTTACATAATGCCTTGGTGATACTAGACACATGAATTGTACTACTTTTCAAACTTATACTATATGTACAAAACTAAGTAGTACTCACCAACATCATATGTTGACAAAATTATTTTCGTGCATGTTTCAGGATAAGCTGCTTGATGCTTCACATAGGACTTTGGACTTAGATTAAATCAATCAATTATCTTTATTTTTGTTGTCTTGTATTTAATTTCACATGTTGTAAAACAATATTCAATAATCATATATTTACATTTTAGTACCATGAGCTTTTGAACAATCGTCACTACGTGGCACCTCGATGATTCCGCCATCGGTTGGGGTGTTACATCTTCCCCCTTCTGAAATTACCAAATTTCCCTTTTATTAAACATGTTAAGTTAACGACTTTGAAAGGCATAATTTGAGAAACTATATTCTGATGAAGAAATAGACTCTTTGGAATTCCAGGAAAAGATTAAAATTTCATTTTGAATCCTGGTAGATGAAACATTTTGATGATTAGGCAAAATATGACAACTCAAGTCTGGCGTTCTCCGCAATTATACTTCTGTAATTTCAAACAGATGATCAATTTTCAACATCGGCTATCGAAAATAAGATATAAATGAAAATATTTTGGATTTTTGAAGTTTATGCTAAAACACACCAAAAATCTTTTTGAGTTTTTTCATATGATTTTGCAGGAATGTAAATGAAAGCAGTAAGTAAATATATACAAACTACAAACTTTTTGTGAATTCCAGTAAGAGGATCATATCAGTTTTTGAGAAATCTAATCACACAGTTGTTCTTATTCACATTAAAACTTTACAGATAGTGAATCCTGGCAATTTCTAGTATTGTTGTCCACATTACATGCCAACCGTTGTGAAATGCTTTAGAATGATACGTTAAATAGGTGTATTAATAACTAATTAGCTTATGGTTCCCACACATACAACATACTCATGTATCAAGAATTGCACAAAGCTTTATTGTAACGCATGATTATATTATAGTTATCCGTATGTTACAAGGTATGAGGCACAGAGGTGACAAGTCAGCAAATCAATGCTTCAAAGTGACATGTGCACTCAACCACGGTGAGGATTTATATGTAATATGATTTACATCATGATAATAATACGATGCATTAGATAATCTTTGATTATTTTCATACATTTCAAGTTCCTCATTCGATAACTTCGTATTTGGCTTATTATCTCTTTTAAGATACCCTGACTGTATCTAGGTTTGTAAATTAATGCAAAAAAAAAAAAAAAAAAAAAAAATAGTCAGGCATCCCCAGATAACTATCAATACAACAAATTGAAACCTTAAATTTTAGCAACCTATCAAACAAAATTACGTTACCCAGACCATATGCCCATGAGGTGTTCACACATATAGCTAGCAGTTTCTTATCTTTGTATCACTAAAGCACACATTACTAGGTTAACAAAGCTTACCAGCACATTACACAAAGACTTCATATATCATATTTAATGTTACAATTCTTAGAATGTGTTAGATCCCCACTGATGTACTATCATCTCCTCTTTCATCTAGGAAAATTCATTTTTGATTTTCTGATTTTTATTGTTTTCAAAGTTTTCATAGTTTTTGGATTTTCTGAATTTTTCTCCCCCTAAAAATTTAAAAATTGAAGAGACATAAAAGAAAATTGATAAACCGATGTAGGTTTTAATCCTGCTTTTCCTTGATACCATTGACTGATAACAAAAACTCAAAACGCGATTTGTCAAAAGGTTTTGTGAAAAGATCAACACATTGGTGATTTGTGTGGATTTTAAACATATCTATCAATTCTTTAGCATAGAAACCTGTGGTTTACCCTTTTATTCAGCAGTGTACTTTGGATAAACAACTTTCGGATTTCTATAGTTTCTAGAAGTTTAAACCTTGATCCTTTTCCATCTCACATGTAGGTATTGTGCAAGTAAATGCCCCCTTTCACCACATTTGAAACAAGATCTATATTCCTTAAAAGCTGATCTTCAAGACATTGTCTACGTTCACTTTCGGGAACATGATCCAAAAAATAAACCGGTTTAACACTTTTCAAAGGTCCACAAATTAAGTTACATGAACTTTTGACTTTTTAGAAGTCTTTGAGTGACACTGTACAATTTCTTAACCGAATCTGCAGGTAATTCATTTGTTTTTTCAGTTAATAAAGTTCCTTGTTCAGATTTTGGAAACCAGATATTGCTTTCTTGCCAAATTTTAGTTATTTTTGAATAATTGGCAAATTGTATGGGCTACTCTTCATCAGAAAATATTTTATCAGATCCTTCCATCCGATAAAACCCTTTGACTCATTTTTCACGTTCTTTCGATTTTACCTTTTGAACCGATGAGGTAGTTTTTTTTGAGTAATTTGACCCTTAGGAGTTGGATCACACTCAATGTTCTTTTCAAGAGGAATCTCAACTTCAGGTTTAAGTACTGCCTCCTCTTCTGAGTCAGAGTCAGTCACAGCTACCATATCCTCATTGTTAATTTCAAGTATCGGTGTCACATCCAAATACAGATGAGGCACATTGGATGTAGTCGATTCAATCTTAGATTTGGAATCTACTTTATCCACCACATTAAAATTATGATTTCAAACAAAACCTGTGGAGGACAAGATTTGTAACTGATACTTGTGAGTACACCCTCTTTGACAATGTGGTCTAAAACGTATTTGACATTCAAATAACTTTCCAACTTTTTATTAATTTTCTCATAACTAAATATGACTATGGCCATTTCATTCTTTGTGTTTTTAATTTCATTAATATAATTTTTGATTGCCACTTGCTTGTATGAAAGGGCTTTAGAAAGCTCAGACATATCTCCTTTATAATTTTCAATAGTCTAGTTAAGCACTTTTTCATCTTTCTTAAAATTTTCATTTGCAAGTTTTGAACTTGATCTTTAAGTCTATCTTCTATACCTAATAAAGTAACACGCACAAGACATTTTGGTAAAGAGTTTTAACTTACCAGAGTTGAAGATTCTGTAATCGCCATAAAAGCAAAATGTGACTCTTTTCCAGAAAAATATTTAGAATAATTAATTTCTGAGCACTTGTCATCAACCATGAAAAGCTTCTTGCTTAATAGAAAATCAACTTCAGCAAGTAGTTGGTCAACGTCATTATCAAGTGTTTCTTCACTCACTTCAGAATCCACCTCACTCTCTAAGTCAGAAACATCTGAATCTTTAGTATTAAATTAGCTTTAACGTTCTCATTACAAACATTCTCTTGATCAACATCACTTGACTCATCACAAACTTAAACATTCACTGCCCTCTCAGAAACTTCTTCAATCACTTATCAAAACACGCAACATTCCCACTAGTGATCTCTTCAACTCCAATATGAATATCAGTCTAGTTGAAGCCTTCATCAGCTTGTATTACCAAAGCTTGGTTTTCACTTTGGTTTTGTGGAGATGGAGTGGTGTTGACTAGAACAAGATTCCTTTCAATGTTTTGATTAGTTTGAGCTTGCTATGGGGTATTTTGTCTTTGAGTGTTGTAATTGTTGGAAGTTTGTTGCCTTGGAGGGCTGTTTTGATGATTTTTGTTCTGATTGTTGTTTTGGTGATTCTGGTTGTTGTTAAAAGGATATCAGTTACCTTGCTATTTTGGATTGGTACATTCTCTAGCAAAGTGTCCTCTTGTACCCCAATTGAAGCAAGTAACCTTATCATTGTTGAAACCATATGTAATATTCGGCGTAGTTGGCAAATTATTACGCCCGATTCTTTCATAAAGTCTTGTGCCCTTCTCACACACTTGCAAACGCCCATTGTATATCAATCTGTTCCATCTCATCTTTATTGATTTGAGAATATTCTTTATTGGTGAGATTGTTGTTTTCAATTTAACTCGCAACAAGTCCATTGTATGATGCAACAAATGCCGAAACGAGTGCTACATGTCTTTGAGCAACTTTAATGGTAATATTATCCATATTCGAAGTATTGAGGACAATTGGACTTGAGCTTGAAAAGGCTTGACCATAGTTTGAAGATGCTTATTAACCAGAATTAGTCATCACAGGAGCTGCTAACCATGGTGTAGATTATTATTGCATTGGAGCTGGAGGAAGTGCCACATAAGATGAAGATGACGGAATACCATAGCAGAATAAAAAGTATTTGTGATTATTTTAGAAAAAAAAGAAAGTATGTAAATTGTTCACATTTATTATTATTATATTCTTATTATTTTTATTATTTTATGCATGGCAAAATTAGACGTGGCCCAACTATCACTTGCCAGCAAGCTGCCAGTCCCTATTCATTTACCTCATCTATTAAGAGTACTAGTGGGTATGCTCGCGCGTTGCAGCGGGTGTCCCAACTAATATGAACGACCACCCCTTCCCAGTGTTGCAAAATTCGGTTTGGAATTGTACTTGACGACCTACCCTGAAACCAGTATTCGGCTTAATCGGGGGAGTACTCGGAGTACTCGGTGAACTCGGATATACTTGGCGACTTACCTTGAAGCGAGTACTTAGGGAATAATCGACCAACTTGGCCTTGTTTTGCAACATTGCCCCTTCCTACTACTATTGTTAATAATATAAACAAAATTTTCAAAATCATGTAAATAATTAACCTCTAAAATATCACATGCTTAACAACTTTCATAAACATGTAAAAACAATAAACATATATGAAGCAATTTATCTTTCAAGACAATTATTCTTATAGCATCATAATATAACTTGTAAACAAAATATCACATTCGCGATTGCAGTAAAAAACCAGGAGAATAGCTATGACCGTAACAAAGCTTAAGCGTTAATCAAACGGTGTAAATTCCTATAATATAGTCATATTCGGATGTTGATAACTCCGGCGACAATTTGGAAGTTCACAGTTATAAATGCTCTCCTAGATATACATATGTGGAGGTTCAAAATACAGATTGCAGTCAAACAACAGGAGAATGGCTATGATGGTAACAAACCTTAAGCGTGAATCCAAACGTGTAATTTCCTGTAATATTGTCATATTCAGATGTTGATAACTCCGCCAACAATTTGGAAGTTCACAGTTACAAATGCTCTCCTAGATACATATATTTGGAAGTTCAAAATACAAAGGGATATACACTTTGGAAATTTATCTAAATTGCTATCTAATAAACAACAATATCCACTTTTATTGAATAAAAGAAAACAAGTTAAATTCAATTATTAAGTATAAAACCATTACTGACATGATATTGTAGAAAGGGAAATTAGGAACTAAAACTCCTAAATCCATGTTTGTAACAACAAACTTAAATGATAAGAAATGAAGGGATCTGTTTTTCATAAGGTGAAGAACAAAATACATGAACTTGTGATCTTTTCGGAAGGGACAGACGAATAATAGTTGCGGTGTTTCATGGTTGTGGTGTCGGTCCCGTGCCGATCATGACTAAATCTGCTCAGCCGTAAACGTAGCTGTATTCTTGGAAAACATTGTAACCATCTTGATCTTTGTTGCATTGTCCATTATTCGTAGACCGTTTAGGTACCTTTCCACTTGAAAAAGTTAAAAGTGTTACAAAAAAATCCCAATCATCATCTAGTTTTCAAATAAAGAGTACTAACACATGAATATTATATAAAACAATATATAAATCAAGGGGCATCATATCTTGTAACCATCACACATAAGAAGTCACTAAGGGGCTGTTTGGTAAGCCTCTTAATGAGGCTCTGAACCATTTAGCGCTGAATGATTCAGCATTCGCGTTTGTTTCTGCTTCTAAATAGAATGGTTAAGGCTGAACCATTAAGATTTGAGATGTTACTAAACCATTAAGCACTGAACTATTAAGCACTTAACTAGGCTGAACCTTAATGATACTCTCCTACCAATGTGGGACAAGAAAATTAACCATTAAGAGGTCCAACTTAATGATTCGGCACTTAACCATTCAGACATCTTAATGATTCAACACTCTTAATCAACCAAATAGCCCCTAAATCTTCCTTGCAGCTGAATGCAAAATCAATTTCCCCAATCTACTCTTTATATCCAATAAATAGTTCATCAAATCAATGTTGCCCTACATAGCCGCGGTGTGCAAAGCCGTGGTGTTCGACACAACCACCCTCATAACTAACTCTAACACATCTGTATATTAAAACAACAATAGTTAAAAGTACAACAATTTGATCATAATTCAATTATTCATAACATGACATACTAAATAAAAAATGACCATTTAGTTACCTAAATCCCCTTCTCTGGCAGTAATATGAAGAGCATCAAACCATTATTAGCTTTAATGCTAGCAAATCCAATATCACACTGGTTAATCAGAAATCTAATCTAACTAAATCAAAATTACCACATTCCGTCGCCACATACAATGTTGCCTCGCCGGCGTAACTTTATTTTGACAACATAAATACCACTTCTTCTTCGTCGTAACGGTCAACTAAAATATCCATTACCACGTTAATGTCACCTTCTCTGGTGCTAATATATCAATAAATTTAAGAACTTTGTGGTAGATTGCCTCATATAGATTAGTCACTTTACCATTAACAAATGCAAACTTTACATATTGATGGCCAAACTAATATATATATCTATATCAAACATTAAAGCTTTTCCTAGTATCCAACCTAAAAGAAATAATCCGACGCAAAAATTTAAGAACTATGTGGTAGATTGTCTAAATTGGGATCAGAAACCATGACAATAATCCAGTAAATGAACAAGTAAAAGGTTGTATCTATGATATTAAAAAACTGCATATGAAATAAATCAATTTTTTGAAGGTACAGTAGCAATCGAACCTGAGTTAGACGATGAATCTGTATGAAAAAAATCCAATATTAAACCCTTCATTCCATTCACGCTTGATTTAAAATGTTCACTTATATACTGTTAAAAACCCAAAAACTTGAGTCAAAATAGGTTTGAATCAAAATTATGTTTTAGAAAAAAAAAATCCAGAAACAAGATAAACATATCTTGCCAACAATAATCATAAGAAATACAACTATATCTATTGATCTCGCCATGGTCGGGTATGCAGGAAAACGAAGAACACACATATATTCCATACTCATACCTTAAGATGAAGATAAATCAACCATTGGGATCTTGTTGCCTGAAACAGTAGGAGATGGTGGCATATAAATGCGTGTGTAGAAGCACTAACGACGGCTAAGAAACCACAATAAATGAACTCAATTAAACTATCAACTTAATACAAGATACTGAAAATAGATATTATGTATTTATTGTTATGAATGCATAAATTATAGTGACTCTCCACATACATGGTGACTCTCCATATACTTAACTCCCATGTTACATTACTCTTGTACTACTCTAAGAGCCTATAAATAGAGGCATTTGTATTTCATATTGTAATGAATAAATAGAGTTCTCTCATTCTTCATTCTCTCTTTTCTCTATGTTATCTCTATAATCATGTTATCATATTTATATAACTTGTATTATAGTTGCTAATACACCATTGTTCTACAACACGTTATCAGCACGAACTGCTTGCACCATCATCAAGTATACCACATACTCTAACTTATCATTATTCTTTATTCTCACATACATGATCCATATTGTAATTCATACAATTATGGGTTGTGTTAGAGATTTGTTTTGTTATTCTCTTTAATCTCCCTAAATAATCGTATTTGTTATTATTTCATCAAAGTATGTTCAATCATGTTTTATATTTCAACATGTATAGTGAATTATATTATAACTGGTCATAACTTCTTTTATCCCCAGATATAGATATATATTAATTTAATGGTTTAATCAATATTATTAGATTTGTTTTTAGTTTTTGATTTCACTTGTGTTAATTATTTTTTTTTATTAAAGTGCATGTTAACATGTTTTGAATTTTAACATGAAATGATTTTACAATAAGAGTTAAGAAGCTATTATATGTATATGTAATTGATTTGACCCTAAAGTAAGTATAAAAGTTATGTTGGACTCGCGTGACCTTTCACATTCAGTTATTTACATTGACATGGTTAGTATCATATAATATTATAAATTCATTGATTGTGGCATAAAAAAAAACAAAATGTATACATTTTTTTTATCTATAAAGTAGTAATCTTAAATCAACTGATGGCATAATCCTTTTAATTACCATGATAATTGTAGACATTATTGTATCCATGTTTAGATTTGAAATATTTATGTGGTAAAAGAGATATGTATATTTGTAGAACGAACATATCATACAAAAAGAGTTATTGATCATACTTTTATCATGGAGACTTTACGGGGATATTTTAAAATAAGTGCAAACATTAATTTGTATGTATCATATTCATATGATTAGTTATACCATTATAAGTTATTACATAAATTATCTATGTTTGTTTATTGGTAATGAAAAGTTTCTTATTTCATAAAGGCATGAAGGCTTATTCTAACTCATCTTTATATGGTGACTTGGTATAACATCATGTATTATATACATGCTATTATTTCTTTATATTCATAATATCAAATAGAACAATTAAACCAAAGTTGTGGTTTAATGTCACCCTCCATAAAGAGTAGAAATTTGTTTTGATTTGACATCAAAGTGTCATGCTTACTATATCTCTTTATCATGTTACAAAAGGTCATAAGATGTTAGAAAGATAACATTATATGACTCGGACGTATATATACTTCTTAGTTGATGTTACATTACATGAAGAGAAGTTTATTTATAAAGGAAAATTGGATATTACAAATTTTATTTGTCAAACCTCAAATATGCTCTTGAAGTAGCAAGATTATTAAAAAAAATATATATATAAGGTTTGAAACAACCACCATGAAAGTGGTGTAGTCTCATCCATTCCCTGAAGTGAATGTGATGAAAATGATCGGTAAAGGTTAAGATCATGTACATAACTAAGAAAGTTGTAATGATTCCACCATGAAAGTTTTGTGGTTATAATCCATTCCCTGAAGTGAATGCGATGTTATAATTATTAGTATAGATTAAGTCCATGATTATGGTAATTGTGAAAATTGTTATGATGCTCATGTTAATGAGATCGACTTTGTTAATAATATGATGATTACAAAATGATTGTTATAGAGGTTTTGATCATAGTAAATGAGGAAGTTGTAATGATCACCATGTTCATAACAAGATCAGCCATGTTAATCCTGAATGAGGAAATTGTAATGATCATCATGTTGATAATAAGATTAACGATGTTAATATTGAAATCGACCACAAGAAGTGGCACACTAATGAAGTAGAGAAAATTGCTCGAATAGTCCCTGTGGTTTGCACAATTTTCACCTATAGTCCCTAAGTTTTTAAAATTACAGCCATAGTCCCTAACTTTTGATGTTTCTTAACTCGGATAGTCCTTGGAGTGGCTGTAAAATTACTAAATTACCCTTTTGATGGATGGAGGTTAAATAATTCAGTTAAGTGGAGGTAAAATTACTAAATTACCCTTACCCCAATTAAAATAAAAAAATCAATTAATTAATAAAATATAAAGAGGGCCCACTTAACCCCTTAACCAATTATATTTCTCCACCTATTTAAGTGGGCCTACCAACTTCATCTTCTTCAACCTATCACCACCACCACCACCACCACCAACCACCACCACCACCACCACCACAACCAACTACCAACCCATATCACCATGAACAATAGGCGGATCACAATAATGATGTAAATATTCAATACCTTTAGCAATATCAATCGCAATTAAAACACGCTTTTTCCACACCTTTAACTCCACAGACTTACGATGAAACAAACAATCCTGTAAGCTTCCGTTACTCATAAGCTCATAAACCATAACCATCAGTCGTCTTCAACAACCAACCATCAGTCGTCACCCGTCTTCAACAACCAACCATCAGTCGTCATCATCGACAACCACCACCCTCATCACCTCTGGTAACCACCACTGAACTACCACCGTCAAGGGTCACCAGTGGCTCTGTCATGACTCCTCCCTGCACCGGATCCCCTTCTATTTCCCTCACTCTCTCTCTAGATCTCAGATCTGTGTGGGAGACGAAGATGAAGGCGGCGACAGAACAGTGGTGGTTCGTCATGGTCAAAGAGGTGGTGATGGTGATGGTTTAGTCACCGGATTAATGGTGGTTCGTCAGGGTCTGGGTGTCGAACAGAACAGTAGGTATGGGTTTCGTATAAGGTTTAGTCACCCTCATCTACTCTCTCTCTCTCTCTGTCTCCCTCCCTCCCTCTCTCTCTCTCTATCGATCTGTAAGGTAGGAGATGCAATGTCATCTCTGTAACCATGGTGGGTGTTGGGTTAAGAGGAATATCATCAGTTATTGGTGTGGTAGTGGTGGTGGTGAAAGTGGAGATGGGTGGTGGTGATGGTGGTTTGTGGAGGTGATGGGTTGGGGAAGATGAAGTTGGTGGGTCCCACATTAATTCTTTTTACATTTTTTAATAATAAGGGTAGTTTGGTAATTTAACCTCCACTTAACTGAATTATTTAACCTCCATCCATCAAAAGGGTAATTTAGTAATTTTACAGCCACTCCAAGGACTATCCGAGTTAAGAAACATCAAAAGTTAGGGACTATGGCTGTAATTTTAAAAACTTAGGGACTATAGGTGAAAATTGTGCAAACCACAGGGACCATTCGAGCAATTTTCTCAATGAAGTAATTATATGAGAATGAGATATATTATTCTCTCATATTTCTTGTCGTGTATTAGACAAGCAAAAGTGCAGCATGTCTAATAATTTGTCACATATGAGATGTGCTCATGAAGTAACCATATCATTAAGAGAGTATGACAAGTTTGAAATCATCTCATATTCTTGTAATTGAGTAAATAATGAAAAGTTATGAAGCTTGTTTTGCTTATACTCCATTCCCTGAAGTGAATGTGACTACATATTGATCATTGTAAAGGTAATGATCATGGACATCATTGAGACATTTGTAATGATGAGATCGACCATTTGGAATTGTAATGATGGTCATGTTAATAATGAGATGATGGTTTGAAGATTTCATACATATTCTCATATCTTACGTTTGTATTACATACGTGCAAGTAATACATGACCGGTAAGACCACACCAAGTCGATGATGATGTGAACATAATGAAGAACTTAAAGATTCTTCCATCTGATACAAAGCATGTAATGTTTGCTTTTAAGCAAAATTATATATTTTAGAATTGATTAAAGGATACGCATATCCTAACATGATACCATTTAGTATTTAAAATCGATGCATCGTCTAAATGGTTATCAAGTTTGCAACCTGAAGTTTGCTTCATTTATGGATTTGCTAATAAGATAGCAAGCATATTATTCTAGATTGGCATAATTAATCAATTCCCAAGATAATAATGATCATTGGAATAAGTGTTGAACTTCATATAGCTTATGTTCATAGAAATATTGCTTTCATTGAGATGATCACTAAAACGTCTACTATTGATTGCAATGTCAATGATCATGAAAGCAAAAGTTCATGTTTACATTTCATTTTACATGCAGTAACATTTATTCACATCAAGCCAATACATGGTTATAGTTTCTCCCCATTATAGTTGTTTTTTGGTCAGAAACCAAATATTGTCCATCGATTTTTGTTGTGCGACATATATGGAAATTGATCCACCACGACGCACGGAGATGGGACCTTAAAAGGTGATTGGGAATATATGATGATTTATAGAGCCTTCAACAAGAGATTTATTTACATCTCAGTTTATTGATATCCATCTCAATGGATTAACATTCCCAACATCAGGGGAGATAAAAGGCAGTTGGAAATAGAAATGAGTTAGAATGAATTATCATTGATCCTCGTACTAAACAATGTGAACCAGAAGTTCAAAGGATAATTCATTCACAGTGATTAGCGAATTAATTACCAGACGCATTAACTGACCTAAATATGATGAATAGCTAATCAAGTCACATATACCAACTGCTAATGCTCCATTTAAGATGAGTGTCCAGGAAGGACAATCATATAGTGGTAATAAGCCTACTACACGCCTGAAGCGTGGTAGACTAGTCGATTCCAAAGAATAAAAAAAAGTCCTCGAGAAATTGGAGCAAGTAATAAAGATGGTCAAGTCGAGGTTATAGTAAAAAGGTCTCCTGAAGAGACATTAGACATGAGGGTTCCAGAAGAACCTCAGGTACCTGAAAATAAAGAGATCTCGTTATACAGTATCATGTCTACGAAATGTATGGAATCAAAATAAAATCGACGTCGTTATAAATTTTATGTAATGTAGCGCTTAAAATGAGGATCAAGATTTAAGATCTGCCTATGAATGAATACAAAGAAATGATTGGCCAAAATGGAAAGACGCAAATACGGCAGAGTTGAATTCTCTATTGAAAAGGAAAGTTTTGGACCAGTTGTCCATACAACAAAAGTTGTAAAACATATAGATATGAAAAGGTCTTTTTTGCGAATCAACAATTGAAAAGAAAATGATATAAGGTAAAATTGGTGGCACAAAAATTTTGCAAAGACCCATAATTGATTGTGAGGAGACGCATTCTCCAGTGGTGGATACAATGATTTTTCATTGTGTTATTAGTCTGGTAATGCAAAGAGAGAATTGAAACGCGTCTAATAAATATGATGATTTCATTGACACTTAAAGTTTACATGAAAATACCTGATGAAGGATTTAATGTGTCAAAATCTTGTAACGTAAGTTCTCGAGAACGTTATGATCGGAAGAAATAGATTCAATTCTGAATACATTATGTTTGTTATATGATTGAATTGAATATAAGTGGAACTCTTCATGAGTATACTAAAGCAATTGAGTGCTTAAAAGGTAATATGAAACATCGTAGGATGTAATTATTGTGCAGCAATACACCACAGGTGATAAACTGAACCTGGTGATTATGATACTTTAATGTATAAGAATGGTACAACATATATTGGAGAAATAGGTGTTATTGTTCTTCCAATTGAAGAGTTAATGCACTTGCGTAATTGGTCAAGATGGAAAAGTCCTTGATGGATTGATGATGCCTGCAGCATTGATATCAATACATTAAGAAGTATTATGTAAAGGTAATAAAATATGTATGGACTCTTCATGAGAAATAGGTACAACATATATTGGAGAAATAGGTGTTATATTGGAGAAATAGGTGTTATATGATTGAATTGAATATAAGTGGAACTCTTCATGAGTATACTAAAGCAATTGAGTGCTTAAAAGGTAATATGAAACATCGTAGGATGTAATTATTGTGCAGCAATACACCACAGGTGATAAACTGAACCTGGTGATTATGATACTTTAATGTATAAGAATGGTACAACATATATTGGAGAAATAGGTGTTATTGTTCTTCCAATTGAAGAGTTAATGCACTTGCGTAATTGGTCAACATGGAAAAGTCCTTGATGGATTGATGATGCCTGCAGCATTGATATCAATACATTAAGAAGTATTATGTAAAGGTAATAAAATATGTATGGACTAAAATAAGGGGGTTGAGTGTTGTAAAACTCATGAGATATCCCGATAAAGAGCAACATAAGCTTGATAGTGTTATCCAGCTTTTATCAAAAGTTCTCTCTTAAAGGTTCACTCACAGTTTACAGTGATGATGTCTGAGCATTATCGAGAGACTCCGTCGAACTTTTACAAGGGGGATTTTTGAAAGTCCTTGACATAGTACACTTGTTGCTTGACCTACAATTTTGAGTATATGTGTAATGATATGTTTACCAATCCATCAAAGTATATCTTGAAAAGATGGTGGGACATTTTACAATGGACATACCTCATGTTTAAAGTGCATTAAAGGTTGTCCAATTACTTGATATGGAAAATTATTCATTTCAACTCCTACCAAAGTAGAGATTTTCACTCTACAAGTACCATAGTTAAATATATATGTATATTAGTATATGTCTTGCTACTTATGCATGATTATTATATCTTCCACATGAACTTATTATCATAATATAGCCTATGTCAAGCGAGGAGACACCAGAATGAGTTAAAACAAATACTTCAGGTATGAGCGATATTTGATTTTATTTTTCTAACCCATGGAAACAAGATTGGTTAGTCTTGTAGATGTTGGGAATGTAACACAACAATAGTGGATCATATGATATTTATTTTCGAGAAGAGGTACCAGAAAATCTCATATGAAGATTATACACCATTACCCAACATAAAGGATTGTACTTCAAGAGATCAAGCGACATTTCATTGGCTACGAAAGCTTTAAGCAACTTTCAAGGAAGATTGACACATGTTATTGAAAGACTGCATATTCAAATGAGGGGGAGTATCATACAAGTTGCACTCTTTTTCCCTTAACTAAGTTTTGTCCCATTGGGTTTTCTTAGTAAGGTTTTTAATGAGGCAACATACCTGATCCAGAAGTATCAGGAAGAGTAATACGCCCTGCACTCTTTTTCCCTTAGCTGAGGTTTTGTCCCACTGGGTTTTCCTGGCAAGGTATTTAACGAGGCAGCATCACAAAGCGTATTAAAAGAATGATATATTATTTCATGATGTGGATAGTTAAGGGGGAGTGTTATGAATGCATAAATTATAGTGACTCTCCACATACATGGTGACTCTCCATATACTTAACTCCCATGTTACATTACTCTTGTACTACTCTAAGAGCCTATAAATAGAGGCATTTGTATTTCATATTGTAATGAATAAATAGAGTTCTCTCATTCTTCATTCTCTCTTTTCTCTATGTTATCTCTATAATCATGTTATCATATTTATATAACTTGTATTATAGTTGCTAATAGATCGTTGTTCTACAACATTTATATCCTATCTTAAACGTGGTCAACCTTAAATGCAATTTGATTATGCTGTTAAAATCACAATATAACCGGCTAATGGGCTACCATTTGGAAAAAGTTTTACTTAAGACAACGAAAATAATTTTCCAATAAGCAAATCATATATCAAATGTTGTCTATAAAATATTACCATGGTAGGGTGTAAGCAATAGTTTGACAAAATAAAAAGAGGCTAAAACTTTGGTATTTGAACTTTAAACCGCAAAGGGAATTTAAAATTGTTAGTGTAGGAAACTGGAGTGTATTGGCTGTAACTCAGGTTTTTACAACAGGCGTTTTCCTTACATATTCCACGCCAAAAGCTGGTTTTTACCACAGTCATCATAGCCGAAAATGATGCCAATGCTATCAACAACAACTAATTGACAGAAAACAAAGTAAAGGCAACTTTTTTACTTGCATTCTATGTTTGGCAGAAGGAAAATTTGCCTAAATTTATAAAAAAAATTAAAATCCCCATGTAATTGTTTAACATATTTGTAGTGAGAGAAAAGGGAAGAAAACGAACCTTCAACGGGAAATCTCAAAAAAAAGAACGTTATGCTCTTCTAAAATCTACAATCAGAGGTTCATTGAGTAAACGGTCGAAAATGGATGGAACCAGTAACTACTTAACCTACGCGAACCTGATTGAAGAAACCTCATTGATGTCATTAATGAAACCCAACAGATAAGCACGATTATCTCCTAAAACATGTTCATTCGGTTTATCACTTTTAGTTTTTACAGGTTCCTTTTTAACAACTTTTCGAGCCTCGAGTTTGGTTTCATAAAAGATTCAGACAACAACACGGATTAACTCCATTTTACACTTCATATTTCCATCCTCCTCACCATCCTCTTCATCATATTCTTCATCAACAGTAGCATCTTGATATTGGTGATATTCAGCCAGCAGATCATTCATGTTACTCTCTGCTTCAGTGAACTCCATCTCATTCATTCCTTCACTGGTATACCAATGCAAGCAAGCTTTGCGCCTAAACATGGCCGTAAACTGCTCACTCACTCGTCTAAAAATTTCTTGAATTGAAGTAGAGTTACCAACAAAAGTAGAAGCCATTGAGAGCCCGATTGGTGGGATATCACAAACGCTAGATTTAACATTGTTTGGAATCCATTCGACAATGTAAGACGAGTTCTTGTTTTGCACATTGATCATTTGTTCATCAACCTCTTTGGTGCTCATTTTTCCCCTGAACATAGCTGAAGCAGTGAGCTAACGTCCGTGGCATGGGTCGGCTGCACACATCATGTTCATAGCATTCCACATTTGCTGAGTTAGTTCTCTGTCGATTCAATGATCATAAAGGCAGTGGTGGAACACTTGTTTTATATTGGGAAGAAGAGGGAATGTGAAATGTCTAGATTACCCTTTTAACTGTCTTAATTGTCACAACTATTCTCATAATACCCTTGAATTTCTTAGTTAAATATGTTGTACATGTTGCTTGTTAAGTTGTACGAAAATAAAAATTACCATGTTGTACATCACTTTTCCTTATTAAGATAATATGGATAATTGCCAGTGCTGCCAGCCCCTATTCATTTACCTCATCTATTTAGAGTATAATAATAATAATAATAATAATAATAATAATAATAATAATAATAATAATAATAATTTAGATACATAAAGTATTTGTGATTATTTAAGAAAAAAAAAGGTATGTAATTGTTCACATTTATTATTATTCTTATTATTTCTATTATTATTATTGATAGATAAATTACAATTATTATGTTACTTTATAATTAAGAAGAAGAAAAAAAAGATAGGGAAGGTTAAGAGACCACATAATCACCTTAAAATATTTAAAATTAACTTTTTTAGTTTTGAAAACCAACTGTAAAAATCCCTAAACAAAAACACCCTCAATAAATAATATTTTTTTTTTTTTTATAAAACTGATGTCATCATTTCGTTTTCACAAAAAGCTTCATAGAAGATTGACTAGATGCGCATATATATGTATATATAATGCCATATACGTATTCGTCTAGTCTACTCAGCAGTTCTTTTTTATTTATATAAAGTGTAACAATTTATTTAATTACTTTCTAAAATAATAAACCATACTAATGAAAATATTAAGATACCATTGTTTTACTTTAGATCATTCGTAATCGATATTGTAGGGGCATAAATTAATTTGATAACGTCCTAATACCATCTCCTGAGCGTTACAGGAGCATGAAGATGAACATATCTAGTGTATAATGGCCAAAGAAGAGAAAAAAGATAGAAAGTTTTGACTGAAAAGACAATAAGGGGTGTTTAACCATTACACAATTTTTAAATGTGCATTATGATGCTATGTGGCAAAAAATGCCCCTTGTGAGGGGCATTAACCATTACGGGTGGTCTTAACAAAGTATACTTTTACGTAAACTTGACCTTAATTTATTGTAAGCTTCATGTTTAATAATTGCGTTTTGTTAGTGAGCAACGTACCAACATTACAAGCTTGACCTTTGCTCACGAACGAATCATGTAACATTTAACTATTCTTACCTTTATTTATGTAATAATACAAACAATTAAATACACACATATATAAGCTTGCAAAGCTAATTAAACTTAATATGTGTAATATGTGAAACTTGAGTGCGAGATCGAATGATTCCAGTTTAGCTTTGAATTCAGTTAGCAATCGTTTAATCTCGATTCATTCCAAATTTTAACAAACCAATTAACCTATTAACAACTAGACTCATTTACTAAGGTAGAAATGATTGTTACAATGTTAACAACTAAGGTTTGTTTAATGATCAAATCATTTATATCAATTAGCCAATGAAGCCACAGCGAGTGGAGGGGGTGGGAGGTTTCAAGGCTTAGCCTGTTTCCTACCCTGGAGTTACAAGTTCGAGTCCTGCTTTGTGCAGGAATTTGCCCAAGTACTACAGGGGGGTTTCAGATCGTGAGAGTTTAGCCGGTCAAAAAAAATCATTTATATCACTTAAATAATACAATATCTAACTCAATTATGTTATTATATAAATATAATATAATTATATTATTAGATACCTAATAAAAAAAAGGGTTTTGATTGGCTCAAAATAATATGGTGACAATTTGTCCACTCTCGGGCTTGTTATTGGTGCTGAGGTACACAAACAATACATCCACGAAAAATGGATAATGACACATAAATTAATAACAATAAGTTGATAACAAAAGCTTCCGCATCATCAAACCAAGTCCAGATGAATAATACAAATCAGACACAAACAAGAAAACATTTTTGAAAGGGATCTAAAGGTTTATCGTCATCGATGAGCCGTTACGAGTGTTTCTATGAACCGCAGTCCATCGAACCTCGGTGCAAATTTCTCCGGCCTACTACTGGTGTTCTCCACACAAGTACCTGACCGATTTGGACAGGATGTTACAGGATCCTACACAGAGCCAAAAAAAAAAAAAAAAAAAAAAAAAAAAAAAAGATATGAGCAAGTTGGACTGATAAAAAATAATTACATGATCAATGATAAGCGGTGGACCCAAGACTTTTTCTCATCCGAGGTTGTCTCGGGCTTAACCAAATTTATATGCGGGATATCAAGATTTTAGCGTATAAGTAACACTAGTTGCCGTTGGGGTTGGTGGCCCAATGGTAGAAGCAAAGCTTCTAGGAACACCTAAGGAGAGGTTATGGGTTCAAGTCTCACAAGGAGTAGAAATTTGCCGTTCAAAAAAAAAAAAAGTAACACTAGTTTTTTTATTTTTTCAAGTGGCAGCTGTCCCATCCCATGGTTTCTACATGGGTATGCCCTTGTACAAGCTAAAATAAGAGGTTTTTATGAGGGTTTACCGGGCGAGAAGATTTGACTCCAGTGAGGACGGTGGTGGCGGAGGCAGCGGCCATGGAAGCTGCAAAGAAGCCAGGAGTCTTCATGGTGGTTGAGAGGGAAGTTGTGAGTTTGATAATAATAGGGTGAATGGTATGGTATATATATTTGGGGGGGGGGGGGGGGGGGGGGGGGTAGGTTTTTTATTTTGTTTTATACTTTTATGTATCAATGAAATCCTCGTGGCTGAGGATCATTTTTTTTTATTTAATTGGATTTTAAGGTAAGAGGTTTATGTGTGTTTGCTTGCGTCTTTGATTTTGTTTTGTTTGTTGGTCCTAAAAGGACGTTGTACGTCTTTATATTTAACTATGCAATAATGTCTCAACTAACGTATTTATAATCTATATATATACTATTATGTAATGGGTGCTTGATGACTAAGAAGGTAAATTTACATCTTTTTTAAAATGGTATATTAAAAGTCTTAGTATAAATCTAGACTGAATTACAAGTTTTGTCCTTTAAGTATATACCAGATTTCCAATAATGTCCTTTAACTTTAAAATTGATTGGTGTTGTCCTTTATCTTTTAAAATCTTACATGGTTTGTCCTTTTGCACTAACTGGGTTAATTTTTATCGTTAAATCAGGTAACAAAAGGGTAGTTTGGTCTTTTACACATTTATTTAAAATTGAAAAAATTAATTATATATAATATAAAAAATCTTACTCTGTCTTTATTAACACACCCCCCCCCTCTCTCTCTCTCTCTCTCTCTCTCTCTCTCTCTCTCTCTCTCTCTCAGAGCTAGCTCCACCACAACCAAGTGCCGCCACCACCAACCCACAACCAGCTGCCGCTGTCACCACCAAAACAAACCTTTTATCCTTTCCACCACCCTCCACCGTATCCCCCTCCTACCGACCACCACCAACTCCATCGGACCCCACCATCTTCGTCTTCGTCTGACCACCACCAACCCCACCATAGCAACCCCAAATCTTCATAAAACTCTATCCCCAAAATCTTTGTTCAAATCGAAGTACAAATAAATAGGGATGGAGGAAAGATGAACAACTATTAGAGATGAAGTACAAAACTGATATCGTTGATTGAGGTCAAAGAAACAAACAAATCGTTGAGGGATAAGGTTGATTGAGGTGAACTACTATCCGACGACGGCTGTCATTGAGGGATAAGGTTGTGTTTCTGGTCATTATTTAATATTAATAATATCGTTGATTGAGGTCAAAGAAGCAAACAAATTGATAATTAGGGCGTTGTTCACCGTTTGTCATCGAAGATCTGTTTTCCGGTAAGAAACATCGAAGTACAAACTGATATGTTCTTTGATTTTTTAACTTTGAAATTTGATTTTGTTGTTGCTATGTGAAACTGGTATGGGGTGGCCTGTAACAACCGGCAAAATTAAGGTAATTCCGTACTAATTAATTAAACGCGATTAACGTAATTAACCGTAATTATGTGCTAAATATTTAATTGAGGCCTTAGAAAGATAGGAATTCCCAAATAATGCATAGGAATGCATGAGTTTAATAGCAAAGCATGATAGGATCGTGCGCAGACAAAACTATCCGGTATGGACACTGGCGATTACCCGGTAAAACTGAAATAAGCGAAACGAACACCGGACACCCGGAATATAAAATAAATAATATTTTCATAAAATATTATGAGTTTTGGAAACCCAAAGCCATACGTAAAAGCTTATTGCACAAATCTCCCGGTAACGAATAAAGTGCGCGTACCGCACCCGATACGCGCGTAACACGAAAATTCACCCGATAAAAACCGAAATAAATTATCAGTAATTTAACTGGACATAATTTTATAAATATTAACGGCATTTTAATATTGAGGATAAACGCGACGAAAAATTAAGAAATACCCGGGCGGTACCCGGAAGGAACTAACTTAAACATAATATGGAAGATAAGTAGCAAAGTGGACCCCACCAAGAGCCATAGGGGGGGCCGGCCATGGCCCACTTGGGTGAGAGGTTGTGTGGGATAACTTCTAAATCTCTTCCAAATCATTTGTAATCATAAGTTTGCATGCAATGAGAGTGGACAAGAGAATTAACCCAATCCCTTCTCCTCTCTCTCTAAAATTTTCGGCCAAACACCCCCATATAATATCATTGGAGATTTTTTTTTGTAATCTTTCATTATCCTTCCATATCTCCATAATCCAAGACAAGATTTGGATAATCTTTGGAGGATTTGGGTAAGATCATATAAACACTAGAAGAGCACTTGGAGAAAAATCACAAAATCTCTTTCTTTTTCTTCTCTTGGCCGTGGCTTTTCACCACCCCACCACCACCTCTCTTTCAATTTTTACTACTCCAAATTACCTCTAGATCATCATCCTTCAAACCCCTTCTTGTGTGTTAAGAGCTTGGAGCATAACCCACTTGGAAGAACACACTAAACCACACCCAAAATCCAAGATTTTGTCTTCCCTAGCCTTGAGCTAGTTGTAAGTCTTGCATTGTTTTATTAATCTAAATATTTTGTTTTTGTGCTATGATGCAAGTTGTACATTATGGGTAATAAAAATGAGTTCTAAAGAAGTAATGGGTTTTTATTAAAAATGAAGATGAGAGAATAATATTATGATGAAAACTTGGTTATTTTTAATAAAAGTAATATTTTGATGAATGTATCATAATAAGGACATGTTTGGATGATGGAAGATGAGAGAGGCAATGTTTTGGAAAAATACTTGGATATGATGAAATATGGTTTTAATCATCATAAGATGACTAGTTAAAGTCATAAAAATATTAAAATAGATTAGAAAGCCATAGATGGAAAAACTAGTTCTTCAAAGTCCACTCACTTTGATGAGTGAAAAGTTGATGTTTTGGGTAAAGATATGAAATAAACATGTTTTTGGCATCTAGAATGGATTAGAAGAACTTTTAAGGTAGAAAGGAGTAAAAACAACTAAACATGGTAAAAATGATTCTTCAAAGTCCACTAAAGTGGAAAAGAAAAATATTAACTTTGTAAGATTAAATGAAAAATGCAACAAGTATGAGTTAAAGAAATGATATGACAACTTTGGAAGTTGAAGGACTAAAATGAATATTTTAGAAAGTTATTGGCCCAAAAACACAATAATAGAAATATTAGTGTCAAAAAGTGTAAGTAACGATTTACAAGGATGAATTGGTAAATAATAATAGCCTACTTGGGCATTTTAAGTAAAAAGTATATTTTTATAAAAGGGACATTTTATAAAAATAAATAGAGTAACGCGAGTATTTTATAAAGTGGATTTTATAAAATAAATGCTTGGAAAGACTTGTACAAAAATAAGGTACTTTTATATAAATGGGAATATAAAAGTATCGGAAACGTTTTTGGTAACAAGTCGGACGAGTCGAACTAAAACATACATAATATATTTTCCGAGAAAATAAACGTTCGGAATCGGAAGTTGGAACAATACTTCCATAAGAACACGCAACGGAAATAAATATGAAAAAACGCTAACTAACGAACTTAGTTGCACGAACCAACGTAAACGGACTTATTACGTCGAGATAAAAATATACATATATATTTTACGGAAATAAAATATATATAACAAGGGTGAAACGTGCGTAACACTTTCCTAAGTGTAGTAACAATATTCGTGGGAAAAGAGGAACATAACAAACTAAAAACGCTAAACGACACATGAACTTAACAAGTAGTATCCACGCGATGGTATATGTACATATACTCGTTTCCGACGGAATTCTAATACATCTATTTAAATGGGAAAATAGATGTGCGAGAAGGAAAACCGAGACGAGTAGATGAGGTATATCTACGAACGCGTGAATACCGACAAGATTCTAGTACATTTATTTAAATGGGAAAATAAATGTACGGTATGATAAGTCTAGTCGGGCGTTAAGATTATGTTTCCAAACGACAAAGACTTAGCATATTTATTTAAATGGGAAAATAAATATGTGGCAAGGTAAGTCGGGTCGATTAATAAGAAAATACCTTATATTGAGCGAAAGGATCCTAAGTATAATTATTTGAATGGGAAAATAATTATACGTTGGGTGGAGTCGTGTCAAGTATAATGTTGTACAAGTCATAAAGAATAATTATAAGAATAATATATGACTTGTAAGGAAAGGGTAATCCATCGCCATTGAACCTAGGATACGAAACTATTAAACGGGAATTGGGATAAAGACGTGGTCGGGAAGTTGGGTGTACAACTTGCCAAGGCACATACACCATAGGTGTAAGTGACTTATACGCCTAGAACCTTTGTAGGTACGGGATCACAAACGTTACTATTTTCTTTGAGCCAAGCACAGTTACAGGTGAGTCTCACGGCCCCATTTCTAAACTATTTAACGTTTTTACGGGGGAAAGATATGTTGGGATTGTATGACGGGTTGGATACTTGAGTAAAGATCGCCACTCGGGGTTGAGACCTCCCCACTATAATCATTTATTCAGGAATGAGAAACCAAAGGGATATTTGGATAGTACTATTGGTGCCTGACAAGGCCCACCCCTAATCGATAGCGTCGATTATGCATCGGCGTATGCCTGGGGTGCACTTATTCTGAAATAAAGTCGTAGAAATACCGAGTAACGACTTTGGGCGGGGGCACTATTAATTGTCTTGGTTTGGTTATAGGCTCAAGTAAATTGTAGGACTTTGCAACTCCTATAAATGTCATAACAAGGATATTCCCACTTTATAAAGATTTATTAAATTAAAACCTGTGAACTCACCAATATTTATATATTGACGATTTTCAAACATATCTTTCAGGTAATTGATTGATGGAAGTTAGCATGGCGAGCAGGGTCGGGGATGTCTCCAAATCGGGCGTTGGAAATGTCGTGACGGGGTCTTATCTCTTTATTCCATTGATTTAGGGATAAAGGGAGAAGCCTCTTTATCAATTTCGAAAACAATTTATAATTATGTATGAACAATTTGACATGGTTATTAGCATTGAATAAATGCCCGTTTTCTAATTAATATTGTGCTTTGCATTAATCTTGGCTTAATACTTTTGAACCGTCGCGCCACGTGTTTCCGCCTTAGACGTGGTGTGACAGAAAGTGGTATCAGAGCCAAGGTTATAGCGAATTAGCATTTTAAAAATCTAAACTATAACCGGATATGGTTCAAAATCTTTCAAAGTAAATGCGAAACGCAATAAAATAAATTTTTCCAACGACCATTTGGGTATATGGAGATTCCGACCAAGCTAGCCATGGTAAGTATACGTATTATTTTTGTTAGAAGGTTAGGAAGAGAACCGTAGATGTGTGCCTTAACTACCTAACGAATAATACTTAAATATTAGTACGGTTGCTTTTGCCAGGATGTCGAACGCAGGGAGCGTAGCACCGAGCTACGACAGTAGCCTCCAGATCATCCCAGCACCACCAGCAGAGCCGGTCGAGGTAGTGATACTCGATCCCGAGGATGACGACATGGATGTTGATGTTGCCATAGAGGGCGCCGACGGAGATAGCTCCGACGAGACGGACCCTAGCGAGGACCCAGCGTGGGCCCCCGCTGGAGACGACATGGCCGCCGTGGCCGACCTACCGATGGCCGAGGCCGACTTGCCTCTAGAGCCATTCCAGGCAGCACCACTGCCAGCACTACCTATCCGCGCCGTCAGGGACTTCCCTGTAGGTTGCGCAGGTCCTTCGAGACCTATCCCTACACGGTCGGAGACTATCGAGTCTCCATACTACCGACACACACCAGTCGACCGTGAGCCTTTACCTACCCCACCTATCCCCGTTCCCTCCGGCATGAGACTCGTTCCTGTCTGCCGGGGCCACAACGGGTGGATCTCCGACGACTCTGACGATGAGTCGACTGCATCGGTGGAGCACATTGCTGTGCCTATCCCACCAGCAGGCCAGGAGGAGCACGTCGCTCCGATGATAGGGCATGCTACCGCTACCCCAGCCACCTTACCTACCATGCCCGAGCCCATACCACAGGATGGGCCAGCTTCTACTGGGCACATCCTTGAGGGCAGCTCAGCCCGCAGTTCTGAGTTGCACCGAGCAGGACTGGCAGCTCATGCCACTGCTAGCCCTCCTACCCCTACCACTGTGATGTCTACCTTAGAGTGGGTCACTGTCACCCAGCCACTCATGGTTCCACTCGCCGAGCTTATAGTCCCCACACCCTTATCCATGACACTACCCATCACCACTTTTCCCACACTACCACCCCTACCCGAGATGCTCCATACCCCACCACCTGCACCATTCACTATGGATGCAGGAGCCCCATTTGTGACACCCCCATTTGCACCATATACTCTAGGTGCGGGAGACCCATACCAGATACCACCCCACTGCTTCACTGGATTACCGGGCTTTGCCCCACCCTTCACCCCACTACCCATACCCGATATCGTCGGCCCGTCTCAGCCGACGTACACTGACATCCCCGGGCCGTCGCAGCCCCACGGGATGGCCCCACTGACAGGACCCGCATGGTCCAAGGTGATCTCACTGGAGAGGGATTTCCAGACCCTCACCGACACGGTGCAGCGCACCGTAAGTCAGATGGAGCAGCAGGCCCAGCTCATGTGGGCCAGGATCATAGATGCCAGGGATGCACTGGCACATTACGCTGAGGAGCTATTGAGCATGGATGCTCATTGTGGCCTTACGGGCGACGCACACTTTGCGCATCGCCAATTCTTGTACGATCGCATTATGGCGATCAGTATGACTATCAGCATGTGCGCACCTCAGTACCAGTACCAGCACCCGCCGCCGCCACCGCCACAGTAGCATCAGGGACGTTTTGGGAGATCACTCGCGGACATAGCAGTAGTAGTAGTAGTATGATAGCACAGCATGGGTTATAGCACCCATCTGCATTTTTTGCCTAGCCGAGCGGGATTGTGCCGGCATATGACATTATATTTCTAGTGTATTTCATAGAGCAATGTAAGAGGAAGGTATCCTCGGTTTTTGTTATTACGAACAAATCATTGTACTTGGTATTGAAATTAATGGAAGTTTTGTTATGGTAAAATATGTGTTGTGATTATCTACGATTATTATTACTTATTCTGTTTATGTTGTGATTGCGTGTTGTTGTTATGGTGATTATTGTGTTCATATGTTGTGTGGTTGTTTATACTATATATGTGATGATATTGTATGAATGATTGTCGGAAATTAACCTTTGATATTGGTTATTGAAGAAACATGGCACCAGCCACAAGAAGCAACAGTGGGAATGAAAGACTACCCACGACACCTGAAGAGCTTGAAACCCTAGTTTCGGGACGTATCGCTCAGGCTCTCGCAGAACACAATGCCACGCGCACCGAAAGGTCGCGAGACCGAACCGGGAGCGACAGACGCGAAACCTCCCCTACTGGTAAGAAGACGTCGGGTATATGCGACAGGAATCTTCGTAAAAACTCCTACCTTATATTTAACATTGCTTTATTATTGCAGAAACGGCCTCACGAGAACGTGGCTGCACGTTTAAAGCTTTCCTGGACTGCAAACCACTGAATTTCAGCGGCACCGAAGGTTCTGTCGGACTAGTCAAATGGTTCGAGAAAACCGAAGCTGTGATTCGTATTAGCAGTTGTACCCCACGACAGGCTGTCATGTATGCCACCAACCTGTTTCTGGACCAAGTTCTGACCTGGTGGAACAACCAAGTGCAGACACTGGGAGATGATGCTGCTTACTCCTTAACATGGTTGGAGTTGAAAGAACTAATGATCGCCGAGTACTGTCCAGCAAGTGAAGTACAGAAGCTAGAGACTGAGTTCTGGAACCTCGCCATGATTGGATCGGACGTAGCTGGTTACACGTCCAGATTCCATGACCTCTCCCGGTTAGTGCCTCGCCTGGTCACCCCGGAAAGCAAAAAGGTGGAAAGGTACCTCTTCGGACTGGCACCACAGATACGCGGCATGGTCACTGCTTCCAAGCCTACAACCATGCGCGAAGCTATCGACCTCGCTTTGAGCCTCACTGAGGACGCCATCCGAATGGGCACTCTAATCCGGAAAGTGTCAGGGTTGAAACTTACTGAGTCCAGCAGTGTTGAGGGTAAGAATCTGGGTACAAGTTCAGTCGTCGGGTCAAGTGAACAGGGAAATAGGCCAAGGTTTGGGAAGCGTAAGCGCGATGAAAGGAAAAAGGATGGATCATCAGGTTCAGGGAAGAAGGGAAAAGGGTATGTAGCCACTGGACGTGGAAATAATGGGAAGCAAGGTTACCAGGGCAAGAACGAAGTAATCTGCGGTAAGTGCCGTCGTTCGGGGCACAAGACTGAAGACTGCAGATCAGGAGCGCCAAAGAACAGTGGAGCGAGGCCCTGTTTCTCATGTGGATCGCTCGATCATTGGAAGAGGGACTGCCCCAAACTTAACAACCAAGCCCGTGGGCGAGCGTTCGTGATTGGTGCCGGTGACGCACGACAAGACCCTAATGTGGTCACTGGTACGTTCCCTCTAAATGGTCATTATGCTTCAGTATTGTTTGATACTGGCGCTGATTTTAGCTTCGTATCTGTCGAATTTAAAAGATTACTTGGTTTAAAGACTAGTAAGCTAGACACACCATATTCCATTGAACTAGCTAACGGTAAGACTATAGAAACCCGAGAGGTAGCAAAGGGTTGTAAGTTGGATCTCTGTGGTCATGAGTTTGATATTGAGCTATTACCAGTCGTACTGGGTAGCTTTGACATAGTCGTTGGCATGGATTGGCTATCCGCACACCGCGCCATCGTCGTGTGCAATGACAAAGTAATTCAAGTTCCCCTCGCGAGCGGTGAAACCTTATCGATCCAAGGGGAAAGGCGTGGAACGCCACTGAGAATTATTACCAGCATGAAAGCCAGGAAGTGCCTAAGGAAAGGTCTCGTCGCATTCTTGGCGCACGTGGTAGACAAGAAGGCCGACGAGCGAAAGCTAGAAGACATTCCGATAGCCAGAGACTTTCCAGATGTGTTCCCAGAAGACTTGCCAGGATTGCCGCCACCCCGACAAGTCGAGTTTCGTATCGACCTTGTCCCAGGAGCAGCACCTGTAGCGCGATCGCCATATCGCCTAGCTCCTTCGGAAATGCAGGAACTGTCCGAACAACTGCAAGAGTTGTTGGACAAAGGTTTCATAAGACCAAGCTTCTCACCTTGGGGAGCTCCCGTCTTATTCGTGAAGAAGAAGGATGGCACTTTTCGAATGTGCATTGACTATCGGGAACTGAACAAGCTAACTATTAAAAATCGCTATCCTCTTCCCAGGATCGACGATTTGTTTGATCAACTTCAAGGATCCAGTTTCTACTCCAAGATCGACCTAAGGTCCGGTTATCATCAGTTACGTATTCAAGAAGAAGACGTGCCAAAAACAGCATTCAGGACTCGTTATGGACACTATGAGTTCCTGGTTATGCCTTTCGGTTTAACTAACGCACCAGCTGTTTTCATGGACTTGATGAACCGAGTGTGCAAACCATACTTGGACAAATTCGCTATTGTCTTCATTGATGACATCTTGATCTACTCACGCACTAAGGAGGAACACGAGGAACATCTCCGATTAATCCTCGAGGTACTTCGCAAAGAGAAACTCTATGCTAAGTTTTCAAAATGTGATTTTTGGATTCGAGAGGTTCACTTTTTAGGCCACGTGGTGAATGAAAGGGGTATACATGTCGATCCCGCCAAGATCGAAGCAATCAAGAATTGGGACGCCCCTAGAACGCCTACTGAAGTACGACAATTTCTTGGCCTTGCGGGTTACTACAGAAGGTTCATCGAGAACTTTTCTAAAATAGCACAGTCCTTAACCATGCTAACCCAAAAGGATAAGAAGTTTGAATGGACGGAAAAGCAGGAAGCAGCGTTTCAGTTGCTAAAGGATAAGTTATGTGGCGCACCAATACTATCACTCCCCGATGGTACAGAAGACTTCGTAGTTTACTGTGACGCCTCTCATCAGGGATTGGGTTGTGTATTGATGCAGCGAGAGAAGGTCATAGCCTATGCTTCCAGACAGCTAAAGCTTCACGAGAAGAATTACACCACACATGATCTGGAACTAGGAGCCGTGGTATTCGCACTCAAGATATGGAGACACTATCTGTACGGAACCAAGTGTACGATCTTCACTGATCATAAAAGCTTGCAGCACATCTTTGACCAGAAGGAATTGAACATGCGACAACGGCGATGGGTCGAATTATTGAACGATTACGATTGTGAAATAAAGTACCATCCCGGGAAGGCAAACGTCGTAGCCGATGCCTTGAGTCGCAAGGAACGGGTTAAGCCACTGCGTGTCCGAGCTCTGGGTCTAACCATCCACACGAACCTGACTGACCGGATTCGTGAAGCTCAAACTAACGCTCTTAAACCCGAGAATGTCAAAGGAGAAAGATTGCGGAAGATGGTTGAGTCACTGGAGTCAAAAGCGGATCAAGCTCTGTATTTTATGAACAGAATTTGGGTACCAGTGTACGGTGGATTGCGCGAGCTGGTATTAGCCGAAGCCCACAGTTCGCGATATTCAGTTCACCCTGGAGCAGACAAGATGTTCCATGATTTGAAGGAATTTTACTGGTGGCCGAATTTCAAGAGAGACATAGCGGCTTATGTTGCGCGATGTTTGACTTGCGCAAAGGTCAAGGCCGAGCATCAGAGACCATCCGGATTGCTCCAGCAACCGGAAATACCAGAATGGAAATGGGAAAGGATCACTATGGACTTCATCACCAAATTGCCCAAGACAACAAGCGGCCATGATATGATCTGGGTAATCGTTGATCGATTGACAAAATCTGCACACTTCCTCCCCATTCGCGAAACGGATAAGTTGGAGAAACTAACCCGTTTGTACATTAAGGAAGTTGTGTCAAAGCACGGTGTACCTATTTCTATCATCTCCGATCGAGATAGTCGTTTCACCTCAAGATTTTGGGAAAGTCTGAATAAAGCCCTAGGTACTCGCCTTGATATGAGTACCGCATATCATCCACAAACCGATGGTCAGAGTGAACGAACCATCCAGACCCTGGAGGATATGCTACGGGCGTGCGCAATCGATTTCAGCGGAAATTGGGATACTCACTTGCCACTGGTAGAGTTTTCATATGACAACAGCTACCACACGAGCATTCAAGCCGCACCTTTTGAAGCTCTATATGGACGCAAGTGTAGATCGCCTCTATGTTGGGCCGAAGTTGGCGAAAAGCAACTTACCGGGCCCGAAATTATTCAAGAAACGACGGATAAGGTCTTTCTGATTAGAGAACGTCTCAAAGCGGCACGTGACCGACAGAAAAGCTACGCAGACATGAGGAGGAAGCCTTTGGAATTTCAAGTCGGAGACAGGGTCCTACTAAAGGTATCACCGTGGAAAGGTGTCGCGCGTTTCGGGAAGCGCGGAAAGCTAAACCCACGATATGTTGGACCATTTGAAATCCTGTCCAGAGTAGGCCCCGTAGCATACAAGCTCAAGTTACCGCAAGAACTTAACGGTGTACACGACACGTTCCACGTGTCGAACTTGAAAAAGTGCTTATCCGACGAAACCCTCATCATCCCCGCAGACGAAATCCACATCGATGACAAGTTACACTTCGTCGAAGAGCCAATCGAAGTAACCGATTGGAAGGTCCAAAAACTAAGACGCAGTAAGATCAGATTGGTCAAAGTGCGCTGGAATGCCAAGCGTGGACCGGAGTTCACGTGGGAAAGGCTGGACCAGATGAAGCAAAAGTATCCCGCCCTGTTTAAGAAGACCCCTATACCGGAGAACTCAAAGTGAATTCCGGGACGGAATTCTCTTAACGGGGGGAGAATGTAACAACCGGCAAAATTAAGGTAATTCCGTACTAATTAATTAAACGCGATTAACGTAATTAACCGTAATTATGTGCTAAATATTTAATTGAGGCCTTAGAAAGATAGGAATTCCCAAATAATGCATAGGAATGCATGAGTTTAATAGCAAAGCATGATAGGATCGTGCGCAGACAAAACTATCCGGTATGGACACTGGCGATTACCCGGTAAAACTGAAATAAGCGAAACGAACACCGGACACCCGGAATATAAAATAAATAATATTTTCATAAAATATTATGAGTTTTGGAAACCCAAAGCCATACGTAAAAGCTTATTGCACAAATCTCCCGGTAACGAATAAAGTGCGCGTACCGCACCCGATACGCGCGTAACACGAAAATTCACCCGATAAAAACCGAAATAAATTATCAGTAATTTAACTGGACATAATTTTATAAATATTAACGGCATTTTAATATTGAGGATAAACGCGACGAAAAATTAAGAAATACCCGGGCGGTACCCGGAAGGAACTAACTTAAACATAATATGGAAGATAAGTAGCAAAGTGGACCCCACCAAGAGCCATAGGGGGGGCCGGCCATGGCCCACTTGGGTGAGAGGTTGTGTGGGATAACTTCTAAATCTCTTCCAAATCATTTGTAATCATAAGTTTGCATGCAATGAGAGTGGACAAGAGAATTAACCCAATCCCTTCTCCTCTCTCTCTAAAATTTTCGGCCAAACACCCCCATATAATATCATTGGAGATTTTTTTTTGTAATCTTTCATTATCCTTCCATATCTCCATAATCCAAGACAAGATTTGGATAATCTTTGGAGGATTTGGGTAAGATCATATAAACACTAGAAGAGCACTTGGAGAAAAATCACAAAATCTCTTTCTTTTTCTTCTCTTGGCCGTGGCTTTTCACCACCCCACCACCACCTCTCTTTCAATTTTTACTACTCCAAATTACCTCTAGATCATCATCCTTCAAACCCCTTCTTGTGTGTTAAGAGCTTGGAGCATAACCCACTTGGAAGAACACACTAAACCACACCCAAAATCCAAGATTTTGTCTTCCCTAGCCTTGAGCTAGTTGTAAGTCTTGCATTGTTTTATTAATCTAAATATTTTGTTTTTGTGCTATGATGCAAGTTGTACATTATGGGTAATAAAAATGAGTTCTAAAGAAGTAATGGGTTTTTATTAAAAATGAAGATGAGAGAATAATATTATGATGAAAACTTGGTTATTTTTAATAAAAGTAATATTTTGATGAATGTATCATAATAAGGACATGTTTGGATGATGGAAGATGAGAGAGGCAATGTTTTGGAAAAATACTTGGATATGATGAAATATGGTTTTAATCATCATAAGATGACTAGTTAAAGTCATAAAAATATTAAAATAGATTAGAAAGCCATAGATGGAAAAACTAGTTCTTCAAAGTCCACTCACTTTGATGAGTGAAAAGTTGATGTTTTGGGTAAAGATATGAAATAAACATGTTTTTGGCATCTAGAATGGATTAGAAGAACTTTTAAGGTAGAAAGGAGTAAAAACAACTAAACATGGTAAAAATGATTCTTCAAAGTCCACTAAAGTGGAAAAGAAAAATATTAACTTTGTAAGATTAAATGAAAAATGCAACAAGTATGAGTTAAAGAAATGATATGACAACTTTGGAAGTTGAAGGACTAAAATGAATATTTTAGAAAGTTATTGGCCCAAAAACACAATAATAGAAATATTAGTGTCAAAAAGTGTAAGTAACGATTTACAAGGATGAATTGGTAAATAATAATAGCCTACTTGGGCATTTTAAGTAAAAAGTATATTTTTATAAAAGGGACATTTTATAAAAATAAATAGAGTAACGCGAGTATTTTATAAAGTGGATTTTATAAAATAAATGCTTGGAAAGACTTGTACAAAAATAAGGTACTTTTATATAAATGGGAATATAAAAGTATCGGAAACGTTTTTGGTAACAAGTCGGACGAGTCGAACTAAAACATACATAATATATTTTCCGAGAAAATAAACGTTCGGAATCGGAAGTTGGAACAATACTTCCATAAGAACACGCAACGGAAATAAATATGAAAAAACGCTAACTAACGAACTTAGTTGCACGAACCAACGTAAACGGACTTATTACGTCGAGATAAAAATATACATATATATTTTACGGAAATAAAATATATATAACAAGGGTGAAACGTGCGTAACACTTTCCTAAGTGTAGTAACAATATTCGTGGGAAAAGAGGAACATAACAAACTAAAAACGCTAAACGACACATGAACTTAACAAGTAGTATCCACGCGATGGTATATGTACATATACTCGTTTCCGACGGAATTCTAATACATCTATTTAAATGGGAAAATAGATGTGCGAGAAGGAAAACCGAGACGAGTAGATGAGGTATATCTACGAACGCGTGAATACCGACAAGATTCTAGTACATTTATTTAAATGGGAAAATAAATGTACGGTATGATAAGTCTAGTCGGGCGTTAAGATTATGTTTCCAAACGACAAAGACTTAGCATATTTATTTAAATGGGAAAATAAATATGTGGCAAGGTAAGTCGGGTCGATTAATAAGAAAATACCTTATATTGAGCGAAAGGATCCTAAGTATAATTATTTGAATGGGAAAATAATTATACGTTGGGTGGAGTCGTGTCAAGTATAATGTTGTACAAGTCATAAAGAATAATTATAAGAATAATATATGACTTGTAAGGAAAGGGTAATCCATCGCCATTGAACCTAGGATACGAAACTATTAAACGGGAATTGGGATAAAGACGTGGTCGGGAAGTTGGGTGTACAACTTGCCAAGGCACATACACCATAGGTGTAAGTGACTTATACGCCTAGAACCTTTGTAGGTACGGGATCACAAACGTTACTATTTTCTTTGAGCCAAGCACAGTTACAGGTGAGTCTCACGGCCCCATTTCTAAACTATTTAACGTTTTTACGGGGGAAAGATATGTTGGGATTGTATGACGGGTTGGATACTTGAGTAAAGATCGCCACTCGGGGTTGAGACCTCCCCACTATAATCATTTATTCAGGAATGAGAAACCAAAGGGATATTTGGATAGTACTATTGGTGCCTGACAAGGCCCACCCCTAATCGATAGCGTCGATTATGCATCGGCGTATGCCTGGGGTGCACTTATTCTGAAATAAAGTCGTAGAAATACCGAGTAACGACTTTGGGCGGGGGCACTATTAATTGTCTTGGTTTGGTTATAGGCTCAAGTAAATTGTAGGACTTTGCAACTCCTATAAATGTCATAACAAGGATATTCCCACTTTATAAAGATTTATTAAATTAAAACCTGTGAACTCACCAATATTTATATATTGACGATTTTCAAACATATCTTTCAGGTAATTGATTGATGGAAGTTAGCATGGCGAGCAGGGTCGGGGATGTCTCCAAATCGGGCGTTGGAAATGTCGTGACGGGGTCTTATCTCTTTATTCCATTGATTTAGGGATAAAGGGAGAAGCCTCTTTATCAATTTCGAAAACAATTTATAATTATGTATGAACAATTTGACATGGTTATTAGCATTGAATAAATGCCCGTTTTCTAATTAATATTGTGCTTTGCATTAATCTTGGCTTAATACTTTTGAACCGTCGCGCCACGTGTTTCCGCCTTAGACGTGGTGTGACATGGCCAGTGGTGGTGATAATCAAGGTTTTTGGGGATGGGTTTTCAGGTGCAGGTGGTGGTGGTAGGATTTGAGATGCCGTAGGTGGTTATGGTGGTGGTGGTGGGGGTGTGTCCAGAGAGAGAGAGAGAGTGTGTGTGTGAGAGAGTGTGAACTGTAAATTGGGGAAGAAGGGTGATGAAAGGACTAAAATGCCCTCACGTGCAGGTCACGTTACCAAACTTAACGAATAAAACTAACCGAGTTAGCCATAAAGGATATAACGTGCAAGATTTTAAAACATAAAGGACAAAACCAATCAATTTTAAAGTTAAAGGACATTCATTGCAATCGGGTATATACTTAAAGGACAAAACTTTTAATTCAGTCATAAATCTATAATTTTTGTCCAATTTCTTCCTTTTATGCCCTTTTGTACAACATTTAATGTCAATTGTATATGTATCTAATACATACTTTATATCCATCTCAAGATGTAACTCACCCTCATAAAACACAATAAATCTTAATTGAATGCTTAATATTAAGACCTTTGAATGTGCATGAAGTGTATATTTATCCTCACCTTCTCATGTCTCAAAAATTACATGCTTCCCATTCTTCTCATCTCCAACCATAGAGAAATAGAATATGCTTCCCATTTATCTGTGAAAAGGGACGACCAAGCATGTGGACATATGTTAGTGCCTCTTACTAGCAGGCTTTAATAAATGCGCGCAAGCATATCGAGCGTGAAATGGAACGATTTATGATTTGTGAAAAGGAGACAAAGACGAAAGCTTTCTGCCTGGGTCATCAGCCTAAAACGGTATGTATTGCATTATTTTTTCCCAATAAAATATTGAACTTTGGCATACTCTTTTACTTTGTATTGGCTCAGTAACTTCAACTTGTTTTACTTTTCAAGAAACCTATCTTACAAATATCATTACTTGACATGTCTAGGTTACTCATGATGCAAACCACGAAAAAGTTCATAGCTTTCGCATGTAGAAAGAAACGCCATTTAACCAATTCTAGGTATTTTTCATTGCTCGATTTGTTTTACTGTCGATTTGTAATTTTTGGTCCTTTTATATTGTTAATAATATACCTTTAGTTGTTGGAAACATACACTTACTTATATTCATTAAATATTATGGTGTGCAGGATGAGGTTGCTAAAGAATTGGTGTGCCTATTCAATTTCAACACTTCTTGTATGGCGAAAGAGGCAGAAACGCACACATCATCCTAATCGGCCTTCAACAGCTTTGTAGGAAACCCTATTGGAATTGTTTTTCTTTAATTGCTAATATCCTTTATAAATATTAATGTGTTTTATCTATAGATTTGAGATCAATATTTAATATGTTGCTATTGATTTTATTATCAAGCTGAACTCAAAACTGTTATTGGAACTGCATGTTGGGTAATTGAGGGAAGTTTCCAATAAAAATCACAACGCTAAACTGAAAATGTTATTGGAAATCGAGATTGGATCGATAATATCTTCCCGTCGTTTTATTTCACTGGTGCTTTAATACAGTTTGTTTGGTTGAAACAGGCCGAGTCAGGATTTGGTTGCCTTGCATACAATTTGTTTTTGGTCCAAGTTTTACCTTTATATAGTGTCCAATATAGCATATTCGATTATTAGGAAGTTGTATACATTGTAAATAAAATTTGAGTGCCTTTCAAAGAGTTTGATAAATATTATGTCAAAAGATGTACAACATTGTAATTTTGTATTGTGTACAAATATTTAAGCATAATTTACAATACACTTAAAGCCAATTTAGAGGTATTAAAGGTGGACATTCATCAAACTTTTAAGACACTTTAGGGCCATCTTAATCAATTCAATTCATACTAACTTTTCATCTTCCTTTGTGGTACATCATAATGAATACAATATTAACTACACAAATGGTGATTAGTTCACATTCCAATCATCATTCACATAACATTGTTATAAAGAACAAATTCACTTTAACCAAAAATTTAATTTGGAAATTCGAAATCGTCTCTTCGAGTTCCATAACTCCATCTTTTTGAAACTATAAGTTCTTCCATACCCATCACCCAGATGTTCACATCTTGCTGGTTCTTCTATTCGATTGACAATCTGTTGATGCTGCTAAGGTTGGATTTCTATTTTATTGTTTTTATAGTTATATGTTCTTGATTTTTTTTTGTGTTTCTTTGATTTTATAATATAAATTCAGTGCTATTTTTCAGGTGTCTATTTAAAAATTAAAATGTGTTAACCCATACGGCTCCATAACATTAATATGACCAATACCCATTTATAAGGCCTAAGGAGCATATTTTTAAGGCTCAATCAGGGTACATAAATCCTCATGGACGCGATACACGAGAGAATCGATTAAACTAAATATAGAATATGACATTTTATATTATCGCTCCCGCGGCAATGCGCGAGTTTCCTACTAGTACATTATAAAGGATGAGTGATGTACAACATGATCATTTTCATTTCCATACAACTTAAGAAGCAACATTTACAACACATATAAGCAAAAAATTTAAGGGTATTATGGGCATAATTGTGTCAATTAAGACACTTAGGAGGGTATGTTTGTAAATTTACCATCATCATCTCACTCACAACTTTAAATTTTATTCCAATCCTACCCTCAAGACCATACTAATAGATTATTCATTGAATTGTCTTTAAGAATTGTTTTTAATGTGTTTATTGTTTATTACTAATAGCACCATAAATTCCCACTTTACATCCTTATCACATGCGTGTTAAAAATCAATACATGCACATATAACGTTTATATTGTGGTGTACTACTTTACTTTGTAAAATAATATTCTAATAAGGAGGAGTGATGGCCATAATCTGTATTATTATTATTATCTTATTAAGGAGGGGTGATAGCCAACATGGTCATTTTCATTTCCATACAACTTAAGATGCAACATGCACAACAAATTAAAGGATGAAATTTAAGAGTATTATGAGGATAGTTGTGACAATTAAGACACTTAGAGGGGCAATGTAGACATTTTACCCACCTCATGCTTTACAATATCAAAACACTTTTACAATACTACCCTCCTTCTTCCATCCCTACTCTCACAAACATCCTTTGCCTTATGGTTTTCCTTCTTCATCATCAATGTTACCAATGAATGTTTCATTCAAGAAGATGTTGGAAATTACAAAAAATTAATAATATGATCAATGGAATTTAATTGATTTTAGTGAAATTATTAATGAGACTATTGAGTAGAGTTCTTTATTTCACTTTATTAGAATTTATGGCTCTAATTAAGTTAGTCTCTTCACTCATCCTTAGGTCTTGTATACATAGAAGACTTTGTGCCTCATTTGAAAGACTAGAAAAAAATACAAGAAAAATAAAGAAAATGATTCATAAAAGAATTCTTGAAGAAGAAGAAAAACTTAACGCATATGTTGGGAACTTATAGAGATACGTTTTCTATACTTGATTCCATCACATTTCCATTATTATTTGTTCCACAAGTTTTAACACCATGATTAAAAAAGCATTTATGTGCTTCTCATAGTTTCTCTACTTAATGTTGGTTATGTTTCAACAAACCTCTATATTTATGTGTGTGTGTGTGTATGTTTATACATATAAACCAAAAGTAGCTGCCCTTTAGGATGTTAAGCTAGAATTTGCATGTAGTGATTAATTTCATCTTTACTCATATCTTATGTAGCTAATTTGATTGTTCATATCAACTTTAGTTGATGATCGGATTTACTTATGCCATTTTTTTTAATGTAGCAAGTAGTATAGTCCAAACAATGCTTCAAGTTCTCCGGGATGCTTTTTTATTTTTATTTTTTTTCATGGACCTTTATGAATGCCTTGAGCCTATAATCAGGCTTATTATCCAATCTGAGAATTAGCTTTATTAGTTGACAGTTTGGCAGGATGATATCGATCTAGACAATATGGCATACGAGGTTTGCTATTTAGTGTTCATTGGTTAATGCTAATGTTAAGGTTTTCTTAATAAATTACAGCAAGAACGAAATTAAAATACCCTTATTTAATTCATGCAGGAATTATTTGATTTAGGCGAGGCTATTGGGACTGAGAGTCGGGGTCTTTCTGAAGATCTTATTAATTCACTTCCAACTACAAGATATAAGTCGGGCGGCTTCTTTTTGAGGAAAAACTCTGGAGAGAGGTAAGTTTGGGTTAAAAAAAAATTATTTATGTTTCTCTTTGTTTCTTTCTCTATTATATTTATGAATCATTATAGTTTGATTATTAAAATGAATGAATGTGTGACAAAAGGTGGATGCTGGTACACTAAACTTACCAAATTTATTGACTACATGTAGGGAAAAGATCAAGACACCAACAGTCAACATGTCTCTTTGTGAAAAAGAATTTTTAAAATGATGTTAGGCAAGTTATTAAGATGTGTTACTATTACTCTGTACAAATTCTTTTCATTTGAGTCATTCGACTCCATATGTTGTGCTGCTAATCTGCTATTACTCTTGCAATAATGAGATATTAGTGATGTTTATTTCTTACCAGCATACTCAGTTAATATTCGAGCGAACCTTGGAGCAATGTCCATGACAGATTTAGAAGTTTTTTTTGTCAGTGGGTGCCTAAATGGACCACGTTAGAAAGAACTGAGTAATACCAAAACAGGTCTTTTAAAAGCTAAATTCACAATTAAAATATATAAGTTAAATGGTTCCTTGATCATCAATAAGGTTGTCTTCCTCTCTTTGTTAGTCTTTTTTTTATTCTAATTAAAAATTAAAATTCAAATTAGTTCTTATCATGTTTTATGTGTAGTATCAAAATTTGGTTGACTTATGTGTAATTTTTTTCCCATTATTTTTCCTATATTAATTAGTATTTTATTGAGAGATTCAAATTACCATGTTATATGACTTGTACTTGATTAGTTTGCATTGAATATGACCAATTAGCAAAAAAGATCATCATTAGCCTAATAATTCACAGAATGTTTTTTTTCTATAGCTTCCATGTATATTCACATTATGTACCTAAACAAACTGTATTTTCTTCATTGCTAACGTTTTACACCAACCTTGGTAATTTTTATTAGATAATAGGTTACACTTTGGTGGTAACAAGTAAAATTGCATAACTTTATAAAGGTGCCTATTAACATGAGTGTTCGTTTGTAAAGGCGTTCAACCCGCAACTTTAAGACCTCGATATAACAGATCAAGTTAACACTGTACACGTACGAAACTCCGCCGCAACGCGCGGGTAAACCTACTATTTTATATAAATCTATACTATATTATTAAACATTTTCTATATTTTTTTTAAAAGACGTAGTTCAATGGTGAAATCTTAGTCTTAACAACCTCCGAGTTATAAGTTCGAGTCCTCCCACACACCGGGCCCTTTCAACCTTAATGGGTATAATTTTTCGATGGACGAGAATCGAACCTGTGACTAACACCGGGTGGAAACCCTCTAAAGAGGGAAACCCTCCCACCTAAAACCAGTTGGGTTGGAAATTATTGGTAAAAAAAACATTTTCTATATACTTCATAAAATTTATGTACAATTATAATTGATTATCATACAAGACACAATGCATATATATGTTACCTACTATTTAGAGACTAGTGGGTTTACCCGCGCGTTGCAACGAGATCGACAAATGGGTTGCAATACAACATTATGAAACTTAGGTTTTTTGCCGTAAGTTACACAAAAAGAATAGAAATGTGCGCACTATGTTTTAACAAGTAATCGTAGAAAGAAAAGAAAAGAAACGTGCACCGCCACTTACAACTGATTGCAGTTTACCAAAAAAACCATGTACTCATTATTGAACAAATCTTAATAAAACAAAGGTATGTTACTGTAACAGACCAATATGAACATAAACATCACTTTTGTGTAAGTTGTCCGGTCATTGCATATCTACATAACCGTACCATTGAAGACACCTTGGTAAATGATAAAGTTCATTTACATGACAAAAGCATGCAGTAATAATATGATATTGTATACACTATTATATGAAGGTCATTGTCCATTTAGAAATTAAAAGTTTTGATTTGTAAGTTTGTAATAGACTTGCCCAACGTGACCCAACAGCTAAAAAATTGCCCAGTGTAGCCAATGAGCCGAACCATCCCGTCCACATTGCCGTTGGGTAGATGCATATATATGAAAAGAGTTTATAATATAAGTATTATTATGGCACACGATAGCCAAAAATTCCCAAAACACGAGTAAATGGCAAGTGTGCAGCCATATCGGGGTGATTGTTTTGAATAGTTGAAAATCAGCAATTTTGGCCGTTAAATCCTCAAATATCAACACATTGCTAGACTTAATATCTCTGAATTATTTAAGGATGGACCTTGTCATGCAAATAATCCAGTCTTTTTCTGCATCAACAAAAATCTTTACCCGCTGCATCCAATCAAGCACGAACCCTGGTTGTGCTCCTTACAAGCCCTTCCTACCTGCATGTATATATGCATATTATATAGATTTTAAACCCAACACCAATTATATTTCAACTTATATATCTGTTAATTTAAACACGAAAACAAAAGTGCAAACAAGTGTTCATGTAATGCAATATGTCATATAGAGATCCCGTGGATGCAAATTCATAAGCCAAGACACGTGTATTTCCTTCCACACAACTCAACAGGATTTTTGTGCTTCAATGTTGAGACCATGGCAATCTTGAACAGGAAGACAAACATTATAAAGAAAAGGATAACCTCAATTTGAATAGAAATAAATATACATATATGAGCAAATAGCCTAGTCATATTTATGCTTTATTATGGGTCAAACGACGCCTTTGCCTCTTACATGTTGACAACAAGTGAACCCATTGCGCATAGGATGCACACTAAGTACTATTAATTAATGTGTCAATTACAATAAAAGAAGTTATAGGGTCAACCTCTGGCTACATTCCCAGTACCTTTCAAATGAATGGTAATTACTAACAGCTCGAAAGTTACATGCTGGTAGATAATAATTTGAACATTTAAGGTCAACCTTTAGCTACGTATCCCCAACCACCACTCCTCCAGCTAAGGCTCCAGTTAGGATGTTTCCACAATTCCACCTAAAAATTTGAACATCTAAGGATCGTTTGGATATGTATTTGCAAAAGTGATATTGTTATATTAAATACCCAAAATCAATAATTAGATAATAACTTGGAAAAAGCACATCCAAACACCCTCATAAAGCTAATAGTGGATTTTTTTTCTTAGTGAGATTATATGAACTGGAGATAAGACTTTGGGAGACTTTATGCTCGTTAGAATTGTTTAGTTAAATAGAACACCTCGATCTTATATGAATATAATCAATACTTTGTAGTGACAACAATATATGTGTTAACAAACCATTAGAAGCTAAATGATTTATTAATTACCTTCTTTGCGCAAGCTTTGGCGGTGGACCCTCATGGTAGAAGCTTGGCATAGGGTTTGCCTTAAATAACAAACTCTTTCTGAGTTGATGTAGGTTTGCTTCCTTTTCTTCATTTTTAACACAAAATATGAACTTCAAACTTAAAATAGATGAAAAAATTAACTAATAAAGGTCATAGAAAATTTACCTTGGTTCTTGCCTCCCATTGAATTGTCTACCTCTATCGCTTATTTTTTTCTCTAATTTGGAATAAAACTTAAGTAAAAAAGAACTAATATATATGTATATATACATAGAGAGAGGGGGTGTTAGCATCCTTATAACATCTTTAAAAGATGTTAACATGCCAAAAGATGTTAGCGTACAGGTTGAAATTGGTCGGTCAAGTAGATTAGAAACATTTTTGTAAATAATTGGTGTAGCATATATGGTTTTGTACTTTTGTTCATTTAAATACACTTTTAAGCTTTTTTTTTTTTTTTTTTTTTTTACTATTTCCAAACTAATTATTATCTACAAGTTTGTAATCCAAGACAATGATCGATTATGCATTTTTTTGGTAATTGGAGTACGTTTCACTGGTGATGATGAGTTGTTCACATAGACTAAATCATCAAGAACAAAGACTGGACTTGGATATATTTGAAATAATAATTTTCAGATCATGGAATTTCTCCTACCAAAGTAGATCAATAAAATACTACACCAATCTTAAATTTTCTAAACAAACAGACAATCCTTTAACCAATACCTAATGAATGACACGTATACCATATCATCAATCTATCATAAAACGCCTAAAATAAATCAACTAATAAAAGCTATGGAGCCTAATTTCATGTAATTATCATGATTAAAATTCAAAAACAAAAATGATTGCGTTGAATGATTTATATTATCTTATTAACGAGGAGTGATGGCTAAGATTGTAATTTTGTCAAGCATCCCACTAATAAAGCAACATGTACAATTGTATTATGCTTATATAATAAGGGTATAATTGGAACTTTATGGACATTTAAGACTCTTAGAAGGGTAGAATAGTAAATTTTGCATAATCCAATACCTCACATCCTAAAATCTTATCCCAATTCTACCCTCATGTTCAACTTTTAGAACACAAAATACAACCTATGATGCATCTTAAATATGAGAACTTTCAACCCCTCATAATCATCAACCTTTCATCATCATTATCATAAATTTATTAGTAACTCATTCCTCTTATATATCTATATATTATCTATATGGGGTCAACAACAACAAGAATCACCACATAAATCAACAAACGCAATTCTTTGGTTTCTCGTCTCAAAACCCTTCTATCATCACAGGTAATTCCTTAACGTATCTTTCATTTTATTTATCATTTTTGTTCTCTATGGCACATAAATCACCAAACGCAATTCTTTGGTTTCTCGCCTCAAAACCCTTCTATCATCACAGGTAATTCCTTAACGTATCTTTCATTTTATTTATCATTTTTTTTCTCTATGGCATTTCATTAAAGATTGATACGCAAACATTATTTCCTTTCCGTATCTTTCATTTTATTTATTGTTTTTTTTCCTCTCTATGGCATTTCATTGAAGCTTAATACGCAAACATTATTTCCACTGAAATTTGATACACAAACATTGTAATGTTAATTAGTATTTTTTTTAGGAATCTTGATTTAGTTAGTTAAATAGTTTTTTTAACCATGAAACTGTGTTAATGGAAAAAAATGAATTTGCGGATTTATGGTGATTGATGATAATTGACAGGTGAATTAATATTATCTCTAAATGGCAAAAGATAGATTCGAGATCACCGGGGATAACGCGAAAGGTCTCATTATCTCCTTATACTCTTATAAAGATTTTCAAAAGCAGGGGTGATTTTTGTTTTAAGTACCAATTTTTATATGTATCAAGCATTTTGCTACCTGTTGTTTATAAGACTCAATACGTGCTATCTCTTTATGTTTTTATTACCTTGATTTTGATTCTTGACTCATTAGTACTTTTCTATCATCATGAATTCTATGTTTTCTTTGGAAAATATGTATATATATATATATCTATATATCTATATCTTTATAACATTATTATGTAAACTGGACGTACAAGATAGTAATTTACCATGGGTACAATCTTTTAGGCAACATGTACAACACAATTGAGCTTATTTTAGAAGGGAAAATTGTAAACTGGTCAAATTTTAAGATGCCTAGAGGGGTATGATAGTAAGTTGATCACTCTCTTATAGTGAAATGATAGAAATTGAATTCCATCTTTGCCCTTCTTTTATCACCTCAATTAAATCTAGCAATTCAATTCAAGAATGAATGCTCGCCTTTTCATTTTCTCATCTTTATTGAATTCAGTTTGAGATTCAATGTCTCACCTTTTCCTTTTCTCATCTTCAATGATGAATTAAAATCAACATCCATCAATTTAATCTCTAAAACCCCCTATACCATTGCCTTATCACACCGTTTTCTTTATTTCTCTTGGAATAAGTCACCAAATGATATTGTTCAACCCCTCGACTGACTTTTGTGTTGTGTGCTTACCGATTATGATGTTAGTAAGCCAACACTTGTAGTCTTGCACACTATATTCTTTATTTTAATTATTTATTTATTGGGCTTTCTGTTAGTTCTTTTAGATATTTAATTTTCATTATTTTGTCCGTGTTTTCTTGTATATTCTTTTTATTCCAATTTTTATAAATTGTGATTTCATGTTTATCATTCAACTGAATTGTTTAGTTATGAGAAATATTGACTTTGAATATTTGTATAGTTGTTGATGGCCTTGCTAACTTGAGTGCTTTCATGTAAGTTTTTTTTTTAATTTCTCATTTTTATTAGTTGTAATTATAGATCGATTATGATTGTTAGTTTAGCTAAAAGTACATTAAAAAATAACTTTCAATGACAAACTACAAAGCAATTATATATAAAAAACCAGTGACCAAAAGAGTAGAACGTCCTATAAACTTTTAAAAATGCAAAATCATAACAAAACCCTGATTTGACACTTTCAAATTTAACATTCATTGGAGGAAAAAAAAAACAAAATACAAATATTTAGAATATAGTCCTGAAGCCTGATGGTAAGTTTGAAATATCACGGTTGTATATCGCATAAGCGTGTTTGATGGGAAGTTCGGTTGCGCAAATTGTGACTGTGTATCGCATAAGTGTGTTAAATGAGAAGTTTGGTTGTGCTAATTTGTGGGAAAAAATAATCTTTTTTGTGTTAAGAATAACATTACAAACAAAGAATAAGATTACAATTACGACTCACCTATATAAATTAAAAAAGAAACATAAATGATCAAATAAGACATCTTACAATATATTACACTGCAAATGTATCACCCAAGAACAAATAGTCAAGGTTTTTTCTAAGTTCGTGTTCGGGAGTTCTGTGAAAAATTACCAGCTTCTAATTTGGAACTAATGCTTTAATGATTTTGATACTTATTTGATATCTTCGGGGTTTTTTAATTTACCGGTATGTGTATTGGGTTTTTATGACACTAAAGTTGAATCTGACACGTAAAATTTGTTTCTTAGAAGGACTTTTCTCTCAAATTTTGATGTTGCTTTCTTTAATTGATCGCTGACTCTGTGTGTATAAGCAAGTCATTAAGCAAGAGGAGGACTTGCTTAAAAAGCGTCAAGAACTACCCTCCCTATATCATTTTCTTAGAACTTTATATGATAAGTCGAGCAATACGAACCAAACTTTAAGGACTAAATGTTTGTCGACAGGATTTACCCGCCGCAACGATGGGAAAACTGCTAGAGTATTACAAGTTTTTTTTAACCCGCCGCAACGCGTGGGTAAACCCACTAGTATTAAAAAAAGAGGTGCTCTGGTTAGCTTGACTTTAACTCTACGAAGACTTCAGTCTCTTCCTTTATAATGTATAATAATAATAATAATAATAATAATAATAATAATAATAATAATAATAATAATAATAATAATAATAATAATAATAATAATAAATAATTTACATAATTAGAATTTTGGTAACGTGATAGGGTCAAACAGGTCAAATGACCGTCTGACTCATTCTTTATGTCATTTTATATGTTATATAATTATGTAGTATGAGTTTTTATGAACGCGTTAAATGAGTAATTTTTATGCCACTTGATTCGTATACGCATTTGTTAATTGAATTAGGACTGACGCATCCTGCATATTTAGTATATGAATCATACTTAATTGAGTACAACAATTTTGATAGATAATTGTATGGCACCTGATTGTTTTACATATTTGTTAACCAAAGCATTTGACAGGGCTCGTTTTGAACTGTTGGTGCAACTGAGCGGGATGAGGAATCCTGAATGATTTTACGTCTCCCATAAGTTTCTGAAGTTTTTGTAAATATTTTTCCTTTAAAAAAAAAGAAAGAAACGAGCTGTCACTACGTAAAAGATAGGACATGATGGCACATCAGCTGCTTGACTGTCGCACTTAAAACAGAATAGAGAACTTAAACCAATAAGTGCGACCGCAACTCCATCATGTGATATACCAGTAGGCAGACTTACAACACGTACTCGGCTAATATTATAATAATATAATAGGACTATGGTACATGTGGGGAACATAACATCGGCGTACGATTTTACGATCTTAATTCTTGTGTTGATAGATTGCCAAAATCAGAGGTTCCGGGTCTTTATATTGTTGATATATTTGGGGATAACATGGTTGTCCTTCTGCTGCATCCAAATGTATGTTGACCTAGGCACAACCTAGATATCTTAAAAGAGCAAATGCAAAGGATAAATACCAAAACCCTATATGCTAAAAGGCTATCTCAAAAAGCCCAAAGCTAAAATTCATACCAAATGGTATTTAACCTAACCCTGGTTGAGATCACACCGGTCACTTTGCTACATCCAGATATATGCTTACATGTACACCCGTGTGTCTCGTACCTTGTAAATTATACGGATACCAGCAATATACTCACCTGTTACGATGAAGCTTTGTGCATACCTTGATCGCAGGGGTATGTCATGTTGTGGGACACGTAGTACCTGTCAAATGCTCATAATCGTAATACGTAAAGTGAGGCTTTGAAGACAACGATGTAAGTTTGTATAAGTGGATCAATATACTGGTAATCGCCTTGGACTGCGGCTGTGCTTTAAATAATTTACATTGAACAACTCTAACTTGTTTGTTCAGTCTTGTTCTAGCTGATATGATCCTTTCACCGGTGACATCTCATCTAAAATAGAGTGTTTGCTTTTGAATTTTCATTTTATTTTATTTTATTTTCACTTTATTAGTGTTTTTATTTCTTTTATTTATTTATAAAAAAATCAAAAATCACAAAACGATACTTTTCTACTTCAGGTCTTAATGCATGGGAAATGGTCATTTAAGGGGGGTACACGTACTGTTCGGGTAAACGTCTCATTTTCGTACCAACCAAATTTTTTCAAAAGCCAAGTCATTGCTTTGTTAAATAACTCTAAAACTGAAAATTTTTGGGCTTGGATTTATGTTCAAGGGCCACTTTTGAAAAATGTTGGGTTAAGTTGTTGTTCAAAAATTGTTTTCAATCCACAAGGCCCAATTTTAATTATTGAATGTTTAAGTTGTTTTGTTGATGTTTGGGAAGTGAGATTGTTGCAGACTCACCACAGAGGTTGGAACCTCCTACTGACATTGTGGAAGGGAGAAACGGAAGAGAGATGACGATGGTGATGATGATGATAATGATGATGTTCCACCTCTCCGGACTCATCAGAGGAAGAAAGGAGGAGTAGTTTTTCATGAGCCAAGCTCACAGATGCCATCAACAACCTTAGCAGTCACAGTAACACAACCACCACCACTTACAAGAAAAAGATAGAACTTTGATACAGACACTTCTTCAACAAAATGCTGAGTTGGTGAAACAATTGCGGGCTCAGGGGGAGAATGTGACGTGTAAGGGTGATGAATTGATGATGACCCCGATAATGATCCTAACCGCTCTGTGGGGAATGAGCCTCCAAGTGCTTCAACAACACTTGGTGTGCAAGCTACTACTCAACGGGAGTCGAGTATTGGATTGGAGACAACTGGTGCTGGGAAAAGGATTGTTGATGATATGCCTCAACCTGCAGATACTTTTACACCTACTGATTTACTTGAGGAGTTGTTTCTAGGGTTCGATAAGTTTTCCTCTGAGAGTTTACTTAACTAGATTACTTTCTGATGAATCAGACAGTGAAGATGTGTATGATTTGGAAGAAGGTGAGATTATTCCAGATTATTTTGAAGACTGAAGACTATATGAGGTTGAAGATCTAGAGAGCATTTGTCAAGGGGGAGTTTGTTAGTGCATGTTTGTGTGAAAAATGCTTCTCTAAATTAGTATCATTTTGTGTTTGGTTGATAGGTTTATTGTAACATGTTTGACGTTGTTATAAGTCAAGCATGATAGTCTTGTATGTTTTACCCTAGCAAACAAAGAAGTTAGCAAACAAAGAAGATAGTTATGTTCTTTGTTCTGGGCTATGCATCTTCTTTGTTTGCAGATGTCACACCCCCAAATATCCACCTGCGGAGTTCTACCGCGAGGCGTGTGACACACCAGGATCCAAGTCAACGGTCACAATAAACGACGTCTAAATGTAAAAACATACGTAAACAAAACCATGCATAAGTTTAAAACCAACATTCAACAGTGCGGAAGCATTTAAAGTTTACAAAAGTCATGCATAAATAAAACATAAGTTCCAAGTTCATGATTCCAAAACGTGCAGATGAGACCCTAGACGCGAGACGACTCCAGTGCGACCATGTGCGCCTATCCGACAGCTGCTACCTTAGCGACCTGAGAAAACATGCTAAAAGAGTCAACATATAATGCTGGTGAGTTCACAGGTTTTAATTAAACGTTTACAGTGATCCTTCAAAAATGTTACCATCACAATTACTACTATGCTAATGAGAACGCCAATCCAGGCGCAGAATGAGAACGCCAACTACCGGCGCAGAATGAGAACGCCAACCACCGGCGCAGAATGAGATACTCATACGGGTGAAACCATTACTGACTGAGCCGAGTGTTACCCTGTTTTGTTAGAGACAATATGCACCCGCCCGGCCTCCAGCCGTCGAGTGGGGTTTGTCAGTCCCCAATAGCGCTATCCATATTTCCCCGCCATATACCCATGTTAGTGGTTTCTAGGGATTTTCAATGATCCGTATAGTACGATAAGTGAGCCATAGTATAATGTGATAAAGAGTCATAAGTCATAAAAGAGTTTGTAAGCATGTTTCTCACCCCGAAAGAAAAAAAACTGTAAAATGTGGGGCCGTGAACTCACCTTAAGTTGCGTATTCCGTTTAAAAGTAAACCGTATGCGTGATATGAGTAAACCGTCTGTGAGATATGATAGCCCCAACTATTGGCGACCTATCATAAGATATGTGTCAAGTTAGACTAACAACCCATCGGGTTCATTAGTCCCTAAGTCCAGTCCATGACCATTATGTGTCCGAAAAGCATGTTTAACCGACAACCAGACAACGTAAGACAAGACTCGACATCCCATTGGTGACCCGACGTTCCACGTGTTAGATAAATACAAGACAACATGCCACATATGCAATCAAACACTTAATACGCGCAACAGTTCACCTAGTCTAGCATAATGTCTGATTAACGCATAAACAGGTTCGAACACGTGTTACTAAGTCATTGGGTGAATCCCGGGGTTCCTATCATGTTCCTAAGTGTCAAATCATGTTCCGGGATGTTAAAATATACCTACAGCAGCATTACACGCGATTAGGAATCAAACTAGCAATTAGGAAAAGTCAACATGTGATTAGGGCTGGTCAACAGGCGATTACAGGGTCTAATCGCCTGTATATACACGAGTAGGCCCTTTATTCAGGCGATTAGGCCTCCAATCGCCTATAACATAGGCGATTAGGATCCCTAATCGCCTATAGTGCAGCTGATATGGTTTTTCGCGCGCCGAACACTCCAAATCAGATCCGAAACATGTAAAAACATCCAATAATCATTTTAACACATTAACAAACATATCTCAAGCAAAACCCCTAAGTTTTCATCATTCTAACAGTCCCGAATGCGAGCGTTTCCCAAAATGGCAACTTAGCATGTAAACATCACATCAACATGCAAGAACTTGCCCTAAATAGCAAATATCCAGATTAAATCACATAACCACGTTGTCCGATAGCATCCTACTGTTCTAGCATCATCCTAGAGCAAACCCTAACATCATTCAATCAACAACATACCTCATATCATCCTTAATCATTCAAAATCCTTCAAATGGGTCAAAATATCAAATATCAACAATACACAACCAAAACCATTCAAACTCCTAGGATATCATCATACTAACTTATATCAGCGATAAACATCATAATAACATAAGAACAACCCTGATTCAATCCTAAAAATCCTATCTTTAAACATATATAACACATATAACACATGTAAAGGTGTGGGTTTGTTTAAAAACGGTTTTAAATGGATTTTCAAAGATAAAAACATTTATAAGTCAGGTCTGGACGTTTAGGGAGCAAAACATAATCATTTAAAGGTTTGGGTTTGAAGAACACACCTTGTAATCAAGAGGTGATGATGGAATAAGCTTGAAAATGGTGATTTTGATGCAAAAACGGGTTCCAGAGGGTGTTTGTGTGTTGGGTTATGTTATGGGACGGCTAGGGTTGCACAAATGATGTTTTGGAGGTCAAGGGTGGTATTTATAGGCGTTTTAGGTCGTCCAGCACGTATCATGCGAGTGTGCAGACCTATACGCGATTAGGGTGCCTAATCGCATGACTGTTCATGCGATTGGCCCTACTCGCCTATAAGCATTCCCCTACTCGCCCCTATATCATGCGATTAGGCTATCCCACCAAGCCTAATCGCCTATAGCCCCTGTGATCGTGTGTTTTGCGCGTTAAACCCCGTTTTAACACATGTTAGCACATATTCACATACCGACAAGTCACATAATGATTGTAAACATATAATACATGATAAATAACACGTTCCCGCCCGATCACCAATTCCCGGGACCCGAGACTTGCGTATGTAATGATGTGCGATTCGACTCGACCGACCATGTTATGTGTAACGTATGCGCGACTCGCCAAGGTAGACTTTCTAAGTTTTCAAAAGTTAGTTACCGAAAGTTGCCGGGTGTCACAGCAGAGGCCCATGAAAGTATAAATACATGGCATGGGCTAGGGTTGGTCCTTTCGCAAGCTTGTAATTAATATAGTTCCCACTGAAAGTTATCAATAGACAAGCCGGTTTAATCATGTTCTTTGTGTTCAAAATCGTTTATTCGATTCATCGTTTGCATAAACATCTATCAAGGGATTTCGCACCTTGATAGATCTGATCTAGCTTGTATATCGATCCATTCCAAGGACCTACAATTGTTAATGCATGTTTTGTGACTGATTATTATCAGTGGTTGTTAGAGTTGATAGCAACGGTCAAGGGGGAGTTTGTGGGTGCATTTGTGACTGTGGCTATGCAACTCTATGGGCTTAGTCTAATAGAACTAGAATAGGGGCAATTCTGGTAGCCCAGGAGACATGCCTAAGGCCCAGCCCAAGTTTAGTTAATTATATATATATATATATATATATTTGTGTAAGGGTTTAGGGTTTCGATGAGAAAGCTACAACAGTTCTTAGGAGAAGACTACTGTGTGTGGTCTAGTCTAGGTTGGCTTGAGGTTGAGCTCACCTTAGGCCGGCGTCCCATTCAACAACGTACGTATGTGTGTATGTATGAAGAATCTTTGCCGACTTGTTTATCATATATGACAGCAATATTCTTGGTTTTACATATATATTATTTGTTGGTTTATCTATTCGGTTTGATGTCTTGTGGAGATAATCAGGAGCGATTGGTGATGTAGTATCAGTCCTACATGTTTTAACAGAATCCGTGGTTCCTCCTCATCTCTTGGGATAGGGCTGATAACATCCTCATCAATGTCCATTTCTGTGTTTTCATCCCCTGTTTTATGGGGTGATTGGGGATTGACATTGTCTGATGTGATGTTTTGTTTTAGCCCAGAGAGAATTTGAGCAATTTCTACTGTTTGGTGTGAAACTTCTGGTTCAGTAGAAGGAAAGGTTTTAGTAGTTACAAAAACAGGGTCAGTAGTTATGGTCTTTTTAAGTTTCTTTCTTGAAAACTGAATTGGTATTGGTGCTATTTTTGGGGTTGGAGATGGATGAGACTGAGAGGAAGTTTCAGTCACATCTTTTGGAAGTGCAGATTGCACATCAGCAGTTTCAGGCATCTCAACTTCCTGAACTGCCTTTCTTTTAGGGTTGGTGGGTTTGGATTTTTGCTGTTTTGGCTGTTTAGACTTTTTAGGAGTGGGTTAGGAGATGTTGGTTCCTTGGGGACTGTGGCTTGTTCCCCTTGGTCATCTTCTGGAAAAGTAGCCGGTTTGTTATGCCTAGAGAATACTTATGAGGTTAAAGGGTTTAAAGTAGTAGTTTTACCCTCAAGTACCTCTTCTCCAAGTTCTTTAATAATACATTGCATAATGAACCTTGGATACAACAAAAATTTGTTTTTATCATTTTGGTGATGCAACACCAACTCATCAAAGAAATATGATGATGCCCTGTAAGTAGTTCCATTCACAATGGAATGGGAAATTGGTTGTAAAGTAGCGGACATCTGATCATATGATCCTGATTTTGGACTCAAACACGTGATAATGTAATGAAACAAAAGTTTGTATTTTGGATCGAAAAAAAAAATTCTTATAAATGGTAGCATGTGACAGAGTACATTGGTAACCACACTCAGTTATGGTTGATTGAATGGTTCCACTAGGAATTTGTTCTGGGACTTCAGCATAATTCAGACCTAGTCTGATTCCCAGCGTAGCCAGTGTGATTGCCATCACTTTCCCTTTGATCGACATCTTCAGGGAAATGACTTTACCATTAAAGGTAACAGTCTTAGCGTTTGCCCAGAATTCATTTAGAGTTTCAGTGTGGATTGGTGGGTCAATGGTGAACGCCGTGTAAAATTGTGATTTTATGACTAAATCAATGATTTTGTCATATTGGGACCAGGTTGCATCTTTTATGAAGTAGCATGTTTGATTGTGTCCCTATTTAAGAACGAGAGCCATGATTATTTGATAGAACAGTTGCAGGTTTCACAGAGAGTTTGAGAGAGGGAATTTTTGTTTTTGAAATGATAAGTATGAAAAGAGGGGTTTTCAAAAGTTTATAACCGCCCTAGGTCAAACTTCTGAAATAGGAAAAGACTTATTTGCCCTTTTGTTTAAAAGTTCTGATGAGTTCATCGGTAGTTTCCTAGTTACTCTTTAGTAGTTTTGAACAACTGATGAGTTCTTGTTTTGAAAACACCCAATTTAACTTATGATGATTTTATTATCATCAGCAGTTTCTCTTTTCAGAAAATTTTCCCATACTGATGTTTTGTACATCACTACTTTCTCTGTTGATGGTCATCAGAGGTTTTGTAACAGATGAGTAACAAAAATAAGTGAAAGTGAAATATGTGCAGAAAAATGAAAACAATTACAAAATTACTCCAAATTTAGCATACCAAGCATGGATACTAACCTCTGAAAGGTTGTTGTGTCAAGAGGTTTTGTAAAAATGTCAGCAATTTGATTTGCTGTTGACAAATATTTGACCTCAATCTTGCCTTTTTCATAGCAATCCCTGATGAAATGATACCTGATCTCAATATGCTTTGTCTTCAAAAACTGAACAGGGTTTTTAATGATGCTAATGGCTGAGGTACTGTCTAGGAGCAATGGTGTCTTGGTCTCTTTGATTCCATAATCAAGAAATTGATTTTGAAGCCATTGTATCTGTGAAGTACAACTTGCAGCTGCAATATACTCTGCTTCAGCAGTTTATGTTGCCACAGATGTTTGCTTCTTTGATTGCCATGACACCAGACAGTTTCCAATGAATTGACATCCACCAGATGTTGATTTTCTTGACATTTTACACCCTGCATAGTCACTATCTGAAAAGGCTATCAATCTGGTACTACTGATAGCAGGATATCAAATTCCTAGATTAGGAGTTCCTTTCAGATATCTGAAAATTCTTTTGACTGCCATAAGGTGTAATTCCCTAAGAGCTGATTGATATCTAGCACAAACACATGTTGAAAAACATAATATCTGGTCTAGAAGCAGTTAGGTAAAGAAGGGAAACCTATCATACATCTATAGGTGGTTTGATCAACCTGTTTTCCTTGATCACCTAGTTCAACTTGTGTGATTAGGCTCATGGGAGTGGAACATGATTTACAGTCTTGTAAAGAAAATTTATTCAATAATTTTTTAACATATTTTAAATTGATGTATAAAAGTTCCATTTGCTTGTTGTTTTATCTGCAGTCCTAGAAAGTACTGCAGTTCTCTCATGGTACTCATCTCAAATTTAGATTGCATGAGTTTCTTAAATTCCTCACACAGTTTTGTATTGTTTGAACCAAAAATGATATCATCAACATAAATTTGAACAAGGAGGATGTGATTTCCAACATGTTTAATGAAAAGAGTTTTATCAATGGAGCCTCTTGTGAAGTGAGTTTTGAGTAAAAATATTGAAAGTGTATCATAACAAGCTCTAGGAGCTTGTTTTAGCCCATATAGAGCCTCATCAAGTTTATACACCCAATAGGGATGAGCATGATCCTCAAACCCAGGTGGTTGACAAGCATACACTTCCTCTTTTATTTCGCCATATAAAAATGCACTCTTTACATCCATTTGAAAAACTTTAATTTTGTTGGAAATAGCATAAGCCAAGAATAACCTGATGGCTTCAAGCCTTGCAACTGGAGCAAATGTTTCATCATAATCAATTCCTTCTTCTTGTGAGAAACCTTGGACCACCAGTCTTGCCTTGTTCTTGATGATTAAACCAGACTCATCTTGTTTATTCCTGAAAACCCATCTTATGCCAATTGGTAGCTTGTTACGAGGCAAGGGACAAATTTCCCAGACCTGTTGCTTCTTAAATTGCAGCAACTCATCCTACATTGCTTCAACCCAATTGCTATCTTTGAGGGCTTCCTGGTACTTCTTTGGTTCTAACTGTGAAATGAATACTGAGAAAAAAGCAGAAGTTGGAGAGTTGGTTTCTTGTAAGTACCCCTGCAACAATGTCACCCATGCTTGGGTCTAATGGATGATCTCTGTGCTGAATCAATTGTAGATCTTGTGTTATGGGAGTGGGCTCTTGAGCTTCTTCAAACAAACTACTGAGGTCAATGATGTCTGATTCAGCTGTTTGTACGACTTCAGCAGTTTTGGGAACTGAATAAGAAGTTTGGGGTATATCAGTAGTTGTTTGGTTTGTTGAATCAGAAGTTTGTGAAACTTCTGATGGTTTAGGAGTTGATTTGACTCAATGTGGAGTCCATGATGGAGGACCATCATCAAACCATTGATCACCATAATAAGTGGGTTTAGATGAAGTAATGGCAGTCTTCTCAGGTCCGAAATTAAAACTGTCAAGATCAAAGAGTTCAGCAGAATGTGCTAGAATGAGTGTGTGTTTTGACTAATTGAACTTGACATTCAGTGTTTCTTCAACTATCTTGGTTCTGGAATTGAAAACCTTGTAGGCTTTTCTTGTGGAAGAGTAACCAAGAAAGTAACCTGAATCAACTTTTGCAGCAAATTTTGAAATAGAGTGTTTGGTATTCAGGATAAAGCATTGACATCCAAAGAATGTTCTATTCTTCCTTTTTACCACACCATTTTGTTCAAGAGTTCTGGGAATGCTGAACTGTTAACAATCCCTTTAGACAGGCATAATTCATCCAGATTTTTGTTCCTAAACTCTGTCCCATTGTCACTTCTGATGACTTTGACAGAGAGAGAATACTGTTATTCTACTTATAGAATGAAAAATTTAATAATATCAGTTGCATCTTCCATGGAAAATAAGAAGAACACCCCTGTGAATCTTGATTAGTCATCAATGATGACCATGCAGTACTTCTTCTTACCAAGGCTCATGATTTTAATTGGCCCAAATAAGTCCATATGGAGTAGTTGAAGACATGCATTTGTTTTAGATTCTTCATTAGACTTATAGGAGGATTTATGCTGCTTTCCCTTGAAACAGATGATGGAATTGGGTACTAAACTGACTAATCGTTATACCCTAACCCGGATGTACAACTGTGCGGAAGGAACTCACGCGCAAAAGACCAAAGAAGTAATTCACGCCTGGTCAACAGCCACATAATGGTCAAAGGCGAGTATCATGCATGGTCAACCACCATGCATGAATCGAGGAAATTATTACGCTGACTCAACACTAAAGGCCGTAAACTATTCCATCATTCCCTTAATCTTAGCTCTTCTTAACTACCTTACTAACATAATCAAGGGTAGAGGAGACTACCTAACTGGGATTAGGCCCATCACGGTTAGGACTTGGGTAATGGTGGCATACGTCCACTCCTATATAAGGGATCACATCCCTAGTAGGAAGGACACTTTTTACTAACCCAAAGATCTATCACTGAGATAGTATCCTCATTCACCCCGTTTTTGTTATAAACTACTACCTTGTGTAGTCGTCTCCCTACCCACATCAACTCTTGTTTGCAGGTCATTCAATCCAGAACTGCTAGTGAAGGATCAACCCCGTGGAATACAATAATCTTATCATCCCTACCCGGTGGTAAGACTATTTGTTTCTTTAACAGGAAACACAGTGTTCTTTACACTGATATTCCTTCAAGGATAAACCTCTGACCAAGCTCATTTTAGTTACTTCATTTATGGTCTTAAAGTTCACATGGCCAAGTCTCCTATGCCAAAGGTCTGTTTCTGAAGTTGATGCCTTTGAGAAGAAATAGGCAGCGTTGTTCAATACCTTGTCCCTTTCAATGTCCACTGCATAGACATTGCCACATCTTTTGGCAACTAACAAGGTATGGTCTTCTGTAATCTTCTTTATCAACTTCTTGCCTTCTGGTGATATAATCGTGCATGCTATTTTGGTGAAAAAGGAAGAATATCCTTTATCACACATTTGAGAGATGCTCAGCAAGTTGTATTCCAAGTTTTCAACCAGACTGACCTTATCAAACCTCACTTTACCAGAGGATACATTGCCATAGCCTAGCACATATCCCTTAGCATTGTTCCCGAAGGACACTGATCCTTCTCTTTGGCTTATAAAATTGTTGATTAGGTACCTGCATCCTATCATGTGCATTGAGCCTCCACTATCTACATACCAAATGCTGTTTAGACCTCTGGAGACCCTCTGCACAAAAAAAGTAGATTAGTCAGTTTTAGGAACAGAAGTCATTTTGGCTTTGGGTTTACTCTTGAGAACAGGAAGAGTACCAGTTTGTTGTAGACCATTTTTAGAAATCCATATCATTTTAGCCGTGGACTTGCTTTTGAGCTCAATGGTGGAGTCTTTTTGAGGTTCACCATCAACTTTGGTCATCTGTAGTTTGACCATATTCATAAGATCTTTAACCTCAGCAGTTTGTGAAACTGCTGAAGGTTTGGGTCTGACTACTGAAGAAGAATTTTGAGAAAAAGGCTTTGGTTGAAATTTAGTCTTTTTCTGAGAATATGTGTTACGTGGTTGTTGTTTGTTGGGACAGAAAGTATTTTCAAAATCTTGTTTTATTTGTTTTCCCACAATCAGTTGTAAAATCTTCTTATTGTATTGATTTCCTTTTCTATATCTGAAAAATTCTGTTATATGTGGTTAAACATACCACATACTTTCACATGGTTTTGCCTTTCCTTTCAATTTTAAATTTTCAGGAGTTTTGGAAGGCAAATTACTGACAGTATTAGCATTTTGAATTAGGTCATCAGCAATTTTCAGGGTGTCAACTCCTAATGTAGATGAAATTACTGATGACTTAATGTCAGTAGATTCAACTTCTGCAGAACTTTCACTTGTGTTTTTTAGAAAGTTCTGATGAAAAGATGTGCATTCTTTCATATCATAAGTTTGATTTTGAACTATTTTACTCCTATCATTAGCAGTTTTGGGAGTAAAATCAGTTAGTGATTCTGTGTGGTTATACCCTATGACAAACTTAATATTTGATGCAGTCTGTTTGTTAAGCAGCATTTGGTAACCCCTACATGACTCAACTCAATTTTCACAGTCAACCTTGGTGTCAGCAAGCTCTTTTCTGACATTTCTTAGGTTTTATATCATGCTTTTTATTTGTGCTTGGGTTTCAATAGCATTATTTGTTAGTTTAGAAATTTCTTTTGTCTTTAATGCAAGTTTTCTTTCTAAATCACATTTCATTTGAGTGTATTTTCTCTCTAAGTCATTGGCTTTGCCTTGTAGGTGCACATTGGTTTCTCTTATTGAAGCAAAAGATTCTTTGCATGATTTTGAGAAAATCTTTAAAAGAGATTCTTTTGATACCTGTAAGGACAGAAAGGATTGAGGAAACCACTTTTGCAAACCTTAGTCTAATTCATACTTCTGCAAAATATTCTAAGTATAGAACTACTGAAGAAAGAAGACACAAGTACTGAAGAAGGATTCAACAAGTATTGAAGAAGATAGATCAGAAGTTCTGAAGTCAAACCAGACAAGTCTACTGAAGCACTACTGAAGACAAACTACTCATCAGTAGTTTGTCATTCATTAGCACCTGTAATAGAATCTTTCCACCGCCCTTATGTTTGAGTAGTTTAATTGTTTATTAATACTTTATCTTTTTTTACAAGTTCCAAGACTGTAACTTGTTGTAGACTTGATTTTGTAACAAGGTTCATGCATTTGTAAGTCTATAAATAGATGGGTTCATCCCTCTGTTTTAGACATTGATTTTAATTGAAAACTGAAATCTTTCAAAGCTTATTATTGTTATTTCCATTTCATTAACTGAGAATCTATCTGAGTATTTATTGTCATTCACATTCAATACTTAGATTCTCATTAACTTGTCTTTAGTTTGCAAACATCCAGGGGGAGTAATAACTCCTGTTGATAGTGAAACTTTATATACTTATTCCGCTGTGTAAATCTGATTAAACTTGCTAAACACATAAGTGTTCACAGGCAAGTAAACCTTCAAAGAGCATACTGATCCAACAATTGGTATCAGAGCACTAGTTTATCTGATCACATATCAATCTAACATATTGAGAATCAGACACATGCTGTTATTGATATTCAATAAAGGATTAAAAGTTCACTTTTTCAACATCCATCCCTTTAAGAGATATTTGACAAATCAATACTCTTTAAAATGGATCCACATAATATTGGTTCTGCCAATAAACTTGCTATGCTTGTTCGTTCTGAATACAACATATAGCAGAAAAGGATGGCTCATACTTTGTCTCAGACTAGCACCGGTTGTTGGAAATCTGTGATATATGGTCCTCACAAACCAGTAAACATTAATCTTGAAACTAAAGTTGAAATACCAAAGGACCCAAAAGACTACACAGAAGATGATTTCCTAAAACTTGAGCTTGATGCTAAAGATTTCTCTATGTTGGCAATGGCACTACCAAATGAAATCTACTCTGGACTTTTACACTGTGAAAGTGCCAAAGAGCTTTTGGGACTGCCTGAAAGAACAGTTTGGAGGAACTGAAGAGGTGATTGCCAACACTAGAGAAATCCTGGCTCAACAATATGAAACATTTACTCACATAAATGGGGAAACTTTAACACAACAATTTGAAAGATTCTCCTCATTAATATCCGAGTTAAAATAAAATGGTCAGCCCTATACAAATGTATCTATGCTTCATAGATTTTTAAGGTCTTTACCTGAAAAATGGGAAACTTATTCTATAGTCCTCAGATCTTCACCAGACTTTAACTCCCTCACTCTTACAAAATTACATGGGAGATTGCTAACTTTTGAAAGAGAAATTGATCAAAAGAAAAAATTGTAAAGTTCTGGTAAAACAGTTGATGACTATTTACCAGGTAGTATAACACTATTGGGACAAGACTCACCTACTTGTTCAAATAGTTTTGGATCTTTTGACCACATTGACATAACTGCTGGGATCGCATCAGAAAGATCATTCCCAGGTTATGACAATGATGAATATAGTCAAACTGCTGATAACATGCGTTTTATCATGGGTGATTTAAAAAATTTTAGCAGTGATGACTTAGAAGAAATGGACATTTTACACTAACTGGCCATGTTAAGTATAAAAACAAACAAATTTTATAAAAGGTCAGGAAGGAAATTTCCAGGACTAAACAGTTCTACAAAAATTTGTTTTGACAAATCTAAGCGTAGATGTCATAAGTGTCAGAAGTTGGGACACTTTGCTAGAGAGTGTAGAAGCCCTAGCTATAACCAATCTCAGTCTGGAAATCAGTTTAACCCTAGTTATAATAGGGATAATGGAACACATGAAAGTGCACATTTTGTATGGGCACAAGCTCCACAAATCCAATGTGTGCCACAAATACATTATATACAGATGCCTGCTCAACAAATGCAGAGCCAACAATCAATCCCTTCCATTCCAGCTGCTCAACAACCTCCACAAACTCAGCAACCCTCACAACAAAGTCTGTTCACTTCAGGGTATGTTGACTGGAGCAATCTTCCTTTTGACACTACAGAGTGCAATCCTGATGCAGACAACAAAATGTTTGAAATCAACTGGGGAGAACCTGACAATGGCAGAAAGAATTTTGCCTTAATGGCATTTGAGGGCTGCACCACAAAATTTGCCCTGTCTCAGGTATCAAAAGAATCTTTAACAAGACTTTGTTCAAACTCATGTAAAGAATCTTTTGCTCTCATAAGAGAGACCAATGTGCATTTACAAGGCAGAGCCAATGACTCTGAGAGAAAATTTACTCAAATGAAATGTGATTTAGAAAGAAAGCTTGCTGCTAAAACAAAAGAAACTTCTAAATTAACTAACAATGCTATTGAAACCCAATCACAACTTAAAATAATGATAGAAGACCTAGAAAATGTCATAAAAGAGCTTGCTGACACCAAGGTTGACTGTGGGAAATGGGTTGAGTCAAGTAAAGGGTACCAACTGCTGCTTAACAAACAAAGTGCATCAAATGTTAGGTTTGGCATAGGGTACAATCACACTGAAACACCAACTGATTTTTCTCCCAAAACTACTGAAGATGGGAGAAAAATTGTTTCAAATGAAACTTCTGAAGAGAAAGAATGCACATCTTTTCATGAAAACTTTCTAAAAACGGTAAAAGAAAGTTCTACAGAAGTACTGAAAAAATCTGACTTTAAGCCATCAGTAGTTTCATCTACATCAGGAGTTGAGAACCTGAAAACTACTGATGACCTAAATCAAATCAAGACAGTCAGAAACTTGCCTTTAAATGAAAAAGAAAAGGCAAAAGAATGTGAAATCTGTGGTTTGTTTAACCACAAAACAGAATTTTGTAGATACAGAAAAGGAATTCAGTATAACAAGAAAAATTTACAACTGGTTGTGGGAAAACAACACAAAAATGATTTTGAAGAAACTTTTTCTCCCAAGAAACAAAAACCAGGCAACACCTTTTCTCAGAAAAAGATGAAATCTCATCAACAGTCTTTTTCTCAAAATTCTCTTTCAGTAGTTAGACCTACATCATCAGCAGTTTCACAAACTGCTGAGATTAAAGATCTCATGTATATGGTACAACTACTGATGACCAAGGTTGATGGTGGTCCTCAAAAGGATACCACCATTGCTCTTAATGAAAACTCCATTGCCAAAAAGACATGGATTCCTCAACCTGGTCAAGAACAAACAGTTAATGTTCTCAAGAGCAAACCCAAAGCCAAACTGGCTTGGGTTCCCAAATCTAGCTAATTTGCTACTTTGTGTAGAGAGTCTCCAGGGGCTTAAATAGCATTTGGTATGTTGACAGTGGAGGCTCAATGCACATGACAGGATGCAGATACCTAATAAACAATTTTATCAGTCAAAGAGAAATATATGTATCCTTTGGGAACAATGCCAAGGGATATGTGCTAGGACATGGCAATGTCTCTTCAGGCAAAATACAGTTTGACAAGGTCAATCTGGTTGAAAATCTTGAGTACAACTTGCTAAGTGTGTCACAAATGTGTGATAAAAGATATTCTTCCTTTTTCACAAAGACGGCATGCAAGATCATATCACGAGAAGGCCAGAAGTTGATAGAGAAGATCATTGAAGATCATACTTTGTTGATAGCCAAAAGAGGTGGCAATGTCTATGCAATGGACATGGAAAAGGACAAAGTACCGAACAACACCGCCTGTTTCTTCTCAAGGGCATCAACTTCAGAGATTGATCTCTGGCACAGGAGACTTGGCCATGTGAACTTTAAAACCATAAATAAAGTCACAAAAATGGGCTTGGTCAGAGGTCTACCCTTGAAAGTATACCAGTGTCAAGAACACTGTGTATCCTGTTTAAAGGGAAAGCAGCATAAGTCCTCTTATAAGTCTATTGAAGAATCTAAAACAACTGCATGTCTTCAACTACTCCATATGGACTTATTTAGGCCAGTAAAAATCATGAGCCTTGGTAAGAAGAAGTACTTCTTAGTCATCATTGATGACTATTCAAGATTCACATGGGTATTCTTCTTATTTTCCAAGGATGAGGCAGCTGAAATCATCAAGTTCTTCATTCTACAAGTAGAGAAACAATACTCTCTATCTGTCAAATCCATTAGAAGTGATAATGGGACAGAGTTCAGGAACAAAACTTTGGATGAATTCTGTTTGTCCAATGGGATTATTAGACAATTCAGTGTTCCCAGAACTCCTGAACAAAATGGTGTGGTAGAAAGGAAGAACAGGACATTAATTGAAGCAGCAAGAACCATGTTAGCTGATTCACGCCTACCATTGTATTTCTGGGCTGAAGCAGTCAACACTGCATGTTATGTTCAGAATAGAGTCCTTGTCAACAAGAGACACTCCAAAACTGCCTATGAAGTTCTTCATGGCATGAAGCCCCTTATCTCCTTTTTCAGGGCTTTTGGATGTCAATGTTTCATTCTAAACATTAAAGACTCTATTTCAAAGTTTGCTGCTAAAGTTGATTCAGGTTATTTTCTTGGTTACTCTTCCACTAGAAAAGCCTACAAGGTTTTTAACTCAAGAACCAAGATAGTAGAAGAAACACTGAATGTCAAGTTCAATGAGTCAAAACACACTCTCATTCCAGCACATCCTGCTGAACTCTTTGACCTTGACAGCTTCCATTTCAGACCTGAAAAGACTGTCACTTCATCTAAACCTAGTTATTATGGTGATCAGAGGTTTGATGATGAGGATCCAGCACCATGGACTCCTAATACAGTCATTAAGTCAACTTTCAAACCATCGGAAGTTTCACAAACTTCTGATTCAACAACTGCTGATGTACAAACTCAAACATCTGTTTCAGCTCCTACAACTACTGAAGATGTTCAAACAGCTGAACCAGACATTATAAAACTCAGTGGTTTGTTTGATGAAGTACAAGAGCCACCTACACCTGTCAGTGGTTTACAACAACTGATTGAACACAAAGATTATCCATTGGATCAAATCATGGGTAAGGGTTCTCACAAGAAACCAGCTTTCCAACTTTTGCCTCTTCTCAGCATTCATTTCTCAGTTGGAACCTAAGAAGTACCAAGAAGCCCTCAAAGACAACAATTGGGTGCAAGCTATGCAAGATGATTTGCTCTAATTCAAGAAGCAACAGGTTTGGGAAATCTGTCCCTTACCACCAAACAAGCTACCAATTGGCACAAGATGGGTTTTCCGGAACAAACAAGATGAGGCTGGTATGATTACTAAGAACAAGGCAAGACTGGTGGTACAAGGTTATTCTCAAGAAGAAGGAATTGATTATGATGAAACCTTTGCTCCAGTTGCAAGACTTGAAGCCATCAAGTTATTTCTGGCTTATGCTATTTCCAACAAAATTAAAGTTTTTCAAATGGATGTTAAAAGTGAATTTTTGTATGGAAAGATCAAAGAGGAAGTGTATGTTTGTCAGCCACCGGGGTTTGAGGATCCTTCTCATCCTGAGTGGGTGTACAAGCTTGACAAAGCTCTTTATGGGCTAAAGCAGGCTCCAAGAGCCTGGTATGAAACAATTTCCAACTTTTTGCTCAAAAATAACTTTACAAGAGGCTCCATTGATAAAATTCTTTTCATTAAACATGTTGGAAATCATGTCTTACTTGTTCAAATTTATGTTGATGATATCATATTTGGTTCAACAAACACAAAACTGTGTGATGAATTTCAGAAACTCATGCAATCAAAATTTGAGATGAGTACAATGGGAGAACTGCAGTACTTTTTAGGACTGCAGATTAAACAACAAACAAATGGAACTTTTATACATCAATCTAAATATGTTAAAGATTTATTGAACAAATTTTCTTTACAAGACTGTAAATCATGTTCCACTCCCATGACACCAACCACACAAGTTGAACCAGATGATCAAGGAAAACAGGTTGATCAAACCATTTATAGATGTATGATAGGTTCTCTTTTATATCTAACTGCTTTTAGACCAGATATTATGTTTTCAACATGTGTCTGTGCTAGATATCAATCAGCTCCTAGGGAATCACACCTAATTGCAGTCAAAAGAATATTCAGATATATGAAAGGAACTCCTACACTTGGAATTTGGTATCCTGCTTCTAGCAATACCAAGTTAACAGCTTTTTCAGATAGTGACAATCCAGGGTGCAAAATGTCAAGAAAATCAATATCTGGTGGTTGTCAATTCTTGGAAACTGTCTAGTGTCTTGGCAATCAAAGAAGCAAACATCTGTTGCAACTTCAACTACTGAAGCTGAATACATTGCAGCTGCAAGTTGTACATCACAGATACAATGGCTCCAATATCAACTTCTTGATTATGGAATCAAAGAGACCAAGACACCATTACTTGTAGACAGTAAATCTGCCATTAGCATCATTCAAAATCATGTTCAGTTCTCAAAGACTAAACATATTGAAATCAGGTATCATTTCATAAGGGATTGCTATGAAAAAGGCAAGATTGAAGTGAAGCATGTGACAACAGCTAATCAAATAGCTGACATATTCACTAAACCCCCTGACACATCAATATTTCAGAAGTTAGTATCCATGCTTGGGATGCTGAATTTTTAAGTGTTTCTTTTACTTTTCTGCACATATTTCATTTTTCACTTACATCCATTTTATTCTAAAACTTCTGAAAAACAAAAAGAGAGAAACTACTGATGTACAAAACATCAGTATGGGAACATTTTCTAAAAAAATGATTAACTTCTGATAAAATAAACTTCAGAAGTTATGAATAAAGTGTTTATAAACATTCTCATCAGTTGTTAACAGACTACTAAAGAGAAAATGGGAACTACTGATGAAAGTTGTTCTTCATCAGCAGTTTTGTCATTAAGGTTAATCAGACATTTCCCACTTCAGATGTTTGACCTAAGGCGGTTATAAACTTCTGATAAACACCATTTCCAACACTTATCCTTCCAAAAAGATAAATTCCCTCCTTCTCTCTCAAAAACACTCTCAAACCCTTTGTAATATCACACAATTTTTTTTTATATATATATATAGAACTCCCTCGTTTATTCATACGATTAATGTTTACATTATCTTTTCCATCCATTTTATTAATTTTTTTGTTTAAGTAATGACTTATAATCAATATTAAATTGGATTTTATTAAAAATTCTGATTTAAAAACGTTACAAAAATGTTTGCCTGAGCCAGGATTCGAACCCGAGTCCCTGGCGGGCTAAACCTTAACCACACCACACAAATCACTACACCATTTGGTGTTTTGTGATGTTAATTAAGACCAATTAAACTTAAACCCTTTCAAGGTCCCTTAGTCAAACCTGAAAAGTCAAACGTAGTCTCTTAGTCAAGTCAAAGTGTTAGTAAATATGGTCTCCTAGTCAAGTCAAAGTGTTAGTAAATATGGTCTTCTAGTCAGGTCAAAGTTGTTCCTAAATTCTAGCCTAGTCAAAGTAGTCCCTAATTACAACTCCAATTTCTACACTATAAATACAATAGCCTACCATTCAACTCTTTATAACATTCAATAAAAAAACATTATTATCACATCTCCCACATACTAAAGTTTTCATCCATCATTATCTCCTCTAGCTAGTTCCGAGTTTTCCAAGGCATTATTACTAAGTGTTTGCACGCTCAAGAAAACTCACGAACTCATTAAGCACCTAAGGTGAGTTTACATAGCCCCTTTTTCCATTCAATATTTTTGGGTGAAACATGTTACAACATTCAATTTACAATTCAATCATAAGTGTCTATGTGTTATTCTATGTTGCATTATGTCTTAAACATTACTGGGGTAAGCACATTATTCTAGCATAATCATTAACATTGATCAGCCGACGGTATACAATGATAGATCTATTGGACTGACAATCCCACCCGGATACGTGTACCTCCTACATAGGTAGCGTGGGTGATTGTTATCGAATTTATAACATAATCGAGTGAACCATGAGCGTATGGGATGGACCACAATATTCTAGTCACAAGGTTTGATTATGCACTCGATTTACCCGATTGTTTTGTTTTCACATATGGACTAGACTTGCCATGACACTTGAATTGTACAAGTTTTTATTCAATTATCAAAACCTATGCAATTCTCACCAACTTTTGTTGACCCAAAATATTTTCAAGACAAAATTACACGGATTGTCCTTTATTTATTGCCCAAATTTCATCCTATGTCCCTTGTCTTTTATTTGCATTGGTTATGTCCTTTATTTTCTCAATTTACTACACTCTTTGTCCTTTAGCCTAACTAAGTTAAAAAAGTTGGTTAACTTTATTTTCTAACTTTACACTTTTAGCCCCTGTAATTTTCAAGTATATGAAAGTGTTGTAAACTTGTAATAATTGAAACAACAAAATCATATTCCATTTTATGTATGGATTTTCAAAACATGTTTCTGTGTTTCAAGCATTAAATTTTGCAATCTCAATCATTTTAGCGATTCAAGTTCCACGTATTTGTATTACACTTGCAGCCAAGTTTATACCAAATCATGAGCTGTGAAAATCTTTAATCCACAAACCAACCAAGGTTCAAGTGAAAAAATCGAGTAGCATACCCTCTGTTCTTATCTATTTACGCTTCTGAATAGATTAATTGAGTAATTGCTCTACCTTCTGTTTGATATCGAATTTTCGATTTAAAGCTTTTTCAACTCAAGAGATTGTCTCCAAAGTCCAACATGGTTCTCTGCTTATTCCAGTTTTGACCAGAAAAAAAATGCAATAAGGTGGCCATTGTTTTAAAAAAATAATACACTCTACGTTTAAATTTAATTCAAATTACAAATCTTTAATGTTGAAATTAACCATAATTGGATCTTTAAACTGCTTCAATTCTTTGATGATAGTTTCTTTTCTTGTTCTATTGTTCGAATTTGATTTGAAAATTGATGCAAGATTGCAATCCTGTTAAATTTGGTATGTTAGTAGAATGAAACCTTAAGGACAGAAAAAATATACAGGGGTTGCAGTGAACAACCCAAAAAAAAATCTGGACCACTGCGGATCGGGTTTTGACCTGTTTTTCGATCCGGTTTATATCGGTTGGGTTCGATATAAGTTTTTAACAAGTTTCAGTTTGGTTTCATGTGTATCGGATTATGTTTGATGTGAAATCGCTTAACTTCGGTTATATATATGTGTATGTTTATATATAAAATGAGTTGTTGTAAAAACAATATATGTTTTTATCAATCGTTTTACTTCAAAATTATGGTTTTGATCGGAATTTGATGTAGTTTAAAAGCCCTATGATTTCTTTTCATGCAGTGCCTTAGTTTCGTAGTTTTATTTGGAGTTAAGGCAAAGGAAAACTATAGGGGCTAAAAGTGTAAAGTTAGAAAATAAAGTTAACCAACTTTTTTAACTTAGTTAGGCTAAAGGACAGAGGGTGTAACAAATTGAGAAAATAAAGGACATAACCAATGCAAATGAAAGACAAGGGACATAGGATGAAATTTGGGTGATAAATAAAGGACAATCTGTGTAATTTTGTCTATTTTCAAACTTAACATGTTTCAGGTAATAGCTTGCTTGGAGTTTAGAGTTAATGCTTGAAGATGCATATTTAGTATTTTTCATTTAATGTACAAATTCTTGTAGAACAATTGTATGTAATGTATTTAAATCAATTATTGAAATTTATTATTTACCATGAGCTACTGAACAATCATCAATACGTGACATCCCGATGTTTCCGCCATCGGTTGGGGTGTTACAGATTGGTATAAGAGCCATGGTTATAGGGAATTAGATTATTAGAAAAAAAATAATCTAGTTTATAACCATAGGATTTTAACCAGTACTTGCTCCTTTTACTTGCAACCTCACTTGTTTCTATTCTCTACCTCTATCCTACTTCTTATCCCTACTTTAGTCCCTACAAGATGTTTGCTCTCCATAACTGGAACAAAACTCAGATCCTAACCTGAAATACCTTATAAATCTCATCAAAGCTCTATATTCTAATAACGAACACGTGCAATCTGGAAGGGTGAATGCCTGTATTCTGAGTTTTCTGTCTAGAACTGGCATTGCGCATAAATCCCAATCAGACGAGGGACTCGGATGCCTACCTGGGAATTCTCGGGATGAGTGTTCACTTATAGGCTAAAACATGTCTTCACTATGTTATTAGAATCTAGAAGCTTTGATAATTCAACGTTTTCGTTTATTCGTTTTAATTAATGAATAAATGATTACACTCACTTTCCTTAAAACTAAGCTCTAAAATCTCAAAATTTTACAGCTTAAATCAATCCCATTTCCTAATCATATATGGATTTCACAATCACATTTCATCTTACCATCTTAGCCACATGTTTGATTATTTTCAACACCCTCCCCAAATCATATTATTTCATTTTTCAACATGTTACATATTTCTAAACTGTAACCTCATAACCTGGGTAGACCCTAGCCCAACTCTAAAGATTTCTTAATATTGTCAAAATTTTCTTCACCTATAAACCATGGAAAATACATATTTTTGTTATAAGATATCCCCAAACTTAATTTCTAAATCCAAATGTTTATTCATTAGCATAACAAAGGATTTTTGATATAATGTCACCTTGATCTATAAAACCTAACGTCGTGTTTAAAATCTTCGACTAAACTAAAATATTCTGATCTAAAGCCACTTAGTTTGTACTATTTAGCAACTTTTGTTTTATATAAGAAACCAGTTTTAAAAAGAAAAATGATAAGATCTTTCCATCCTCATGAACAAAATTTAATCTCCATTGCCACCTAATTATTTTCAACTTGTTTGAACTTTTACAATTTTTGGTATTTATCACAATCATGTTTTCTCATACGCTAGATTCTAACCTTTGATCCAAAACCCATGATTTACACTGCTACATAATCTCCTTACTATAAAATAAACCCTTTATTAACTATTTTCACGTTCACTATCTTTCATAACCTTGATGATGCTTTGAGTTCTTCATCATCCTCTCAAGAACTAAATTCATATTCTTCACCTTCCGGAACATGAACTTGATCCCTATGATAATCAGACTATTGAAAACTTGATTGTTCGTTGCATCAAACTTGATTCTTAGTTATACATGAGGATTTGATTATCTACTTGAACATTTGATTATTCATGATACTTGAAAGCATGTAATATAAACTATTTGCTATAAACACACCTAGAGTCATTAATCTTGTCTAGGACAACTCTATTACAACTCACATACTATACTTGATGCATTTACAAACTTACTTACATGTATATATTACGAACTTGCAACTTATGAGTTAAATAAAAAAACAATTGTTACACTTAATCAAACAACTAGTAGAGGACGAAGTACTTGCTCAACAGTTAGTAGAGTACCTAACAACCTGCTCAACGATTGGTAGAGGTCATCATGTCTGCTCAACAGTCGGTAGAGGTTCTAATAACCTGCTCAACGACTGGTAGAGGCTATCGCACCTGCTCAACAATCGGTAGAGGTTCCTACTCATTGATTGGTAGAGGTCTTTTCCTGCTCAACAGTTTGACTCATTTTTGGATACATCATACATGTAATTTGATACAAAGATTTATTAGACTCATTTATACAAAGATTCAATCACAAGGTTATTTTGCATTACTTACATATGTGTTTAGAGTCATAGAAGGACACAAAACCCTAATGTAAGGTAAATTGGTGATTGCGGTCCGGAACGTAATCATGAATTTACAGGTATGTTAAGGTAGTGTGGAATTCTATCAAGGTTTACGGTAGATAATCAATTATAAACTCTAGTTACCTGGTAGTTCATTTAGTCTTTCTATAGTCAATCAACTCATGCATTTCTTCCCTAACACTTAAGTTTAGTGTTTTGCTAGATTCTTATTCTCCTTGCTATTTCAGACGAACCTAATCCAACCCTTAAAACTCACACATATCAAACCTTTTATCCAAATTATTCGAAACAGATTATTCTATTACCTATAAATTCATGTCGTGCCTTAACCCAAATTTTCCAAACCCCAGTTGACTTAATTTCTACCTAATCATCCTCAACCCCGTGTTTTTAATAAACTTCGAGACGAAGTTCCTAAAAGTAGGGGAGACTGTAATATCACACAATTTTATATATATATATATATATATAGAACTCCCTCGTTTATTCATCTGATTCATGTTTACATTATCTTTCCCATCCATTTTATTAATTTTTTTGTTTAAATAATGACTTATAATCAATATTAAATTTGATTTTATTAAAAATTCTAATTTAAAAACGTTAAAAAAATGTTTGCCTAAGCCAGGATTCGAACCCGAGTCCCTGGCGGGCTAAACCTTAACCACACCACACAAACCACTACACCATTTGGTGTTTTGTGATGTAAATTAAAACCAATTAAACTTAAACCCTTTCAAGGTCCCTTAGTCAAACCTGAAAAGTCAAACGTAGTCTCTTAGTCAAGTCAAGTCAAAGTGTTAGTAAATATGGTCTCCTAGTCAAGTCAAAGTGTTAGTAAATATGGTCTTCTAGTGAAGTCAAAGTTGTTCCTAAATTCTAGCCTAGTCAAAGTAGTCCCTAATTACAACTCCAATTTCTACACTATAAATACAATAGCCTACCATTCAACTCTTTATAACATTCAATAAAAAAAAACATTATTATCCCATCTCCCACATACTAAAGTTTTCATCCATCATTATCTCCTCTAGCTAGTTCCGAGTTTTCCAAGGCATTATTACTAAGTGTTTGCACGCTCAAGAAAACTCACGAACTCATTAAGCACCTAAGGTGAGTTTACATAGCCCCTTTTTCCATTCACTATTTTTGGGTGAAACATGTTACAACATTCAATTTACAATTCAATCATAAGTGTCTATGTGTTATTCTATGTTGCATTATGTCTTAAACATTACTGGGGTAAGCACATTATTCTAGCATAATCATTAACATTGATCAGCCGACGGTATACAATGATAGATCTATTGGACTGACAATCCCACCCGGATACGTGTACCTCCTACATAGGTAGCGTGGGTGATTGTTATCGAATTTATAACATAATCGAGTGAACCATGAGCGTATGGGATGGACCACAATATTCTAGTCACAAGGTTTGATTATGCACTCGATTTACCCGATTGTTTTGTTTTCACATATGGACTAGACTTGCCATGACACTCGAATTGTACAAGTTTTTATTCAATTATCAAAACCTATGTAATTCTCACCAACTTTTGTTGACCCAAAATATTTTCAAACTTAACATGTTTTAGGTTATAGCTTGCTTGGAGTTTAGAGTTAATGCTTGAAGATGCATATTTAGTATTTCTCATTTAATGTACAAATTGTTGTAGAACAATTGTATGTAATGTATTTAAATCAATTATTGAAATTTATTATTTACCATGAGCTACTGAACAATCATCAATACGTGACATCCCGATGTTTCTACCATCGGTTGGGGTGTTACACCCTTAACCTGCAAACAAAAACACTGTTCGATCCACTCACACACAAACCGCATGGCTCTTACACTGAAACAGGGACACAATCAAAGAGTCTACTTTGAGAAACATGAAGCCTGGCCCCAATATGACGAAATCATTGATTTAGTCGTCAATTCCCATTACTTCATTGCCCAAACCGTTGATCCTCCAATCCATACTGAAACTCTTAATGAATTCTGGGCGAACGCAGAAACGGTCACAGTGAATGATCAAGTGATTTCCCTCAAATCAACTATCCAAGGGAAAGTAATGGCAATCACACCAGCAACTTTGGGAATTAGACTGGGTCTAGATGATGTGAATGCACCAGATCAATTTCCAAACTCTGAAATTCATTTGACCATGACAGAGTGTGGTTACCAAGGTACTCTCTCACATGCAACTATTTTTAAGAAATATTTTGAACCAAAATACAAACTTTTGTTTCATTACATAATCATGTGTCTGAGTCCAAAAACTGGATCTTATGATCAAATGTCCTCTACTTTTCAACCAATTTTTCATTCCATTGTGACTGAAACAAAATTCAAGGCATCAGCACTGTTCTTTAATGAGTTGGTGTTACATCACCTAAATTCTAAAAAGAAGTTTTTGTTGTATCCAAGATTCATCATGCATTGCATAATCAAAAAACTTGGAGATGGGGTGCTTATGGGTAAAACAACTGTTTTAAACCCATTAACCTCACAAGCATACTCAAGGCAAAACAAACCAGCTGCCTGGCCAGAAGATGACCAAGGGCAACCAGAAACAGTCCCTATGGAACCCTCATCTTCCAAACCCTCACCGAAAAAGGCCAGGAAAACAAAACAACAAAAACCAAAACCCACCAGCCTTAAAAGAAAGGCAGTTCAGGAAATTGAGATGCCTGAACCTGCCAATGTGCAATCTGCACTTGATAAAGATGTGACTGAAACATCCTCTCAGTCTCATCCATCTCAAACCCCTCCAAGAGCCCCAATTACCATTCTTTTCAAAAGAAAGAAATTCAAGAAAACCATAACTACTCACCCTTCTTTTGAAACTGCTGAAACACTACCACAAACTTCTGAACCAGAACCATCAACCATTGAAATAGCCAAACTTCTCTCTAGGCTAAAAGAAACCATCCCTTTATAACATGTCAGTCCCCAACAACCACATCAAACAGGGGGCATGCCATCAGACCTAGCATGAATGTGGATGTCCATAGCTCTAACCCAATAGATGAGGATGAACCAGGGTTTCTAAGCCCAAACTTAGAGACCTTAGGTACATTTGAGGCTGCTACTACTCATTTACCACCTAGTGGTGGACCTGAGGACAGAAGTAACATTGCTAAGACCTCACTTGTGGCAACTACTGATGAAGGCTTTATGCCTGAGGTAGGAAACCATCTGAACCAAGAAAAAGAGGTTTATGAGACAACTGGGTTGGGCCCAGCTCTTGATATAACTGATAATGTCCTCATTGAGGATATCATCAGGGATTCAGATGATTCCATTAACTTGGATGATGATTCACACTCCACTAAACATGAATTGACGGTTGCTAGTGAAGGTCCTGCACCTGGTGTCTCTAAGCTCAAAGAGCTGGTCACACCAGATCAGGTTAAAGTCCACTTGATTCTTCATTCCCCTAAAGTGGCATCTTCAGTACATCCTGAAGATCACCCAAACACACACCCCTCACTAAAAATGGCTACCCAATTCCCTGGGTCATCAAGCATAGATCTGAACCTCCTATGCAGCCCAGATGGTGCCCTATACCAGATGATGAACACCCTAATAGCCAATCACCTCAAATCTTTCACAACTTCTTGGGAGTTGAAAACCACAACTCAATTTGAGGTGATTAACAAGAAACTTGGTGAGCTGTCCAACAAAATTGACAACAACTCAAGACAGCTTGCTGAATTATCAGGTAAAACTTCTCTACCTGGCAGGCTTCCAGAAGTGGATGAAGCCAAAAGGGGGAGAAGATTAAGGATCTAAGGGAGTCACTGGAAGTTAGGATAAAGGCAAGAGTGGCTCTACAACAACAACAACAACTGCTAGAAAAAGCCAAGAAACAAAAAGAAGATCAAGAAAGGCTTGTTTCTAGAACTGAAGTTGAAGCTGAAACTTCCCAAGGCCATAATGAAGAAACTGCTGAAGACTCTGAAAGTACTAAAGACAATCCTTCAGTAGTTGATACTTCTATCAACACTTCAGCAGTTAACACTTCCATCTTACAAACAACTAAAGAGCCTTCCAAATCAACTGAACAACAACCAACTCCTAATCCAAGGCCTACAACAACTCAAATGACTGTACTAAGCCCTTCTCCAATTTCAATGTCCAAAGAACTACTAGAGAAGAGCTTACTTGCAGCCCAAAGAAAGGCTAAGGAAGATGAGATCTGGAACAACCTGGAAGCAAGGGAAGACTTGAGCTTAAATGAAAAGCTTCAAGCTTATGAAGCAGAGTTGAATAGACAAGCTGAAATAGAAAGAGTTGCTGAAGAAGACAAAAGACAACAACTGGTGTCTTTTATTACAAAGAACAGCAAGACAAAAGCCTATTCACTCAAAGGGCTCTCAATGGATGAGCTAACAAGAAGAGCTCAACTTGTTGCTGACAAGACCGCAACTGAGAAAGAAAGGAAAGCAAAGAGAGCAGAGATAATTGAAGAACTGGTAGCCAATGACTATGGTTCAAAAGCCTCAATGTCAAAGTGGAGAGAAGACAAACTACTGGACACATACAAAAGATTCAAGGCTAACAAGGCTGCAAATCTAGAGAAGTACAAAATTGTTGTAGTATCAACTTCAGTAGTTAGAACTTCTGGTTTTAAACAAACAAGGCCAGCTACCAAGAGAAAGCCAGAGGACAATACAAAGATTGATTACAAGATGGTGTTGCTAGAAGGAAACACAGTTGTACAAGGATACTTTGATATTGAAGAAAAACCTCTAATAACACAGTTCAGGGATCCTTCAACATTTACTTACCAAATCCAAAAGACTGTAACTGATAAACTGCACACAAAGGTAATTACTGAACATCACTTACCTACTTTTAAATTACCTGATGTGGTGCAAACAGAAGATACCTGAGAGTCACTGAAGTAGAGAACCTCCAACACTCAGGAACATCCCAGGGATCCAGCATGGTTCCCTATACTTCAGATTTTGACAAATCTAAAGTATTGATCATAAGATGGTCCTTTACTGATTCTAACTCAGTATTAGTGACAAGAAGAGATCTGACAAGCAAGGCCTTCAAATCCATGAATGAACTGAGAAATCTATCAACACAAGACTTGCTTACAATTCAACATCTAGAACATCAATAAGGATCTCTCACAAATGAACAGCTGAATCAACTAAAGAATTCCATGTTCAAAGAAATATGGAAGATAGTTGAAGAAAGAAGAAGAAAGCAATAAGGAATTAGATAAGGTTTTGGCTCCATCAATCCAGGGGAGATTGTAAGGACAGAAAGGATTGAGGAAACCACTTTTGCAAACCTTAGTCTAATTCATACTTCTGCAAAATATTCTAAGTATAGAACTACTGAAGAAAGAAGACACAAGTACTGAAGAAGGATTCAACAAGTACTGAAGAAGATAGATCAGAAGTTCTGAAGTCAAACCAGACAAGTCTACTGAAGAACTACTGAAGACAAACTACTCGTCAGTAGTTTGTCATTCATCAGCACTTGTAATAGAATCTTTCCACCGCCCTTATGTTTGAGTAGTTTAATTGTTTATTATTACTTTATCTTTTTGTACAAGTTCCAAGACTGCAACTTGTTGCAGACTTTCTTTTGTAACAAGGTTCATGCATTTGTAAGTCTATAAATAGATAGGTTCATCCCCTTGTTTTAGACATTGATTTTAATTGAAAACTGAAATCCTTCAAAGCTTATTATTGTTATTTCCATTTCATAAACTGAGAATCTATCTGAGCATTTATTGTCATTCACATTCAATACTTAGATTCTCATTAACTTGTCTTTAGTTTGCAAACATCCAGGGGGAGTAATAACTCCTGTTGATAATGAAACTTTATATACTTATTCCGCTGTGCAAATCTGATTAAACTTGCTAAACACATAAGTGTTCACATGCAAGTAAACCTTCAAAGAGCATACTGATCCAACAATACCTGTGATAAGGAAGAATTAGAGCAGCATCCCTCAAAAGCCATTAAGGCAAAATTCTTTCTGCCATTATCAGGTTCTCCCTAATTGATGTCAAACATTTTGTTGTCTACATCAGAACTGCATTCTGTGGTGTCATATGGAAGACTGCTCTAGTCAACATACCCAAAAGTAAATAAACTTTGTTGAGTGGGTTGTTGAGTTTGTGGAGGTTGAACAACAGGAATGGAAGGCATCTGTTGTTGGCCCTATTGTTGAGCAGGCATCTGAACATATTGTATTTGAGGCACATATTGGATTTGTGTAGCTTGTGCCTGTAAAAAATGAGCACTTCCTTGTGTTCCTATATTCCTATTATAATTGGGGTTAGCTTGATTTCTTGACTGAGGTTGGTTATAGCTAGAGCTTCTACACTCTCTAGCAAAGTGTCCCAACTTCTGACACTTATGACATCTCAATTTTGATTTGTCAAAACCAACTTTTGTTGAACTGTTATGTCCTGGAAATTTCCTTCCTGGCCTTTTGTAAAATTTGTTAGTTTTTATACTTAACAAGGCCAGTTCGTGCAGTATGTCCATTTTTTTAAGTCGTCACTACTGAATTTTTTTAAGTCATCCATTATAAAACACATGTTATCAGTAGTTTGACTATTTTCTTCATTGTCATAAGCTGGATATGACCTTTCTGATGAGATCCCAGTAGTTATGTCAATGTGATCAAAAGATCCAAAATCATTTGAACAAGTTGGTGAGTCTTGTCCCAAAAGTGTTGTACTACCTGGAATATAGTTATCAGCAGTTTTATCAGAATTTTGTAACTTTTTCTTTTGATTGATTTCTCTCTCAAAAGTGAGTAATCTCCCATGTAATTTTGTGAGTGAAAGGGAGTCAAAATCTGGTCCAGATCTGAGGACTATAGAATAAGTTTCCCATTTTTCTGGTAAAGACCTTAAAAATCTTTGCAACATAGATGAGATTGTGTACGTCTGACCATTTAATTTTAACTTAGACATTAAAGAAGACAATCTTGCAAATTGTTGTGTCAAAGTTTCTCCATTAACACGAGTAAAAGTTTCATATTGTTGAGCAAGAATTTCTCTGGTGTTGGCAATCACCTCATCAGTTCCTCCAAACTTTCTTTGAGGCAATCCCACAGCTCTTTGGCACTCTCACAATGTAAGAGCCCAACATATATTTCATTTGGGAGAGCCATTACCAACATAGAGAATGCCTTAGCATCCAGCTCAAGTTTTAGGAAATCTTCATCCGTGTTGTCTTTTGGTTCGTTTGTTCTTTCTACTTTAGTTTCTAGATCTCTTATTACTCGTTTATGGGGTCCATACATGAAGACTTCCAGCAGCCAGTATTTTGTTGAGATAAAGTATGTGCCATCCTCATTTGCTAGATATTGTATTCATTTCTGACCAGCATAGGAGGTTTATTGGCATATCCAGTATTATAAGGATCCATTTTTAAGAAATTTGATTGATCAATGATTTCTTAAAGTGATGGATATTAAAAAAGTGAACTTTTATCCTTTATTGAATATCAATAAGAGCCTGTGTCTGATTCTCAATTTGTTAGATTGATATTTGATCAGATGAACCAGAGCTCTGATACCAATTGGTGGATCAGTTTCTCTTTAACAGTTTTTATCAACAACACCTGTTTAGATTTATCAAAGTAAATTGCACAGCGAAATAAGTATAAGTGTTCTAAGTTAAAGCTTCACTTTTAACAGGAGTTATTACTCCCCCTTAGTTAATGAACTAAAGTAGTAAATAAGAGAATCAAACAGTTAATGAATATAACAGTAAATGCTTTGAAATGATCCTCAAAATATATTAGAAGTGTTACTGCAAAAGGATGTCTAAAATAGAGGGGATGAACCCATCTATTTATAGAATAACAATACGTACATTGGAAGTATTGAAACAGTTATAATAATACTAAAACAGGCTGTAGTATTGGAACTTATACATAAAGTAACCTAAACTAATATAATACTAAACTACTGAAGTATAAGGGCGGTGGGAAGCTTCTACAGGAACTGCTGATAAGTGACAAACTACTGATGAGTATTTCTTTAGAAGTTTCTCTTCAGTAGTTATTCTTCAGATGTTTGTCTGGTTCATCTTCAGAACTTCTGATTTTTACTCTTCGGAACTTGTATCAACTTCTTCTGAACTTTGTCTTCTTCTTCTTCAGTAGATTCTATACTAAACAAAATATGTAGAGAGGATATAAAACTAAGGTTTATACGGGCTTGTCAATCCTCTTTGACCCAACAAGACTTCATAAAAATAATCATACTGGTTTAGCATGCACGTCAGCCCAAAATATTTAGAAAAATAATAACTAAAAGAGTGGGCACAAGAACTCACATGTTGCGAAGCTTTCATTTCACAAGTAAACTGTCTCGCGAATAAGTCTCCAAACGTTGTCGCACAAACCATCACGATCAATCCTTGTATCTCAAAATCACCAATCCATTTATTCCAAAACAGCAAGCTACAAACTCGGCTCAAACTATCCCAAACCGTATAAAGGACGCTTTGAATCGCCTTTGCGTACGTGTCATTCTATACGCGTCTGTTCAGAACTCCTCTAACAAATTGCGAACCAAATCTTGTTTCGTCCATAACTTGACCATACAAACACCATTTTGGGTGAACCACATAACCACGCACTTGTCTCGACATGACCATCCTAAAAAAATTGTCGGTGTTGGCTGCGGACACCTTCGCTGCTGCCAGAATGCAGAACAGCCTTCTAGATCATTCTGTTTAGCGCGCTAACATTCGAGTAGACCAAAACCAACCCAAACGAACTCTGTTTTAAGCAAATAATATGTCCATGCGTCCGTATCGTCGAACCGTTTCAAAACCATCAGTTTTCGTCACCGTAATCCTCTGCTATAGTCGTTGGAAATAGAATCAGTAGCCGTGCGTCACTGTTTTACCCGTCTGTCTTTGCGTGGCTCGTAACCCTATCATACGAACTTAGTTTGGGACAAATAATATATCCACGTGACCTCGTCGGAACGCACTTTCACCCTATACCAACCTTATCCTCATATTCTGCCAGATTTGCTGACGGTGGCCAAAACAGTGGCCTGAAATCCTAAAACCTGGCTGGAATCTAGGTTTTTATTGAATCATTCAACCGTAAAGACTCCAAATCACCCTCTTTCACCTCCAAAACATTATCCATAAAACCCTAACATGAAATAGCCGCCTTCTCTCATTTCTTTGTTCATTACCACAACTTAAACATGAAGGGAAATCACGATTACTTACCGAAATCATAACGAACACGATAACCCGAGCTCCCTCCCTCTCTTCTCCTTGTTTTCATAACCTTCTCTCCTCATCTCTCTTATGGTTGCACCAACACACCTTTAGGAAGGTTATGACCTAGGGTTTTTGATAGCCAATCCCCCACACGTTCAAATTCCCTAGCCGTTGCACTAGCCGTAGAAGGAGTCGGGTTACACAATTTGGGCCAGGTTTGGGTCACCTTAATCAAGTCAGAGGAACGGGTCACTTGAATGGGTCACCCGAATGAAGATTACATTTGGAGATTTTCTTTGTTTTACCTTCATAATAGTTATTATAATAATAGTCAAGGTTGTTACCTTTGACTTAGCTTACCTTTTTAACTTATTCTAATTATGGTTGTAATGAGTGGTTAAATGTTATGGCCCTGGAATTTAGTTCTTCCTTTTTCACTCTTGTAATCCTCTATTTAAAGAAGCAAATGAATAAAGAAAAGCATAGTGAATTATTCTAAAAAAACAATACAAACTAATCGTCTCTTCTTTTCCAATTGCTATCCTAATTCGTGGCTATTTAGGAGGTGATCTTTGGGACCATTATCTGGGTCTCGTGGTGTAAACTGTATCACGACTCGGATTTTTTTGGATCGCCCAACGATCAAAATGGGTGGTATCAATTCTGTATCCTGGTCATCTATTGATTACGATTTATTTGTTTTATTTTCCTTACCAACGATTGAATTTCTAAGTCTCTGGCCATCATTTGGTATAAGAGCCCTAGGTTCAATTCGTTATTTTTTTTCACTAGAGACTTGACTACCAGAATCCATACTCCATGGATACTCACAGCAGTGCCGAGTTGAAAAAGATCATTGAAAACCTTGAAGCTGAGAAGCATGAAATGACTCGACAAATGAAAACAATGCAGGACCAGATCCGAGAGTTAACTGTCTCGGGTCGAAGATCTCGAGCTGAAGAGTCGGATGAGTACAATGATGACAACCATACTAGAGGCTCTGGAATTCGCAATCAAGAGCAGTCTGGACCTTAATTTTCTAACAATGTTAAGGTCGATATTCCGGAGTATGATGGTCGTCTTGACCCGGACGAGTTCATTGAATGGTTGAACACGGTCGAACGAGTTTTTGATTACAAGCAGATCCATGAAGAAAATAAGTTAAAAATTGTAGCCCTCAAACTTAGAATATATGCTTCGACCTGGTGGGCGAATACATGCACGAAACAGGAACGGTTGGGAAAACCAAAAGTGAAGACATGGCCAAAAATGAAGAAACTATTGAAACAAAAGTTCTTATCATCCTATTATCTTCAATCCAGTTTCTCTCAACTTCATAATTTGAAACAAGGAACCCGATCAGCTGAAGAGTATACTCGCGACTTTGAGCACCTTCTTATGAAGTGTGATTTGCCAGAAGATGAACCACAAACCTTGGTTCGTTACCTGGGGGGACCAAAACCAAGAATTGTACATGTTGTTGACCTATACCCTTATTCCACCTTGGAGGAACTAACAATGTTGTCTCACAAGGTTGATCTCCAAAAAAAAGGTTAAGGGAAAGATAGAAGTTGGTCGTTCAAACCCCAAAACCTCTACCCAAGTTAAACACGCTTTTACCCCTAAAAATCAACAAAGCATAGAAGTTGTTACTACCCCAACGCGAGTACCACGATGGTGTTTTTGATGTCATGGACTTGGCCATCTAGCCTCGGAGTGGCCTAACAAGAAGATTGTCACTCTAGCTAACTTTGAATTAGAACATAATCCGTGTGATACGGATGAAATGCCCGTTCATTATGACATCGAAGAAGAGGTATTAGACCCGGATGAAGGCGAGTGCCTATAGGTTAGGCGAGTACTTAACAGTAATACTAGCTGGAAGGATAACTTGCAACGTGAAGTTATCTTCCACATGCGTTGTACCATCTCCGAAAAAGTGTGCTCCTTGATCATTGACGACGGCAGTTGCACAAATGTAGCCTCTCAAACATTGGTCTCTAAACTTGAGTTGGAAATCGAACCCCATCCCTCGCCATATATGATCCAATGGCTAAACCAAGGTAAGGGCATTAGTGTCTCTCATCGTACTTTATTGTCATTTAGCATCGGTAGAAAATATGAGGACAATATTTGGTGTGACGTGATCCCTATGGACGCATGTCATGTATTACTTGGTCAACCTTGGTTGTTTGATAGAAAATTCATGCATGATGGGTATAAAATACCTATTCTTTCAGTCACGAGGATAAACGAATCACATTGATCCCCATTCCACCATCCACTACCCTTACCAAACCACTACTGCCATTGAATAATTTGATGAAAGCTGCTCAACCTAAATTTAGTGACTTTCGTGACTTAATTCTAATGGGTTTAGATGACAAGGGGGACTCTTCTAACCGCGAGGTACACCCTCTAGCTCAACCCATTTTACACACCTATGAGCATGTCTTCCATGCACAAATCCCTTCCAGGTTACCACCGTTGCGTAGAATTCAACACCGAATCGACATTGTACCAGGGTCTATCTTACCCAACAAGCCAACATATAGAACCAACCCATGTGAAACTTTAGAGATTTGACGATAGGTTGAGGATTTATTAAACAAGGGGCTCAATCGCGAGTCTCTCAGTCCATGCGTCGTACCCACTCTTCTCGTTCCAAAAAAAATGGGGAGTGGCGGATGTTTGTTGATAGTTAGGCAATCAATAAAATTACCATTAACTATCGATTTCCTATTCCTAGACTAAATAATTTGTTGGATGAGCTTCATGGGTCTAAGATTTTTTCAAAGATTGATTTAAGAAGTGGTTATCACCAGATTCGAATTAGTGAAGGAGACGAATGGAATACCGCATTTAAGAAAAAAGAAGGGTTGTATGAATGGCTTATTATGCCGTTCGGATTATCAAACGCACCAAGTAACTTTATGCGATTGATGAACCATGTTTTGAAACTATTTCTGGGGTAGTTTTTCGTTGTGTACTTCGACGATATACTCGTGTATAGTAGGTCTAAAAGTGAACACCAACAGCACCTACAAAATTTGTTTGATGTGTTAGCAAAGGATAAGTTGTATGATAACCTTGAAAATGTGATTTTTTTTCTCCACAGGTCGCTTTTTTAGGATACCTTGTTTCAGCCGAAGGCATCCAAGTTGACAAAAGAAAAGTACAAGCCATTAAAGATTGGCCAACTCCCAAATCCATCCAACAGATTCGGAGCTTTCACGGTTTAGCTTCTTTTTATTGCCGCTTTGTTAAGAACTTTAGCACGATAGTGGCCCCTCTAACCGAGATCACGAAATTGAAATAGTTCGAGTGGAATAGCCAAGCCCAAGCTGCCTTTGAAAAATTGAAGAATCAATTATAAACAACTAATGTCTTAGCGCTACCGTGTTTTGACGAGGTGCCTGAAGTAGAGTGTGACGCATTGGGTGTTGGAATCGGGGCCGTATTGTCCCAGCGGGGGCGACCCATAGCCTATTTTAGTGTAAAACTTAACGATGCCAAACATCGGTATTCTACGTATGATAAGGAGTTTTATACCCTCGTTGAGCCTTGGATCATTGGCAACATTATCTTGTTGCAAAAGAATTTATTCTACACTCCGATCATGAGGCACTTAAATACATTCAAGGCCAACATAAACTACAACCTCGTCATGCCAAATGGGTCGAGTTCTTACAAGCTTTTAGTTTTACTATCAAATATAAGTTGGGCAAGTTAAACAAAGGAGCCGATGCTTTGTCAATTAAACACATTCTTTTATCCATGTTGCAACCCAAGGTGTTAGGCTTTTATGTATTAATATCCATGTATGCAACTAATTTGGATTTTAAGGACATGTTTCTAAACTGCCGGCATCATGCCAAAGGAGATTTTCATGTCATTTACGCATTCTTGTTCAAAGGATCTCAACTGTGCATTCCTAAACAGAGTTTGAGAGAAAGCAATGGTTAGTGACCGTGATGTGAAGTTTCTTAGCTACTTTTGGTTGACATTATGGAGAAAAATGGGAACAAGGTTGAAGTTCAGCACCGCGAGCCATCCAAAAACAGATGGTCAAACCGAGGTGACTAATCGAACCTTAGGTACTTTGTTACGAGCCCTTATCAAGTCAAATAGCAAACAATGGGATGAATTACTAGCTTAACCAGAGTTCGCGTATAACCGGGCCCTTAGCAAGACTACAGGTCATAGTCCTTTTGAAGTTACTTATAGGGCTAACCCACACACACCTGTTGATTTGGCTATTCTTGACAGGTCTAGTAAGTTTAGTTCTGATGCTAGTGAGTTAGCGACCAACATCAAGAAAATACATGAACAGGTCTTTACTAGAATCAATAAGGTGAATGAGCAGGTCAAACGACGCGTTAACAGGGGTCGCAAGACAATGTTATTTTAGCCGGAAATTAAACTATTACTCTGTTTTCAATCCAACAGACAAACGATTTCAATAATTGTGAGCTGATCTGTTTATATTAAATTGATTGGTTAGATCGAATTTAATTGACCAAGCTCTGATACCAATTGTTAGGATCTGAGTTTGATTGTTTTGATATATTTAGAATAAGATGAGAAATGAATGATGTAAGTATATATGGAAAGTGCAGCGGAAAGATAAACTATAATCAAAACAACAGGAATAAATGTTTTCAATGATCAAATGCTTTCATTAATTGATACTCCCCCTCAGCCTGATCACACAGTGATTGTTTGTCTAAGAGAATGTTTGTGTGTGATGTAATAGAACAGTACAAGCACTGTTCTATTTATAGACAAACCTAAACCACTGGTGACATGTGCTGACGTCACCTAAGATAGTGACCTCTAACTGAATAACAACATAAAACATCTGCCATATACAAACTACTGTTATATTACAAAACACTGTAAAGTAAACTACTGCTAAGGGAAAACTCTGTTGGTCTTGTAACATCTGTTGGAGTCTAAGTGCTGTTGACTCCAACAGACCTTTAGTCTTCAGTACTTGATTAGCAGTTGTTTCTTCATCAGACCTTTGGTCAGCAGTTGTTCTCTATCAGTTGTTCTCTATCAGTCCTTTGTATCAGCAGTTGTCACAGCAGTTATTTGGATGGAACAGTTGTTAGGGTCAGCAGTCTTTTGGGAAGAATATGTTGTAAAGACTGTTTATTTGTGGAATCAACTGTTAGCATATTTTGGCTTTTAATCATCTGTTCTTCTCCAGGTCAGCAGACCCAACAATCTCCCCTAGAACAGATGATGCCAAAACTAAGCTTTATTATTGATCTTTATTTCTCATCAGACTTTCTCTGAGTTGTCCTTTGAATTGAAGTTCAAAGTCCAAGGCAAATAGGTCTTCTACATCTCTTTCAAGCTCAAGGTTCAGCAGTGTTTGGAGATCATTTGCACACAGGCTATATGCATCATCCATGCTTAGCTTTTGAACTTTTCCATCTGACCTGAGCAGAGTCAATTCATGGTTGTCTTTATTGACATTCCATTTTAGAATTTTTGAGTCAGTGGATTTGCTGAGATGCACTTTTATTCTTGATGAGTTTGGTGATGGAGGTCTCCCAATGAGTTCTCTGAGCTTGTCAGTAGTGGGATCTGAGAAAAAGTGCACTTGATTGAAGAGGCCCTCTTTTATGTAAGTATCAGCAAACTTCTTCTGATCTTCTTCAGACATTTCCTTCTATTTCTTGAACTGTCTTCTAGCAGCAGCTGATAGATCAGAAGTGTCCAGTAAGTTGTCTAGAGTAAAAGCCTGTTGAGGTCTCTTCATCAGTGGTTCATCAGTGTAGACAGGTTTTCTAGGTAGGCTTGGATCTTTCTTCCTATTTTCTTTAAGTCTCTTGTATGTTTCAACCAGCCTCAGCTCAGACCATCTTGCAACTGACCTCATTTCCCCATAATCAGCAGCCACAATTTCTTGTCTCATCCTTTTAAACTTCAGGGCTCTGGCTGGATCTCTGCCTTTACCAAAATCAGGGGCAGAGACTTTAGCTTGGGGATTCTTGGCCAACTCTTCTATTCTTAAGAGTTCTTCCCTGAGTGCATGAGTGGTCCAGCCTGCAAACTGTTTCTTGTTTGCTTTGTAAGGCATGGTTGCCAAGATCTATTCAAGAAGGGATTCCCTAACCTCCTTTTCCATGTCACTGCTGAGAGGCATGGCAGACATGGAATTGCTCAGGGTCTTAGAAAAATCTTCAATCCTTCTCAATTTGCTAAGTTCTACTGAATGGATGCCCTGAGCAGTCCTGTCATCCGTCCCTTTGCATTTCTCTTTTATGATAGCATCTGCCTGTTCAGCCTTGTATTTAAGAGTGTCAATGTTTAAGGGAACAGGGAAATGTGGAAGAGAAGGGAAGGATCTATCAGATGGTTGTTCAGTATTATAGAAGGATTGCATTTCCCCTTGAGTAGATCAAGTTCAAGGGGATACTGAACAGCCAATGGTGTAATGGTTAGTGGTGGTCTATGGGATCTGAATTGTGATGTGTGTGGTGAAAATGATGAGAGTGGAATGGCTGATATAGGTGTGGATTGTGTGGTTGAGGTGGTGTGTGGTGATGTTTGTATGTTTTCATCCTGTACAATAAAGGTTGATTTCCTCTTCCTTTTGTACAAGATTTTTGGTGATGGTGGTGTGGAAGCAGTGGTTGTGTTAACATCTGTTGGCACCTTAGTAGGACCAGCAGATGTTTGGGATTTGGGTGGTGATGTGATTGTAGGTTTTGGTGGTTGTAGGTTCAGATGTGGTTGTAGGTTCAGGTGTTGTTGTAGGTTCAGGTGTTGTGGTTTTATCAGTGGTTTGGGTGGCAGCAGTGGTTTTGTCAGCAGTGGCTTTATCAACAGAGGTTTTAGCAGCAGTGGTTGTCAGTTTAGATGGTGGTTGTCTGACATGTTTAGCAGGCATCTCCTTCCTTTTTGAGGATCCCACATCTTCAACTTCCTGCTGTTGTTCCCTTTTTAGTTGTACCAACAACTCTGCTTTGGCTTCCAAGGTGTCAGCCCTCTTTTGTTTGTCTTCAGCAGCTTTTTCAGCTTCTTTATTTGTAGAGTTGTCTACTGCTTTATCTTTGCTGGTTTGTTGTTGTTGTGGTGCAGTTTGAGTTTGTTGTTGTTGTGGTGGTGCTGTTTGAGTAGACCCTGGTATGTTGGCAGACTTTGATTTACCTTTTTGTGAAGGTGGACAACCAAAGGGATCTAGCTTTGGCAACCTATCTCTGCCACTCTCCCCCTTTTTGGCATCATCAGCTGTGAATGCATCATCATCTTCATCCCTGAGAATGGTGGTAGGGGCAGAGCCAGAGGTCTTCAGCAGATGGTCTTTGATGGCTTGAATGTCTGCATGAGTATCTTTGTACCTTGCATCTACCATGTTTCTGATTTCAGCCATGTAGGTTTCACGATTCTGATCTGCTAGTTTTCTGTGAGCTATGATGATGGGGGGAACAGATTTCCATAGCTCACTAGCAAGATCAGCTGTGGATGGTTGACTCTTGGAAAGAGTAGCCAAGGATTCCAATATTAGCTTGACATCAGATTTGATGTCAGCAACAGAGGTTTCAATGGTTTGAACTCTAGCCGTCAATTCTTGGTATTTTAATACATCACCTAAGTTAATAGGATCATCTGAATTCCTACCAGTGGTAGTTTTAACTGATTCAGTCCTAGGAGGTGAATCCAAAGGATGAGAACCAGATGCCCCTTTTTCTTGGTTCTAGGGACTTCCAACTGATTTTGGGGACACTATAGTGGCCTCATCAGTTGTTGCCTTCAAGGGAGTCTTAGTTATGTAACCACTGTCCTGGTGTGAGACAATGGTCTCTACATCAGTAGTGGCTGCTCCACTTGAAAACTCACCTAGAGTTGCATTGAACTCTAGGGGTGTAACCTCCTCATCTGTTTGTGGGATGGCTAATTGAATTTCCTCAGTCCCGGTCACTTGTGGAGGTATACTCTCATTTACAGTTGAAAGAGAGGAACTGGGATTTTCCTGAGTTTTGTCAATAGCCTCAAACAGAGGTTGCATGGTTTATGGAACATGTGATGGTGAAGGTGGAGGAGTAAAAAGAGAATTAGCCCTGGGAGAGGGGCTTGTGAACATTTGGCCAAGTGACTCAAATGTATCATGATGTGGTTCCCCTTGGCTTACAACATGATCCTTTTATGAGGATACATGAGGAGTTTTGTAACACCCCAACCGATGGCGGAATCATCGAGGTGTCACGTAGTGACGATTGTTCAAAAGCACATGGTACTAAAGTGTAAGTATATTATTGAATAATTCAAATTGTCTTACATGGATGAAATGGGAAAAAATACAAAAGTCTGAACAAAACATGAAATTGAAATAAATTATTAAAAGCAAGCACTAAAATCCAATGCTATGGAACTAAGATCAAACTGCACCTGAAACATGTACAAAATAAGTTTTGTCAACATATGAAATGTTGGTGAGCATTCCTAGTTTTAATACATATAGTAAGTTGGAAAAATGGTATACAATTCGAGTGCAAAGTGACAATGCATTTATGTAAACTATGTATCATACAAATGAGCGAAATCAATCATGTGACTGTATAATGTACTAAATGAACGGCGGTGTACTTATCCAAATAATTGGATACTAACTTAACAATGACCATGGATTCTCCGATGAAAAAAGGGGGAGAATCAACCTAGGCGGGGTGTCAATCCAATAGCGCCATCCAATGTTAAGGTCGGCTTGTACAATGTTAATGATTTCACTAAGTACAAATGTATTTTACATGTAATGTCTAAGCATAAAGCACGTTTGTAAGCAAATGCACATAGTACTAGAATTGTATTGTAAAAATGGGAACTTGTATTTGTAATTTGTATAAGTGTACATGTAACACCCCAAAAATGAATAAAAGCAAAAGGGGGATAGAAAATACTCACTTTCGCCAAATGACTAGATGTCTAAGCGAGCGTGAAAACGCGAGCAATCCAAAGATTCAACAACGAAACTAGTCCAATTTAGAAGAAAAGAAACCGAATAGTAAAAATATCAAGCTTCCAATTCGCCAATTACAAGAGCTTATAATCAAAGCTTCAAATGTAGAAGTAATATACTCTAGAAGAAAGGTATGAGGGAGAGTTTAATCGAATTGAAACAATCGATTTAGAGGTGCAAAGTGTAATGGGTCATAGGTGGGTTTTTATACTAGTTTTGGATTCAATTAGCCATTAAAATTGGTCAACACCATAAAGTAAGGTCTTATGATGAATTGAATATTTGACTAGGACTTTGACTGTTTGACTAAGACTTTGACTAGGACATTGACTGGGACTTTGACTGGGACTTTGACTGAGACTGTCTTAGCGGACCGCGACGGCTAAAAAAATATTTTTTTCTAATTTAATCAATTTTAAGTTATAGACTTGTTTCCTTCTGTTTCTAAGTTGTTTTAGGACCGAAAATTAAGGGCTTTGAGTATCAATGTCTGAAACATACGTGCTCGGGTGTAGATGTGAGTATAAAATGTGCATACTTTTACTTATAAAAATTATAAGTTTTATTAAATTGTGAATTTTGGTCCTATTAAAATACGAGGGTTAAAAATGAAAATTTTGAAATAGTTGAGGAACCAATTATGCACATTTATGAAAAGTGAAGGGTGCAAGTTGTCACAGTCTCCCCTACTTTAGAAAATTTCGTCCCGAAATTACTTTCAAGTGAAGGTTTCCATGAAACAAAATACATTTGTAAAAATGCAAGTAGATTTTAAGAAATGCATCAGCCATGATTTGACAAAGTTTGAAGTAGTTGTTTAATACCCAAAATGCAAGTAGATTTTAAGAAATGCATCAGCCATGATTTGACATAGTTTGAAGTAGTTATTTAATACCCAAAATAAGAGTTTGAAAATCCTTAAAGTTTGACCCAATGTTAGAGAATTACGAGTTTATAATGAGCAAGGTTTGGGAAAAGTATGTAACTGGTGAGGGCAGAGGCACTGATGAAGCAGTCTTTCTACTTTAGAAAGGTTATGATTAGAACTTTGTTAAGAGTACACAAGGTTTGAGTTTTCTTTGGGGTGGTCAATAAGGAAGGTTCCAACAAAACTAATTAAAGCTTATGTAAAATGTTCTTATTGAAAGGCTTGCTATTAATCAATGATCTAATGAAGAGATAGTAATGGGTAGGTTCATGGTCAGACTCCTAGTCCGCTCCCGCATTATCGCTCGTGCTTATATATAGGGTGTACCGCAGCTAACCCACCACACTACTGATACTTTGGACTCGTACTGATTGTCTACCATTACCCTAAGTAGAATCACACACCACCCCCATGTACCTGTAAATCCATGATTGCATTCCGGACCGTAATCATCGATTTACCTTACACTAGGGTGCTATGCTTTTCCATAACACTAACATAAGTAATACAAGAAACAATGCGTGCAACCAAAATGTGTTAAGTAATAGATACTACTCAAGTATAAGATGCGGTTAGAGGTTCTTCCCCTTTTAGGTTTACCTTTTAACCGTAATGAGATTAATGTGTAAGTATAAGACATGATTAGGGGTTCTTCACCTTTCGGGTTCACCCTTAACCGGTAAATTTTTGTTCACATCATTGGGCTCTAAACAACCATATTGATAAACTCTGAGGATTACACCGTTCCCCTTGGGTTAGAGGAATACTCTAAACCGAGTCGTACATGGGAACTGGCTTAAATCTCATACGAGCTATCAATTAGTATGTTCGTTGGTCATGATGATGAACAAAACAATGTAAAGTATAACAGGGTTTTGCTCACAAAAAAAAAAATATATGCATACCAAATATGCGTTCATGTAAGTATATAAGTATAGCATAAAATTTCGATTGAAAGAATAGCATAACGTAAATCGAGTAAATCGCACAATTTGCACAAAATGAAAGTAAACGAGTTAAATTAATGCTCAAAACTAGTGTTGTGAAAATAAGTACTAATAACTAGTGCGAGAATAGTTGCGAATAACGCGTGAAAATAACTACCAACAAAAGAATAATAAAAAAATAATAAGATAATGTACGAACGTAACTATAAATAGAATAGTGTAAAAAAATAATGAAATTTACTGTAAATGAAAGTGCGCAGAACAGACGTATAGTCTACTGGTATGAGGATAGCTTTTTGAAAACCGAAGAATGTTTTAAGTTCAAACAGGTTCACTTGAAAAGATTTCGTAGGTACATATTTTCATGTGTTTACGAGAGGTCGAGTTTGAAAAGTGTTATAAGGTATATTATTAGTTGCAAATTCCTCCCGAAAACATATATTGGATACGTTATATGAAAACATGCAGATTTACATTTGATTTGTAAAATATGCAATGCAAGTTTATAAAATGCAAGATGAAACCATTTCATGAAGTGTGTGTAAATCTAATGTGTTTCGAAAGACCAAGAAATGATGTGAAGGTTGCTAATGATCCCAGATGCCTTGGCGAATTTTGGAAAATAAAATTTTCTGTATTTAAACGTTTCTTTAACTTGTGGGTTGAAAAGTCGGAAATTTTTAATTGTTATGAAATGTTGAGAAAATCGAAGTGTTACCCGTTAAGACTGGGTAAACTTGAAACCTTTTAAATTTTCAAACTTTTACGAAATTTATACATTGAAAGATCATTTATTTGCAGGATCGTTAAGGCATCTCTTTGGGCTCATAGCGGGCTATTTGTTTCAAGGCACAAGGTGTATGAAAAGTGTGTTCTAATTTGGCGAATAGGTTTTGTGAAAAGACTTATAGAATAAGTGGTCAAATTAATCATTTTAGAGAGTAATGTACTAGTGCGTATCGTGTAGGTAGACATTTATGTATAAGTTTAGTCTGAATAAGAAGTTCTAACTAATGGTAGTTGGCTATGGCTTAGGAGACTGGGTGCAACAATATTAATATTAGGTATATGAGGATATACTGTGACTTCGATCAAGTAAGTTTGTAAACATGGAGGTATAAAACAGGTTGAAATAATAAGTTTGGAAAAAAACCATGTTCATTTTTAACTGTATGATGACGCAACATTCCTAAAATCAGGATGTGATCAAAGTTAAACACAGAGTTTAAAACTTAAGTCGTGAGTAAAAATGTTTTAACGCAAAACAAGTAATACTTTATAGTGTAAAAATCATGAGCATAAGTGAAATAGTGTAAGCTTTAATGCGATAATATATCGAACAAAAGTTTTAGTAATGATGATAAGGGATTCAAAAGCGAATGATCAATGAATAATGGCATATGAAACATCAAGTGATTAAATGGAATCTTCAAATGATAAACAAACATAAATATCAATGATATAAAACATTGGAATTGTTTCTATAGGAAACTTTGACCAACTCAAGTATTTGAAATTTCCTAGTGACTTGTGGGGGCGTACTTTAGCCTATAAGTGAATGCTCATCCCAAGAGTTCCCAGGTAGGTATACGGGTCCCTCGTCTGATTGGGATTTATACGAAATACCAGGCCTAGACAGAAAACTCAGGATACAGGCACTCACCCTTCCAGATTGCACGTGCCCCATCAATAGTGAATTCCAAAACTTAGCGAGATTAAAAGCGAGATGCAAAAATAGATCCTTGAGATTTGGATTTCACTCCTAACTCAAATATGTATTTCAAAATTGAAAACGATTGTGGAATGAAACCAATCACTAAGTTAAGGATATCACTCCCAACTTAGTGGTTAAGTTCCTTTTTGAAAGAAATACTCTTTGAGGTGTGGATGTCACTCCTATCTAAAAGATATATTCCTAAGATAAATAACATATAGATGAGTGAAACTAATCACCAAGGTATGGATTTCACTCCTAACTTGGTGATATCGTTTCGTTTGTGAAATACGAGTATCTTCTTCTTTAAACAACACACCGAAAGAATAACGAGAAAGAATCATAGCGAAAATATCTTGAAAAAAAAAATAGGTTAAAGAGAAATAAACACGAGAGGACTCGTGAATGTAAGCTTGGTTATAGACTAGGCTAAAACGCATTCTAATAACCTAATTCCCTATAACCATGGCTCTGATACAAATCTGTAACACTCCAATCGATGGCGGAATCATCGAGGTGTCACGTAGTGACGATTGTTCAAAAGCACATGGTACTAAAGTGTAAGTATATTATTGAATAATTCAAATTGTCTTACATGGATGAAATGGGAAAAAATACAAAAGTCTGAACAAAACATGAAATTGAAATAAATTATTAAAAGCAAGCACTAAAATCCAATGCTATGGAACTAAGATCAAACTGCACCTGAAACATGTACAAAATAAGTTTTGTCAACATATGAAATGTTGGTGAGCATTCCTAGTTTTAATACATTTAGTAAGTTGGAAAAATGGTATACAATTCGAGTGCAAAGTTACAATGCATTTATGTAAACTATGTATCATACAAATGAGCGAAATCAATCCTGTGACTGTATAATGTACTAAATGAACGGCGGTGTACTTATCCAAATAATTGGATAATAACTTAACAATGACCATGGATTCTCCGATGAAAAAGGGGGAGAATCAACCTAGGCGGGGTGCCAATCCAATAGCGCTATCCAATGTTAAGGTCGGCTTGTACAATGTTAATGATTTCACTAAGTACAAATGTATTTTACATGTAATGTCTAAGCATAAAGCACGTTTGTAAGCAAATGCACATAGTACTAGAATTGTATTGTAAAAATGTGAACTTGTATTTGTAATTTGTATAAGTGTACATGTAACACCCCAAAAATGAATAAAAGCAAAAGGGGATAGAAAATACTCACTTTCGCCAAATGACTAGATGTCTAAGCGAGCGTGAAAACGCGAGCAATCCAAAGATTCAACAACGAAACTAGTCCAATTTAGAAGAAAAGAAACCGAATAGTAAAAATATCAAGCTTCCAATTCGCCAATTACAAGAGCTTATAATCAAAGCTTCAAATGTAGAAGTAATATACTCTAGAAGAAAGGTATGAGGGAGAGTTTAATCGAATTGAAACAATCGATTTAGGGGTGCAAAGTGTAATGGGTCATAGGTGGGTTTTTATACTAGTTTTGGATTCAATTAGCCATTAAAATTGGTCAACACCATAAAGTAAGGTCTTATGATGAATTGAATATTTGACTAGGACTTTGACTGTTTGACTAAGACTTTGACTAGGACATTGACTGGGACTTTGACTGGGACTTTGACTGAGACTGTCTTAGCGGACCGCAACGGCTAAAAAAATATTTTTTTCTAATTTAATCAATTTTAAGTTATAGACTTGTTTCCTTCTGTTTCTAAGTTGTTTTAGGACCGAAAATTAAGGGCTTTGAGTATCAATGTCTGAAACATACGTGCTCGGGTGTAGATGTGAGTATAAAATGTGCATACTTTTACTTATAAAAATTATAAGTTTTATTAAATTGTGAATTTTGGTCCTATTAAAATACGAGGGTTAAAAATGAAAATTTTGAAATAGTTGAGGAACCAATTATGCACATTTATGAAAAGTGAAGGGTGCAGGTTGTCACAAGTTTGGTCAGCTTGAGATATTTCCAACTGTTGTGAGGAAGTAACAACAGTGGTTTCTAGTTGCTTTAGTGTTGCAACAGTGTTATCTTCTGGTATCTCATCTTCCAGAACTCTCTTTTGAGGTGGAGTGGTGGTTTTTGTGGATGGACGTTTCTTTTTGGAAATGGCTGGTGTGGGTTTCACAGCACTGGATGTAGTGCCATGATCACCAGGAGCAGTGGGCTCAACAACAGAGGTTTGGACAACAGTTGTTGTCTTAGTCCTCTTTGATTGTGTTTTTGAAACCTTTGACACTTTTGATACTTTTTCTTGGGTGTTTGCACCCAGCATTCTTATGAAAGTTTCATCAGTTAGACTCTTCATTTGCATAGACTCACCCTTTTTGAAAACTTTTTTCTGGTAAAACCTTTTAAAGGATTACACTTAAGATTCTTGGGTAAATTAGAAAAGCATTGTTTGACCCAGACTTTATGGCTTTCACATTTGACACTAAATCCATAAACAGTCCCTGGGATAGGTTGAAGTCAGAATCTGACAACATAGCATAACCCAAGTACTGAATCCTCAATGGGATTTCATTAAAGGATGTGGACTTAGTGGGGACACAGAGAAGAAGGGTATGGAAGAAAAATTTCATGACTGGTGGGAAAAATGTTTTGAAAAGTGTCGACCCAGTCATCTGAGCATCATACCCCCTTTCCTGAAACTCTGTGTGAAGCTCTGTTTTAGGGAAAGAGTCTTTACCTGACAGGTCATTAAGTGAGAAGGTTGTGGATATCAGTTGAGGGGTAATGACGATACTTGTTTCACCAATTTTTGAGATAATGGAAATAGGCTTTTTGTCTTGAAGCAAGAACTCAGCATTCAACCAGAATTCTTGGAGAGTATCAAGATAGATAGGGGCGTCAGCGGTTAGGATTGTCAGGTATTTGGATTTTAGGATGATGTCAATGGTGGAATGGAATGGAGTATTTTCATCTGTTTTAACCAGATATGGAAGGTAATTATGGGTGGCTTTAGCTTGAAGATCCATTTTAATAGATTCCGAAGTTGAGAATGAATGAAATTTGATTGAGGGTTTGAGAATGAAGAAGGCGGTTTCAGTATTTTGAATACAATGAGACAGTGTAACGACTGTTGTGATAAAACAGGGTTTTTATAGGCTCTGGTGAAACCGCTGATGTGGCCAAAACTCTGCTTGTAAGAGCAGACGTGGCAAACATTTGATGGTTAAAACATCTGGTGGGGGACAGCTGTTTTGGCAAACATCAGTTTTTTTTATTATCATTATTATAGATATATGAAATATATATATATATATATATATATATATATATATATATATATATATATGGATAATAAAACAGTTGTTTTATCTGATCAGAGGTTTGAAACAGATTTTTCAACCAACAGTGGATAAAATGAATGAAACAGTGGTTGTTTTATCTGATCAGAGGTTTGAATCAGATTTTTCAACCAAAAAGCTATTTTTAAGGATGGATTTTGATTTTCTGAAACATTTTAATGCTTTTATTAAAAACATTTGTGTTGTTAATCCATGTTTAGCATACCAATTCTAGAAATCAGATTTGTAAAGGTAGATGTGTCTAAAGCTTTTGTCAACACATCTGTCAACTGATCCTCTGTTGGAACATGGTGCAGAGAAGTCAAACCTTTTTCATAGCTATCCCTGACAAAATGATATCTGATGTCAATGTGTTTGGTAGTGGAGTGAGATACTGGATTTTTGATGATATTTTCAGCAGCTTGACTATCCAACATGAGTGGAGTCTGTAGTGCAGTTATCACAAAATCCAGCAATTGATTTTGAAGCCACATGAGTTGGGTTGTACAGCTTGCAGCAGCAATGTATTCAGCCTCTGCTGTTGAGGTGGAAACAGCAGCCTGCTTTTTGCTTTGCCAAGAGACTAAGGCATTCCCTAGAAATTGGCACCCTCCTGATGTGGATTTTCTTGTGGTGTGACAGCCAGCAAAATCACTATCTGAATAACCTGAAAGCTCAATGTTTCCATTAGCAGGGTACCAGATACCAAGTGTGGGAGCACCTTTTAGGTATCTGAATATCCTTTTCACAGCAATAAGGTTTGACTTTCTAGGTGAAGCCTGGGATCTTGCACAGACACAAGTGGCAAACATAATGTCTGGCCTAGATGCAGTTAAGTACAATAAAGACCCAATCATGCATCTATAATGTGTTTGATCAACCAGTTCATCCTTGTCATTAATAGTGAGTAGCTTGACTGTACTCATGGGTGTACTACATGGCTTACAGTCATTCATCTCAAATCTAGTTAGCAAATTCTTTACATATTTATTTTGATGAATGAATGTGCCATTTTGCAGTTGTTTCACTTGGAGACCAAGGAAACACTGAAGTTCACCCATAGCACTCATTTCAAACTCTGCTGTCATGAGTTTCCTGAACTCTTCACACATTTTGTTACATGTGGATCCAAAGATGATGTCATCCACATATATTTGAACAATCATTAAGTCTTTCCCTTTCCATTTCAAAAATAAGGTTTTATCAATTTTACCTCTTGTGAAGCCAATGGATAAGAGAAAAGTGGAAAGAGTTTCATACCAGACCCTTGGTGCTTTTTTGAGTCCATACAAAGCTTTATTAAGCTTGTAGACATGATCAGGATGGAATGTGTCTTCAAAACCAGGTGGTTGACATACATAGACTTCCTCCTGAATTTTGCCATAAAGGAAGGCACATTTGATATCCATCTGATACACCTTGATGTTGTGGTTGACAGCAAAGGCTAGAAAGAGTCTGATGGCTTCTAACCTTGCTACAGGAGCAAAGGTTTCATCATAGTCTATTCCTTCTTCTTGTCTGAAGTCTTGAACCACAAGCCTAGCTTTATTCTTGACAACAATACCCCTTTCATCAGTTTTGTTTTTGAAGACCCACTTTGTGCCTATTGGACAAACATCCTTAGGCAGTGGTACAAGTTCCCATACTTGTTGTCTTTTGAACTGAAGGAGCTCTTCTTGCATAGCTTCTACCCAACTGTTGTCTTTCAGTGCCTCTTGGTACTTGACAGGTTGTGTGAGAGATAGGAACCCTGCAAAAAGACAGATATTAGAGGATTGGCTTCTTGTGAGCACACCCTCTCTGATGTTGCCAATGTTCTGGTCTGGTGGATGAGCTCTTAGGTAGATAAGATCTCCCTGATATGGTATGATGGCATTTTGAGGTGAGGGATAGAGGTTTGGTGACTCTGTTGATGGAACATCTGTTTGCACTTCTGTAGTGCCATCAGATGTTTGGAATGGAGGTGGGGGAATGGGTCCAAGTGGTGTAAAACTGGACTGACTTTTGTCAACAGATGTTTGACTTTTGTCAACAGATGATTGTTCAGTGGTTGTGAGAGGTGAAGCAGTGGTTTGAGGGTAAGACTGGCCAACAGTGGTTGACTCAGCTATGACAGAGTTTTGACAGTTGTTTTGAACAGCTGCTTCCTATGATGCAGAATAGATTTTATAGTGACTGGGGATCACAACATCTGTTCTGTAATCTTGTTGTGGAGACTGTGGAATACCTGCATTGTTAGTTTTAACAGTGATATCTTCAAATTTGAATTTATCTAAATCAAATAGTTCAGCAGGATTTGCTGGGATTTTTAGGGATGAAAGTTCATTGAGCTTTACATTCAGAGTTTCTTCTAGTGTCTTGGTCTTTGTGTTAAACACTTTATAAGCCTTGGCAGTAGAAGAAACATGGGCAGCCAAAGATTTTGAAAAATGAAATTAATGGTTTGATTTTGAACAGAATTTCATAAGCAGTTTTTTGATGTCTTGGGTTGATCAAAACTCTGTTTTGAACATAGCAAGCAGTGTTTACAGCTTCTGCCCAGAAGGACAATGGCAAACCAGAATCTACTAGCATGGTTCTTGCAGCTTCTATAAGAATTCTATTTTTCCTCTCAACCACCCCATTTTGCTCTGGTGTTCTTGGGATGTTGTACTGCCTCACAATCCCTTTTGACACACAGAAGTCATCCAACTCCTTACTTTCAAACTCTGTTCCATTGTCACTCCTGAAGACTTTTACTGGCAAGTCATATTGTTTTTCAACTTTGGTGACAAAGTCCTTCAAAATACTTGCAGTCTCATCCTTAGAATGTAAAAAGTAAGTCCATGTAAACCTAGAAAAATCATCAACTATGACAAGACAAAATCTTTTTCTTCTTAGACTCATGATTTTAACAGGACCAAACAAGTCCATGTGCAACAATTGTAGACATTGATTGGTTTTGGACTCATCAATGGATTTGTAAAAGCTTTTATGTTGTTTCCCTTTTAAACAGGAAACACAATGCTCATCACATTTGAATTCTTTTGATGGTAAGCCTCTGACAAGACTTTGTTTAGAGAGTGTGTTGATAGTATTAAGGTTGGTATGACCCAGTCTCCTATGCCACAATTCTGTCTCCTTTGTGGAGGCAGCAGAAAACAAACAGACATTTGCCATAGGATTATCCATTAACATATCAACAACATACACATTGCCACTTCTATGAGCAACAAGTTGTGCTTTGCTCTCAGCAATGATGGTATCAATCTTTTTCACCACTTCTGGGCCAATAATCTTGCAAGTTTTCTTTGTGAAGAATGAGCCATAACCTTTGTCACTCATTTGTGAAACACTCAGAAGATTAAACTTGAGATTATCAATAAGATTGACATTTTCAAACTTGAGTTTCCCAGCTTGTACAGTCCCTGACCCCAACACCTTACCTTTTGAATCATTACCAAAGGATATATCACCCCCTCCATGAGCTAAGAAGTCCAGAAGAAGGGCTCTACATCCTGTCATGTGCCTGGAGCCTCCACTATCTACATACCAAAGACTATCTAAACAAGCAGAAGCTCCCTGCACAGCAGTAATGGATTAGGTTTGGTGAGTGTCCAAAGCCAAGTTGGCTTTGGATGGGTCCTCAGACTTTTCAGACTCAAGCTTTGGAAGATGATCAGTGGTTTGAACTAATTTTTTAATCAAGTTCAACAACTGCTACTGACCATTTGCCAGTGCTTGAATGTCAACACTTGGGGCAACAGTTGTTTGATCACTTCCAGACAGATGATAATACCCATAGGGATTTCTGTTCACTCTTGGTTTAGAGGGTCTTTTTGGCTCCTCATAAACATGTGACAGACTATGACATGGTGGTTGTCCATATCCTCTTGGGTACTTGCTTGTGGGTGGAGCATCTGTTACTTGGACATCCCTAGGAGCAGATGTTTCAAGACTTTTAGTAACAGATGTTTGGACAGGAGTGAAGGTCTGTTTGGGCTTTCCTTTTGAAGTACTTACCCCAGGATTTGCAAGAGTTTTAGCTTTGTACTCTTGTATTTTCACATCAAAATTTTTGAGATACAAGCACTCTTTGGTTTTGTGATTCTTTTTCCCACATATTGAACATGTGGCTTTGGAATCACATACACTTGTTCCTTTGTTAATGTCATATGCTTTTAGAAGAAAACGGTTTTTAGTGACATGATTCTTCTTTTCACAGAAATCACAGAACAAGTGCACAGTCTTTTCTTTCTTCTTCCCCTTTTCAGCCTTCTTTTCAGCAGATGTTTGAGCATCTGCTGGAAGGTTTTTCAAGGGAATGATTTTTGCCTGAGGAGCTGTCTTTCCTTCAGTTGTTTTAAAATCAACAGGTTTAAAATTCTCAAGAGTACCACACTCATCAGACCAAGTAGGTTTAAATTCATACTTTTCAAGTTTAGTGAATGATGAGGAACCTTCTGGTTTTTCTAGAACAATTTTCTTTCCATTTGGTTCAGTGATTTTAATCTCTTGACCCTGCAAGTTTGTTGGTACTATCTCAACAGACTTTTGATCCCTTTTGTCAGTGTTTTCAAAAGCTGGAGCAGTGGTTTCAAAACCAAAACCAAACTTCACATGACTTTTGGTTTGTTTGTTGAGTAGCATTTCAAATCCTCTACATGATTCCACCCATTTCTGACATTCAACTTGGGTGGACTCAAGCTCACTTTTACAACTCTGATATTTTGTTATCATAGTTTGGAGCTGGTCTTTGGTTATGGTTGCTTCATGTTTTAAGCTGCTTATTTCAGATTCTTTTTCAGTTAAACTTGTTTTTAATTCTTTTGAAAGTTTCTCAAATTTAACTTCATCATCTAAAATTTTCTTTCTAAGGTTTTCATTCACCTCTTTGATGTTAGCAAATGCTATCACACATCTGTCAGAACATAAATCCTTAAGAATTTGAGGAGATACCTTAGCAGCAGCCATCAATGCATAATCACACTTGCACTCATAATCACCAGATGCACCCCAGGGATCTGAGAGATTCACAACCTCTTCTTCAGGTTTTTCACCTGCAACAACTTCATCAACAACATCATCAGTCACAACTTTAGATTCAGTCACCACCTCCTCAAATTCAACTTCTTCTACTATAGCCATGAAGCAAAAGTTTTCTGGTTCATTTTCAGCTTTGGCAACTAGTGCAAAATTTTCATCTGTTAACTCATCTGGTAGACTGCTCCAATCAACAAAGCCTTGTGTGAAGAAGCTCTGTTGACTGGTCTCTGCAGGAGCAGAGGATGGAGCAACAGTCGTTTGCACAGGTGCCTGAGCAACAGGTGTTTGCACATAGTGGATCTGAGGAACAGTGGTTTAGACATACTGGACAGGAACAGTGTTTGAGGACTGTGCAAAATGAGCAGTGTTTTGCACATTTGGTCCAGGGGTATTATAGGAATTTTGATAAGTGTTGGTCTGAGGTCTTTGAATTGGATAGGTGATTATAGGTGTACCATGTTGACTCCTACATTCCCTAGCAAAATGACCAAGTCTATGACATTTATAACATTTTATCTTTGATTTATCCATCCCAACCTTAGATCTGCCAATTAACCCTGGAAACCTTCTCCCAGTTTTCTTGTAAAAATTGTTAGTTCTTACACTGAGAAGGGCCAATTGATGCATAATGTCCATTTCCTCCAAATCATCAGGGTCAAAGTATTTCAGGTCATCATACTCAAAGGATATGTTATCAGATGCCTGGATATCACCACCACTTGCTGTGAAAGCATAGTTTGGTGAATAAGAATCAGAGTTAAAACCTGAGTTAAAACCTGAAGTTATGTCAATGAAGTGATCATAACTCTGATCCTTAGTGTTTCCAGGCACCTCATCATGACCCAAAAGTGTTGTATTCCCAAATACATAATCATCAGACACTTTTCCAAAGTCCTGGAGCTTCTTTTTCTGGTTAAGCTCTCTCTCATAGGTCAAGAGCTTACCATGAAGCTGGGTCAGTGATAGGTCCTTAAATCCAATTGAGTTTCTCATAACAATAGCAATAGTGTCCCATTTATCTGGTAACGATCTTAAAAACCTATGGTTCAAAGTTGAATGAGGGTAAGTTAGACCAACCAGTTTTAGTTCACTAATGAGACAGTTAAACCTCTCAAATTGTTGAGTTAATGACTCTCCCTTGACATGACTGAATGTTTCATATTGTTGGTTAAGTATTTCACGATTGTTTTCAATAACCTCTTCAGTCCCACCAAATTGTTCTTTCAGTGCATCCCACAACTCCTTTGCACTGTTACAGTGTAACAGCCCAGCATATATATCATTGGGTAGAACCATGGCCACAATACTAAAAGCCTTGGCATCTAACTCAATTTTCTGAAAATCCTGGTCGGAGTAGTTTTCAAGTTTCTTTGGCTCCTGAACCTTGGGATCTTCAGTACTCGGCACCATCGGAACATGTGGTCCGAAGATAACCTACTTCCAACACCCAGTGTTCTGTTGAGCTAGAACATGGCTCATCCGACGTTGCCAGATATTGTATTCAGATCTGACAAGCATCGGTGGCTTGTTGTTCGTGCCAGTGTTATGTGGATCGTGATTGATTGAAGCCATTCTTTGATTTTTCAAAAAACAAAGTCTGTTTAAAAACGGTTGAATCGAAATTAAACTATTACTCTGTTTTCAATCCAACAGACAAACGATATCAATAATTGTGAGCTGATCTGTTTATATTAAATTGATTGGTTAGATCGAATTTAATTGACCAAGCTCTGATACCAATTGTTAGGATCTGAGTTTGATTGTTTTGATATATTTAGAATAAGATGAGAAATGAATGATGTAAGTATATATGGAAAGTGCAGCGGAAAGATAAACTATAATCAAAACAACATGAATAATTGTTATCAATGATCAAATGCTTTCATTAATTGAAAGATTACAATCAGTACAAATACTCCCCCTCAGCCTGATCACACAGTGATTGTTTGTCTGAGAGAATGTTTGTGTGTGATGTAATAGAACAGTACTGTTTATAGACAAACCTAAACCACTGGTGACATGTGCTGACGTCACCTAAGATAGTGACCTCTAACAGAATAACAACATAAAACATCTGCCCTATACAAACTACTGTTATATTACAAAACACTGTAAAGTAAACTACTGCTAAGGGAAAACTCTGATGGTCTTGTAACATCTGTTGGAGTCTAAGTGCTGTTGACTCCAACAGACCTTTAGTCTTCAGTACTTGATCAGCAGTTGTTTCTTCATCAGACTTTTGGTCAGCAGTTGTTCTCTATCAGTTGTTCTCTATCAGTCCTTTGTATCAGCAGTTGTCACATCAATTGTTTGGATGGAACAGTTGTTAGGGTCAGCAGTCTTTTGGGAAGAATAGGTTGTAAAGACTGTTTATTTGTGGAATCAACTGCTAGCATATTTTGGCTTTTAATCATCTGTTCTTCTCCAGGTCAGCAGACCCAACAGGTATATTTACATAAAGAATGTTTCCGGTCTAAGCGCCAGTCAAAGTTGAGTCCCCGATCAGATGGTCCTTTTCGGGTCCTCTCCAAAGTGAACGATAACGCCTATAAGATTGATCTCCCAGGAAATTATGGAGTGTCTGCTACCTTCAACGTAGCCGATTTGCAGCTGTATTTTGATCCCGATGAGGAACTTCCAAGTTTGAGGACAAATGTAACACCTCGCCTCTAATATCATCCAATATTGTCCGCTTTGCCCACTAGAAGCTCCCGGATTTGTTTTTGGTTGCCCGAGTGAAAACTTCCTAGGATGTCACCCATTCTAGTACTACTCCCACCTGAGCACGCTTAACTGTGGAGTTTTCATGTGCTCCATAGCCAACTAAGCCCAAAACACGTTGGTGATTTATGAGGTAGGACATTGCTTATGAACCAAGATCTCTCCTGTCCACAGGAGATGTGGGATATGCCTAGGGTGTTACTACAAACTCTTTCAAAGACGGGGAGGATGATAGCCAATCCCTCACACGTTCAAATTCCCTAGCCGTTGCACTAGTCGTAGAAGGAGCTGGGTTGCACAATTTGGGCCAGGTTTGGGTCACTTTAATCAAGTCAGAGTAACGAGTCACTTGAATGGGTCACCCGAATGAAGATTACGTTTGGAGATTTTCTTTGTTTTACCTTCATAATAATTATTATAATAATAGTCAAGGTTGTTACCTTTGACTTAGCTTACCTTTTTTACTTATTCTAATTATGGTTGTAATGAGTGGTTAAATGTGATGGCCCTCAAATTTAGTTCTTCCTTTTTTTTCACTCTTGTAATTTTCAATTTAAAGAAGCAAATGAATAAAGAAAAGCACAGTGAATTATTCTAAAAAACAATACAAACTAATCGTCTCTTCTTTTCCAATTGCTATCCTAATTCGTGGTTGTTTAGGAGGTGATCTTTGGAACCATTATTCGGGTCTCGTGGTGTTAACTGTGTCGCGACTCGGATTTTTTGGATCGCCCAAAGATCGAACCGGGTGGTGTCAATTCTGTATCTTGGTCATCTGTTGATTACCGTTTATTTGTTTTATTTTCCCTACCAACGATTGAATTTCTAAGTCTCTGGCCATCAGTTTTCCTCCTAATTGTGTTTTAAAAAACTATATTTATACATAGGCCCTCCAAGTTCACACGTGTTTTATCTTGTTACCAAAGTAACCAAAACCCACCCTCATTATTGACAAACAGGTCCCTCTAAATCCATTAGATAAAGTTTTTCACATGAAAATTGGTTAAACGGGCCAATCGATAAAATATGGATAGTCCATATATCTGGTTCGTTAGAATGACGGATTTTGGGATGTTACATGTGACGAGTTTGTTTGGATTTGTCGCGCTAAGCAAAACTGTGAGTATACTTACCCTTTTTTGCTTTCTTACACTTTTGGGGTGAAAACATGTACACCTATGAAACTTACACTTGTACATAGTCATAAACGTTTTTACATACAATCCATATACGTGTTATGCTTTGAATTCTTGTGCTTTATGCTTAGACATAGACGTAGTATACTTGTGATCATTACATATTCATAAACATATTCATAAACGTAAACGGAAACATGTTCATATACATTTGGGAACCTAGTGGAAAGTACCTAAGTATGTGGGAAAGGTAAGTACCAATGAAAGAGGGAAGTCCTAGGTCCCGCCTAGTGGAGAGTACCTATGCATGTGGGAAGGGAAGTACCTATGCGTGGGGGAACTCCTAGGTTATTCTTAGTCTTTGTCATCATTGTGGTTTGATTTTGATTTGTATTGTGTACTTACGTGTTTTTCATATTTTCCTTGAATGAAACATGACACATGAATTGTAGATCTTATTCTTTAAACTTATTTTATACGTATACAAACCAAGTATGCTCACCAACATTATTTATGTTGACAAAATTATTTTCGTAAATGTTTCAGGTTGATTGTTGAGATATTTCATGTAGGACATGTGAACTTAGTAAAGGCTTAATCAAGACAATGTGTGGAATAGTATTTGTACTTGATGATATATGTAATTGTAACTTGATGTATTGAATAAAATATTTACACTTTAGTACCATGAGGTTTTGAACAATCGTCACTATGTGACACCTCAATGTTTCTGCCATCTGTTGGGGTGTTACACATTGTATGGATAGAATGGGTCTGATGGACAAACACTACTATGAACAAACACTTAAAGAACATTGTATCCTAGGTAGCAATTAGTAGGTCGACTGCATACAAACGGTTTTAGTATTTTAGTTCGCAACCTAAGGTGAGTTTTGCGGCCCCTTTTACTTGTTTTCTTGTTGGGGGAGAAACATGCTACAAAATATACACTTTTAGATCAGGCCTTACTTTTTATATCACTTGTTACATTAGCGCAAACACATCCCGAAAGTCCTTATAGTATGAACTGTTAGTATGTGAGTATTGTCACACCATCAAATTCCACTTTCAGGGTTTTACCGCTAGGCATGTGACGTGACATACCAGGATCCAAGTCAACAGTCACATGAAACGAGATCTATATGATTAAACCAACGTAATAAAACCAACTATTAAAGTTTATCTAGCGAAAGAACTTTAAAGTTTTACATCTCAAAATACCAGTATAAAACAAAGTTTTGAAAATCAGTTGTTAAACAATGTCCAAATTAATAATAAGTAGAATGATATAATGCAGTGCGACCCTGTGCGACCTATCCAAAGATGCTACCTTAGCGACCTAAGAAAACATGCTAAATGTGTCAACATAATAATGTTAGTGAGTTCACAGGTTTTATCATGATTAATTAGTAGTAACTGTTTGAAAAACTAGACCACATAAGCTTAGCCTTTACATACATATATGATGTTAGCTAGACATCATACAAGTTACTTAAGAGTTATGAACCATTGCTGATGGTTTGTAATAAGTTTGCCTTGTTTTCCCGCCACCAATCATCACCTGGTGACGTAATAAGTTAGGACAGATTTGCACCCGTTCCACCTCTAGTCGACACGGGTGGTGCTTATCGGGCCCAATAGATCTATTCACACTTTACCAGCTATGTTCCACATATTCATGGTTCAAACTGTTAATAGGACTTTAGATGAGTTGCTTAGTACACAAGTAATATAATGTTATATATGTGCCCTACAGTGTTTGTTGTTTGCGTAGCATGTTTCTCCCTCAACAGGAAAGCAGTAAAAGGGGCCGTGAAACTCACCTTAGGTTGCGTCTTCTAGAGTGATATAAAACAAGGCGTGTTATGATAGTCCCGACTACTGGAAACCTACCATCGATAACCTGTAAGTTGTTTGATTGACATCGTGTTTGTTAGATAACCCATTGTTATCCGAATGATGACTTAGTGTCTTTCCGTAAAATGTTGACTGTGTTTGATTACACTAGACTCGATATCCCGTTGGTGACCCGTTATACCATTTTATCATATAGGTACAACTTCTAAGACTAAGATAACCGATCATGTATAGCACATAGATTCATATCACGTATAATGAATAGATCACAAAACCTAGCGAATAGACCACATAATACATTGATGGGTCTCAATATAGCGAGTGGTCTACATAATATGGTGAGTAGGTTGCATTTAAGGCGATTAGGTCTCATTATGGGTGATTGGGTTTCACTAAAGGCGATTGGGTTTCAAAAGGCGAGTGGGTTCCATTAGGACAAGTGGGTTGTTCACTCCTACCCCACTAGGGCAAGTGGGTTATGCTACTCGCTGTCCCCATTATCGACTGGGTATGCCAGTCGCCCTCCCACTATGGCGAGTGGGTAGGCCAGTCACGCTGCACTGCTGTTTTGCAAACTTTGACGAGCGAAACCCTTCGGATCTGATCAAAAACTCACCAAAGCATAACCAGTTGATATAAAACTTATGCCTAACCTATTACTATCAAGATACATCATCTCAGCTCATTGATCGGTCCATTTTCATGATTAAATCACAAGTTTTCCCAAAAGGGTAAATTAGGGGAATGTCACATCAATGCATGAATAATTTTCCATAAATGACAAATATCATATTTAATCACATAATCACATTCCTCATATCGTTAAACTCAGAAGTAATTATCCTAATGCATTTCCTAACATGTTATCATCATCATCCTATTAACATAGCAAACCCTAAATCTACAAGAAATCCCAAACGGTCGGTCAAACTCATAAAACTTCATAAACAAGCCAAACAATACCTAAGCATGCTTCTAACATATATACAATCATCGAAATAGCAACATATCATCATTTCATCAACAACAAACACAAAATCCCCAATTTCTAAATCACCAACCATCATCTAAGCTTGTATTTTAAGAAAACTCATTTGAAATGTTTAGATCTAGGTTTAGAATCATTAAGAAGATTTTTGTATAGGAAAACACACTAACATCGGGTCTGGACACTTTGGGTTTATAATAACATCACTAAAAAGGTTTAGAAATGATTTGGATATAATGCACACCTTGAATCCTCACTTGTTATGGTTCCATATGTTGTTTAGCACAAGAAATCGGGTGTTTGGGGTCAAAAACTTGTTTACAGAGGTTAAGGGTCAAAAAGGGGTGTTTAGAGGTGAGTTTGGGTTGTGAAAATGATGAAAACAAGTCAAACATGGTATTTAAAGCTACTGCCAGTCTCCCTCCCATTAGAGAGACTGGGTTTCCCAAGAGTCATTCGCTAGCTTATCATATCAATTCACGTATACACATATCGGCAAGTCACCTAATGATCAATAAACATACAATTCTCAAAAAGTTACTTTCATTATGTTATTTCACCAACAAACAAGGATACGAGACTCGTGTGTGCTACCTACTTAACTAACCCAGTTAAGTTTGTTTTACAAATGTTTTGCTAAGGTAGACTTAGGTATTATTAGGAAAGTTAACCTGAGTTTGTCGGGTGTCACATCATCCCCTTGTTGAAAGAATTTTCATCCCGAAGATTGCTCAAAGAATCTAAGAAAGAAAATTCTCTTGTTGCTTCAAGTATACATAGCGAGGAAATGTGCATAGATCTATTGAATTTGACAAGCCCCACTCGGCTTGACTGGAGGTCAAGAGAGTGTATAATTGTCCTAAACACTTGTTACCGTTGTGATGAACGGGGACAGAAGGCAAAAAAAACTATCAACAATCAGCTCGGTTTCATAACGCTTAGTAACTTGTATAAATTGTCTAGCTAACAACCGATATAAATAGTAAATATATGTGAGTCTGGCAAAACAAACAATTTTAGATTATGAAAACCTGTGAACTCACCAACTTAATTGTTAACACATTTTAGCATGTTTTTCTCAGGCCGTTAAGGTACAACAACATTGGATGCATGTGGAGTCGCACTTTCAATTATTCAACCACTAGACTATTGCCCACGTGGACACGCGGTTCAACAACTAACAATTATTTGGAGCGGTAAAACCTATAAACAAAATATAGTATAAATATTTTATTAAAATTTGAAATCAAGTATAAACACATTTTATTCAAATATCACTAAATATTTCCTTATACACCACATTTTTTGTTTTAGTCTTGACATTCCCATCACCATCTAGTATAAGTAATTTCACCTCTCCCTTGCTTTTAACTCTTGACAATGAAAATTATAGATATCGAAATATGAAATTAGATACTTAAATATAACATTTAATATTTGAATATTTATAAATTTTAATTGAAATCTATCAATTCAAATTCTAGTAATCGAAATTTGAAAGATTCAAATCATTAAAAAATTTGAATTAAATATTTTAAATGTGTTAATTAAATCTAAATCTAAATGTTACCATAAATCTTAAATTTAAATTTTTGAGATTAAATATTTAAATAAAACATTTAGTATTCAAATATTTTTAAAGTTTAAGATAAATCTATAATTTCAAATTCTAGTATTTAAAATTTTAATTTTTACTTGTAATTAATTTGAGAAGTTACAACCAAAATTATTTTATTATATTTTAAATATATATTAGGAAATCATAATTTAAAGATAATAAATAGGTGTAATGGTTACCATTATTAACTTTAATACAAAATATTAATTTTTTTAAAAGATTAAGTCATTCAAAATATGTAATTAAAAGGATAATTAGTATGTGTAATTTCTTACCATTATTAAACAAAATTTGAAATTTGAAATTTATTAACCAAAATTCAAAATTTTAAATTTTGTCAAATTCGAATTTAAACATTTCGAATTTTAATTTGAAATTCAAAACTCAATATTTAATTGATTACTAATATAAGCTAAACTAATATTAGAATAATATAGCATAATTAATAGGATCAATTAATATATTAATTTGAGAGTTGACACTACCTATGTAGAGACTTTGTATCTTATTAAATGTGTAATTAAAAGGATAATTAGTATGTGTAATTTCTTACCATTATTAACCAAGACTCAAAATTTGAAATTTTGTATAATTCGAAATTTAACTTATTACCATTAAACATGAAAATAATAATAGAAATGTTAGATATTAAGTCTCAATTATCATTACTCAAAATTTCTAAAAAGTTGGTTGAAAAAAAAAAGAGACTTACAGTGAAATTCTCAATTATCATTTACTCCAAATCACAATTAAAATGTTGGCTGAAAAAAAAAACAAAAACATAAAAAAACAAAACAATCCATATTCTTAAATCAAAATAAATTCAATGAATATGACACAAATCACAGAGCAGACATAAAGAGAGACTTACAGTAAGTTAGAAAACATTGAGTTTAAATTCTAAAATGACAACAATGAAGAAAGAATTAAATGAGTAATGATATTTTTAGTAATTATTAAATTTGTTAATTTTATATTTATTTATATATTTATTATGGATTAATTGTTTATTTTTGGCATATTATTTATTGTCTTCATAAATTAAGAATTGATTAAATTACATTATTTTTTTAAATCTGGCGAAAATATTGCAATTTATCCGGTACGGACAATCAGTAACTTTATGTATTTTTTCGGTATGGACAATTTCATTCATAAAGTCATATTTTAATTAATAATTAAAGTAATTTATTTTTTATATTATTAATTTTGTCAAATTCGAATTTAAACAATTCGAATTTTAATTTGAAATTTTAAATTCAAAATTCGATATTTAATTGATTAACAATATAAGCTAAACTAATATTAGAATAATATAGCACAATTAATATAATCAATTAATGTATTAATTGGAAAGTACTACTTATGTAAAGACTTTGAATCTTATTAAATATTTAATGAAAATGATAATTAGTAGTGTAATTTCTTATCATTATTAACCAAAACTCAAAATTTGAAATTTTGTATAATTCGAATTTAAATATTTTGAATATTAATTTGAATTTTGAAATTCAAAATTTAACTTATTAGCATTAAACTTGAATATAATAATAGAAATGTTAGATATTAAGTCTCAATTACCATTTATTCTAAATTTCTAAAAAGTTGGTTGAAAAAAAAAGGAGGCTTACAGTGAAAGTCTCAATTGTCATTTACTCTAAATCACAACTAAAAAGTTGGCTGAAAAAAAAAAAAAACAAAAACATAAAAAATCAAAACAATCCATATTCTTAAATCGAAATAAATTCAATGAATATGACACAAATACAGAGCAGACATAAAGAGAGACTTATAGTGAGTTAGAAAACATTGAGTTTTAAATTCTAAAATTACAACAATGAAGAAGGAAATAAATGAGGAATGATATTTTTAGTAATCATTAAATTTTTTAATTTTATATTTATTTATATATTTATTACGGATTAATTGTTTATTTTTGGCATATTATTTATTGTGTTCGTAAATTAAGAATTGATTAATTTTAATTATTTTTTTAAATCTAACGAAAATAATGCAATTTATTTGGTATGGACAATCAGTAACTTTATGTATTTATTCTGTATGGACAATTTCATTCATAAAGTTGTATTATAATTAATAATTAAAATAATGTATTGTTTATATTACTAATTTTGCCAAACTCAAATTTAAACATTTCGAATTTTAATTTGAAATTTGAAATTCAAAATTCGATATTTAATTGATTACCAATATAAGCTAAACTACTATTAGAATAATATAGCACAATTAATAGGATCAATTAATGTATTAATTGGAGAGTTGACACTACTTATGTAGAGACCTTGAATCTTATTAAATGTGTAAATAAAAGGATAATTAGTATGTGTAATTTTCTTACCATTATTAACCAAATTCAAAATTTGAAATTTTGTACAATTCGAATTTAAATATTTTGAATTTTAATTTGAATTTTGAAATTCAAAATTCGAAATTTAAGTTATTACCATCAAACTTGAAAATAATAATAGAAATGTTAGATATTAAGTCTCAATTATCATTTACTCTAAATTTCTAAAAAGTTGGTTTAAAAAAAAAGATACTTACAGTGAAAGTATCAATTATAATTTACTCCAAATCACAACTAAACATATTGATAAAACAAATTTCACATTAATTAATTATTTTAATTAGTTAAAACTTGAAAAATATTTAATTTCATAATCAAAATCAAAGTATTAGTCTAAACAATAACTCTAATTTTGACCATGGATGAAACCATTGAGAAACACAAGGAATTCAAACATACAGATAAACAGATGCTTACATCATCTAAACGTCGTCGTCCCATCTCCATCATCGTTACTTCACATCAATTATTCCAGATCCGGGAGAAACATTTATATCTAGGTTATAAAAATTACTCATCAAGTGATAAACGAACAAACCACTAAAATAGTAAATATTATAAACGATTTAATTAATTAAATCCACGTGGAAACGAAGGGGCACACCTACTTACAACCTTTAAAGGTGTGGCTGCGATTAAAGCCAATTGATAAAAAAACTAGAGGCCTCTCAAAGCTGCCCACATGTATCGCATAATACCTTGAAGCAGAAAAACAAACACAAATCAGGAAAAAAAAAACAAACACAAATCAGAAAAAAAAAATTATCAACTGAAGTGAACAAATTTGTTGTTCACAATTTGTATCGTTGTCCATTCAACAATTAACCTAAGAAAAGGAAAAAAACAGATGATAATTAACCTGGGAATTTATCCGTTTTGCATGTGCATCCTTAAGAGCACTTGAGAATTCATCCTAACTCAACAAACCATTTGTATAATTGTCTATTAATTCGACCAAGAGATGGTTATTATTTAGATATGAAAAAAAAAACTATTAAACTAATAATCAAGTAGAAAACAGATCTATAATCCATTACGTGTGAAGATTTAGGGAAAAGTTTTAGGTTTTATTAAATTGGATGGATGAAAGAGAAAGAGAGAGGAGAAAAATACAGAGTGATTGGGTTATCTCTCTACCTTTTTTTATATCAGGCTTTAATTTTGAAATTTGAAATTTGAATTTGAAGATCAAATTTTGACCTCATTTAATTATTGTTGACCGATTTTGACTTTTAATTATTTAATGATTTTTTATTTTAAAAAAAAAGAACTAAAAATCTTATATATTACATGGATGGGACAAGTGGCACAATATGAATGTGAGATGATTGAACTTTGAATATGGGAGTGTCAAATGTACCTAGGGAGTTTATTTTATTAGATATAAATAGATAGATTATTTTATTTACATTTTCAGACAATTGGTTTTATTTACTTACAGTTGGTTTTGGGTATTCATGCGTGTTTTGTGAAAACATTTACTTTTGGTTTACATTTGCTTTCGAGAAACTATTTGCAAACTCAAACTATTTTTCTAATGTTTAATGAGATACCTATTGTTTTTTACAAGCATATAAAGGTCATTCAACACTGCCATTGATTGAATCCTAGTGTGTCACATACTTCATGGTAAAACCTCACATGTGAAAATTTGAGGGTTTGACATTGAGTTTTAGAGGCTACAAAATGATGAGCAACAAACTTGTGATATTACATTTGGTGGGTTGAAGCCAAGCTTCTGCAATTTTGTAGGGTCGTCTCTCAACCATTTTTGTGACACCCGGCATATTTGACTTAAACCTTATAGTAACATCTAAGTCTACCTTAGCGGGAAACGTTTATAAACGGACTTAACTAGGTTAGTTGAGTCGGGTCAAGTTAGGATTGTCCAGGGTTCAATGATCTGGAGGATCATTTGGAGTCATTTTGGGAATACACTAGTACCGGGTCCCGTTGTTGGTGACATTACATAAACTAATTTAGTGTATGTGTAGATTATTGGTCGTATGGTGGATTATATACATAGATGTGTTTAAATGATGTGTAGATGATTATTCATGCTTAAATATGTTAAACATAGACTAAGGTTGCATGCTCATATGCTAAGGTGCGTTAAAATGCGTTAAACACGACAAACTGGAAAACTAGATAAACATAGGTTCTGGTTCGACCACTTCGAGTGGTCGAAGGTGGAATTGTGTATTGGTTCGACCCTTTAAAAAGGGGCGAACCTGGGATATGGGATTTGAAGAATTCCCTTCGACCAGAACAGGGTACATTCGACCCTGTGAAAGGGTCGAAGGAGGCCACATTCGACCATTGATAGGGGTCGAAGGTGGAATAGTATAAATACCAAACTTTGTCATTTTTCACCATTTCACAAACCCTAACCGTCTCAAAACACTCTCAAACGATTTTAATCACTAAGGAAGGAGTTTTTGCTCTTCTTTTTCATAATCTAACCTATCTACAACATCTAAACAAGAATCCAAGGTGTGTTCTTAATCCTAAGTCTTTTTAAAGCATTTTAATCCGTTTTTATCTAACCCTAAATGTCCAGATCTGTTCTAAGGAAGATTTTATCAATAAAAACCTTTTAAACATCTTTCTAAACCTAAACCCTATCATTAAACATAGGATTTGTATCAATAAACATATATTAATTATGTATTATGTGATGTTATGTGTTGTTTAATGATTTGATGCTGTTCTAATGCTAGAAACATGATCTAAGGTTGCTATTAATGTTGGTTTATTGCTGTTTTGAGTTACAATTAGATAGATGGTGATATTATGGGTATTTTGGGGATTTTATGAAATCTAGGGCTTGTGCATGTTAAGTATTATTAATAAAATGAATGGGGGTTTTCGATTACAAGGTAAACTGAGCATTTGTAGGTGATTATGGGTTAGTATTAAAATGTTTCCAAATTGGGTAAAGATTTCATGCATGATGTGACATTTCCATAATTTTGACATTTTGGGAAAGTATTAAAACAAGCTGGTTTTGGGGCAAAATTGGCGGGGATTTGTAGGGATATGATAATCATACTTGACTGCTGTGTTTGATGATGTTTCGAGATCTTTCGAATGTGTTTGAAACGTTTTTAGGAAAATTCATAAAACAGGGGCGAACCTGGACTCATTCGACCAAACGAATGGTCGAAGGAGTGATTCCAGGGTCAAACCTGGGATGTGTTGGGCGAACCTAATAAAACGGTCGAATGAGACATCAAACGGTCGAACGAAACACAAAACGGGCGAAGGAACTTAAAAACGGGCGAAGGAGATTTAATCTGACTAGTTCGACCGTTCTAATGCATAAATGAGATTTTTGATACAAACTAAGTGTTTTATGCTTGAACCTTGTGTGTAACCTATGTGTACTTGATTAGTTAGGGTAATGAGTCACCAACGGGATGTCAGGTCGGTCTAGTGTGTCGATTGAACATTTAAACACGCTTTAAAAGATACTTGGTTACGATCTGGACAATCGGGGACTAGATAACCTTATGGTTATTAGTCGGAACACTTATGTGAACATTTTGATAGATCTCCGGTAGAGGGATTATCAAGGGCTTAGCATTTTTACTAGTAACCAAAGAACGCTATCTAAGGTGAGTTCACGGCCCCACTTTTACTGCTTTAACTTTTGGGGGAGAAAACATGCGCTAAACTATTTTGGTAACTTATGTCATACTATGGTTTTAACTTTGTATTGCTATACGATATTTGGAAGTCCCGGGGGAAACCATGAATGTGCGGGGATGCACAACAAGGGAAATGTGGATAGATCTATTGGGCGTGACCTGCCCCACTCGACAGCTTGGAGGGCCGGGCGGGTGCATGTTGTCTCGAACTTTGCTAAACATGCTAAACATTATTCGGGCTGCTTAAACATATGCTAAACATTGCTAAACGTGTCCAGTAATGGTTTCCAATCGTAGTAGTAATAAAACATACGCCTAGCTAGCGTATTTGGTGACATTGGTATAGTATGGACATGGTAACGTTTTGGTAACTTTGGTAACTTATTGAACAAACTTGTGAACTCACCAGCATTATATGTTGACGTCTTTTTGGCATGTTTTTCTCAGGTCGCTAAGGTAGCAACATTGGACTAGGCGCACGAGTCTACATGGCGTCTAGGCTTAGCTTCATGTTTTGAATAACACTGTTTAAACATTGTCTTACCTGGTTTTGTAAATGGCTTAATGCTTCCACTACGATTTTGATTATTTGAGAAACTATGTTTTGGGTTTTACATATTCATATAGTGTTGTTTATTGTGACCGTTGACTTGGATCCTGGTTTGTCATGCGCCTCGCGGTAAATCTCCGCAAGTGGAAATTTGGGGATGTGACAATTTTGGTGGTCCGAAATGAAATACAATCAGGACCTTTTTTCAAAAAAGAAAAAGAAAAAGAAAAAAAACTAATTGATAAATCCCTGGCAATCCATCTCGTAATAAGCCCCTTGGCAATAATTTTGCTTCTCTCTCATCTAATCCCATTCTCACTCGGCGCATATGGCCATATCGCCTATATATAATTTTCTTTTTAAATAACAGTGCTCTTTTGAGTTGGGGCTCAAAACTCTGTTGGTAATTTTAGTGTTATCAACATTAATGGTGATATTGGATTAACTTATTGAATAGGTTGATCTCGTTAGTCATTAATTGAGTTAGGAGATGTAGGAGTGCGTTCTCAGTTATCACTAATGGGATTGTGTGTGTTATTGGTTTAAGTAAGTTAAAGTATTAGTTTATTGGATTTGGGCCGAATGAGTTAATGAACTAACTAAAATTTAGTTTATTAATGGGTTATTAATTAAATGGAATTAAAGATAGGGCCTTGTAAGCTCTTGGGTATGCATGTAGGCCAAATAGATTGGCCCAAACATAATTACTAGAACCCAATCCAATTGCATCTAAAATGCACAAATATATTGTCAATTGTTTTAATGATATAACTGAAAAGATAGAAAACCAATCCTGATTTTTTCTAGAGAGATCTCTAGAAATTTGGAGGTTTTGAACACACAAAAACCTATTCATTTTTTGATTATCGGTGCAATAATACTCAAAGAAATTAAATTCGATTCTTGTGTATATACTACGTTTAATCCGTTCAAACATTTGATTGTACCGATCAAATAGTTTGTTCTGATAGTGATTACACGACTCATAGTATAATCCAAGTGATTTTCGATTTCTTCTACGGTTTCGGTTCAATAAAACCAACAAAGAACAAACTATTTGATGTTGTTCAATTCTGTATTGAACACATAATCTGATTTGTTGTTATGGGAAGAAATTGGGTACTTGATGCGTGATTGTTCTACGTTTTTGATTTACTTGTTTTGTAGGATTTTCGGTAATCAATTTATGGGGACTACCTTTCAGTTACGGATTTCAATTTGGTTCACCATTTTGATTATGTTTATTCTGATATATCAAATATAATGACTGACAAGTCTCTGCAAACTTGAAAATCGATTGGATAAGGAAGGATGAAATTGCAATCTTTATCTATTAAAATGAATATCATTCATTAAAATATCATTGTTTTCAAAATGGCTTATATGAACTCATTGAAATATTAATCATGTTCAATGTTTAGATTTAGTTATGAAAAACAAGTATTCTGTTTGTCTTTGTTTTGACTAATCAATCACATGCCAACCTATAGCCGTCATTTTTTGTTTCATTTGAGATCAAGATAAATAACAAAGAATTAAATTCTTTGTTGTTGTGTTTTATTCGACACTTGAAGACAGAACGAAAAGAATGTAGTTGTTGATGATAGGTTTATATTTGTGAATTTCTTTGTTCTCTGTTTATAACGAACGATGGCCATGTGATGAAATATGGATTGTTGCCGATTATACTTTGTTCAATTCCGTGGTTAGTGTTCGCGAATGTTCAATTGGTTTTGTTTGTTTGAATAATGAATCCACTCATGTTGCTGTGTCCGATTACGGAATCGGAAAGTTTGTGATATGTCTGAAAAAAATTTGCGAAGTGGATTCAAGAAATCAACAAGAATCTATTCTTTGTTATGATTGTTTGCTTGAATTGCAAGGAACCAAAATAACGGAAAACTGATAGACTACCGGAGAATCGGTTAGGTTTTCTGTTCATGGAGTAGGACGGGAAAACAGAGCGCCTAACGGTTTTTGTTTTATGATTATGCAATCGTGAAAACAAGGATGACGGGTTCATTGTTTTTGTGGTATTTTGCGATCTAAAACTATATTGGGTTGGGTTCTTGTGGAATTGCAATCGAAACAATAAAGATTTGAATGTTGCTATTGGTTCGTGATTGTGATATTCGACTGAGACGTAGGATGAAACCCTTTGTTGTTATTTGATTCTATACGAATCTGGATTCGAATTTGCAGCTCGTGTTAATAGGCGGTCTAACAAGGAGACGATTGACTTCAAAGGCATTACATCGACTATGAGAATTTCAAGACCCTGGTTCGAAATTTCGTTTCTATGTAATTGATCAATGGAAAGTGAAGAATCATTCAGAGATTGTTTTCCCTACAAGTAAGTGACTCATTATTTTGTTCAATATGAATCATGTTTTGATTGATACTAGTATAGTTGTGATAATATCTAGAAATATGTTGATTGTATGCAAATTTCGTTTTCAACTGGACATGTAATTCTGTGAATTAAGGAACATTTTTTTATAGTGGTTTAGAAAGTTCCATGTGGGTTGCCTTTTATCTAAAGGTCTTGGGGTAGGAATTTAGAATGCCTACGTATCAAGTGGTTTTATTTATCCAAGTATTTGAATTTTGACATTTGTATTGGCTAAATGTAGATTTATTATCATCCATCTATTTTGAAATTCAAATGTTATTGATATAAAGAAAAGAAAAACTAAATTTACGCATGGATAATAATTTATTCATTGGATTTGAATTGAATAATATGTTGTGTTTATTTGGCATGTTTATTGGTTTTGGATACTATTGTAGTAGGAATCGAATGTTTAGATTATATGTAAATAATAAATCTGATTCCTGTAGAAAATTATGGTTTTTGGTCATGTAAATTCTTGGATATGCATGATATGTCTTAAGGATGTTTAGTTTGATTCCTGCTTTTGGTAGAAATTCTTAAGCATGTTCACTATACAAGTTTAAAGGGACATGTCTAAATTGTGTTAAAAGTTACTTTTGAATTTGACCTTGGTAAATGCAGAATTTACATGTTGATTAAAATAGCTTACATCTTTTAATGACATTAAAAGTTAAAAGAAAGTCAAAGATATTTGAAACTACTTTATAAATGATCCATGTGATTTTGTTTGGAAATTATTTTATGTATAATAAAGTAGTATGTTCTTATATTTATAGATGATTCCTCTGGATTTTGCTTCGCATACTTGATGCATGCAAAAGATAAAATCTTAATAAAATTTAAATTGTTTAAGACCGAGGTGCTTTTTATAGAGGAAATGGTTGATATCTTGTTGTTATATTCATGGCTAAGTAAAGAATTTTGGGTCGTGTTAACATGTTATTTATTGAATATAGTATTTAATAAAATGACTAATGTAACCTCATATGAAATTTGGTACAAAAGACACCTGATTTTAGTTATCATAGGGTTTGGGAATGTACAGCTGTTGAAAGGCTTACTGAACCTAAAATGAGAAACATATGTGAAAGAGGCATAGATTACATAATTATTGGGTATGTTAAACATTCTTTTGTGTAACACCCCAACCGATGGTGGAATCATCGAGGTGCCACGTAGTGATGATTGTTCAAAAGCTCATGGTACTAAAATGTAAATATTTGATTATTGAATATTGTTTTACAACATGTGAAATTAAATACAAGACAACATAAATAAAGATAATTGATTGATTAAACTAAGTCCAAAGTCCTATGTGAAGCGTCAAGCAGCTTATCCTGAAACATGCACGAAAATAGATTTTGTCAACATATGATGTTGGTGAGTACTACTTAGCTTTGTACATATAGTATGAGTTTGAAAAGGTAGTACAATTCATGTGTCTAGCATCACCAAGGCATTATGTAAACACGTAAGTAACCAAACAAGACAAAGATCAAATGTAAAGTTTGTACAATGAACTTGATAATGAGCACCTCAACACGTGTGAGTCTAAAAGAGCACCATAACATAAGTTATGTCTAAATGAGCACCGTAACATAAGTTACGTCTGTATGTAAAGAGCATCATAACATAAGTTATATCTGTATGTAAAGAGCACCATAACATAAGTTATGTCTAGATGTATGATTTTGTATGTAAGCTACATTCATGTTCAAACATAAGCACAAAGATAACCAAGACACGTATATGAATTGTAAATGAATAAAATGTATGTGTAAATGAATATGAAAGTTTTGTATACTTGTGCATGAATCACCCCAAAAGTTGTAAAAGCGAAAAAGGGGATAAGTAATACTCACAGTTCGTGTAATAACTTGAAACTCTACCGAACAACGTTATTTGAATTGAGATTATCCCAAAGAATTAACCTAAAGAATTTGATAATGTGTAAGGGAAATAATTCTAGGATACAAGTAATTCTAGGGTTTCTAATTTGGGGATAAGTAATTGTTTTATTAATTTGGTATATTATTAATAAATAAAGAAATTTGGTAAATAATTTAAATAAAAGAATCTTGCAGGTTTTTGATTAAGAATGGTCATGTTAATAAGTTTTAAGTGTGAAAATTTTTTTTATAAAATTATTCTCTCAAAAATTGAATATTTAGTATATTTATTTCTATTTGTCAAAGATAAAATTTTAATATCTAAAAATATTAAATTAGAGAAATTTCAAATTAAAATTTATTATTTCTGTTCTAAATGAACAAAAACAATTCATGTAAAATTTTGGGATAAAAATATTGAAAAATGAATTTATTATGATTTATTTATGATTTAAAATAGCAAAAATCAATTAAAAATATGAAACTAACGATTTTTCTGAAATAAAAATTATCTCTGAATTGTTTATAGATCCACAAGTTTAAAATAATTTTTGTGGATATTTATAAGAACGTTTAGATATTTTTATAGATTTTTTAAAATTATAATTGAATAAAATTGTAATATTTATTATATATATAAAATAAATGATTTTTGAAAAACTAAAAATTGTATACTAGAGTTTATTAATTATATAATATAAAATAAATTTTGTAGAATTTATAAGTTAGGTTTGGTATTTTAAACATAAATTAGAAGATAGCATAAATTATAATGTTTAAAAGCAAAATCGAGTTTTAAAAAAAAAATGTTGTGGACCAGGTTCGAACCCGCAACCTAAGACTTACAACCCTTGAACACAACCACCTGAGCTACATCATTTTATGATTTTTGAAACAGATTGAAAACCTTAAAACCGTGTTAACAGTTTATCCCCAAATTCCTAAACATAAACCCTAGATTCATCCCCATCCAATTGATTTAAGAATCGTATTCAATACACAAATCAATGATGGGGCTTTTATTCCTCACTTCTAATCGACCCAGAATCATAAAACAATTACCTTAAACGAATATGGATTGGGGGTGAATAAGGATGGTTGGTGTCGATGGTTTTGGCCACCAAAAACTCGATCATGAAGATTAATCAGTGATGATTTACGTTTGATTCTTGTACAGAGATAGTCACAATAGCTGGGTGAATGTTTTTATAGATTCAATTTATATAATAACACAATTAGATGGTACGATTAGGAAGGTTGACTATTGTTAGTCAAAAACGCGTCAAAATTCACCAAAGATGGAAGGTTTAGAGCGGTAATCATGCAATCCATCACGAGATGAGATGCGGATTTGATTGTCGGTTGGTTCTGCATCATTAAATCTGGTCAATGTTTCCAAAAAAAAAGGTTGAGGGCTGTTCTTGGGTCTGCAGCGAGCCACAAGGGAGGGGAAAAGGGATAGCAGGTTGGTGTTTTATATTTTTCGGGTTGGGATACATTCAAAAACGAGCCATAGCTCAACTGGTCTTGCGTTTGTGTGTTGTGCGGCCGGCTCCGGTTCGAGTCCGGGCAGAGGCAAAAATCTTTTCTTTTTTTTTTTTTAACTGAGAGGAGAAGGAGGGGTGTTTGTGTGTTGGGCCAGACTAGGGGTGTTGGGCCGAGTCAGCTGGGCTTGTGATGTTGGACTCCGAAAATGTTTTAAAAGGAATGGATCTATATTTTTTTTCCATTATTATTATTATTTATTATACACAAAAATAAAATAGGATAAAAAAGGAAAGTGACGGATGTCACATTTTGTTTATAGGTTCTATGTCATAAAACCAAATGGTTATGTATCTGTCACTCTGTAATTAACTCAAGAGAGTTGATTTTGATAATGAGAATAGGTTTACCTCGGTACCTAGACAAAAGGATATGGCTAGTATATTTATACTACTGAATTATAGAAAAGGTATTATATTAAGAAAAGCTAAGTCTTTTCTTAAATAGTTGCATCAAAATGTGATGATGTTGTATTGTCAAACAAGTGTGTTATTAACCATGATGACATGTGTATAGCAAATTTGACTCGTCAGGTAGAGGAGTCATAATTTGTCTACGTGTGGCGAGGCAAAATTGATTCTTAGTATTAGAATCACATGTGAGAATAATGGCATCTCAATCTCCCAACCTCATTACATTATGAAGATTTTAAAGAAATTTGATATCTAAAACTGTTCACATGTTGGAACTCCCACAAAACCTTATATTAGCCTTATTCCTAGAGATTCCTATTTCTAAGTTGGAATATTCTAAAGCAATAGGATGTTTGATGTATGCTATGATTAGCATAAGGCATGGTAAATTCTATGTTGTTGGAAAACTAAGTGGATTTACTAGTAATCCAAGTACTTGGTATTGGCAAGTTGTGAATAAATTATATAAATGCCTAAAAGGAATCATGATATGTGGTTTGTGTTATTCAGACTTTCCATCAGTTTAGAAGGGTATTTTGATGCAAGTTATAAAACTAAGTAGAGTTGAATGCTCTCTTGGGGGGAGGTGTCATTTTTTAGGCAATTAGGATTTGTACTTGCATCATTTACAATGGATTGTGAGTTTATAGCGTTTGCAGCAGCTGGTAAAAAAGCTGAGTGGCTAAGAAACTTGTATTATTAAATTCCATTGTGGTATAAACATGTCTCACCAATATCTATCAAGTATGATAGTGATGACTAATGATTATAGTCGGGTATATAATGGAAAGTCTAGACGGTTGTGTACTATACATAGCATGATTCATGAGCTCATCATGCATGGTGTGATATCTGCTGAATTTGTAAGATCTGAGTATAGTTTGGCTAATTATCTAACTGAAGAGTTAGGAATAGATCTCGTGAATAAATCAGTCATAGGGATGGGTTTAAAGTCCACACTTTAATATCGTATGTCAAGATACCCAATTCCCATCTAATACAACGTTAGATGCAGAATTCAATGTGGAAAGCTTGCCATAGAGATATTGGAACACATGTTTAGAATCATCCCAAAGTTTGTGTTCAGACTGCAAAATAAAGTAGGCTGAAGTATAACTTCTTAATAGTCCTTTGCATTTGCAGGTGCAAGAATAAAGAGACTACCTATAAGAGTATGAAGTTTGGCCTCTTCAAGAAGCTTGGACTTGGCTTTGATATACTCTTTGAAGGATTGGACACTGGCTAGTAAAATATAGTGTCAGGTAAGAACATATGATTTTATAAACTTATGTGTATTTTACCTTCAAGTATTCAAATGGATAGCAAGGGTTCAATTCATAGAGACACCCCGATATTTGAATATTTGGATCATGTAATTTACTAAGATGGAAATTCAATCCTCAGGACATTTCCATTTATGCATGAGTTTGAGTTTCCTTGAGAATTAAGTTAAGTTAATCATGGATATCACTAAAATGGGAGAGGATGTTGGTAATTTTAGTGTTATCAACATTAATGGTGATATTGGATTAACTTGTTGAATGGGTTGATCTCGTTAGTCATTAACCGAGTTAGGAGATGCAGGAGTGCGGGCTAGGTTATCACTAATGTGATTGTGTGTGTTATTGGTTTAAGTAAGTTAAAGTATTAGTTTATTGGATTTGGGCCGAATGAGTTAATGAACTAACTAAAGTTTAGTTTATTAATGGGTTATTAATTAAATGGAATTAAAGATAGAGCCTTGTAAGCTTTTGGGTATGAATGTAGGCCGGATAGATTGGCCCAAACATAATTACTAGAACCCAATCCAATTGCATCTAAAATGCATAAATATATTGTCAGTTGTTTTAATGATATAACTGAAAAGATAGAAAACCAATCCTTATTTTTTCTAGAGAGATCTTTAGAAATTTGGAGGTTTTGAACACACAAAAACCTATTCATTTTTTGATTATCGGTGCAATAATACTCAAAGAAATTAAATTTGATTCTTGTGTTTATATACTATGTTTAATCTGTTCAAACATTTGATTGTACCGATCAAATAGTTTGTTCTGATAGTGATTACACGACTCGTAGTATAATCCAAGTGATTTTCGATTTCTTCTATGGTTTCGGTTCAATAAAACCAACAAACTCATGTGTTAAAATACTTAGACTTGGGTCGGACCTGCATTTTCGTGCAGTGGCGGACTTACATATATCCGAAGGTAGGTGGGCGCCCCCCTTAAAAGAATAAAAATTAGTGTAATTTGTAGGCTAAAATCTTGATCGCGCCCCTTAATAGTTTAGTTAAACCTCTCTACTGCACCCCCTGAAAAAATTTCCTGTGCCACTGTTTTCGTGGAACTTTTTTTAGCTTGACGCAATCTCCCTTTGTTATAATAGCAAGTACCCGGAAACTCAATAGAGTGAGAAATGGAATCTTATATCATGTTATCATTAGTTACTACAACTTTAGTATTAATCGTCAAAAAACTTAACAATGTATTTCCTTTAACTTAACAATGTATATGCCTGAAATTTGATAAGTTGATGGCTCTACTATGTAATACGTGATTTAAGATAGAGAAAAAAAAAGGATCATTCTTAAAGAAATAAAGGCATGTTATTTATTTAAGGAACTAATACATTACTTGTTTTTTTTTACAAAATGACAAGCTTTATACTTGCAAAGTAATAATAAACCAAAAACCAGGTCTAGTAGTAAACTTTTTAGTAAAAGTTACATGTAGTGCCATGTGACTTACAAGTTGAACATGAACCAATGTAACTTCTTAGATACTTGAATCATCAAGTAATTACTTTAATTAGGAAATCTGAAGAGACAAGTAACTCATTATAAATTGCTAATTCCTCTATATTAAACACAAGCAATAAGCCGATCATGCCTTGGTCCTAAGAAGACGAGAGCTGCAAGGAAGACGAATGACACTACAACATCTTCAACGAACCCTGCAGGTGATCTACGTTATGTTATATGATCATTTTTGTTTTTCCCCTTCATTGAACTCTTTGTTGCTTGTGTTCAGAAAATCAAGCGGTTGCTGCTATTGAGGCTGTTCCTGAAATGGCTTCAATGGAATATGAAGGAAAAGAGTCTCAAACAATTGATCAGAAAACGTATGTAAGCGAAAATGATTTGAATGAACTACTAGGAATGGTTAATCCTGTGTTTGAGGATTCTGATCTGTTATTTCTCAAATCTTTTTGTTATGTCAAATGAGTTATCTTTTTTTTTTTATGGTTAATCCTGTGTTTGAGGATTCTGATCTACTAGGAATATGAAGGAAAAGAGTCTATTTTTTTTTATGTTTGTTTGAGTTGCAATTATTGTCATCATTCTTATCATACTATCTTCATACTTCTCATAATTATCATTGATTCATTGTCCCATCCTGATCTTGAATGCATGTCCACTTGTGAACTTACTTTGAAGCTAGTGCCTTTGGCTCCAAGTTCCATCAAGTGGTGCTTTAGTTATCGGATATGTATAATGCACAAAGTATAACTTAAAAATAATATGAAATCATTTTGTAAGGAAGTAGTGTGTTTAGCTGTGTGTTGCAACGGTGATTTTTTCCGCAATTATGTATGTACAGAAAACGTTGTTAGCACTAGTGACATACCTAATTACATGAAATTTATGTGAATACATGTAGGTTTTGAATAAAATTTGTGTTAAATTATAGATAAAATAAGCATGTTGAATAAAAAAATTTGAAAATAAGCATGAATAAAATAGGGATGTTGCGACGGTATATTAAAAAATTTTAAACGCAGTGTATATCAAACTGTAATAAATGAGAACCAAACTGAATGTAAAATTAAAAAGTGAAAATATATTATGTTTGACTTGATTCATGTCTCAGAAGTTATAAAACGAGAACCAAAATTGAATGTAAAGTTAAAGAAAAAAATAATATATTTGACCAAGCTCGTATTAAAAAGGGGAGAGGGAGAGGGAGAGGGAGGGAGGGAGAGGATGAGGATGAGGATTGAGGATGACAAGCCGGCAATAAAACGCGAGAGGATGACAAGCCGGCAATAAAACGCGAAGTTCGGCCAGTCTTGATAGGGTGACGACTTCAGTCGGCATCGTAACAATGGAGTCATACATAATCACCGTTAAAAAAAAAGTCACATCGCTAAATTAAGAAACGTTACATCTTTTAAAAGATAAAAGATAAGAATTCGTAGTCTCTCTAACATGAAGTGACACCTTCAACCATTGGGCCGACTTCTAAATAAGGGATCATGGGCTTATATGATTGGGTACATCTATTCTTTTATAGTGTTTGTGTTTGATTTTGGGCTACTTTGCAGCATACAGGTACGGAGATATGCATTAGGTCTTGGGATATTCATAAGTGGTCTGGGTCGAGTTTTTATTGTTTATACCCTAATCTCGTTAGTCCCAACAAAAAAAATAGAAAAAGAAAAAAAAACCAACTATTACTTGGGCATAAAATCATGCGCATAAAATCGCATCAAGTAAATATAAAAACAGTAAATCATGTACGTATGTTGCGGCATGATAATGCGATCAACAACACTGAAAAAATCATAAAAAAAACTCAGTGAAATATAGACGTAGAAATGGTGAATCATGCACGTCCGTTGTGGCGTGATAATGCACAAAAATTAGCTCGAAACTTAAAAGACAACATAACCATTCGATGGGAAAAAATAGAGGTAAAAACGTTGAACTACATACGCACGTTGTGGTGTTTCAACTCGAAAAATTTGGATTGAAACATAAAAAACTAAAAATCTATTTAATTAAGATTCATTGGATAAAGTTCAAAGTAAAAAAAAAAACTATAGGGGTTAAATGTAAAAGGTGAAAACTATTATGGTTAAAAGTAAAAAAAAAAAAAAAAAAAGGAAAAAACAAAGTATGTTACAATCTACATAGCATGATGTACAACCATTTCATACACACTACACTTGTTAAGCATAATGTACTACACCATGAAGCACAAACCACTTGCAAATCCACTATAATATATAAATGAAAGCAATTGTGGGACACAAAACACCATATGTGGGCTTCTTTTATGTTTTTCCCGCTCATTTTACCGGATCATTTATACGGGTTATAGATGCTCCAACCTACAAACTATGGATCCGGCGTATAAATAGCAATATAAATAGGGTTTTGTTGTTTTTTATTGCAAATCTCTCTCTCTCTCTCTCTCTCTCTCTCTCTCTCTCTCTCTCTCTCTACGGCGAATAACTTTCCCTTCCTCTACAACTCCCCGCCGTTCTTTTCCATTTCAAGTTGTCGACCAGCCGCCGTGGTATGTCGTATTATATTTTTCAACATAAAATATTTTCCTGCTACATGTTATTGTTAGTTTCTTATTGTTTTGTTATTTTGAAAGTTTTAAAAATTAAGGTTTATATTGATTGTCGCCGTCATTGATACTCATAAAATGTTAGGTTTATAATTGTTCAATAGACGGTCTATTCGATCAGTTTAGATGTAGATCCATTTTTTTATTGTTTTGTTATTTTGAAACTTTTAAAAATTAGGGTTTATGTAGATCACCGATGGTTTAGATGTTGATTCGTTATAGGTTTTCATAAAAATCTGTAACACCCCGAAACTTTGTTTCGCTTAATTTAGCTAATACGCGGGATTAAGGATTAAAAACAAAATCGAGTTAAGTAGCCTATGTTGCAAGAAACCGCATATTAACCATTATGTGCCGTTAACGAAAGTAAAACAAAAGTTAGAAGCGTAACCTTGTTAAATTGCTAAACGGTTACATGGATAACGTAGGCTTGTGGCACTAACGAAGTAAGTAATCTAAGTTACTAACTAATCTTGTAACTAGAGGGGTTAGTTGTGTTAACATTTAATACTTGAAACAAAGGGTGCTATTAAACAAAGAGCATATGTCGATTAACATATGCAGATTGTTATCTACACCCATAAAAGAACACACGCCCAAAAATCTAACTCCAATTCAGCCTTAAATCCGTGGCTCCTTCCATTACATGGTGAAATTCTTGATCATTTAGAATGCTATTTATCATAAGGTATCTCTAGACACTTTTTATTTTATCAAAAACCATGAATTGTAGAAGATGGTGAATTGTAGGTGTTTGTAAAAAAGTGAATTCTTGGTATGTATAGGTTTCTAAATGATAGTAGACATCAATGAAACTGATATGGATGATAAAATGATGTATGTTGCTTGATTCATGTGAAATAGGAAGATTTTTGTATGTTTAAGTAATGGGTTTTAGCCCTAGGTATGAACTGCACTCATGTGTAGGAAAATCTTGCATTTGTATGTTATTAATATCATGTATATGTGTTAAATGATTAGAATGAATGATATGATGAAAAACCTAGTTGAATGGTAGTTAATTAAACATGTATTAGCCATGAAAATCATACAAGGAAAATGGTGCACACCAAGTGTTAGATGAAATGTCTAAGTGACTAAATTGTGGCTAGACAATGTCATTGGGTGCGCTTGGGTGCAAGCTTTAATATAAGGTGTTAATGAACCTCAAGAATATGAACTTAGAATTGATTTAACTCACTCCTAATGCTCTAATGGAAATTGTCCAAATAGATGTTTCAAATGGAACTCCGGGAGGTCAAGATGCCAAGGTAATTGAACAAAAAGGGACGCGCTTTAAGGTAAGTCATCTTATGACTTAAAATAGATGATTTGTAATTATGCGTATGAGCATGTCCATAGTGAGTCATTGAATCACTTGTGTTTATATTGAGTTGTGTTGAATTGCAACCGTCCTAGTTGGGAGTTGATGCAAAGTTAATTAAGCAAAGAAAGTCAAACGGGTCATATGCGTAAGTCATTTTATGACTTAAGCTTGGTAAGTTGTACAATGTTGAAGTAGGCTTAACAGTAGCTTTGAAGACTATACAATTGTGGCTACACTAGGTTTTAAATGGACTTGCACTCCCCTTATTTGAAGGCGGATGCATGATAACAATTACAAAATGGTTCATTAGGAGAGTATTGGTGAGGCTTGACCTCAATTAAAGGTTCTGGTGCACCAAGAAATCCAAACGGGTCATTTGACATGACTTTGGAGTTTTGGTAAATAAGACATCCTATGACTAATCTGCTAAGTTGTATGTTAGATGTGGAAATCGTTCATAATTAATTGTTAACCAGTTGTATTGGTGTAACGACCCTGGCTGTCGGAGCCGGGTCGTCAGGTCAGGTTATCGGAGCTACGCAGCAGATTCGGATCATAACATCTTTACTTTCCCAGGATCCGCGTCATCATATCTGTTGGGTTACCTGAACACATGCCAAAAATAGTTTATGTCAACATAAAGTTGGTGAGGTCGTGTATTTTATAAAGTGAATGGCCGGTTCGTTTATTGATAATTCTTTTATATAAAACATTCTTTTATAAACATGTTTTACAAATATAATTCTGAAGGAGAAAATATATTCTATTAATCAATTTTATTATGTATCAATTCTATATCGATTATATTATGTGCCATTCCTATCGATGGTACCACTTTGTTCCTGGTAAAATACCGGTTCCTGTCCTCTACTTGGACAAGAAAAGGAATGGCGGATACCGGTCAGTACTGTCCTCGTCGTTTCTATGTCCCCTTATTATATTTCTTTTCTTAATAATCTTTCTATTGTGTAAAGCATTTCTATATTTTCTAGTAAATGACATGTATTCCCCCGAAAAACATTCATAAAACAATAAAAGTGAGGAGTTCACGATACTCACAGGTTTGCGTATAATCTTCTAGTTAATCTTCTTATTACAATTATATGTCATATATATTGATACGTTTTACGCGTGGGACTTGTTAGGATTATAATACTTGGGATATATATCATATATACATTTATACATATAGAATTCGGTATATATTAGATAGTCCTAAACTCGAGGTTCATTATTGATATTTATTATATGAGACACGACCCGGACATCCTAAATCTAGCTGGCCATTACAGCTTGGCACTCGTAAACTAATAAAGCTGGCCATTACAGCTTGGCAGATCTAAACTAACAAAAGAATAGAAAATATTATTATCAACCCGAGTCTAGAATATTGTCTTATATATCGATTTGTATATATATAATCATATATATTTTATATATGATTATTATTGTCTTATTATTATTATCAAGTCCGTACGTTATCCGTATTATATATATATTCGTATAATTATAATAATATTCCACTCCGGATATACTGGATCGGGTTCTGTTCCGGTAGTTGACCGAGTCACTGAGTTGACTCGGTTATGGGTTCCACTTTCCGATCTGATTAAGGTACCTCGCAATCAAGTACAAAACAATATTATAATCTGGTATCCGTGATTAATATCCAATTATAATAAGATCTTGTATAACTATACCTTATCATGAAGTGGTCGGCTTCTTGCCGGATATGTGACTGGAGTTTCATTAGAATATAGCTGGATAATAACTGGACTTCCGGTCATATCTCATCTAATAATTCTAATCTCCTTTATTCAGAGAATAACATCACAGATACACACACACAAATGGATGTGTGTGTGATAATCGAATAGGCTCAAAGGTTACATATCAAATACATAATAGAAACCGAAAGGTGGATTGTCAAATTGTGTTGGTTTGGGGCTCGATAATAGTCACCGGTTATACATCGAAGGTTGACTGAACCCTCACCGGACTGATCATCGGAGTACCATTGGAGCTCCGGTCACCATCACATCCAACCTTCCCTCTTAACCCTCGATTATAGGATAAACTATCACACACACATCTGTGTGTGGGTGACGGAAAGAAGGAATGGGTTCGGTAAGTTCATAACAGAAACAAAGGTGAGTTCTTGGTGGTTACAAAGGACACAACGCAACAAGGGTTAGCGATTAGGTGAGGGTTAACAATTACCGATTAGGAACAAGAGGTGGATTCAGTTCAGCATATTAATCAAGACCCGATGGCAGTCACCATGACTTGGTGACTGCCCGATTACGAAGACAGGGAGAGATGGTTATCGGACTAGAACAGAGGAACACATCACCGGGTTGTTTATATTAAAAACGAAGGAGGGTGATGGTGGTCATCGGGTTTATGACAGGAACAAAGGAGAGGGTTACCGGAGATGATTAACATGGAGGAGGAAGACGGTGACCGGAAACAGCGGAGGCGGCGACGGCCGGCCATGGCTGTCCGGTGACCCTGCTGCTCTCGTCGAAACACACACATGAGTGTGTGTTGTTTGTGTGTTATGCAGAGAAACAAGACAAGTGAAGGGATTTATATGAAAAATTAAATAGAAGGTGTTTGGTAATGGGGATAATATCTGGAACTCGGGTGTTTGGCTGCGAATTTAAGGGTAATAAAGAGGGTGTTCGGCAACAGATTAACAACTGAACATGGAGCATTTGGTGCTGAATTAATCAGCCGAGTGAGACGTTTGGCTACGAGATTCGAACTTGAATACTTTATATTAAAGTAATCGGGCGGTCGGGTACAACCCGATCCGTTTATGAGACCCGTAACACCTCGGGGTGATACAATTGGTGATTTGTTATTGTAAAACAAACAGATGAATGGCAATGCTGACTATTGGTAACCCCATCCTTAGTTAGAGGATTGAGGTTGACCAGGAATAGTCAAACGGTCCATTCGTTGTGAATAGGCGATTTGATGAGTATTGGCAACCCTATCCTTAGTTAGGGGATTGAGGTTAACCAAGAATAGTCAAATGGGTCATTTGTTAAACATATGTGGTATTAGTTAGAATTGGTGTTCACTAAAGGATCATAGAACCCCCATTTACTTAGTAGGATTAGGTGGTGTCCCTTGATATCCTTAAAATGAACACGATGATAACAATGCTTGAAATTGACCTGCAGATGGTCAACTAGATCGTTGGCGTGTGGAACGCGAATCCGTCATGTTAACAACCTTATTTGAAGGTGTGCAAGCTACAAATATGGTTATTCGGACCATATGTGTGGCATGTCGAGGAACAAATCTCAGTTGAAGATGTCACTTGATTATGCACACAAACGGGTCGCTTATGCGATACTAGTTATGTGTGACTAATAAGTAGTAAACCGGATCGATTATTAGGTGGAAAAGTCTTAATTATTGGTTGTATGTATGCAAATCATTGTATATGCAAATCTGTTGTGTTATATGCAAATCTTTGGTATATGCAAATCTATTGTGTTAAAAGAAAATCTTTGGTATATCAAATGAAGGATCCTCTCGTCACCGGATGAAAGATCCTCTGGTCATCGTATATTTGTTGTGTTGTAAGCCAATCTTAAACCGTTTAACCAAGTCGTCAGTTCAATTTGCTAATTGACTAACCATGTTTAATGTGGTTAATATTAGGTTCGAACATAGTAGGGGGCGAAACAAATATCATGGCTGCGCGAAGAACCGAACACAATGCAAATCTAAACTTTTGACGCTTTCGCTAGACTTTTAAGAACTTTAATAGTTGTGATGGGTTTCTAAATATGTTTCAAATATTTTGCACTCGGAATTTATGAAACGAAAACAGTTCATGGGCTTGACACACTAATGGTCAAGCATATGTTAATGAAAGTTTAAGTTCTTTCATAAATTTAATCCGACTATTTTATCATTAAACATAAGTTAAGATCCGTTAAGTCGGGACAGGTTTTATGTTAATGAAAGTTTAAGTTCTTTCGTAAATTTAATCCGACTATTTTATCATTAACCATAAGTTAAGATCAATTAAGTCAGGACAGGTCTTACAAAATCTCCAGCGGCCGTTGTTTGAAATAGATGTAGATTTGTTGTTGAGTGGGATTTGTTAGGTTGAAATCTTTAAAAAGTTAAGGCGTTGATATTCATATTGTTTTTTACAAACACATAATCGTTGAAGTTTAGATGTTGATCTCGTTTTTGTTGTTTTGTTATTTTAAAATTTTAAAAATTATGGTTTATAAAGATCTCTGGCGGTTTAGATGTAGATTCGTTCTATGTTTTCATCAAAATCTTCGTCGGCCATGTTTTAAAATAGATTTAGATTTGTTGTTGATTTGTTTGGTTATGTTGAAATATTTAAAAACTTAATGTTTCTAAAGATTCCATCAAGTATAAAAAGGAAAGCATATGATAGGTTATACTTTTTTTCCTAAATTATTGAGATGATTTTAGAAACATATTTGCACATATTGTGGTTCTAACATTAGAATGTTGTTTAAGGTATATCTTCCAAACAGGCCATTCAATAAATTTCTTTGGTTTAGGTTCGACTTTTTTTTCCTAAATTATTGAATCTTAATTCTTTTTATATTTGCCTTACTTTTGTTTACTTTTCTCATGTTGGCTTTTGTGATCGTAATATTTAGATCTATAAGTAGGCACACACATTATGAACCAAATGAAATGAGCTATCTTACCTATAACATGTGGTTTAAATACGGTACCATTATGGTTATTGGTACCATTTTTTTTTTTGCTTTTATTTTAATTAATTATTAAAAAAACCAAAAACCATTTTAAAAATCATTTATTTTAAGTCTTAGTTGAGTGTAGTTTTGTTTTCTATTAGTGTCATGTGGGTTCGATACACGGACTTATTTAGTCTGTATTGCATTGATAGGTACACTTGTCTGTCGTATGGTCTAGTTTATGTAACACCCCAACCGATGGCGGAATCATCGAGGCGTCACGTAGTGACGATTGTTCAAAAGCACATGGTACTAAAATGTAAATATATTATTGGATAATTTAAATTGTCTTACATGGATGAAATGGAAAAAATACATAAGTCTGAACAAAACATGAAATTTGAAATAAATTATTAAAAGCAAGCACTAAAATCCAATGCTATGGAACTAAGATCAAACTGCACCTGAAACATGTACAAAATAAGTTTTGTCAACATATGAAATGTTGGTGAGCATTCCTAGTTTTAATACATATAGTAAGTTGGAAAAATGTCATACAATTCAAGTGCAAACTATAGTGCATTTATGTAAACTATGTATCATAAAAATGAGCGAAATCAATCCTGTGACTGTATAAATGTACTAAAATGAACGGCGGTGTACTTATCCAATAAATGGATAATAACTTAACAATGACCATGGATTCTCTGATGAAAAAGGGGGAGAATCACCTAGGTGGGTTGTCAATCCAATAGCGCTATCCAATGTTAAGGTCGGCTTGTACATGGTTAATGATTTCACTAAGTACAAATGTATTCTACATGTAATGTCTAAGCATAAAGCACATATGTAAGCAAATGCACAATGTACTAGAATTGTAGTGTAAAAATATGAACTTGCATGTGTATTTTGTATAAGTGTACATGTAACACCCCAAAAGTGAATAAAGACAAAAGGGGTTAGGAAATACTCACTTTCGCCAAATGACTAGATGACTAAGCGAGCGTGAAAATGCGAGCAATCCAAAGATTCAACAACGAAACTAGTCCAATTTAGAAGAAAAGAAACCGAATAGGAAAAATATCAAGCTTCCAATTCGCCAATTACAAGAGCTTATAATCAAAGCTTCAAATGTAGAAGTAATATACTCTAGAAGAAAGGTATGAGGGAGAGTTTAATCGAATTGAAACATCAATTTAGAGGTGCCAAGTGTAATGAGTCATAGGTGGGTTTTTATACTAGTTTTGGATTCAATTAGGCTTTAAAATTGGTCAACATAATAAAGTAAGGTTTTAAGATGAATTGACTATTTGACTAGGACTTTGACTAGGATTTTGACTGAGACTTTGACTATTTGACTATCTTAGCGGACCGCGAGGGCTAAAAAAATAATTTTTCTAACTTAATCAATTTTAAGTTATAGACTTGTTTCCTTCTGTTTCTAAGTTGTTATAGGACCAAAAATTAAGGGCTTTGAGTATCAAGGTGTGAAACATACATGCTCGGGTGTAGATGTGAGTATAAAACGTGCATACTTTTACTTATAAAAATTATAAGTTTTATTAAATTGTGAATTTTGGTCCTATTAAATACGAGGGTTAAAATAAAAATTTTGAAATAGTTGAGGAACCAAATATGCACATTTATGAAAAGTGAAGGGTGCAGGTTGTCACAGTTTAGTTAAGTCTGTTTTATATTACTAGGTGTCTAGGTTAGTTTAGTTTTTATAGACCATACATAGCACATCAGATAGCCATGAGAGCATAGTGAGTTGCAGACTTCTTGGGTCCATAGAATTCTCCAAGATCAGTCTTTGCACAATCTGCATCCACCAGGAAAGACCGCTTGCTGATGTATTCATCTTCTTCGACCAACAACTCTTCTAGATCCAAATCTTCCTCAGACTCGCAGTCAGAATCACAGTCAGAAGAGTCATTCTCAGAAACATTGACTTCTTGAGTACTGGTGCAATCTTCAACTTTAACTTCTGGTTCAGAAACCTGTTGGACATAGCATGCTGCACCTTCCTGCGGAGCCTCTTCTCCCTCCATGTGAAGGTTCCAGTTGAATCCTTCATCAGCTTGAATTACCAGGGCATGTCCTTGATTATTGTTGGCAGGAGCACGCTAGTTCTGGTTTTGTACTGGGATGATGGCTCGTTCAGTATTTTGTGGTGGTTATGTATGAGCTTGTTGCCCCTGGTTCTGATTTCCTCTGTTGTTGTTGAAAGGATTCTGATTTGTCTGTTGTTGGGGTCTATCACACTCCTTTGCAAAGTGTCCCTTCGTACCACAGTTGTAGCACGTCACTTTGCTCTTATCAAACCCAAATCTTGTATTGTTGTTTATCAGCACATCTCTCCTCCTCGTTCTATCCATGTATACCTTAGCTCTTCTAACCAAGCTTGCGAATTGCTATTGGATAGCAATCAGGTCCATATCATCTTTATCAATCTGGGTGTAGTCCTCCTGAGTTAGGTAAGGATTACCTATCTACCCCGCAACTAACCCACTGTATGAATTGACCAAAGTAGACAAAAGGTCCATGTGTTCTTGAGCTAGCTCCACTGTCACCTTCTCAAAACATGCGGTGCTTAGCTGCTCAACAATTAGGTTGGACCGATAACCGCCACCTTGACCTTGACCTTGACCTTAACCTGAAGTTGAAGCACATCCATAATCCGAAGTCGATGCACTACCATATCCAGAAGATGAAGCACCACCATACCCTGACATAGAAGGTCCACCAAAGTTTGATGTTTCTTGTGCTGGTGCTACAAGATGAGAATAAGGGTTCACACCAAATTGGTTAGTATTCTTATAAGATAAAGGATACTGGTTTGTTTGTCCAAAAAGGATAAACAGGAGGAGGAACATCTGTCGGGGGGCCATAGTTGTCAAAAGCAAAGACAAGATCTTGATTAAGGACAAAAGCTGTCTGTGGTTTGGATCTTGCTACACTCATATCTTGTGGAGTTGTCCCGTAGTAGATGCTCGGATTCTGTGGGATGAACGCCTTGTTCGCACTTCTGATCTCATCAATCTCTTTGCTTTCAAGCTCGGCCACAAATTCATTGATGGAGATTGTCTGATAAACATTGTTCGCTTTTTGGATATCAAGCCACTAATGCCAGTGTGGAGGAAGCGCATCTAAAAAACTTTCCACGAGTTCAACTGATTTATAGACTACTCCATACTGATACATCTCTGACACCAGATGATAGTATCGTGCAGTCAAATCCCGCAATATTTCATTTCCAATGGCAATGAAGTTCTCAAACTCCTTCTTGAGATGACCATTCTAATCTTTCGGTTCTTCTCATTTCCTTTATTCCTTTCTCAATCCAAAGCATCTGTGATGTAGTACACTAACCGAACTGATGTAGGATGTCTTTGGGAAGTGCTTGTGTCAATGCAGCCATCGCCTTCTTCTCGTAGTTGTATTTTCTTCTCACATCTTCTGTCATTTCTTCTAAGGCAACATGAATGTTGGAGTTCTCGAGCATCGGCCTGGTATACCCATTCTCTATAGTTGCCCATACTAAACCATCAATACCCTCAACATGTGTCTTGAATATGCCCTTCCAGGAGTGGTAGTCGGCCATGAATTGTAGCTTAGGAGCCCTGTTCGAACTACCCATTTCCATGTCACTGAGAAGTACTAAAGATAAGTGTTGTGTCTGTTGAGTTGCAGTGGCTGCGAGTGCCCATAGGTTACCATTCATCATCTGTTGTTGTTGCTGGGCACGTTGTTGAGTTGCGAGCGCCCACGGATTGGTTCCGGCAACATTAGCTTGGTGTTGTTGTTGTTGTTTCATCCGTTGTGCATTTCGCTTGGTCAAAAACTGCCATGGATTTGTGGGAACATTCATTTGATTGTTTATTGGTTGGTTATACTGTTGTCTTGGTTGGTTCAGATGTCCCCACGGGTTAGCCATGTGTTATAGTTCGAAAATGGTCCGATACTTGGACAATTTTTGGTTTCGGAATAGTAACTCATGACTATGGTTGAACACACGAGTACGACACGCGAGTAGAAGCCTAATCGTGTGAATAGTGACGCGACTACGAGATTTCAAACGAGTAGAGTTCACCTAGCGACTAGAAGTCTAGTCGTGTGTTTTACAGCACGATTAGGCTCTAGTCATGTATAATAAGTAACAAGTAAGAAGCTAGTCGCCTAAAACTTTGCTAGTCGCTACATGCAGGTCTGTGAACTTGTTTTGCACGAAGATCATCATTTTTGCCTCAAAATCTTTCAAAAACACCGTGTTTGATTCCCAAATGACAAGAAAAGTTGTGAAAACACTTTTAGAGCAAACCCTAATAAAAAACATATGTTTTTATCCATAAAAACGACCTTAGATTTTGAAAATTGTTGTTTTTATCAAAAACTCAAAGTTTCAAACTTTCAAAACAGGTTTTTGATAAAAAAAAAATACTGCCTTTTAATCTGAAAACACACTGTTTTGAATCAGTTTTGTTATCAAAACACTCGTGATAAGAGCTAAAGCTCTTATACCACTTGTAGGATCGATTTCGGACAACCCGACAATCACGAGCTTGTTCGTTTAGGGTGCGGAATCAACTAAACGATGTTCGTACAACAAAATGACAAGAAACAATGATAAACGAGATATCAAACACACACAAATACGATTAAAAGGTTGTTCTTGTATTGAAAACAGAGCTCGGGTGTTACAAAACAATCACATTGTAACACCCCAAACTCGCATTTCGCCTAAGTACGCCATTAGGCGTAATCGATAAAATAACAAAGCGAGTTTAATGGTGGATGTTTTTTTAACCACCGAATAAAAACGAGGCTAAACCCTTTTACCATAGAATAATCTAGTTAGAGTAATTATCTAGAAGCAAACTCGAGACTAAACTTGAGGGGCCATAGTTGCCAATATGTCTAAGTGGGTTTTATATAAAAAAAAACAATAAAACACACACATTAGGTGTGCATGTCGTATGAATGATCAGGAGATCATTCTCCTACACCAACCAAGCCCTAAAACTCAAGAACAATGTCAAATCCAAGCCAAATCAAGGGGCTTTTAGACGCTTTAGCAAGAAACGGCTCATATAAGGCTTAATAGACATCAAGGTACCTTTTATTTGGTAGAAATTGATGTTAAATTCGTTTTTGATCATGGTGAAAATCTAGGGTTTTGTCAAAAACGTGAGATTATAAGTTGTTGGGGGTTTCTCTAGCTTTAGTGAGCCTCAATCACACATAAATTGCTTACGAATCACATTCTACATGTATGTTTGATTCTAGTCATATGGTTATGTGAATATGTGAAAATTTGGGTTTAACCTCTAGGTTGAAACCCTCTATGTTTAATGATTTAGTTAACTCTTAGGAGTTGTTATAATGAGGAATTTAGGCAAAATGGTCTAAATAATGTATTATGATGATGATTAGACAAATGGTTAAGTTTTGGCTAATCTTGAGCTTTAAAACTAAACAAATTGGTGGGTGCACACCAAGTGTTTGAATAAATGCCAAATTGGTGAACACTAGTGAAACTATGAAGTTAGAATCATGTAAGAGCTATCAATCGTATATGATATTGGTTTGTAATAAGCCAAGTTAATTGCATATTCTATATAAGAAAATGGCTATGGATTTAGCTATAAATGGGTAATGAATACATGATTTATGGATAGTAAATTAATTCCATGTCATGTATTCTAATAATCAAGTTTGACATATCCCTAAGTAGGTATAAGAACTAGGGATGCAAACGGGTCAAACGGATGCAAGCAATGCGTATGGAAGCAAGAACGGATATGAGGTAAGTTGTACTTACACCACTAGACTATAACATAGCTTAATTATTGTATACATTCGTCTCGAATCTAGTGTATATGATAATGGTAAATCCCAAGGGGTGGAATGTATTAAATGAGTTGCCTTATGTGCACTCAAAACAAAACGTGGTTTACAACCTTAATCGAGACAATGAGTTATAACCGAATGGCGAAATTCATAAAACGGGTCAATTAAGAAGGTATGTGGGAAATGATGTTTTAATCCAAATGGAATCAATTGAATGAAATCATTAAGCATGATGTTAAATGGGTCAAGTTGTGTCACTTGAACCATAGGTAAAAACTTGTGTAATATAGTAACTTGAACTATGGGTCTAAACGGGTCAAATGGTGAAGTCCTCATCATTTGAGTCCAACACTTAATGCTTGTATTCCAAGCATTAAGATTTACGAGCTTAAGCGGATCAAATGGCAAAGTATTATCCTTTGACTTCCGAGAAATTAATGTGTCTATCTAGAAAGCACGCAGGTAAATGTACTTGTGCATGAACGCTTGATGCTAAGAATCATGGAGGATAGGAACAAGGTACGGATATGGTTCAAGGCCACCCGGTAAGTCCGAAGCTAATTAAACGCCTTCGGGCGAAGCAAAATGGGTACTAAAACTACCCACATGAAGTGTGGGTGCAAATCAAGTAAGTTATTTCCAATCACTATGTATAATACGCACTAATGCGCTTATAATTTACTAAACAAGTGAAAACCTTAGAAAAGGTGAAAATCTAAATCCGGAAGGACTTAGAGGTTTTTAAACAAGTCAATGAGTCAAAAGCAATGGGTTTGAATCAAGAAGTGTCGCCACGAATGGCTAAATCAAAAGATTTGGCTAGGAGGGGCATTTTGGGAATTTATAAAGATTTACTAAAGGATAAATCTAATAATCGGAATCATAATGAATAAATCGGACAAACACTTTAGTTGATTAAGTGTCTAATGACCTGATAGCATAAACTAGATGCGTTGCGCGTGGTCAAATGGTGTTTTGGTTAAGTTAAATGTCTAAATGGGTCAAATGGGGTAAAAGTCGCCATAAACACTTAAAAATTTGAACCGGGTCATAACATCATGAACCGGGCTATAATTCCAGTAAAACAAAGGTTTATTTAGTCGGCAAGTCAATACTTAGGCTTCGGGAATCATCAAATGTGGTTGCGACATGATTCCCATGCTTAAAAACCACCAAAATTACATCAGAAGCTGTGAGCGGCCGCTCACAGAGAACAGCATGACGGCACAATCTTTAAAATTGCATATAAAATCGTAGAAAAATCGTTAGGAGGCGTTCTTTATATGCCTGGAAAGCTCTCGGAGCGTAGAACAATTTTTATTTGAAAGTCGAAGTCGGATTTTGGGTTTTAGAAGGGGTAAAAGCGATCCGAACAGCTGCTGCGCAAAAGTTGCAGCAGTTTGTTCTCTTGACAAAGGGCCATTTGGCCTGGTTCGTTCCGTTTTAACGAGTAATGACTACCGTACTAGTTTAAATATATCATTGACAATCCCACTAACCATTCTTTGTGTAATGGTGCTAGATAAACAAGTGAAGGAAATCCCGGAGCAAGGATCAAGTCGCGAGAAGAGCCGAACACACCCGAACACTCATCAAGCTTCCGCATTAGAATCTAAGGAACTCCCGTTAAAACGCAACGTTTTAGAGTATGTTTTAACTATTAAAATGTAAAATTTATGGGAATCAAACATGTATTTGATCCTAATGGGTTGAGTTATAATAAATTTCAAAGTTTTAATCGGGAGTGGTTTAAGTAAGGTCAAAGCTCGTAAGACTAGACGTTAATCACGTGATTACGGGTTATGGTCTTACACACATACCTGAAACCTAGACCTGGGGTGCTTGGAATGTGTGATGTGACAGCCAAGAAATGAGTAACGCAATCATTAGAGGTATTTATACCTCCCCTAGTTGTCCAGGGCACTTGGGGCGGCTAGGATGCAACTGGCGATTAATAACTTGCCCAAAATCACCCGAAACATATTCAAGCACGTCCAATACATCAAAACTAATACCTATAATAGGCTAGGGACACACATGTACTAACATCCTAGGCTATCATTATCTCATTAAAACACTCAGGCTGCTCGGAGTGGGGCGGGAATGGGGGCGGGAAGGGGGGGTAACACCGCCGCAAGGTGGCGTGGGAAGGGGCGGGGGGCAATTCGATGGCGTGGGGCTTGGGGTGGGTACACGTGGCATCATGTGATTGGTGGATTTTTAAAAGTGACCGTTGGAAAAAAAAAAATTAAACTATCCGTTAATTTCAAACGGTCAAAAAAAATTTTTTATAAATTACCCCCTTCTCACTACAAAACACCCACTTTAACCTATTTATTCACAATTTTTATACACTTCTTCAACCATTTTTTATACAATTCTTCATATATTTTTCATACCACTCATCATACTTCAACAAAAAATGAACCCATACAACCATGGCTTTGACCCGAACAACCCATAAACGTACGTCCCAAACCCGAATACACCACCGGTTCGCCCGATCCCAAACCGTCCACCCATTCCTTCACCTTGTCCCGACTACGCGGGTTATGCGGGTTTCATTAGTGGGCAAATTTATCCTAATTTCCCATTCAATGATTCTCCCGTTCCTTCACAACTTCCTTTAACGCAAACCGTACCCGAAACACTACCCCAAAATGTTGCGGGATCATCTTTGGGTAAAAACCCCCTGCAAAAAGAAGTCACGGGAGGAAGACGCCGGAGGAGAAAGCATTAGCCGCCGCTAACCGCCAATTCCTTAAGTGGACACCCGAAGAAGAGCTTGCGATAACGAAATCGTGGATAAGTGAGTCGGAAAAAGAGCAAGGTATTTCTAATAAATTTTTTAACATGATTTTTTTTTCTAATATTGCTAATATTTAATTTTTGTAGGAACTAGTCGCCACAAAAACGACTTTTTGGTCGACATAAACACCGCATTCCATGGGTTGATGGGAAGAGAGTTCTATCGAGCAAACGATAGTCTCTCGTTCAAGTGGACAGAGATAAACAAGGCAATGAATGTGTTTCAACCGCATTATTATTACGCAAGACACAATCCAAAAAGCGGTGAAACAGACGCCGACAGCCTCACCCGGTTGCTAGCAGCGTATCGTAACGAAACCGGTGTCGAATTCAAGTTTCTTCATTGTTGGGAAGTCTCGAAGCACAATTCAAAATGGGCGTACGTCCCCACTGCAACCAACTCCGCAAAAAGGTCAAAAACAAATTCGTCAAGAAACCGTTCAATTGATCCTGAAAACGTAGAAGCCGTTAATTTGGATGAAGACGAGTTTGAAGAGGAATTGAGTCGCCCACCCGGTCGAGATAAGTCAAAAAAGAGGTCGCAAAAATCTACTGCTTCGGGTTCGGGTTCTGGATCAACCGGCGCCTACAGCGCTGACTTGCAAGATTTAAATTCCACCATGATTCAGTTCAATACGATTCAAGAAAAAATGCTCGAGGAGAAAAAACATTCGCGAAGCGTTTGAAAAAAAAGTTGAGTATGAAAGAGCGAAAGTTAAGTATCAAAGAACAGCGCGAAAAACGTGAAGATATGAAATTTATCGCCATGAACACCGATCATCTTCACGGGGCAGAGTTAGAGATGACGCTACAAATGAAACGTGACCTTATGGAAAAATATAATATTAACTAATTTGTTAGTTTTTACTTTTTTTCGGTTTTTTATTTTTTTACGTTTTTTAATTTTCTAGGTGTTTAATTTTTGTATTTTTCAGTTTAAATTATTATTATTATTATTATTATTATTATTATTATTCTATTAATATATGAAAGTTTTTTATAAAAAAAGAAATAAGAAATGTCACATGTCACTTCCCCTTCCCTCTTCCCCCCTTCCACTCCCTACAATTCCCCCCACCCCCCTACGAAGGTCTCACAAGTGCCACATGACACTTCATCCCCCTCTTTCCCCACCACTCCGAGTAGTTTCATAAACCAAAGTAATAATAACCACTGTCGACGCGCCGCAAAATGCGCAGATAGAAATCCTAAGTTTAAATAGATTTGAGGTTTCTCATTTGCCACAGCCCTTTTTTTTATTGGCGAACAACTGTGTGGCAACCATCCTTGCGGGGCGCCGTGCCCAAGAATCGACTACTCGATCTCCAGCAGCCCCCGCCTTCTCCCGATGCGCGGAAACCCGAGCCCCACCCGCCCGAAGGCACAACAGTGTTATAGAACTCGGTAAAACCTCGCCGCCCGTCAGATTCGAACCGGCGCCACCCGTATTTGATCTTCACCCGGATACCAAACCATAATGTTGAAAGTGGGAATTATACCCATGATCACCTAATTGATCACCTAAGTGAACATTTGCCACAGCCTATATTAAACTTCTTCCAAAAAGTGGTCGGTGATTTAAAATTAATATACCAAATCTCTTTTGATGTTGTAATGACTTGAACTCCACGTGGTCCATATTATCTATTTTTTACGAATCTTGACCAATAAATTGTGGATTTTCATAAAAGATTTGATCCTCTAAATAAATTTAAGGGCAAATCGAAATAATAGTTTTAGATATGACATCTATATAAATATATATATAGGGTGTGGATAATATGGAAACCCTATATAATAGAAAAACCCTGAAAATCCTCTAGTGACCATTGATCATTTGATCAATGGTCCATGATTATTTGAATATAATAATCATAAAACATGTGGGTCAATCTAATAAAAAATAGGATTAAGGGCATTAAGGTCATTTTAAACATGAGATTTGACACTTCTGAATCATAGGTTTAAAAAGGTTGATTTGACACTTGTTACGTCACCTCTCTCCTACTTTATGGCACTTTTTTCCAGCACCAATATTAATATACGTTAGTGTTGTGATACAAAATTCTGACCTCGTGTGAGACATCGCTAACATGTGTTAACAGACATGTACTAAAAATAACAAAATAAAAGAACACATAAAATGTATATTTATTTAAGAAATAATAAAAACAATCATTACAATCAATACTAAAAACGTATTAAAAACGTTTAATACAAACATAATTATTTGTGAATGACAAAAAAAAAACTATCATGACAACATAAAAAAATCTAGCTATGCTTCGTTCTTGATACCCATCTTCATCTTTAACACAAAACATCTCTTCACCTACAAAAAAAGATAACACGTGTTAGTTGGGCTCTCCAAAACACATAATGAGACATCACTGACATGTGTAATGTATTCTAAAACATATGTTTTACTGAAATAACGTATGTCATATGAACCCTAACACATGTTAGCTGGGCATATACTAACGTATGTCATATGAACCCTAACACCTGTTAGTTAGGCATATACTAGCATGTGTTAGCATCACTAACATGTGTATAAACAAACACCAAATCAGTAGCATGTGTTAGCATATTCTAAAACATATGTTTTACTGAAAATAACGTATGTCATATGGACCCTAACAACTGTTAGTTGGGTATATACTAGCATGTGTTAGCATCACTAACGTGTGTGAGCATACAAGACTCGGACCGCAAAAAATAGACATGTACCCTATACGAGTTCATAACAATTTCACTTGCCAACAAATTATTAAACAGAATACAAATATTATTTAAACACCTATTCACCAAAAGATTAAAAATTAATAATCTTTGTAAAAAAAAACATCACTTACCACAGCCACATCACCAACGTCGCTTTGGTCCAATAGCCTACTCGTGAAAACTAACACTGGAACAGATACACATGTTAGTTTCGGATCCTCAAACACAAAATGGGGCATCACTAACATGTGTTACCATATACTAACATAAAAAAGACTACAAATTTATTCATCAATCACATGTGATCTATCAACCTCATGTCCCCAATCTAAAAAAAGCTAACATAAACAAAATAATAAAAATAATAAAATAAAAAAGGTTAACATAAGTTTTTTTTCTATTCAAGCATTTGATCGAACACTTGGCATGCAAAAAACATATTTTTGATCAAATGACAACCCAAATTCCATTATCTCACAACTCACAACCCATAACATAACATTGTTTTCAATAATAATAATAATAATAATAATAATAATAATAATAATAATAATAATAATAATAATAATAATAATAATAATAATAATAATAATAATGACAGTACAAAATCAAGACGTTTATAATACACCTTGTATTGTCTCTAACTTTTCTCTGGATGATCTGGTGATCTCGACAATCTAACCCATTCTCATGAAGAGAGTCCCCTTTTTTAAGGAACCGATTTATACAGAGAAACCGATTTATACAGAGAAACCTTGTCTCTATAATAATAATAATAATAATACAAAAACAAAACTATAATAATGACAATCACGTGCTCATTTCAACCATCCTCAACATTAACTGTATCACACCATTTCTTTGAAAAACATAACAAAATCAAACATAATAAAAAAATCAATAAAGCAATAATAAAAGTCTTACCTTTAATCGAACTTAGCACTTGATTTTTAAAGTGGTTCTCCTTTCAATCAATGATATTATAGTGCTTTTCTCGGATCCTGAAAACCCAACAACCGCCACCGTTTGACCACTAGATGATAACGATGGTTATTGTTTGAGATGATGACGATGGAGATGATGACGAGATGAAAACCCAATAACCGCCACCGTTTGACCACCAGAGAGGGAAGGGTAGAGAGATATCTGAATTTGAATTTGTTTTTGAAAAATAATATGGAGAGAGAGGGGGGAAACATATATATAAGGAGAAAAAGAATGGGTGGAGTTGAATTGTCAATATACCATTTTTAATATAATATAGAGTGAGATTGGCTTGGATGATGTGGCACAATATGGACCAAGAGATGGGTTTCTTGGAGTTTTTCCATTTTGAAGGGTTTTCTCTATATACTTACACTATATATATATATATATATAGGCTAAGTATTAGATGAAAACCCAAAAATTTGAAGAAACCCAAGGAAACCTAATAAGTGGCTGAGGATGCTCCACATCATCCATTAACAACATACTCATTTTCAACTTGTTAGGGCATTATAGTCATTTGTAAAGTCTGATTTCATCTTTTTTAGTGATCTGACATATATTAAATAAGACATGATATGATTTTCAAATTCATTTCTCTCTCTCTCTCTCTCTCTCTCTCTCTCTCTGTGTGTGTGTGTGTGTATCTTCATCCATCTCTTCTTCTTCTTCTTCTTTTTCAAAATCTTAATCAATACCCATTCTTACCTAAGAACACATCAGATCCATTAAACAAAAGAATATTGAAGAAAAAATTATTTGAGAAAGAAAACCACGATAGAAGAAAAACCAGATCTATAATGATGTTTTCTACTCAGATCTAGAGAGGGAGTGAGGAGTTGGTGTGGGTTTGGTCAGAACAGGTGGTTGAGAGTTTGGATTGGACCAAGTGTGTTTCGGACCAGGTGGTGGGTGTGGATTTGGATAGGACTAGGTGGGTTTCAGTTTTGGATCAGACAAGGTGGGTTTCAGTTTGATATTGATTTAAACTACTGATTAAGAGCCCAAATATTATTTTTGCAAATCAAACTTATATGGGTTCTGGTAAATCGGTCATTCTTTTTTTTGCCAAAAAAATCAGTTGTTGATTTAAACCACTGTTTTAGACTCTAAAATTTCTTCTTGATTTTGAAGTTAATCCTTGATATACATGTATGTGTTTTCACAGATATGGATATCAACTAATTGAAGAAGATGCTGCCATTTCTAGGCAAAGAGCTTCTGGTGGAACAAAGTCAAATCTATGGTATCATTATTTTCTAATATAATATTTTGATTTCGTCTCTATTATTTCATTCAAATTTGAGTGATTTATGCCATTGTACAATGGTCACAAAACAAAAAACATTCAAAAATTACATAAAGTGTAGACAATTTTTTTTTAATGCTAGTTTTTTTAGCATTTGTTGATTGTTCACACGTATAGTTGGCTGTCTATTTTGGCTAACAAAGTGATGGTTTAGTGTTAGCATTATTATAAACAGGGGTGTAATGTGTAATAGTTCATTAGCATGTTAAAACTGTCCTCAAACATTTTCATTGTATGCTTAACATATGTAACACATTTGTGATTTTCAGGTAAGAAGGCTGGTAGGTCGTCGCGTTTACAGAAAAATGGTGGAGATAATCAAGGTATGAATAAAGCGTGACTTTGCATATGTAACACTTGTATATATGCCTAAATTTATCTTAAAAAGTGTGTACTAACCTGAGGCTGGTGTCTTTGTTCTGTGTACATCAACAGGCAAGCATGTCGATGTTTTTGGTAGTTTCAATGAGGGTAACAAGATCTACACCTAAGTACAATGAACCTGTGGATGAGCCAGTTGGACCTAGTAAGCAAAAGAGAAGTAAAAGGACGGAAGCTAGTAAGGCGAAGAGAAAGGGGAGTGGTAAAGCGGCGCGTGGAAAGGTTAAACCTGATAAACAACGTAAATGAAGGAAGAAGGATGAATGCCCTGGTATACGTACGAGGTCTTCGCCATTCCAGTTTGCAAGGTGCATAAGTATTTTGAGTGAATAACAACGTCGTGCTATGAAAGAGATGGGGTTTGGTAGACTACTTCACTTCAAGATGGATGGTTGTGTATTTTGCCTAACATACTAATGTTAGATAAGTTAACATAGGTTAATGGTACTAATTAAACATTCTGGTTGGTTTATTTTTGCGTATGGGGCTGTTATGTATGAACGTATGTTTGCAGGTATTAAAGTTAATTACAATGTTGCATGTGTAAACAAATTCTAAAATAGATTTAGTTAATTACACATATTGCATGTGGGTTAATGGTAATAACCAACATTATGGTTGGTTTGTTTTGCTAAATGGTGAGGCAACAATTAATTTTAATTACAATGTTGCATTTGTAAAACAACAATAAATAGGTTTCGTGCAAATTAACCCTTAATGCATGTCTGCATTATTTCAAAAAAGTAAAATATGTACATTCTATGTGAGGGGCTTGTATGTGATAAATATTCACATATTAACATATTTTGAAAGTTAAGTTTACCCATATTGTTGCATGTGTAACAAAGTGTAGTATGGTCAATGTTACATATTTTACAAGTTAAGCTTGCACAGATTGCATGTGCCAGACCATAAATGAGGGTAATAGGCACCTGTTGTATATGTTAAACTAACCATAAAAATGTTGCATGTGTAACAAAGTGTAGTATGGAAAAATGTTGCATATTTTACATGTTAAGCTTACACATATTGCATGTGCTAGAAAAAAAATGCATGGTAAGTAGGCATCTGTTGCATATGTTAAATTAACCATAAAAATGTTGCGTGTGTAACAAAGTGTAGCATGGAAAATGTTGCATATTTTACATGTTAAGCTTTGGACATTGCATGTGCTAGAAAAAAATGCATGGTAAATAGCCACCTGTTGCATATGTTAATGTTGCAAAAAATGTTGCATGTGTAACAAAGTGTAAAAACAATGCAAGGTAAGTATGTGCTATAGAATGATGCAAGGTAAGTATGCACCTGATGCATATGTTAAATCTAATTATGGTGTTGCATGTGTTATAAGGTGCTAAAATTTGGCTTTGCATGAACTTCTTCATTTTTCCTTGCAAGTATTACACGTTGATCAAACCCACACACCTAATCGGTGTACTTAAAAAAAACATATTGTGCCCTCTTACACCCTCTCGCTCTCCCCTCAATCTGATATTAAAAAGACGTTTGAGTTTCTATTACTCAATTGTACACGGGATTGCAAAAGGTGTACTTGGAAAAAGCGGAAAAGGCTATCTACCGTTGGACGGTTGTAGGTGGCGTGCCTACTAATTGAAGAGACGTTGAGCTGGAGTGCTGGCAATCAAATTGAGAAGGCGAAAGGATATTGAACGTAAAAGAAGATTCAATATACGTTACATATGCTACAAAAAATATGTCTTAGTAAATATAAAGCACATACAAATTAGTTTAATAGAAAATATTCAAACATGTTATATTCAAACATAAGTTGTAAGCAAAAGAGGTGGACAGAGATGCAAGTTTAGTAGGTACATATATAAAAACAAAAGTACGCAACGTAGTTAGTTGCTGAGCAAAAAGATCTGGCATCCAAAATAGTAATGATGTTATGCACATAACAGCAATGATAAGGCCACTAACACGTTCTTTTTGTCCAACCATGTCAGGGACGAAACAATGGACCTGCACAAGTTGCAAGCATAATCATATATAAGTTTTCATATTCAACCCTTTTGCACATTCGAAACCTATTAAACATAATCATATATAACTTAAACCATACCAGTTCGGGGAAATCTCGCTGGCCATGTAAATTCCTGTTGCTTCAACACTTTTCCACTCAGCTATGCCGCCTAGGGATCAATAGAACCTGTCACAACCAACATTTACGTAAGCAACAAGGCATGCATAACGCAATCGTCCATGTGTGCCAACAAAATAAACTTACGGTTCTTTTCGGCAATATCAACATTAAGAGAATCTTTTTGTCCAACGACATCAGGGAGGCAGTGTTACATATGCAAACCGTCAACATGAAACAATAAACAACTTTAAAATCATCATTTTTATAATTGACACCTTTTATAAACAATAGGCTGAGTCCAATTTACTATTTACCTAGTACACAATGAGCTATTACACACAAAAGTAAACAACGTAGTTAGTTGCTGAGCAAAAAGATCTGGCATCCAAAATAGTAATGATGTTATGCACATAACAGCAATGATAAGGCCACTAACAGGTTCTTTTTGTCCAACCATGTCAGGGATGAACAATGTACCTACACAAGTTGCAAGCATAATCATATATAAGTTTTTCATATTCAACCCTTTAGCACATTCGCAACCTCTTAAACATAATCATATATAACTTAAACCATACCAGTTTGGGGAAATCTCGTTGGCCATGTAAATTCCAGTTGCTTCAACACTTTTCCATTCAGTTATGGCGCCTAGGGATCAATAAAAATTGTCACAACCAACATTTACGTAAGAAACAAGGCATGCATAACGTAATTGTCCATGTGTGCCAACAAAATATACCAGGCCATTCATCCTTCTTCCTTCGTTTACGTTGTTTACTAGGTTCAACCTTCCCATGCGCCGCTTTACCACTGCCTTTTCGTTTCGCCTTACTACCTTCCGTCCTTTTGCCTATCATTTGCTTTCTACGTCCATCTCGCTCATCCACAGGTTCATTGTTATTTGATGTAAATCTTGTTACCCTCTTTGAAACTGCCAAAACATCGACACCAGCCTCTGGTTAGTACGCACCATTTAAGTGTTACATACGCAAAGTCACACTTTATTCATACCTTGATTATCTCCAGCCTTTTTCTGTGAACGTGACGACCCATCAGCCGTTTTACCTGGAAAATCACAACTGTGTTACATACGTTAAGCCTACAATAAAAAAAAACTGTCTTTGTCCCCAACCTTTAACCTTTCGAGAATCCATGCTTGATGCACCACTTGTGCCACCCTCATGATCTGAGACAAAAATTGAAATAATATAGTCTACAAACATGAAACGTATCTATACTTTTTAATACTTCACACTAAGAAGGAAGTACGGTGGAAGTTACCTGATTTGCGTCTTTTGAATGCAATCAATGGCGTGTCTAAGTCATCAAAATCATAATCTGCCAAACATGAATCAATAAACTTAAAAACCATCCCTTTTATAATTGAAACCCCTGTTTATAATAATGCAAACACTAAACCATTGACACTATTTTACCTAGTACACGCTTTGTTCTTCCACTAAGCCTTTGTGTTGTATCGTCATCGGTGACGACAATGATCCTTTGTTTCCCTTTGTTCTTTGATTTGGTCACGTCATCAGTTAATACCACAACCTTTCTTTCAACGCTTGTTGATACACTACTATCAACCACATTAGCATTTTTACGTGTTTTCCTGATTCAAAACACAGTACACAATGAGCTATTACACACTACACCCTTGTTTATAATAATGCTAACACTAAACAATTGACACCCATGTTTGTTTACACATGCAACACCCATGTTTTTAACCTTATTAAACAATCGATCATCATACCCAGAACAAATAAACCCCCTTTTTAACAAAAACATTTTAACCTCTGTGTTCATAATCATGCTTATACCCAACCCCCCCCCCCCCCCCCCATTTGATCTCTTGTTTATAACATACTAACAACCCCCTTGTTTAGCATCATCATGAACGATTACCCCAAAAGACACACTACATGAACAATGTTACACACTATATTAACAACCCCTGTTTTATAATCATGCTTATACCCCCCGCAAGCACACAAACATCATAAAAAATACGAAAATAATAACAAAATCAATAGTAACACTACATCCAAAGAAGATACCTCCGATCAGATTTCTTTAGCTTCCAGTGTCTTCTCTTTGAAGACATTGACCAGAAAAAGAGGTTTCATTATTAACAAAAGCTTGATGATCGACGAGAGTTGGATGAACAGGTTGTTTATGGATGTTGGTCGCTGATGGAGGTAGAAGGAAGGGTCTTTGATGGAGGTCGATGATGGACGTAAGGTTTGGTTGATGATCAACACACACTATATGAACAGGTTGTGATAAAATTTGGGGCTTTGAAGGGTCTTTGATGGAGCTTTGAAGCTTTTGGGAGAAATTCAAAATTCTGAATGAAAGAGGAGAGAGATGACGTTTATATAGCTACATGAGGTGACTGATGTGAGCTGCCATGCAACAGAGGAGAGAGAACCATCTCAAAGCCAAATACTTATAATACCCTTTTGCCCACTTGTCTATTATTTTAATTAGTAAAATATCAAAGAATCAATTGTAGCCATTGATCTTGGAGATCAATGGCTGTGATGAAGTTTCCATGGGTTTCTTCAACTTTTTGAGGTTTTCATTCTAACCATCCCCTATATATATATATATATATATATATATATATATATATACACACACACTATATTAATAAGCATATAGGAAGGGCAGAAATGGTCATTTGCCACTTTTAAGATATGTACAAGCCTCAAAAGCATGTACAAGCCCTTAATGCAAAGGGAAAAAAACACGTACATAGCTTATTTGATTTAGGGTTTTCAGTGACAACATCATCCGCCCCCATCTCGCGATTCAAAATCCTAGGGTTTTCTCCAGGCCGATTCAAGATCTAGGCTTTCTCAATGACACCAGATCGATGAATCTCTCTCAATCCAACACTAGATCCACTGGATTTGACCTCTTGGTATCGTTTTTCCTTAACCATATCTCTCATTTTTTGTTTGTTATTTGTGTAATACTTTCAAATTTGTTTGTTTTTTTGTTATTAGAGTCAAATCTGCAAGAATGGATACAATAGAGATGAGAACCAGAATGGATACAACCGGGGCAAGAATTAGGGCTTGTAGTTGCAGCTACCAGACTTTGTGTTTTATGGTTTGATTTTTGACATTTGTGAGGGTTTTTCCTGTGGTTTTGTTTATCAAACGTGATTGTGTTCGAATATGTGTTTATGGTTTATGTAATTTAATCTTTTTATGGTTTATTGGCTTGTTGGTTCTTGATTAGGGCTGGAAAGGGTCTTTGAGGATGTGGTGTTATATTTGCCGATGACATGGATACTACCGGTGAGATAACATTGACCTGGTGTCTCAGCTCAGACTATCTGGTTCTGAGGAAGTGTTGAAGCAAACTGTTGATGGTGAGCCATTTGTTGCTTGCAGGTTCACAAAATAGAAATGAGTTTATTTTAATCAATGTTGATGAAGTTGGAAGAGTAAGATTTAATTTATAAATCCCAAATCTAAATCTTTATTCATAAAGTTGGATTGTTTGATCTTTAGTTTCTGTAGTTAATTAAAGCATGCTTTTTATATTTATTTATTTCTGTCGGTGGCTCGAATAGTGTTTAAAATTTACTCTTTTGAATATTCAATATGTTAGATTTGTGTTTTATATGACACAATTTGTGTAGATGTGGATTTAAGGTTTTTACAGCTTAGTTGACTTTTGATGAAAGCTTATTGCAATGTGGTTTGAATTCTTGATCTGGAAATGTTCTTGAATAATATATGTTTAATGTTTTATAGGTGACTTCTGTAAAAGATTTAAGTGGACAGATTTGCCAGATTTGTGGTAATAAGATAGAAACAACAGTTGATGGTGAACCATTTGTTGCTTGCAATGAATGTGTTTTCCCTATATATAGACCTTGTTATGAATATGAAAGAAGAGAGGGTAACCAAGCTTGCCCTCAATGCAAGACTCGGTTTAAACGGATTAATGGTAGTTATAATTGTCTTTCTTTGTGTTTGTTTTTTTAGCGAAGTTAAAAGATTATGTGAAATTTAATAAGTTGGATCATGGTTAGGGAGTCTGCGAGTTGACGGTGATGAAGATGAGTAGGGGTTTGATGATTTGGACAATGAGTTTGATGTTGCAAATTTTCCGAGGCGAGATGGTCATGGTGTTTCCGAGGCAGGTCTTTCTTCCCGGTTTAATATCGGGCGTGGTACATCTGCCACCCCTTCCGAGGTGGATGGCGCCACTCTAAACCCCGAGATCCCTCTTCTTACTTATGGTCAAGAGGTATAATGACATTCTTCTTTTTGTGATTCTAATTATGTATAAATTAGTTGCAGGGACAGAAAGTATATGATCTGATGCACAAGTTCTTTGATTTATGATTTATTTTGAAAATTGTGAACACCACCAAGTATAAAAACGTCACAGTGTCATTGGTCTAACCAAGATTTTGTGAATTTTCTTGCAATTTCATATTGTGAAGTTTTTTAAATGTAATAAGGAGATGGTGAGATGGAGAAAACATATCAAAGCATTAGTGATAATTTTGCAGCTTTTTCTTTGAAGGTTTGGGTACCTCACCATCTATGTGCTTTGTGATTCATTTTGGTGCATTGTGATTCATTTTGGTACGTTGAAAGCAAAACACACAAGCAACATATTCTTTTAATTTTTGTTTGTTTTTTATTGTTATTGTTGTTATTATTATTATTATTATTATTATTATTATTATTATTATTATTATTATTATTATTATTATTATTATTACTACTACTACTATTTTTTTTTTTTCATATTTTATGATATGTGCTGCTATTCTTTGTTTTTGGTTTTTTAGACCCATGCTAAAAGTTATGAATTCCAGCCCCCTACTTAACAGTCCCAACCCACGCAATGATAAACAAAAACGAATACCAGTTGATTTATAGGAAAATTAGGTGTGCAAAATGACTCGGAAGTGTGCTGTTAGTAAATAATGCATATTAGCTGTGTTGTTCAGGATTTGAAAATTTTGAGAAAAGAGTTTTATGCAACTGCTGAATATAATTTATAAATTCTTACACAATTTCATGTTTTTTTTGGTTGGTAGATTATTAGTTTATCTGGGTGGTTATGATGTGGAAAAGAAAGATCCTAGAGCTGAAGCATTTGGGTTCTCCAACTCGCATCATATTTACAGTAATTAGTTTCTACTATTATTGATTAAACTTTATGCATGTTAGTCTCTGGCATATCCTATTTTGCTACTTTGTAGTTTATAGTTTATATTGTATATTTAACATCTAATTATGTATTTTTCAGTTGGGGAACTATGAAGAAGCAATTGCAGAAACCAAGAACATGTCCATCACTATCTCTGCCACAACCCGGTGGTGCTGATTCTAGCGCTGGTGGCAGTCCACATCAACTTCCTGTTTCAAGTGTAAGTTACATGAGGTCTGGTGGAACTAATGCAGTGGCTGTTAATAAGTCTTAACCCATCTGTGATTCTTTCCTTAAAAAATATAGCTTATCATGATTAACAATATCATATATAATATAATTACTTCTTTATTAAGGGAAATGCAACCAAGTTGATTTTCTCAACTAAGAATATTTTTCATAGTTAGTTCGATAAGCATATCATATTTATGCAAGACTAAAATGTGTTGCCAATGCCATTGTCAAGGTGCCAGCCTCTGCACCTTAGGGCGCCTCATGCCTATGTGCGCCAAATTTTACATCCATGGATCATAAAACTTGGTTGTGTGTGACGTTTCTCTTTTCTCTTTTTCTTTGGAAGTTGAAAAAGTGTGCATTTTTTTCTACAATCTATTAATTACCAGCAGTGGGAATGAACATGAATTCCAAAATATAAATCGTCATCAAATCCATGATTATTGCATTAAGGCTAAACATTTGGGTTGCATACATGGTTAATTCGGAATACTACCATTTTATTTTTTTTATAAGATTTGCTTTCGAATGTTGTATATGTGGTTTAAAGGGTATGTTTGACAGTAATTTGTAGCCTAAGCTTAATGATACAGTAAGAAAGAGTTCAAGAATTGCACTAAAGACCAACTTTTTCCACCTTATTCACTTTGTATATATGTACCACTGTATCCTAATAGTTTGTCATTTTGTATTAGCCTTGTGAAAGACTCTTATAACTACAATTTGGCATACTGAATCTTGAATCTTAGATTGATGATCTGGATGATGATTCGATCAAAGCGTTATATGCTTAAAAATGCTAATTCACAATTACTGGATTTGTGAAGGCGAAACATTTTAGGCGAGTGGACTCAAATGGTGGTAATGATCCTCAATCGCCTAAATTCATATTTTTGAACAGACGAACATTGATGTTGTCATAAGTCTCTTGGATATATGCCTAAAGCAGACCGGTGGAAACAAAAATAGAAAGTATAGCTAAAACGTAACGGGTCAATGATAAATGTATGTAGGTCCACCAGCTCGAATTGAACCCATGTCTACATTTGGATTTTTTACTTTTTTGCAGTTGACGAGTGTTAGAGAATAGAACAACTCTGGAAAGCATCTCAAAAGGAAATCATTCAAGCAGCTTCATTAGAAGAAAATGCGGCTCTTTATTCCACCTTTGTTTCATTTTAATCTCTCTTTTTTTTTTTTAGAGTTTTTTGCAGTTTATTAGTCTCACTATATGAACTATGAATTATTTGTACAATTGGTTGGATGGTAAGTGAGATATGAGGTCTCTTCACTGATTTTTTTGCAGTTTATTAGTCTCACACGGATCAACTTCACTTTCAGCAGATCTCACATGAATTTGGTTTGAAGTTAAAAATATATGACGCCGAATAAACGGAACATCAATAATGGTATACAAATGTCAATTTTTTGTGGTTGTCCGCGTGAAAGTAAACTCCATTACAGTACCAATGTGGATAGTTGATAAAACACGGTTGTAAAATTTTGAGAAGGATTAGTTCGGTATCTACTCATGTGAATTTGGTTAAATTGTATTTTTCTTTGGGATGAAAACTGAACAATGTTTAGGGGATGGGATAGGTTACGTAGTGTGGGTGTTGTGTGGGTTATTCTTTTTGGTGGATTGTACATTAGTGGTCAGTAACCTGTTGGTCGTTTTGTGTTTATATAAAAGTTTCATTTGGCTGTTAAAAAAAAAGATGTCATTTTTTGTCCAAAAATAAATCATTAGAAATTTATAGCAAATTTCTAACTATTTAATTTGTTTAAAACTTATCAGTTACAATAATGCACGAGATGATTAATAAACTAACGAAAAACGAATACCCCGCGGTAAATTTTCGCCGCCGCATCACGTGGGTCCTCTACTAGTATATATATATATATATATATATGTACGTTGTATGTTGAATTTTATTTATCTAACTATACTATTATTATATTATAATAATAATAATCTATCTATACATATAATAAACCAAAGCCATTTTAATGACATGGCACTCAAAGAGGCATTCTCTTCTTTGAGTGTGTCATGTGTCATCCCATGTGGCATTAAGATATTTAGGAAAAGAATAATTAAAAACAAAATTGGATTTTTCACCCTCATGTTTCCTCCCATAATTTTTAAACGTTAATATCTTTAATATACAAGATTTTTTAAAGAAAAAAATTGCACCAAATTAACGAGCGTTTTATTATCTTTCCAACGAGTACCATAGTGCTATATAAAAAACGGAGAAATTTTTTTGTGGGGTTTTGTTCATACAAGGAAAAAAACACAAAGTGTTCAGGTAAATCATTAATCATGTATAGACAAGTCACTAATTATGTTTAAATGAGTAAATATGATTTTTTTTTTCAACCAGAGCCGAATAGGTTAATAGAGTTATACGTTGTTTTAAGTTAGGTATCAATATTAGTATGTTAGAGTTGTACATTTGTTTAGTCTTTAGGATAGGTGTTAATATTAGAGTTACATTAAAGTTATACATTCTTTTAGGTTAGGTGTTAGCATTGGAATTGTACATTGTTAATTTGTTTTAGGTTAGATATTAATATTAGAGTTATACATCAGTCTATTCCATATGTAAAATTGATATATCATATTAAATTTCTCAACTCGGGACGCTCACGTGATATAATCTAGTAATATAAATATAAGAAAAACAAAGTTAGGTAATAAAACCCAGCCTACAATTCATTAAGAAAGATGGTTAACTTTTATACCAATTTCATTTGTGGATTTTATTCGGCGAAAACTTTTTCATCTATCTATTATTAATCTATTATCTATTAATCTATTAATATATATAAAAGAATTGAACATTACTGACGTGGCGTGCAATGGTGCCTTCAACCTCTCCATGAAACTGCCACGTGGCATCATAATTGAAAGATTTTAGCGTTTTTGAATTATTTCCCTTTTTAATTAAATTCAGTTATTTTAGGAAAAAATAATTTAAAAATAAATTTAAAATTTTCTCTCTCATGTTTTCTCCCATAATTTTTAAACGTTTATATATTTTATATACGAGATTTTTTAAAGAAAAAAATTACACTAAATTAACGAGCGTTTTATTATCTTTCCAACGAGTACCATAATGCTATATAAAAAACGGAGAAAAAATCGACTATTTTTTGTGGGGTTTCGTTCATACAGGAAAAAAACACACAAAGTGTTCATGTTATTCATTAATCATGTTTTTTCTTTTAAACTAGGTTCTTATCTACGATTTTGAAAATCAGCCAAATCGCCATGTTATCATTGAAATTTTACTAGGTATATGTCATCAAGAGAAGCTAGGAGAAAGAATCGCGCAACACTGCAACACATGGTGTCACCTTATTTTTTTATTTATTTAATTACAAGAGTAATAATTATTACTATTAGTATTAGTATTATTAGAATGGTTATATTTTTCAACCCTGGGACGTTCCCGGGAAGAATTGATAGTTACTGACGTGGCGTTCAATGGTGGCCTCAACCATCTCTTGATTATGCCACGTGGTATAATGAGATGCAATGGTTACAACTTCCAACTTAAGTGTTTGTTTAGTTGATTAGGTTAGGAATTATAAGAGCCATTAGAATGTGAGAAATTAGAGAGATGTGATGAATTTTTGAATACTTGCAGCTTACATAAGTGATTATTTACATGATTACTGATTAGGTTTTAGATTAGAGAATATGAGTTATTACTGATTAGAATACTATGAACATGCAATGATTGAGAGATTTTGCGGTTAGTTAACTTGAGCCATTTGCAATAGATTATCACGTAAAATTAAATTTTTCAACCCCGGGACCCTCCCGGGGTAATCAGCTAGTAATTCAATATTTAAAAAGAATTACAATGCGTAATTAGGGGTTGGTAGCGTGGGATGAGTATAACATATTAGTATTGAAGCACACTCGGTCAAAACCGAGTCTTCCACCAAATCTTTAGTCAATATTCAAAATTAATGCTTGTTATAATTATAATTTCTTAGTCAATATTATTCATAGTCTTTAGCTTAGTCAATATTCTTCCTAGTCTTTAACTCTTTATTGTGTATATATGTAATTTTCTCTTCAATGGAAATAATAAAACAAGTTGATACATTCATATGGTATCAGCCAGGTTTTACTAAACCCACTCATTCTTCTTCATCACCCCACCACTCCCTATCATTCTGCCCAAACATCAAGAAAACTCAACCTACTATCACCCCTTCAACTTACAACAAAAACAACACCCAAACTAAACCACAAGCACACATGATGGCAACACACCATACTGGTCGATTCTGATTTATCATGGCTAAAAGACAGTGGTGCTTCTCACCACATTACTAATGATCTTAGTGCACTCTCCATGCACAGACCGTATGATGGTACTGAGGAACTTGTCGGTGATGGTTCGTCTCTTAAAATTACTCACGTTGGCGCTATTACTCTTTATTTTTCTAGTGTCCCTATTATCCTAAAAAATGTTCTTTGTGTCCCTTCTATCTCTCGCAACATAATCTCTATCTCTCGTTTATGCATTGACAACAACATACTAGTCTTATTTTTCTCTTCTTATTTTGTCATCAAGGATTTTCACACTCACCGAACCATTCTTCGGGGAATAACTAATCATGGTCTCTATGAATTATCCTTCACCAAGTCTCCACAAGCATTTTACTTGCAAACAAACAAAGCGTCTTCTTGGCATCACCACCTAGGATATTCACATTTGCGAGTTTTACAACTTTTAGCTTCTTTTGTTCCGTCTATTTCTAGAAAGCATGAATCATGCAATTCTTGTTGCATCAATAAAAGTCACAAACTTCCCTTTCATTCATCCTCTTTCACTTCTAATACACCTCTAGATTTAATCTTTTTCGATGTTTGGTCATCTCCAATTACATCTTTTGATGGTTACAAATACTATATAATTTTTGTTGACCATTTCACAAAATACATTTGGATTTATCCATTAAAACATAAATCTGACTCTCTTAGTACTTTCATCCGTTTTCAAAAACTCGTTGAAAACTATTTCAAAACAAAAATCAAGCAATTATTTTCCGACAATGGTGGAGAATATATTAAACTGTCTTCTCATCTATCTTCTTGTGGCATTTCTCATCTCACCTCCCCTCCTCATACACCCGAACACAATGGCTACGCCGAACACCATCATCGTGATATTGTCGAAACTGGTCTAGCCTTACATTCTCATGCCAAAATGCCTCTCAAATTTTGGCCATTTGCCTTCACCACCGCCACCTACCTCATCAATAGACTACCCACCCCCACCTTAAACAATGATTCCCCCTACTATCGGCTCTTTCACACTACTCCCAACTATGAAAAACTTCATGGTTTCGGTTGTCTATCCTACCCTTGGTTACGCCCATACTCGAAACACAAACTCGAGTCTCGGTCTAAACCATGCATATTCATAGGCTACTCATCCTCCCAAAGTGCCTTTCACCTTCTTGACCCGCTGTGACATCCGTCACCCTCATCATTCATCTAATTGACAATAATAGCCCTTCAAATATTTCCGTTATAGTCCCTATACCTTTCAACGTTTTCAAGTCTGTTAAAACGTGAGTTACTTTTAAATCTTCAATTTAAACGTTTTATTTACTAATTATTATTTAACATTTTAGATTTCATAAAGTAAATGGGCTAATAATAATAATACTAAATATATATATATATATATATATATATATATATATAACATATGAAAAAAAACAATCCATGTAGGAAAAAAACATGAATATGAGAACATAAAACTTTGACATAAATGCTCATTATGACCTTTTAATGTTTAACGTATGTTTCATTTTTTGTTACTAACCTAACATTATTGAAATTTATGACAAAATTAAGAATGACAACTTTTAATATATATATATATATATATATATATATATATGTTACAATACTTGGCTTTTATGTATGCAAACGGCAACTACAAGCTCACATGACACACATCATCTTTGTATCCCCATTGCTTACGGTCACGACCTCCAACCTCACCACTCTGACTCAACATCCCACCAAACACACACACACCACTAAACCCGTCTCTCTCATCATTTCCAGTTCAAGTTTTATGTTTTCAAGTATCAAGTCTTAAACCCTTGTTTCCTACTAGTTTTTGGTATGGTTTTCATCTGTACTTTTTATTTATATTTTATATACATTTTTCTAGAACGAATCTTTGTCACCCAACACATTTATATAGTAAATGTTTTCTTATAACAATACATAAAGGCTAATCTTTCATCCATGATTTTTTTTCAAACAAACATGTTCACACAATAATAATTACTTTTGATGTCAAAATATATATACATACACATGATGTTAATTTTTCACAAGGAACTAAATATTGGGTCACTACACTTATCCATTTTTTTGGTATATATATATATATATATATATATATATAAACATTATACATGATTTTAGACAAACTACAAAGGTCTTAGCATATTGATTAATTGTTTTATTTATTCATGCAAGGTCAAATTTATAAAAATAAGTTATTCGTTTTCTATAAACTTTTATATGTAAATCATGATTTTAAAAGTTAAAGAAAATGAAGAAATCTTGATGTCTTTTATGCTAGTTATGACTCGGGTTAAAATAAATATTATTATTTGTTAAATAAATAAATAAACCACAAACATGATTCACATACAAGAGTACAAGTTTGTGTTGTGACATTTTACCATATAATCTTGTATATATATATATATAGGGGAGGGTTATCTTGAGAACGCTAAATATTGTGAGAACCGTGAGAACAAGTACAAAAATCAATCAAAATCAATTTTTTTTAATATAAACCTCATTATAATCAAAATACAACATTAATAAATGAGTTTTCTTTCCAAATAATACATCTTTTCTTGCAAAAACACTTTCAAATTAACTTTTTACACATGTGTAAATGAAACAGTTTACACATGTATAAACAGTAAATTTACACATGTGTAAAATCAATTTATTTTCATATACGTTTGAATTTTTACGCGTTATTTGTGTTTTTGGGATTGTATTTTAGTAATAAAGATAAGTGTAAAAAGAAATTTTGAATTTGAATGGTTTTAGATGCCGTTCTCACGGTTCGCATGAAATATAGGTGTTCTCAAATTAACTTTCCCCTATATATATATATATATATATATATATATATATATATATATATATATATATATATATATATATATATATATTCCATATAAATATATGTTTTTAAGAAGTTTTACACTATATTTCAACAGTCGTTGAGTTACAACATTTGGAAACATAACTAGTAAATCATGATCAGTTTAGTTGGGTGAATAGGATACGTAACCAACATGCACACTAGAAACACTCATATAGATCACAAAGTGATAATGTATACTTTAGGGCATGGGTAGCGTGATGCACACATACATCTTCAGACTTTGCTAATGGTTGCTATATGCTTGCGTTTGCTTTTCGCGTACAAGTGAGTATATCATTCCCTTTTCTTACTGTTTACTATTTTGGGATGATTCATGTACCTATTAATCAAGTTTTATTTCTTATACTTAATGCAATTCTCATGTGTGTTTGCCTTATGTGATTTGGTGTGTATTATGCTTAATCATTAACCGCTGGGCGGCCTAGCATTTCAATGAATAGTACTATGGTATACCCCCTTGAGACTCTGTTGAGAGGATCTTGGTCATTGTCTTGTTAATTCATTATTTAGATTGTTAGTCATGTGTTAGTCATTATTCTTAGGTTTGGTTTTGACTGATACTACTTATTACATATTTGCAAACGGTATACAACACATGAATTGCGAAACATTTTTATACTATATATATCAAACGGGTATGCTCACCAATACATTTTTGTATTGACATATACTATTTTCGTACATGTTCCAGGTTATTTATGAGATGACTTTTAAGCTTTTGGAATTTTTACTTAGATTTTGGTTTCATTGTATTTTAGTTTTAGTTGTCACTTTAGAATTATTGTATCTTGTATTTTTCTTTCAATGTAATAAACTACTTAATCAATATATCAAAATTTACACTTTTAGTCCATGAGCTATTGAACAATCGTCACTACGTGACACCTCGATGTTTCCGCCATCGGTTGGGGTGTTACAGATTGGTATCAGAGCCATGGTTATAGGGAATTAGGTTATTAGAATGCCTTTTAGCCTAGTCTATAACTAAGCTTACTTTCACGAGTCCTCTCGTGTATATTTCTCTTATTCTTATATTTTTTTCAAGATATTTTAGCTATGATTCTTTCTCGTTTTTCTTTTGGTATTTTGCTTGGAGTAGAAGACATTCGTATTTCACAAACGAAACGATATCACCAAGTTAGGAGTAACATCCATACCTTGGTGATTAGTTTCACTCCTCTATATGTTATTTATCTTTGGAATATATCTTTGAGATAGGGGTGACATCCACACCTCAAAGAGTATTTCCTTCAAAAAGAAACTTAACCACTAAGCTGGGAGTGATGTCCTTAACTTAGTGATTGGTTTCATTCCACAATAGTTTTCAATTTTGAAATACATTTTTGAGTTAGGAGTGAAATCCATATCTCAAGGATCTATTTTTGTATCTCGTTTTTCATCTCACTAAAGCTTTGGAATTCACTAGTGATGGGGCATGTGCAATCTGGAAGGGTGAGCATTCACTTATAGGTTAAAGTACGCCCCCACAAGTCACTAGGAAATTTCAAATACTTGAGTTAGTCAAAGTTTCCTATGGAAACAATTCCAATGTTTTATATCATTAATATTTATATTTTTTTTATCATTTGAAGACTCAATTTAATCACTTGATGTTTCATATGCTATTATTCATTGATCATTCGCTTTTGAATTCTTTATCATCATTATTAAAACTTTTTGTTCATTTTATTTTCACATAAAAGCTTATATTATATCTCCATGTTTACAAACTTACTTGATCAAAGTCACAGTATATCCTTAAATCTCTAAAGCGATTAATTTGATAACTTATCCTATAAGTTTTTTTTTTTTTCACAAAGCCTATTCGCCAAATTAGAACACACTTTATATACACCTTGTGTCTTGAAACAAGTAGCCGCCATGAGCCCAAAGAGATGCCTTAAAGATCCTTACAAACAAACGATCTTTCTATGTATAGATTTTCGTAGAAGTTTGACAATTAAAAGTTTTCAAGTTGCCCCAATAACACTTGGATTTTCTCAACATTTCATAATAATTAAAAAAATTTCGACTTTAATGAGATTTCAACCTACAAGTTAAATAAATGTTTAAATACAGAAAATTCTATTTTCCAAAATTCGTCAAGGCATCTGGGATCATTCACAACTTTCACGCCATTTTAAATCTTGGTCTTTTGAAACACAATAGATTTACACATACTTTATGAAATGGTTTCATTTTGCATTTTATAAACTTGTATTGCATATTTTACAAGTCAAATGTAAACCCTTTTTTTCATATGACGTATCCAATATATGTTTTTAGAAGAAACTTGCAACTAATAATATGCCTTATAACATTTTTTCTTTCAAACTCGACTCCTCGTAAACACATATCTACGAAGATTTTTCAAATGAACCAGTTTTGAATCTAAAACACACTTCGGTTACTAAAAAGTTATCCTCATGCATTACTACTATTCTTTCAACTATATCACAAAGATTGCAAACTACGTTTTTGATAAACGAAAATTTATCCTATTACACTCGCACACTTTTCAGTCGCAAAACTTTTGTTTAAACAATGGACATACCCTCTTATCCGAATGTTGCTAAATATCTTTTATAGTATAACGCATATATGTAAAATTACTAGATTTTAACTCGTATGCCAGTAGGCTATATACACCTGTTCCGTGCACACTCATCTGCCATAAATTTCATTATTTTATTCTTGTACCATTTTTATTCATAGTTATTTCTAACACGTTATTTGTGATTATTTTCACATTGCCTATTTGCATTAATTCAACTCGTTTACTTTCATTTTGTACAATTGTGCGATTTACTCGATTTATGTTATACTATTCTTTCAGTCGAAATTTTATGCTATACTTATATACGTACATGAACGCATATTTGGGATGCATATTTTTTTTATTGTGAGCAAAACCCTGTTATACCTTACATTATTTTGTTCATCGTCATCGCCAACGAACATACTAGTTGATAACTCGTATGGGATCTAAGCCAGTGTCCACGTACGACTCGGATTAGAGTATTTTTTTTTATCCGAGGGGAACGGTGTAAATCTCGGAGTTTATCAATATAGGTGTTTAGAGCCCAACAATGTGAACAAAAGTTACCGGTTAAGGGTGAACCCGAAAGGGAAGAACCTCTAACGGTGTCTATTAGTTACTTGTTACTCTCATTACGGTTAAAGGGTAAACCCGAAAGGGGAGGACCTCTAACCATGTCATTGTTTCATTGCAATATCAATTACTTAGCATATCCTGATTGCACGCATTTGTTTCTAGTATTACTTAGGATAGGGTTATGGAAAAGCATAACACCCTAGTGTAAGGTAAATCGATGATTACGGTCCGGAACGCAATCATGGGTTTACAGGTACATAAGGGTGGTGTGTAATTCTATTTAGGCTGTTGGTAGACAATCAGTACGAGTCCAAAGTATTGGGAGTGTGGTGGGTTAGCTGCGGTACACCCTATATATAAGCATAAACGATACTGCGGGAGCGGACTAGGAGTCTAACCAAGAACCTACCCATTACCCATTACTACCTCTTCATTAGATAGTTGACTAATAGCTAGTATTTTTGATAAGAACGTTCTTACACGAGCTTCAATTCATCTTCCTAGAGTCTTTCTCTTGATCACCCACACAGAAAACAGAAACCTTGTGTACTCGCACACTCTCGATTATTTGGATTCTTGTTGCATACTCTAGTAAAGTTCGGTTAGAAACCCTTCTAAAGTAGGGGAGACTGCTTCATTAGTACCTCTGCCTCTCACCAGTTACACAATCCCAAAACCTTTCTCATTTAAACTCTAAACTTCATAATTTTGGGGCAACGATCAAACATTTTGAAACTTTTATTTTGAATGTTAGACAACTATTTTAAATTTTGTCAAATCATAAATGATGAAATTATCTTTAAAAATCTAGCTGACTTTTTCAACGCCTTTTGTTTCATAGAAATCTCCACTTGAAAGAAATTTCGAGAGGAAATTTTCTAAAGTAGGGGAGACTGTGACATCCGTCACCCTCGTCATTCATCTAATTGACAATAATAGCCCTTCAAATATTTCCGTTATAGTCCCTATACCTTTCAACGTTTTCAAGTCTGTTAAAACGTGAGTTACTTTTAAATCTTTAATTTAAACGTTTTATTTACTAATCATTATTTAACATTTTAGATTTCATAAAGTAAATGGGCTAATAATAATAATACTAAATATATATATATATATATATATATATATATATATATATATATATATATATATATATATATAACATATGAAAAAAAAACAATCCATGTAGGAAAAAAACATGAATATGAGAACATAAAACTTTGACATAAATGCTCATTATGACCTTTTAATGATTAACGTATGTTTCATTTTTTGTTACTAACCTAACATTATTGAAATTTATGACAAAATTAAGAATGACAACTTTTAATATATATATATATATATATATATATATATATATGTTACAATACTTGGCTTTTATGTATGCAAACGGCAACTACAAGCTCACATGACACACATCATCTTTGTATCCCCATTGCTTACGGTCACGACCTCCAACCTCACCACTCTGACTCAACATCCCACCAAACACACACACACCACTAAACCCGTCTCTCTCATCATTTCCAGTTCAAGTTTTATGTTTTCAAGTATCAAGTCTTAAACCCTTGTTTCCTACTAGTTTTTGGTATGGTTTTCATCTGTACTTTTTATTTATATTTTATATACATTTTTCTAGAACGAATCTTTGTCACCCAACACATTTATATAGTAAATGTTTTCTTATAACAATACATAAAGGCTAATCTTTCATCCATGATTTTTTTTCAAACAAACATGTTCACACAATAATAATTACTTTTGATGTCAAAATATATATACATACACATGATGTTAATTTTTCACAAGGAACTAAATATTGGGTCACTACACTTATCCATTTTTTTGGTATATATATATATATATATATAAACATTATACATGATTTTAGACAAACTACAAAGGTCTTAGCATATTGATTAATTGTTTTATTTATTCATGCAAGGTCAAATTTATAAAAATAAGTTATTCGTTTTCTATAAACTTTTATATGTAAATCATGATTTTAAAAGTTAAAGAAAATGAAGAAATCTTGATGTCTTTTATGCTAGTTATGACTCGGGTTAAAATAAATATTATTATTTGTTAAATAAATAAATAAACCCCAAACATGATTCACATACAAGAGTACAAGTTTGTGTTGTGACATTTTACCATATAATCGTGTATATATATATATATATATTCCATATAAATATATGTTTTTAAGAAGTTTTACACTATATTTCAACAGTCGTTGAGTTACAATCATGATCAGTTTAGTTGGGTGAATAGGATACGTAACCAACATGCACACTAGAAACACTCATATAGATCATAAAGTGATAATGTATACTTTAGGGCATGGGTAGCGTGATGCACATATACATCTTCAGACTTTGCTAATGGTTGCTATATGCTTGCGTTTGCTTTTCGCGTACAAGTGAGTATATCTTTCCTTTTTCTTACTGTTTTACTATTTTGGGATGATTCATGTACCTATTAATCAAGTTTTATTTCTTATACTTAATGCAATTCTCATGTGTGTTTGCCTTATGTGATTTGGTGTGTATTATGCTTAATCATTAACCGCTGGGCGGCCTAGCATTTCAATGAATAGTACTATGGTATACCCCCTTGAGACTCTGTTGAGAGGATCTTGGTCATTGTCTTGTTAATTCATTATTCAGATTGTTAGTCATGTGTTAGTCATTATTCTTAGGTTTGGTTTTGACTGATACTACTTATTACATATTTGCAAACGGTATACAACACATGAATTGCGAAACATTTTTATACTATATATATCAAACGGGTATGCTCACCAATACATTTTTGTATTGACATATACTATTTTCGTACATGTTTCAGGCTACTTATGAGATGACTTTTAAGTTTTTGGAATTTTTACTTAGATTTTGGTTTCATTGTATTTTAGTTTTAGTTGTCACTTTAGAATTATTGTATCTTGTATTTTTCTTTCAATGTAATAAACTACTTAATCAATATATCAAAATTTACACTTTTAGTCCATGAGCTATTGAACAATCGTCACTACGTGACACCTTGATGTTTCCGCCATCGGTTGGGGTGTTACACCCGCTCACAAATCGAATCTACACATCCCGTCATGTCCAATTCATTGACTATATTTTCCCTTATGAATCTCTCTCTCAAACCTCTACCCCCGCTCCACCATCACCCAACACTTGGTTACCTCTTACCACTCAATCAATTTCACTTCCCAACCACTCTCCTCCTCATTCTCCAACTCCCACGCCCGCTACCACTACTTCGGCATCTTCTTTCTCCAACCCACCAAACATCACCTACCAAAGACAACCACCTCCACCCACCCCCACTGAACTCCCACAACAGCCCACCGAGCCTTCCCACACCACTGACCAAACCACCACTTCATCCCCCATACATATTCCCTCGGATTCATCTCCCTCTAATATTTCCCAAACCACTGAACCCACTTCCTCTCCACCTCAACCCGCCGCCTCTTACCAAACTCGAGCCACTCGTAAACCCAACCCGAAATACCACAACTCCGATTTTGTCCTATACCACTCTACTACTCACACTCTTCCTGAACCCACTAATATTACCCAAGCTCTCAAACAACCACTATGGCGAGATGCTATGCAAACCGAGTTTGATGCCCTCAAACGCAATCAAACTTGGACTCTTGTTCCTCCCGACAACGCCCCTAACCTTGTTGGATGCAAATGGGTCTACCGCACTAAATTCAAACCTGATGGCTCGGTAGACCGCCTAAAAGCATGTCTTGTTGCTAAAGGTTTTCATCAACGTCCCGGTCTAGACTATGTTGAAACCTTTAGTCCCGTGGTAAAACCGGCTACTCTACGCCTTATTCTTGCTATAGCCACTTCATACAATTGGCCTCTACGCCAACTTGACATAAACAATGCCTTCCTCCAAGGCACCCTAACCGAATCGGTTTACATGTCTCAACCACCCGGCTTCGTGGACCCTTCCTATCCCACCCACGTTTGCAAACTTAACAAAGCCATCTATGGCTTTCGTCAAGCCTCTCGTGCTTGGTATAACGAACTTAAAACCTACCTTCTATCGGTTCACTTCAAACCTTCTATATCCGATCCCTCTCTTTTCATCAACAAAGTTACTTCTTCCCCCATCTTCATTCTTGTCTACGTTGATGACATAATCATCACCGGAGCAAATCCATCTCTCATCCAATCTTTCATTCAAACTCTAGCTGCCAGATTCTCTTTAAAGGACCTTGGCAATCTCTCTTACTTTCTTGGCATCGAGGTCATTCCTCACAACCATGGCCTTTTTTCTATCTCAATCTAAATACATCCTTGATATCCTCACCAAAGCTAACATGAGTAATTGCAAATCGGCACCTACACCGATGTCGGCTTCCTCTACTATTACTGTCCTGGATGGTGAACCCCTACCATCCCCAACCGAATACTGGGCTTTCATAGGTGCATTACAATATTTATCTTTAACACGTCCTGACATTTCTTTTACAGTAAATAAACTTTCACAGTTCATGCATAAGTCAACAAATGTACATTGGGAATCTCTAAAAAGATTGCTAAGATATCTATATAGCACTCTACATCATGGCATCTTCTTCAAACGAAAATCTCCTTTGCAGCTTCACGCTTTCACTGATGCGGATTGAGCCGGTGACCGACCCTCTTACCGAAGCACTACCGGCTACATCGTTTATCTCGGTCAAAACCCGATTTCATGGAGCTCCAAACGTCAACCAACACTTGCTCGATCATCCACCGAAGCAGAATTTCGTGCTATGGCTTCCACCACAACCGAAGTCCAATGGCTAATCTCCTTATTGGTTGAACTAGGTCTCAAATCCACAGTCACACCTGCCATCTACTGTGACAACTTAAGTGCAACACACTACTCAGCAAATCCGGTCTTCCACTCCCGCATGAAGCACCTTGCACTAGACTTTCACTTCGTACGTGAAAAAGTTCAAGATGGCACTATTTGCGTCACACACATATCAGGAGATGATCAACTTGCGGACACTCTAACCAAGCCTCGTCTACGTCAACGGTTCCATTTTTTAACATCCAAGATTGGTCTCCTCTCACGCTCGTCCATCTTGCGGGGGCATATTGAAGCACACTCGGTCAAAACCGAGTCTCCTACCAAGTCTTTAGTCAATATTCAAAATTAATGCTCGTTATAATTATAATTTTTTAATCAATATTCTTCCTAGTCTTTAGCTTAGTTCTTAGTCTTTAACTTCCTAGTCTTTAACTCTTTATTTATTGTGTATATATGTAATTCTCTCTTCAATGGAAATAATAAAACAAGTTGATACATTCATAATTAGCTCTACAAGCCACACTATAATTGCAACATGTATTTTTATTGTAAGTTACCTAAATATTGAACAAATGTTAACATATTAGTTGAGGATGGATACGATGTACAATCTAGACATACGCTACATATTACATAGAGTGGTAGTACATAATTTAGTGTGTTTGGAGACTTTATATAAGGGTTGTATGATACAACTTGTATCGTCTTAAATTCGCTCGAGGCTTATGGTGATAATTTTTACCATATCAACTAACATTTGTTGCCCCAGCCACATGATATTTTTTGTATAAGGGTTACATTTTACCTTGTTTGAGTAAGTGAGAACTATAATTTTGTTATATATTTTCGCTTGTAATACATAATACATTATTGGAATCATGAAAATACGACGCAGAAGACATAGAAGCCAGTTACGACAAATTATCAAGCATTTTAAGGTCACCACTCACCAATGTTGCATTATACTCTTTAAATCAACCACTAAATTCATGATATAAAAAAAAAAAAAAACCCAAATATGTGAAAATTAAACAAACACTCGACGCTTATTCGTGTATGATTTGAACTTCATCACGACTTACCCTTTATTGATGATACATGACATAAAAAAATGTAATATAAAGAGACATTTCACATATAATAAAAATTCAGTCAGTATTTTAACGTAAGTCACAAATAAAACATATACTATACGACTATGTTAGCGTGTAACATATTAAAAATTAAAAATATGATAAATGTGTTGATTTTTTTCCTAACTATAGCAGTATAGCGGCGATTTGTCATAAATCATAAATAGAATATATACCACATACTAAAAATATGATAAATGTGACTGATTTACTTTTCTTCTCTCTCTTTAAAAAAAAAAAAAAGAAAAGAAAAGAAAAAGAAAAAGAAAAAGGGAAATTGGGATGAAGATGGTTAATCAATGCTTATCCAAGCTCTTACCCCAATATATTCTTCAGTTTACATGACAAATACACATTTTCACCAAAAACATAAACAAAACATATAAATCACCAATCTCAATCATCAACCCTCAAACCCATATAGTATAATAATAATAATCTTTATTTACCTTCAAACCCTTGTTCCATTTCCCCTGTTCTATCCATTGCAGTTTATTATCTTAGCTGATCTTGTTTCTCTGTATGGCTTCTGGATCTTCTAAAGGCTTTGATTTTGCATCTGATGATAATATCCTCTGTTCCTACCAAGATTACACCAATCAAGAGCAATCCAACGGTACTCACCAAGATTCTGCAATCTCCAGTAACCCAACTAAGGTATTTCCTCTGTTCTTCAACAATCTTTTGATCCACTTTACTTTATTATTATCATTATTATTGTTGTTTTTGTTATTATTATTATTATTATTATTATTATTATTATTATTATTATTATTATTATTATAAATACCGCAGTTGGGTTTTTCTATTGTTGGTTTGTTGATTGATTGTAGCTGTAATTTAACAAAAGCAGAGGGATTTTTTTTATTTTATTATTATTATTATTATTTTTTTTTTGTAAAACAGCAAAGGGTTTTTTTTTTATGAAATGAAAGATATATTATGTATTAAAAAATTGAGTTTAATTGAGAAATTTATTTGTTATATGATGATAACTATTAGTATAATGATTGATTGTAGCAGGAATTTAACTAAAGCTGAGGGATATTTTTTTTTGTTTAATTGAGAAATTGATTTGTTTGATGATGATAATAATTATTAGTATATTGATTAATTGTAGCAGCAATTTAAGAAAAGCAGATTTTTATTTATTTTTTTATATATTTTGCTCTGCTTGTAAATACAGCAAAGGGGTTTTTAGATATTTGAGTTTTAGTCAACAGTTGATCTGTTATATGATGATAATTAATATTATTGATATCTTTATTGATTGTAGCAGGAATCTAACAAAAACAGAATGGCAAGAGCGTCGGGCTTTCCAATTGATGATTGTGATAATCAGGAAGTTATATTGATGGCTGTTGAGAGATCAGTGAAGAAACACACCGATAATGTTATGCGGTTTCTCGAGGGTCTTAGTTCGCGGTTATCACAACTTGAATTGTATTGTTATAATCTTGATAAATCCATCGGTCAGATGCGGTCCGATTTGACCCGGGATCATGAAGAATCGGATGCGAAGCTCGAGTTTCTTGAGAAGCATCTTCAAGAGGTGAGTTTTGATCAATTCTGATGACTGCAATTTTAAGAACTTGGGTTGGATTGTTGGTTAGTTTGATTCGGGTCGGGTTATTATTTAGTTTGATTCTAATAGACGCTGCATTTTTAACAAGTCGGGTCGGGTTGTTGATGTGTTTGAATCTAATAAGCGCTGCAGTTTTAAGAACTCGGGTCGGGTTGTTGTGAGTTTGAATCTAATAAACGCTGCAATTTTAAGAACCCAGGTCGGGGTGTTGTAAGTTTGATTTAGATATATAATATAAATGATGCAATTTTAAGAACTTGGATCGGGTCGGATTTGCTGTTGAGTTTGATTATAATAAACGCTGCAGTTTTTAGAACTAAGTCGGGTCTGATTGTTGATGAGTTTGATTCTAATAAACGCTGCAATGTTAAGAACTAATTCGGGTCGGGTTGTTGAGTGGAAACGTTTTTGATGGATGGTTGTTGATGCAGGTGCACAGGTCTGTGCAGATTCTGAGGGATAAACAAGAGCTTGCAGAAACCCAAAAGGAACTGGCGAAACTAAAAATTGCTCGAAAAGAATCGTCTTCGAATCATAACTCACAGCAGAACGATGAGCGGTCTTCGAAACCTGATACGCGAAAGAACGAAACCCATGGTCAGCAATTAGCTCTGGTCCCGGTCCCCCAACCAGCTCCGATCCCAGCCCCCCAACCACCAATGACTCAACCACATGCTTATTATTTGCCACCTGGTTCAACCCAATACCCGCCGCAGCCACCACAGGTTCAGTCGGTAGCGCAGTATCAGCAGCAGTGGACCCCACAGGTGCAGCCACAACAGCAGCCACAGCCAATGCTACAACCTGTGTCCAGAACATCATCGCCACAAGTTTACACGCAGTACCTCCCAACTAAACCAGCTGCGACCCCTTCTCCCGAGCCACTCCCGAACAGTACACCAATGCAAATGACATACTCCGCCATGCCCCCGCCTAGCTCTAACCAACCAATGACTTATTCTTATGGTCCACCTGCCCAAACCTCTCAGCCTCAACCACTGCCACAACAACCACCACAGCATCTGAAGCCTGGCTATGGAGGGCAGCCAGGTGGGCCACCCAATGCGTATATGGTGTATGATAACGCATCGAGAAGGGTTCAAAATCCTAACCGGGGGGGTCAGTATTACCCACCGAATCAGCAGCCAGGTAGTGTCGTCAGTGGTGGTGGGATGATGCCGCGTCCACCGCAGCAGTTTATGCGCAGTCATCCTTACGGTGAAGTGATTGATAAACTGATGAGCATGGGGTATCGAGGCGATCATGTCATGAGTGTGATTCAGAGGATGGATGAGGCCGGGCAGACCGTTGATTTCAACAGTGTGTTGGATCAGTTGAATGGAAATTCCTCTGGAAGAGGATGGTCTGGTTGATTAGGCTGACTTGTATCTGTTTTCGGTTTACTTGTTATGAATAAGTATTAATGTGATCGCGATCCGTTTGGAACGCGATGCATGTACGACGGGGAGAGAGGTTTTAGTTTATAATCTCTCCGTTGTGGTGGCATGGAGCCTGCAATGACCATAGACGAAGCCAGTTGCGTTTTTTTCTTGACTGGCGTTGCTATGTTATTAATGTTTTTTTATGTATTTGTTTGTTTTGGACGTTAAGTTAAATCTTCTTATTGTGTTTTCACTTTCTTTTCTTTATGTACTTGTATTACGTAGCAGCCTCAACTACCACTTATAATACCTACTTTTCTGTTTCTTCTTTAATTTCGTTGAGATAACTTATAGTCGCCTGTTATCGCGTAGGAGCATCCTAATGGGCGCATGTCGCATGTTTGTGGCCACAACACGCGTGTGGGAAGTTTGTATGTTTGTGGCCACGACACGTGTGTGGAAAATTTGGCCGTCGTGGCAATGATGTCGACATATTTTGAAGGTAGAGGAGTTTGTTTGTGGTTATGGATGAAGAATGTAACAGGGAGATGAGATTAGGGAGAGGGATACGTTTATGGCAGAAAGGTGTATGTGACATTTCCTATTGGAAATGCTCTAAAAATTATAATGTGCGACACATGATTGATCTATTTTATGATGATATTCTTTCTTTGCCTTTCTGTGTATATAACGTTCTTCATAACTCCTATAATTGTTAGTAACCTAAATGGCCTTATGATCATTGGGTGTTGGGTTACTTGGAGAGCGAGAAATGGGTTGATTTTCAATAACAAGCCGGTTCGGATGGAATATATTATCAGCGAAGTCAAATCGGTTGGTTACCTTTGGACTAGGAGTAGAGGTAAGTTAGATTCTGTCTTGAATTGGTGTAAAATATTTGTAATTATGTAATCGTTGTCATGTTGCTTTGCCGTCCCGTTTGGTGGGTTGGTTGGTTTTTATGAAGTTCCAACTTTAGGAGAAAACAAAATTAAAAAAAAAAAAAAAAAGTAATGGGAATAGGAGTTTAAAAGATCTGGATCGAGAGTGTCAGAAATCATTAATGTAGCAACCATCGGAAGCTTACATCGATGATAATGTAACTGAGACCAAACCAAGCTTAGGAATTCATTCATATGGAACTTGAGGAAACAAAGTGTGTGTGTGTACGGAATTATGTGAATCGCGAACTTGGGGGAACAAAGTTAAATATAAGGTTAGGTTATTACTAAGACCATGTGTAGTGGGGCTTTATATTTATAAAGCCCCCGAATGTGATTGGTCCACGTGGCTGCTGAGTCAGCGTGGAGAGAGAAACTGAAAAAGGGGTGTAGTGGTGGGGCTTTATTTATAAAGCCCCTATTAATATTTTATTATATCTTTTTAATTAAAAAAATAATAAAATAATTAAAGAGAGAGAGAGAGTGCTGATGTGGCTGCATTTGATTGGAGGGGCACAAAATGATCCGGCGTTATATTAATAAAGCCCCAACACTTTTTTGAAAAATAGAGCCCCCCCGTAGCGGTGTGGGGGGCGCTATTTTTGAAAATAAAGCCCCAATGGAGCCCCACTACGGGTGGTCTAAGAAAATAAAAGAGATGAATTATCCTAATACCAAAACAAATCTCTTAAAATATCATGTTAGAAGATATTACTTTTTTAGTGGCACATGAGCAAGATATTTATTGAAATCTAAGTAAGAAAAATGTGAAAAGGGGCTAGTGTTTGTGATTGACTATAAACTACGCAATGTTATTAGGTAAAGAAACGTGTGATTTTGAGATTTGAGTTTGAACATGGTTTTGTTTGTGGTCAAGAAATGTGTGATTTTGAGTTTGACTTTAAAGAACATAACAACACGAAGAAATAAAAAATGTGAGTTACAACACGAAGAAGGTTTTGATGTTCGTTAAAGAAGTGGAAATGTTAATTAAAAAAATATTGACGGAGTTAATGAGGTGGAAGAGGTTGAAATTACTATGTAAATTTTCAGATTCGTTACCTTTAGTGTGTCACACATTGTTCCTTTGTTGTGGTCCGCGTCACACTACGACAACACAATAGGTAGTGATCGGTAAATTAATCATTATTATTATTATTATTACTACTTATCTATACTACTATATAATGCATTCTAAATGGGCAATATAGTAATTTAACTTCATTTGAGGAGGGTATTATTGTAATTTACTTCAAAGCTCAAGATACATTAATACAATATTTAATAAAGTTACATTAATACATTATTTAATAAACTTCTAATTAAATATTTATTACACTCATATAAAAAAATATATAATAAAAATACAGTATAAAAAAAAAACTCTTGAAGCAATTGGAACTCTTTAGGTTCCCTACTATTCGAATTCTTGTAACCCGCATGAATTAATTATCGCATGATTGCTTTTATGTTGTAACTTATAATTAGGTTAATATTAAGCAATTGGAATCAAGAAGTCTTACACATGGCACCACTCGCTGTTGTCAACAAAATCGTTATCCACCTTCACTGCCATTTGTCAACATCCCAGAAAGCACCGTCGTATCCAAACCACTCCACCACAATATGTTATGTTACCGTTGTGAACATCTACGCATTATCTATAGGTGATGATTTACGATCATGTATAAATCCTACTTCGTTCTCATATGATGGTCTAATTCAATTGCCTCAAATCATTATGTACAACTAATAATTATATGACATATTTTTAGCCTTTTTGGATAATTGATTTAAATAATTTCAACTCCATTACGATGGTTTGAACCAATTAATCTATTGTTATACTACTATAAAATACATTTTTAAGACAATATGCTAATTTTCAATCAATTTAGGACGCCCTTCAAAAGGTTTTATGCATTTAATACAAATATTTTATGCATAGTAGCGTGTACAATATATTCTTGTCCTGCGTCTTTTGACAAGCCACTGCATTCAATCGCTACTTAACGACATAAATATCGTTTGATGTGTTATGTTATAATACAAGTCAAACTATTTAGTTTTATCTTATCATTTCTTTCATTTTTAAATCTTATTTAAATTTTACAATTTTGGTCAGTAACTGTTATTTACGTCGAGAACTGATGTCGTCGTCACCATTCCATGGAACCATCATCGTGTTATGTCCCAGCCGCATCGCGCGGGCACCCCTCTAGTATTACTATTATTTAACTATTGAATTATTTAGTAGAAAGCTTTATGACTTTCAACTAATTTAATATAAGCATTATTCATTTAAATCTATTTTATGATTAATTTTATATTCATCTAGAAAGACCATCATGCCCTTTACTAACTTATTAAGTTATTGCACCATAATGTAATTACTTAAATTCCTATACACCCGGTCAGTTTGCCAAACCACTAACTCCACACGATTGAGAGCATGTTTGGCCCTCTATTTTTTCACCTTCTTTTGACTTATAACTTCTTCAAGAAATCAAAAGTTACAAAAAAAAATGTTTGGGTAATAGTTTGAAAAAGAGTTTTTAAGAATTTTGTGCATTGAATAGAAGATAAGTCATAGGTTAGAAATTGTAACTTTTAGATTAAGGAGAAAATGAGATAGAAGAAGGAGATAAGGAAATAAACACCCAAGCATGTGTATGTGCGTGAAAGGATCGATAACAAACAAAGATTGATCAAACAAGTTAGTTTCAGGTGCGGAATCCCTAAAACTATCACAAAATAATAATCAAACAGATTCAAACACACAGATCATCATTTTCAAACGTTTTCATTAATAAAACACTTGTTTACACGTTGAAATATAGATACAATCAAGGTATGAACGAAAAACAAGTTTAACGAAACACTAGAGAGAGTTTCTGAAAGTGGAGGGAATAATAATGATCAAAAGTTACATTCAAAAATCAAACTTGTCTATTTATAGACTGCACATTCGCCCAAACTGTTCATGCGAATGTGCAGATTCGCTCACATCAACTGGTCGAACCAAGTTCTACTATAATCTAATCTTCATTCGTCCACACTTTCTTCCTTCGCACCTTTTCATGCTTCCTTCGCACCAACTAAAAATCTCCTTCGCACCTTCGATATTACCAAAACAAAATGTGTTGTACAATCCAAAGCTTTCGTCGCACTTTTGCATCTACAAACTCCCCCTCGACTATTGCTTGGATTGTGTTCTTCGTTGTTCGTCCATCCTTATGTTCATCAGTCTGATGTGTCTTTGAATCTGCTGTTCTCTTGTCAACACCGGTTCATGAAATTGTTTTTGCTTCTTCGTTTTTAGCTCTGGCACCTTTTGCTTCTCCACATACTTTCCCAACTTCTCATCATAATCACATCCAGCATTGATATCGTATGCAAAGCATAGAAATACCACGCTTTGGTACTTTCCTGCTTGCTCAGCATCTTTTGCATCTGAATAGATCGGATTGTAGAATAGCATGATAATATCCTCATGTGAACAGTTTATCAACCACATGGGATCAAATATATGCACTTTCTTGTAGTTCGACTCTCCATCTTTCAACACAATCACGACCTCTGCAATCTTCCAATCATAATACCACCAGATGAAGTCTTTGGCAAAGTGTTGCGGAATAGGCATCAAAGGAATCTTTTTCAACACTTGCGGTGGTTTGTATTTTAAAGTCACCTTGGGCATACCAGTTATCAAATCAATATCCTTCTTATGAACAATTCGCTTTGGATATTGTGGTGTAAACAAGTCCCACTTAGTTCGGCTTTCTCTTGTCATCCTCTCAGCAAAGTATGAAATTTGATCATTTGACGCTCCCGTTATACGGTGACGACAAATATCACGAATAGCCCAGTAAGGGAGAGTCTTCAGGTCATGGAATCTGTTAAAGTACAGAATTCCCTTCTCCCACTTGACTGCTATGCATTTCAGTTGCTTAACAAACTTCCAGGCCAATGCACGACCTTTGAAAATTTCACTGTGAAGTTTGTAGAAGCTACCTTGTATCTCAGCTTTAGGACGATTATTCTCCTTCTCTTTCAATTTCCTCAAAAGTTCTTTCAAACTATCAGATTGCTCGAACTGTGGCTTGTTATGCCCTTTAAAGATTTCATCTTCAAAGATTTTGCTCTTTTCTTTTGCTAGCTTCTCGGCATGATTTAGCAGTTCATCTGAGAAAGAAAATCCATAATCTTGATTTGTTCTGAAATATTGTGGATATTCTTCGCTTGTAATGTCTTCCATTTCAACTTCCTCGAATGCATGAACATCATGATCATCCGAATGATTTCCAGCTTCTTTCTTAGGAATCTTTGGAATAAAGTTGTCTGCAAGTAATTCATCCAACGTCTTGCCTACTAGCTTTGCTAAACCTTCAAGAATTTCTTTCGAAATAGCCGTAGAAACTTCCCCATCCTCAAGATCAGGGTCATCAAACTCCAACTCGAATAGTTTGTTGTTCGATTCAAATATTTCTGGGAACCTGCTAGTCATGTCGATCGTCCAGACTCGATCAGTGAGCATCTGGCGATACTTGTTCTTATCTTCTTCAGACAATGACTGCAATTTCTTGTTCCAGAAAATATCATCATCAACATTCTCACCAGGAGCTTTAGAGCTCGATTCACCACCCTTATCTGAGTCACGCTTCTCATATGAAAATTTATCAGCATCATCATCATCGTCATCACTACTATCATCAAATGCAGAGCCGTTACCATCACTAGAACCATCATCCGATCCTCCATCATCCTTATCGTCCTTCTTCTTCTTCTTTGTATCGTTACCAGCATCTTCATCAAGTTCATCATCTTCTTCTTCATCAGACAATTCATAATCAACTTGATCTTCTTCTCTTTCTTTGTCTACTTCACCAGCTTGAAGTTGAGGAGCCTGAGAGTACAAGTTCTTGATCAGATCGTCCATATGCTTGTTACTCTTTTTCAGCTGTTTGTTCTCCTCCTTCAAGACTATAATCCTTCTGGTGTTACGTTGCTCATGCTTCAGCAACTTCTTGTTTTCTCTCTTCAATCTCTTGATTGTCTTCTTCAAAGTCTCATTATCATCTGCCGATGTGACTACAACTTCCAACATCTTCTTGTCATTCGACTTTAACTGTTCAATCTCCGTCTGTTGTTTGTTAATCAGATTCATCATTTCAGACAGTCTCTGATTTACAGCAGTCATGATATCACTGTCCACCGATACTTTTGTCTTCTTTGGTGGTTCAACAGCATCAGGAAATTTACCTTTTCTGATTTTCTTTAGCACATTATCCAATGCTTCATTCACATCATCCATCGGTATTTCTTCAGTTTGTGGTGTGCTAGATGTTGTTGTAGTCTTCTGTTTCTTATGAACTGGTGCAGTAACTGGTGATCTAGAACTTGTAGCTGGTGGCAGTTTCTTTCCAGCTATCAAAGATTCTATCTCTTTCTTCCTCTTTATACTTGGCTTCTCCTGTTTCTTCTTCTCTTTTCTAGCAGCTTGCACAGGAGAACCAACAAACGTCTCTTCAACATTAAAACCCAAATCTTCTACATCAACGGAAATAGGACTTTTGTTCCCTTGATCAGCATTCTGGCTAGCAGACGCACCAGCCTCAGTGGCCTTGGGCATGGTCGTCTCTACTATTTCAGCATCAGAATTCCATTGTTCTTCCTCTATCGTCTCTTCTGAGTCAATAGACGCTTCATCAACTATGTGCAAACCCTTTTTCGCCATACTCTTATTTCTTCTCTGAGTATTTTTCTTCTTCTCTGGTTCAGAAACCTCAATCCTTATCTCTTGTTTCTTTGTCTTACCACTCTTCGCGCCTACATTCACAACTTGTCTCTTGCGCTTAGCGTCAGGATCAACATGATGTAAAGGATTATCAGCATCAGAATCACTGTTTACGTTCCTCACCAGCCCCTCACCCGGATCTGTGTAATCCACTCTAGCTAGGTGTCCAAACAAACGTCTAACAGGAGGACGTTCTTCAACAGACAAACCTTTATAAGCTTTCATCCTGGCTAAAGTATTCAGTGACATATGTTCCTGAACAACAATGTGTTTAGGATCACTTTTCAGCTCTTTGTACTTGTGATCGAATATCATTTGAAGAAAACGAGGATATAAAAGAAACTTGAGATTCCTCGTTCCATTTACAGGCTCCAGTAAGTGAGACATCAGCATGCCAGAGATATTGAACGGTTTGTTCAATACTAAAGCAACCATCATCGAACTGATGCTCTTCCTCATTAAATCATTACCTCCTGCCGCAGATCCGAAAACGTGAATCAAAACATGTGCCAGATACTTGAATTGTGGGCACAGTTTTCCTTTATGCAACGAACCGTCAGTGATTGGTCCGTTGTACTTCATCCTGAGAAAGCACTTTCGTTGATCCATGAATGTAAACTCCTTTGGATCTTTCGGATCGTCATTCAGATTCAATGCTTCCCTCAAATCTTCTTCGCACACAATGACTCGTTGTCCCTGAATTCTGCTCGTCAAGCAAGACTCGCACTTCCAGAAATCTAGTTTAGCATTAGACCAGAATTCTTGTATCATATCTCTGTAGATCACTGTCGGCGTAGCAATGGCATCAATCACCCTGCTTCTTTTCAAAAACTCAATGATGCCAACGAATTCTGTGTGCTTCTTCACGTCTCCAAGATATGCACAGCAGTTGTGCGCGTTCTCAAAATCTAGCTGTTTAGCAGGCTGTGATGAGGATCCTGCTTGTTCCGTTGTCTTCTGTTGATCAGACATTGTTAAATCTGTAAAACAAACAAAAATACACGTTAAAAATCGACAAAATATCAAAATTGAAAAGTTTTGGTCAAAAACCTCCTCCTTCGCCCAAACGGGGGTACGAAGGTGGTTTTGTTAAGGTACGAATGAGAAATAATTGGTACGAATGTATTGATTTTGATAAAGTGTTTCATTCGCCCAAGTAATTCTCATTCGCCCAAATGAGCTTCTTCCTTCGCCCATTCGATCTGGTCGAAAGAATCAGTTCATAAATTTGAAATTACAATTTTGAAATTTAACGATCCTAAACATGTCCATTTGATTGAAATCAGGCCTAATAATGCCGATAAACATTTCTAAACCAATAGTTTCAACAATTATAGATTGTGTTTGTGTTTTCACCCAAAAACTAGGGTTTAAACCATGATTGATCATTCTGATTAGTTTTAAACCATGTTTTTGGTTCTATCTCCCCCTAAAACACACATACAATAAACCCTAAGCATCAATTGTGATTAATATGTTGTTTTTGAACGAATTTGGACAGTTAGGGCTCGTAAACTAAAACAGAGATTAAACGCTGAATCCATGATGAAAACCTGTAAAAATTATGGCAAAATGATCAGTATATGATGCCGAACACAATGAGATGATGTAAAAGAAACGAGCAACAAGGTGAGTTTAAGTGTAAAAATCTGGAAAAAATATAACTGAGGTTCGAATGAGAAGATGGATATATATAGGCTTGTACCTTCGCCCGTTTTGGTCATACGAAGGAGAAACTTTTGTCTCATTCGACCCCTATTGAAAGGGTACGAATGAGATAATTATCACGAACACTCTCCTTCGCCCAACAAAACATACGAATGAACAAAGAAAATCCCTTATTCGACCAACCGAATGGGCGAATGAGAATTTGGATTTTTGAAAATTTTCCAAATCTCAAAAACGAGTCCCGGTCCAATTATTTTCCAACTTTTAAGCATTCAACACTCATGTTTTCACATTTTAAAAGTTACAAAGCTCAATTGGTGTATCAAGGTTTAGAAAATCGACATCAACCACCATCAGTTATCAAAAATAAGATGAAAAAGAAAAATCATTTTGGATTTTCTAAAGTTTATGCTAAAACACACATAAAATCTTTTTGAGTTTTGTAATTTTTTGACGATAAAATAAAATGCAGAAATGTAAATGAAAAACTGTAAATGTTTTTGGGATTTCCGGTAAAGGGATCATATCAGTTTTTGAGAAATCTGATCACACCGTTGATCTTTTTGAAATTATTATCATTAAAGACAATGTGTGATCTGGCAATCACTGATATTGTGATCCACATAAACTCACATGCAGACTTTTGTGCAATGCTTTATACTGATACTGATATTTATAGTATAAACGCAATTGTCTGTGGTTCCCACGCACACGACATACTCCCGTATCAAGAAGTAAATGCACAAAGACTCATTGTAAAGCGTGATTATGCTTTCGTCGTCTGTAATTGTACAAGATATAATGCATAGAGGTATACAGGTCAGCAAATTAATGCAGCAAAGTAACATATGCACTATACCAGGTTGAGGACTGATATTAATCATGATTTGCATCAATGATCAATACGATGTAATAGATAATCTTTGATCATCATATAACATGGAAAGTTCCTCAATTCGGTAACTTTAGGATTTGGCATAAAGCTCTTGTATAAAGACACCCTGTCTGATCTAGGTCCGTAATGACTTACAGCAGAAGATCAGAGAGGCTATCCCCAGACAACTAATAACATAACGACCCTAAACCTCCGAGTTTTGTACAGATACCCTATCAAACGAAATTACGGTACTAAGACCATATGCCCATGAGGAGTTCATCCACACAACAAATCGTTTGATATGTATGTATCAGGCACACAGTAATAGGTCTACGAAGCCTATCAGCACATCGCACAGACTCAGACACACGCCCTATATAGCATTACATTATTTAGAATGTGTCAGATCCCCACTGATGTACTATCATTTCCCTTTATACTCCAGGAAATCATTTTAGAATTTTCTGATTTTTATGGATTTTCGAATTTACTGTTCCCAAGGATAAGCTGGAGCATTTCAAATATGTGACTGCCCAGATATCGTTTGTTCACAGAAATCTGACGGCATTAATCTAAGGGAAGAAGATATAGCAGTCAGCAAAGAAATTTTTCAATTTTTATGGATTTTGAAATTTTTTTAATGTTTTTGGATTTTCGAAATTTTTCTGAAAAGCAGTAAAAAATTAAACTAAAAAGTGATAGACTGAGGTGGTGATCAGTCCTGTTTTTCTTTAATACCATTAGCTTTTGATGTGCTAAAAGTAGTTTAATAAAAATAACTAAATTAAACCTAAAACTAGACACCTAGTAATACTCTAGACTCTCTAAAGTTAAACTACTGACAGGCAAGTGAACCTATCGACTCTAGTATAGCTAAAGTAAGTCCGGATATCGAACCCACGAGACTCTAATGGAAAACGAAAACTAGACTCGAAAACTTATCTAAAACTGAAGTAAAACTATTTATTATTTTAGAGGGGGGGTTTTACTAAAAACTAAATTCAAGAAAAATAAAGATTAACTAAATAAACTAAACTGAACTTAAGACGTAAACCAAGCTGAACCAAATTCAAATGATGGTGAGAATACTACCTAGGTTAGAATCCTACTCATGACTGACTAACTTTTATGGTTATGGAACTAGCTATGGAACCGGGATCTTTAGATACTAAACTTACAGGATAAACTAGAGGACCCTCGACCCTTCTCAAGGAGAAACCTAAGGTTACCTATAAGCCGTTAAACTACCGATTGAGAGGTTACCCTTACAGGCTTACCTACTCTGATGATATAGTACCCGCTAGACAGTCTACCTTACAGCGCGAAAGCCTCACTACACTAAGGGTGCAAGGGGTAACTATAGAAAACTTGACCTGACTCAATACGCATGTAGCGGTAAGGAAACTAGGAAGATCTTCTTACAAAGCATCTAAATCTAGCAATTTAACACCCTAGACATATCGACAATCCCGCACCTTACAGCTATTGGAATTGGAAGAATACTTAGAACTACCCAATCAACAAAAATCACTCCTATGGAAAACACTAGCAATTTACCATAAACTAGTTGCTAACACAAAGTCCACAACCTAACGCGCATTCATACATGAAAGACATCCACAAAAACGCATGTGGAGTAAATAATTATCAATTGAACAAAACTAAGTACGCATCTACACCAGATCAAAAATAATCAAAGTCTTTACTAAATCATCAACCCATAGTCAAAGTTCCAAAAAACCATAAAAAACGTTCATTCAATCATGAGTATTCATCATAACCTAAGTAGTAATGAAAGTCTAGCCAATAAACATGTTCAAAATAAGAATAAAATCAATTCTAAGATCATGAAACATAGTTTGCAATTCAAAAGAACAAAGGAATGAAGAAACCGAATGATTAAAACCCGAATCTCTCAATCCCAATGCTCAAAATCTTGACCCTTCGCCTTTCTCTCACCTCCAAGTGCTCCCAAGCAGCTCTTTCTCGTCCAAAAGTCAAGAATGTAGCTTAAAATTTCGTTCTAGGGTTTTAAAATCCGATTTGGGCTTGAAAAACACAATTTTGGGCTTCCTGGTGGCCATCGCGTAGCAAGACGGGATCCTGGGTAAGTGGTCGCGTCACGCGACGCCCTCAAAGTGAACCTGCATAGCGCCGCGTGACACGACGGGGTGCTGGGGAGTCTGTCGCGTGACACGACGGGCTAATTTTTCCAATTTTGTTCATTTTTATCTTCTCTTTCCATTTGTGACTCATCCGGGACCTCGTAAAGCACCGTTTATGCATAAATTTGCCTCTTTTGCCATCTGGATTCCTGTGACACATAAAATACTAAATAGAAACCAAAAAATATATATAAACGACACACACTGACTCGATAACGACTCAAAATATGTACAAATAACCGATGTATTTTGCAATACATCAGCTTTCAAAAGATAATCAAATCTGGATTTGTTAAAAAGCTTTGGTAAAAAGATCTGCGCGTTGATAATCAGTGTGGATTTGGACCATATCGATCAACTCTTTAGCATAACAATCACGGATAAAATGATATTTAATCCGGATATGTTTAGCCTTTGAGTGATTTACTAAGTCTTTTGTTAATGCGATTGCGGCCTCATTATCACAGTAAATAGGAGTTTTAAGAAATTGCAAACCGTAATCCACCATCTGCTGTTGGATCCAAAGAACCTGTGAGCAGCAGCTCGATGCTGAAACGTATTCTGCTTCACATGTGGATAACGCAACTGCGGTTTGTTTCTTGCATTGCCCGGTCACGAGCCTGCTCCCCATAAACTGACATCTAGCCGTTGTGGATTTGCTGTCTTTGTCACAGCCGCCCCAATCTGCATCACTAAAAGCGATTAGGTCAAAATTATCATCATGAGGGTACCAAAGTCCTTTCGATGGACAACCCTTCAGATATCTAAGGATACGCTTGACAGCTGCAAGATGACTCTGTTTCGGCTTCGATTGATATCGCGCACTAAGACATGTCGCAAACATTATATCAGGTCTTGACGCTGTGAGATACATCAGAGATCCGACGATTGCTCTGTATGTAAACGGATCAGTCAGCTCCCCCTTAAGGTCAACTCCAATCCCGTGATTGGGCTGTATCGGGGTATCCATCGGCTTCGAATCATCCATCTGGAATCGGCTCAAGACTTCAGAAACGTATTTCGTCTGGTGAATAAAGATCCCCGTTGGTCTTTGCTCCACCTGCAAACCGAGGAAAAACTGCATTTCTCCCATAGCGCTCATTTCGAACTTTTCCTGCATAACTTGTTCAAATTCCCTGCACAGAAGTTCGTTAGTTGACCCGAATATAATATCATCAACATAAATTTGTACGAGAAGCAAATCATCTCCTGTTCGTTTCGTGAACAGTGTGCAGTCTACCAGTCCGCGTTTGAATCCTTTCGAGAGAAGATACGTGCTCAGCTCCTCATACCATTGTCTCGGAGCCTGGTGCAACCCATAGAGAGCTTTGTTTAACACATAAACCTTATCCCGGTGAATAGGGTCCTTAAAGCCTGGCGGTTGACCTACGTAAACTTCCTCTTTGACCACACCGTAAATAAAAGCGCTCTTTACATCCATCTGATACACCTTAAATTTCTTCCATGATGCAAACGCGAGGAACATTCTGATAGCTTCCAAGCGTGCAACCGGTGCATAGATTTCATTGTAGTCGATTCCTTCAACCTGATGAAAACCTTGAACGACCAAACGAGCTTTGTTTCGCACTATGACTCCTCTGTCATCCTTCTTGCACTTAAACACCCATTTGGTACCAATTTTCTTTCTTCCAGGGGGCAAATCTGTCAGGGTCCATACACCAAGTTTCTGGAATTGTAATAACTCCTCCTGCATTGCTTCCACCCAGGCGTCATCCAAAAGAGCATCCTTGTAAGTTCGCGGCTCGACCTGCGAAACATAACAAGCAAATGACCAGTCATTTTGAAAACCAGATTTCTGAATTTTGGCATATAAAGCAAGATTGCCAATATTTTCTGGTGCTTGAGCATTTCTCAGCTGCCCTCTTGTCATCACACTGCTACCAGGATCACCAATAACCTGTTCAAGCGGGTGTATCTGATGTATCCGAGATTCCGGATAATCAGGTACTTGTACTCCCGTTTGAGTTGTCAAATTCTCTGTAGAAACCAGATCACTACCCACACTCGATGTTGAAGCATCAGTATTAGATGGGTTCACTGGTGGTGTCACTGTAGCGTTGTCCAGAATAGCTTCACTTGTTGCATCATCTTCTTCATATTCTGATTCGGATGAATTAAGCGATGTAGAAGCCTCTTGGAACACCTCTTCTTCCAACATAGGAGCAGTGGTATCATTAGAAGCTGTTTGGGGGTTTACCGTGATCGGACGCACTAACGGTGAAGTTACGGCATTTTCGACCTCGTAATATAAGCGAAGTACAGCTTCTTCAACCATGCTATCTAGATTGAATGATTCAAAGAAGTCTTTGTAATCAAACATCCAATCTGGTCCTCCACCTTGTACATTTTGTGTATATCTTTGAACTTCGACGTTAGTCCACTCCTCGACCTTTCTAGTTCTTTTGTTGAATACCCGTTTTAATGGGGTTGCATATCCAACAAAATAACCTTCTTCAGCCTTTGGTGCAAACTTTTCCGAAGGATTCAGGATTGTACATGGGGCACCAAATGGTTCTAGATACTCCAGATTCGGCTTGCGTCGGTTTAACAGCTCATAAGAAGTCTTTCCAAACTTCTTCACTGTCAAAACACGGTTAAGAGTATAACATGCCGTGTAAATAGCTTCGTTCCAGAACATGACTGGAAGATTTGAATCCGCAAGCATAGTTCTCGCCGTCTCTATTAGAGTCCTGTTCTTTCTCTCTGCGACACCGTTCTGTTGGGGTGTATACGGAGCGCTATATTCATGATGAATTCCTTTGTTTGCACAAAGATCCTCCATCTGAGCGTTTTTAAACTCCGTCCCATTGTCACTCCGGATTCTTTTGATCTTCAGACCATATATATTCTCCAGACGTGTAAACAGAACCTTCAGGTTATCAAAAGTGTCGCTTTTCTGATGTAAGCACATTACCCATGAAAATCTTGAATAATCATCAGTAACCACAAGACAGTATAACTCCCCGGCATGACTTTTACGTCTGACTGGACCGAATAAATCCATATGCAAACGTTCAAGTGGCAGCTCAACGGAATTAACTTTCTTTGGTCTATGGGATTGTTTGTGCTGCTTTCCCTTTTTGCAATTGATACACTTGTCGTTTAAATGGAAGTGTTTCACATTAACTCCCGTGACAAGTTCATTCTTCACAAGCTGATTCATCTTTCGCAAATGGATGTGTCCCATTCTCCTGTGCCACATAATCGATTCTTTTTCTGTAGCCTTGGAGAGGAAACACGTGACTTGGCCATGGGTGGTCATTGCTTTGGACATGTCGAGAATATACAAGTTGTTAACTCTCGGTGCCTTCAGCATCACCCACTCTTTCGGTAGCTCAAACCCAGGTTTCAAGATGTAGCAGGATTTGTCATCAAAATACACAGAAAATTGTTTATCACAAATCTGACTAACACTGAGCAAATTATAGTCTATCTGTTTCACATAAGAAATCCGCTCAAATGTTACGACCCCATTGCTTACACTACCCTCCATAGTAATGTAGCCTCCCTTATTACCAGCAAATGCCACATAACCTCCGTTAATGTTTTTGATGTCAAAGAGTAGCGTGAGGTCCCCTGTCATGTGACCAGAAGCTCCACTGTCAACAATCCATAGGCTGCTAACAGGGCCAGCTGGAGCTCCCTGCACATATAAAGTAGATCAATTAGTTCTTTCGGGGGACCCAAGCCTGTTTGGTCTTGGGTCTTTGAACAGGTTGTTTCAAAGAGTCTTTTGAATCACAAACATCTTGGGTTACTTCAACCCCTTTCTTCTCACTCACAATCTTCTTTTTCTCATTCTTCTCACTCTGTGAAGTAGAGGCTCCTTCAGATTCCTTAGATGACCAAGATTGCTCAGATTTTTTCAAGATCCGAATCTGAGATTTTGAAGTCTCAGTCGGTTTCTTTACTTCATCTTTAAAAGCGACCTTCTTGGTTACCTTCTCTGATTTAACAGAGACAGGTCCCACTGCTTGTTTTCCATTAGGTTTAGGAGCAACCTTTTTGTTATCAGCAGTGGAGTTCATCAAAGGTTTCTTAACGGATTTATCAGTGGTCATCCGGTTGCGCTTATCATACGTCATCGGACGGTTTTCCCTCTTGTTATAAAAATTGTTTTGATTATGATAAGTTTCATGCTGAGGGAAATGCCGTCTTTGTTGATAACCGTAGTTGTCAACCGGATAATCATGATATTGCCTAATCTCCACCTCGTGCCTTTTGTGTCGTACGTACGGGCAGGCGGCAAGTAAATGTCCCCGTTCCCCGCACTTGTAACACGCATGGTATTCCTCATAGATTTCCTTGATCGGTGACTTGGAAAAGCTAGCAATGGGATATCGATCGACCATGCATTATTTCCTTAAACTCTCAGGAGCTGGGTCCTTTGAGTAAGTCGGTTTAATAAAACTGTTTTCTTTATGAACAGCCAAAACAAACTGTGTGACATTGACCTTAGCCTCTTTATCCGAATAAATTTTGTCTAAAATCTCTTGAGGAATGTCATTGGTTCTTTCAAATTTTGGAAACCAAATCGTACTTTCCTGCCAGATCTTTTCTATTTTTGAATAATTGACAAACTTAATCGGATATTCATCATCTGATAAAATCTTATCGGAGCCTTGCATCCGATAGAAGATTTTAACAGGTTTATCACACGATTCGTTGCTCACATCATTAGATTTTTCAGATTTAAGCTCATTTTTCTTATCAACCGGTTTTACCACATTTTTCTCAAATTTGGTTTCATTTTTCTTTTCTACCGGTTTTCTCACATTTTTCTCAGCCTTCTTTACCTCTTTCTTTTCAAAACTCTTACCAACAAACTTTTCATTTTTCTTAACCTCATTTTTACGATGAGCATTTGCCATTGGATGAATGATCTGAGACGGTGAGACTGGTTCAGTAGTGATTATATGATTTTCATCAGGGATATCACTATCACTTTCAACCGTCTCAGATGGCTCATCTTCTTCATCTGAATCATCAGTAGCGACCACACCCTCACTATTTCCCAGTACTGGTCTCACATCAGAATATGGATCCCCGACACTTGAAGTGTTAGGCTCATTTTCTGATGTAGAATCAGGATTGATTAAAGTCTCTGGCGGTATTGCATGTAAAGTGTGATTCTCAAACAATACCGGAGATGGGACCGACTTATAGTTTGCACTATTTGACTGGGAAGGTTCTTCAATGATATGGTCGACTACATATGCTATGTGCTTGTAACTCTCTAACTTTTTGTTAACTTTTTCAGCAAAGCACTTGATGGTTGCCATTTCCAATTTAGTGTTTTCCATTTCATTGATGTAATTATTAATGGCAAGTTGTTTGATTGACAATGTCTTTTTAAGTTCAGACACATCCTTTTTATAACCATCAAGAACCTTGTTGAAATCTTTTAAGTCCTTTTGATAAATCTGACAGTTGATTTTTGCACTCTCAAGTTGGACCTTGAGAAGCTTGTTTTCATCAGTCAGTTTTTCAAAATCAGCACATTTATCACATTTTACACATGCTTGAGATTGAGTTTCAGAACTTACCGGCTTAGGAGGTTCTGTCATGGCCATCAAAGCAAAGTGAGCTTCCTTTCCTGTGAAGAATTTGGAGTAGTCAATCTTGGTGCACGCATCATCCACCATACATGACTTGCGGGTCATCAGGAAGTCAGCTTCAGCTAGCAGTTGGTCAATGTCATCATCTAGTGAATTCACACTAGTCTCTGAATCAGATTCGCTCTCCATATCCGAGTAAGCTGAATCGTATTGGTCTCCAATATCAGTGACAGAATCAAGAATCATCCCCGATTTCTTGTCTTCACTCTCAACAATCACATCCTCATTCACTTCTTCAATCTTCAACTCAGACACTTTTTCAATCACAACCTCTTCTTCAATCTCCTCATTCTCATCCAACCTCATCTGCTGTGCCACACATGCCACATTCCCAGCAGTGATCTCCTCCACCCCCAATTGCATACCAGTCCAATCAAAACCTTCATCCTTTTGGATCACAAGTGCTTGGTTTTGGTTTTGATTGTCAGTTTGGTTTTGGTTTTGTGTGTTAGGTGTAGAGATAGGAACAATAGTTCGGTTTGGATTTTGTTGAGGTTGGTTTTGAGTTGTGGATTGTCTGGTGTTGTTGTTTTGTTGACGGTTCTGATAAGTGTTTTGTGGTTGAAAGCTTGAGATGTTTGGACTGTTGTAAGACACTTGATTTTGGTTTTGGTTTTGTCGGTTTGATATGTAGAATTGAAAGGATTTCGGTTACCTTGCTGTGCTGGCTGTGTGCACTCTCTTTTAAAATGTCCCTTCTCACCACAGTTGAAGCATGTAACTTTTGCTTTGTTGAATCCGTATGTGGTGTTGGGAGAGGTTGAGAGATCAGTCCTGCCAGTCTTCTAAATAAAGTCAGTGGCTCTCCTCATAATGCTTGCAAAAGCCCACCGAATGTCCATCAACTCCATCTCCTCTTTGTCGATTTGAGCGTAGTCTTCATTGGTGAGATTATTATTACCAATTTGACTCGCTACCAAACCATTGTAAGAAGCAACCATAGCAGATACAAGAGCAACATGCTGTTGAGCAATTTCAACAGTCACATTGTTAAGGTTTGAGGTCTCTAACACAATCGGGTTTTGACTTGACTGTGCTTGAGTAATCTGCATTAGATTCATTTGAGAAGGATATTGTTGTTGTTGTTGTTGAGGTTGACTTGATGTGTAGCATGCGGCTTGTTGAAATGGTGAAAATGGTGGAATAAAGTTTGGTGTTTGATAAGGTTGTTGTGTGTATGATGGTGTATAGGATGAAGTTTGAGCAAGGTAGTTAATGGGTGCTTTTGTTGGTTCAACAACGTTAGACACACATGCTATGTGAGGTGCAACATTAGAAGTGGTGCTTGAAGCAGAAAGAGAATTAGATGTACCACTCACATATAAATCAGGATTCTGTGGAATCTGAGCTCTCTTAGCTTTTCTCTTTTCCTCCATCTCTTTATTTTCCAACTTTTGAATGAACTCATTAATAGTCCAATACTGGTAAGCATCCTTCTCCTTTAACACTTCGATGTGTTGGTTCCAGTAAGGTGGTAAAGCATCAGCAAATTTATCAACTAACTCCGACATTGGAATGCTGATCTCATAGCTCGACAATTCAGTGAGCAAATGGCAGTACCATGGAACCAACTCTTTTAGGGTCTCAGTACCCATGTAACTGAAGTTTTCAAACTCCTTTCGAAGCTCTTCCATCCTTAGCTTCCTGGTCTTCTCATTTCCATCATGTCGATTTCTCAACATATCCCATAGTTGTTTGGATGTTGTGCACGATCCAAACTGATGCAATAGATCAGTGTTGATCGCCTGGGATAATTGAGAGAATGCTTTCTTCTCTATCGCAAACCTCTTCTTTTCATCATCCGCCAAATTCTCCAAAGGGATTGGTTCTCCAGTATTCTCCAGAATAGGAGCAACGTAACCCTTCACAATCATTTGCCATGCCTCGGCTCCCTCAAGTCCTTGTCCCTCAACATGGATCTTGAACTTCGTCTTCCAAGTATTATACTCCTTCATGTCCATTAGCTTTGGTGGACGATTGCCGCTTCCAGAAGATAGATCATGAATAAGAGTGGATATGGCGTTGGTCGTCTGTGAATGGACTGCTGCTGCTGCGACTCCCCAATAGTTGTCAATCAGTTGTGGTATTGGTTGAACAACTTGTTGTGGAACCGAACTAGTCATTGCCATATAATTGATCGGCTGTGATGGTTGACTAGTCTTCTGAGCTGCAATGGACCACGGATCTTGTGTTGTCTGCTGTTGTGGTGCTTGAGTAGGTCTAGGTGTTGTTGGGAAGTTCCACATCTTGTCCTGCAAACGATTAAACACGATAAGATTAAAAATGTTTTAAAACAGAATTATCTTTCGTATATACGAACGTGCGAATGAGAAATAAATTTCTCCTTCGACCGTTTTTAACAGATACGAATGTGGACTAAATCAACAAAAACTCCTTCGACCACTTTAGTCTCTCTTTCGACCGTTTTTCAGCTCCTTCGACCGTTCGATCAGACGAAGGTGAAACAAAAGGACGAATGTGAAAAATAAGCAATCAAAGTCTTCCTTCGACCACTAAAACACCTCCTTCGTACACAAAATCACTCTTTCGACCCAAATGATTTCCACTTTCGACCAAACTCTCTCGTTCGACCCCTGTGATTTCAAAAACGGTTATTCTTTGAAAATCAGTTAATTTTGATCATGTTTTTCAAATGTTGATGGATTTTGATGATCTTAATCAGGTTTTGAATCGGATTTGATTTGGAACAACTTTAATAAAGAGAATTATCCGATTTAAACTCGAAATCAAGGTGTAATCGATCAAAATCTTATCACATCAGTTTGTTCATTGAAAACAGAAACTTTTTGACCAAAATTGGGTCCAAATCAACTGAGAGATTATTAATTTGTGGTTGTTTGATCCGAAATGGCTCTGATACCACTTTGTATGTGCGTGAAAGGATCGATAACAAACAAAGATTGATCAAACAAGTTAGTTTCAGGTGCGGAATCCCAAATACTATCACAAAATAATAATCAAACAGATTCAAACACACAAATCATCATTTTCAAACGTTTTCATTAATAAAACACTTGTTTACACGTTGAAATATAGATACAATCAAGGTATGAACGAAAAACAAGTTTAACGAAACACTAGAGAGAGTTTTAGAAAGTGGAGGGAATAATAATGATCAAAAGTTACATTCAAAAATCAAACTTGTCTAGTTATAGACTGCACATTCGCCCAAACTGTTCATGCGAATGTGCAGGTTCGCCCACATCAACTGGTCGAACCAAGTTCTACTATAATCTAATCTTCATTCGTCCACACTTTCTTCCTTCGCACCTTTTCATGCTTCCTTCGCACCAACTAAAAATCTCCTTCGCACCTTCGATATTACCAAAACAAAATGTGTTGTACAATCCGAAGCTTTAGTCGCACTTTTGCATCTACAGCATGCCGTGACACTCCTACATCCGCATATCACTGTTGAGACGGAAACCGAAAAATCGTGTACTTAATTTCTTTAATGTTTTTATTGAAAATTTGGTTTTAGAAATCAACTAAAATTTCACCTTTTATTTGACACTGCGAAGATACTCCCAAGTTTCACATATATTTAATATCTTGCACATCTAGTGCCATGTTAACTTTTCTTTCAAATGATATCATACGTGCATTATTCAATTCATATTAGTTATTGGGAGATTCTAAATTGGACTTGGAGTGATAAACGCATTTTGTTAGGGAACATATAGACAATGTAAAAGTATGAAGTTTAGTTAAGATTAAATGCCATGCATCTCTTTGGCCCTTAAGAGAAATCTGAGACAACAGTCCACAACACTCCTCAAGCTCTTTTTTTCTACCTCCGAGATCGGTTATAACGAGAGCCAATCCCAAAGATCCAACTCCTTACTAGCTCTCTCTTTCACCAAGTGAGCGTGGCAAAAGGTGGTCAAGTTGAGTGTCAAGATTTTTTTGCCGAAATAGTGTTACAGTACCAAAATTTTGTACATTTGGAGGGTGTCAGGGCTTGGTTTTCTCAAATGGTGAAACCGCAACATCATGTTGCGGTTTGTGCTTAGGTGGAGGGGAGAGGAGGGAGGTTTTTGCTTAGTAGGAGAGAGGAAGAAGAAGCCGCAATTTGGTCTTGCGGTTTCAGTACATCGTCTGACACAAGGCAGGGGGCATTTGCTTAGTTAGTTAGATAGTTTAAGGGGATGTTTTGTAAGTTTACTTAGAAACCATGATTTGGTCTTGCGATTTCAGTATTGGGTCTGACACGAGTCTGTGCAAGCCAAAAAAAGGTTAAATATTATCAAATACTTGAAGGGCTAGTGTTGTAAATTATGTATTAATGAAACCGGGTTTTGGTCTTGCTGTTTGGGTATATTTTATTTTTAAGTTAATAGACCAAGGGCTAATGTTGTAACTTATGTTTTGTCGTGTGTATGTGAATTCAAAGAAAGAGCAGACAGTGGTTCACATGCATTACACCCCAACCACACAATACAATCAGCCAATATCTCAGTCAGGAGGGGGGGCATGCATGTAGTAAAACAAGTTAAATCAAAGACCACATAAATGCAAACAAGTACATGCAACTTCATGCAGCAGGTGACTTATTATAAATTTCATGTATGTTGAACGAGTTTTTTTTTCAAACTATTTTGCACTCTCAAAATCCAAAGACCACATATCTTGCACTCTCAATGAACTTCTATGGGATCAATCACGACATCGTTCAGCGATGTTGTTTGAAGGAAATGGGGCAGCTGAAGATCTTAATATTAGACGGGGCGACCAATCCTTTTGGGCGGAAATTACCTACAATCCATTGGATGAACGTGTTAAATTTATGCTGCGGACGGCAGGTTTTCTTGGAGTTGTTGAGTGTGGTTACCGGAAGGTTGACCGAGGGACATATCACGTTCCGTTATGTACCTCGTGTGTCTCCTAAAGTGAATACGTTCTAGAAACCATTTGAAAAATAATTGTAGCATCTCCATATAGTTCCTAACATCTCGATGTTTTCCATTTCTCCATCTTTAATCGGTCCAGTATTGAGTAATCACCATGCTCTGCATATCAATACGGACAAGTAGCCAGTCTATTTGGCGAATCCACAAAGGAAGGTAGATGCAGTCAACCTCCCAGAATGGAGGATACAGGTCCTTTTGTCCGGCATAATAAAGGGGTAGTGGATTTATCATCTTGCATGTAATGATAAAAATCAGGAGGTAACACCGACCATCGTAATTCTTTGTTGGAGTTTTTTAAGAGCATCGCCTGCCGTACACGTATTAATCTTACAGTCCATGCTTCAACATGCTGCAAAAGAAGAAAAAACACTATAAATTAACTATGTAAACATGTGAAAACTTATAAAAATTAATCTGTCGTGTTAAGTGTACCGTAGACGACAGATGACCGCCAGATTCATTCCCTAGTAGGGCACCTCAAAAAGTTCTGTCGAGTTTTTTTGTAATGAAACGACTGTAGCAGTATGGAGAGTCCCCGTTGAGGTAAAACTCTAAAACATCTGGGGACCAGTTCTTTGAATCTTTGTTGGAAACTATAGCACTATCTTTTTCGAGCTCCTTTTCCGGTGGCTTTTCAGTCGGAATCTCTGTAGACGACCCAACCTTCGTGGATGACGACGGCCTCTTCATACGCCTCCAATGATCATCCGTCCACTTTGATTTCTTAGCAACTCGTTGAGAACAGAAATATGACCCGACCTCTTCGTCCTTCTCCATACTATCGAACGTTTCTTTTGGAGTGAATGATAATGAAACTTTACATATATGTATTTATAGGTGAAATTGACAATATTAAGAAAGGTAAAACCGCAACATCATCTTGCGGTTTTGATAATGATAGTAAATGTCCATACTGTACTTAAAAAATAAAAAAAATTCAACACACTTTTTTTTAATAAAGTGATAAAAAAATTATATTTAAAACGAATAATCTTTAATAAAAAATAACAACATGTTAATATGGAGTATCCAATTGAACTTTTTTAATCCTAAATTTATTTAATATGTCATTTTTATCGTAATTTTATTTAGAATATCGTTTAATATTGTTAATTTTTTTAAATGTTTCGTTTTTTAGTTAATAGTTCGTTTTTTAAACAATCTATTTCCGAAGCAGAATATATCGTATTTTTTTAGTTAATATGGCGTTTTTTTAGAATATTGTTTAGTAAATTTCTTATCGTTTAGTAAATTTCTTAAAGTATAATATGTCGTTTTTAACAAAGTTATTAATAATAATAAATTTATTGACTGAAACACACATAAATTTATTTATGCACTAAAACGTTAAATATACACTCTACCGAGTTACAAAACAATCTATCTCCGAGACCACCAATTCCAATATTTTCCCTCGACACTTGGCCCATATTTTTATTTTAGCTTTAGCTTTAAGTTCATCGATTTGTTGAACATGGGTACCGAATCAAGGGTAACTACGTAACTATGCCAGATTACCCTGGCAAAAGGAGCACGAGCAGGAGCAACTACATCCGATATCCCCAACGTCGCTAATTACGGTCCGTGATTCTTCAACACCGGGGTGCATTCCGCTGTAGGTGTAGAAGTCACAGGTGCGATTAAATTTGCTGCTAAAATTGGTGTACCACCGTGATGGAAGGTGCGAAACAGAAACTTGTTGCAGAGTTCATTAAGTTTCTGTTTCGCACCTTCCATCACAATTGCTTTATTGAAGTCAAACAGGGGAACATCAATCAATATGATGAACATGTGTATCAAATCTAAAGGTACCCAATGATCAACCCAGGCTGCCATACCAAAGTAGCACGATAAAGAATCTTAAATTCCGACGTCGCCGACGTCGCTAATCACATGATGCGATTCTTCAACACCGGATGGCCTTGCGCTACAGGCTTTGCCCGGAAGGTTGTCCCCCCTAAAGAGTTTGTTGGCATGCCTGGGGGTAGTACACTGGAGATTGAGACCACCAACGACAACCAACTCTCTAATATTATAAACTACAATAACAATGTTGCATTCTACACGTGTTATACCACGTGTGGATGTAACATCGATCCAAGTAGTTTCATGTTGATGTAACACCGATCCAAAGACACCGCTTTTTTGGACCCCGGAAAAGCGATGCCAAGCAGAGGATGAGACAGGAGACGATGCTTTTAAGCATGGCTCATCCCCGCCCAATACTGTTATAACTCCATATGGATGTAACATCGATCCAATGTTCCAAACGAAACTTCTCCTGCCACCACCAATGATGGAATGTGGATATAACCACATGAAATGAGAAAATGAAAATATCATATATTATGCTTTGCTGACTGGAAATGAAATGAGAACATCGTAAACCCTTTACAGTTTAGTTCGGTATATTAACATATGTCTCAATATTATATAACATGAATGCACATAGAAACTGTAACCTCACGAATTTTCCCATTTATTTTGCATTAAAGTATTTCTCGATCCATGATATAAAGTCTAATTTATTTCTAAGTATTCTTATCTTTATCCGTGCACTCTATTTTTCTAAGTTCCTTTTATCATTGTACTTGAAAAAAAAAAATCTTCAATCATGACATATGTCCTATCCTAATTCTATTTATAAAATCATCATTTTATAAGACGGTGTTTTTTTTATTTTCTAATTCAAACTAATGATTTTTTTTTATTTTGTTTCTTAAATAAAGCCTTGAGTCAAATAGTCAAAGTCCTAGTCAAAGTCTTAGTCAAACAGTCAAAGTCGTAGTCAAATAGTCAATTCATCATAAAACCTTACTTTATGGTTTTGACCAAATTTAATGGCTAATTGAATCCAAAACTAGTATAAAAACCCACCTATGAACCATTACACTTGCCACCTCTAAATCGATTGTTTCAATCCGATTAAACTTTCCCTCATACTTTTCTTCTATAGTCTATTACTTCTACAATTGAAGCTTTGATTATAAGCTCTTGTAATTGGCAACTTTGGGGCTACACATATTTTTTTCTCGAGACTTAATACTTTGCTAAGGTGAGTTTACGTAACCATGTTTATGCAATTCTTCATACTTGCAACATTATACTAAAGCAATTCTACATGCATGTCTAGTTGTAAACTTTAATGCCTCATAAATTAGACAACAACAACAGTTTCAACGAGTTTCAACGAGTTTCAACGAGTTTCAACATTACATAATCATTAGCTATGGCCAAGCCGGCGATACTCAATAATAGATCTATTGGATTGACAATCCCACCCGGATACGTGTACCTCCTACATAGGTAACGTGGGTGATTGTTATCGTTTCAACATATTATTAAGGTGAACCGTGGATGACGGGATAGACCTAAACTAGTCGGAGGTTTGATTATGTCGATTCAACATATTATGTTTATTCATGTAGACTTAAACTTTTGTGATGTATTAGATTTCCACTTAAAACTCATTATGTATTTCCATTTTTGGATATTTGCACTTTAAATTAATTTCAATTAAAATTTGGTTACCATGTGCTACTGTATACTCATTCTTACGTGACACCTCGATGTTTCCGCCATTGGTTGGGGTGTTACAGATTGGTATCAGAGCATGGTTATAGGGAATTAGGTTATTAGAAAAATAATCTAGTCTATAACCATAGGATTATAACCAGTATTTGCTCCTTTTACTTGCTATTCTCTATCTCACTCATACTTCTTATCCCTACTTCAATTCCCACAAGAAGATTGCTCTCCATCACAAGACCTACTCTTAGACTAATAGGACAATTCTCAGGTTTAGCCTGAACCACCTTGAGATCTCGTCGAAGTTCTAGAATTTTAATAACGAACACGTGCAATCTGGAAGGGTGAACGCCTGTATTCTGAGTCTTCTGTCTAGGCTGGCATTGCGCATATATCCCAATCAGACGAGGGTCCCGGATGCCTACCTGGGAATTCTCGGGATGAGTGTTCACTTATAGGCTAAAGCATGTCTTCATTATGTTATTAGAATCTAGAATCTTTGATAAGTCAACGTTTTCGTTTATTCGTTTTAATTAATGAATAAATGATTACACTCACTTTCCTTAAACTAAGCTCTAAAATCTCAAAATTTTACAGCTTAAATCAATCTCATTTCATAACCATCTATGGATTTCACAATCACACTTCACCTTACCATCTTAGCCACTTTTTAAATATTCAACACCCTACCCAAATCATATTATTTCATTTCTCCACATGTTACTTATTTAAAAAATATATATATATATAACCTCATACCTTAGCACACAAACTAAAGATTTCTAAATCTTGTTGTATTTTCATTACCTAGTAACTTTACAAAGTACATATTTTTTTGTCAAAAAAATGTCCTCGAACTTAAATTCAATTTTTTTTATTGACGTAACATACAATTTTCTATATAATGCTTTAAACTATTAAAAATCACTTAATAGAACCTTGATCTTCAAAACCTAATGTCATGTTTGAAATCTCCAACTAACGGGAATATTTTAATCAAAAGCCCACTTAGTTTGTACTATTTAACAACTTTTGCTTTATGTATAAAACCAATTTTGAAAATAAGATTTTTTTTTATCCATAGGAATAATATCTAGTCTCTAAATTCTCCATCGACACTCACTCATTTTCAACTTGTTCAAATTTTGGCATATACCACAATCATGTTTTCTTATACACTTGATTATAACCTTTGATCCAAACCCCAAAATTTACACTGCTACATAATCTCCTTACTATAAAATAAACTCTTTATCAACTATCTTCACATTCACTATCTCTCACAACCTTGATTCTGCTTTAAGATTTTTCATCATCCTCTCAAGAACTAAATTCATATCTTTCACCTTCTCACACATGAGCTAGTTACCCATGATAACCAAACTATTGAAACTTGATTGTGTGTTGCATCAAACATAATCCTTAGTTATACATAAGGATTTGACTATCTACCATATTTGAACATTTGAAACTAGAATTCATGAAATATAAACTATTTACTATAGACACACCTAGAGTCATTAACCTTGTCTAGGGCAACTCTATTACAACTCACATGCTATACTTGATACTTGATTACTTACATGTACATATTATCAATTTGCAATTTATGTGTGTGTGTAAATTGGTACACTTAATCAAACAACTGATAGAGGATGAAGTACTTGCTCAACAGTTAGTAGAGTACCAAATAACCTACTCAACGATTGGTAGAGGTCATCATGCCTGCTCAACAGTCGGTAGAGGCCCTACAACCTGCTCAACGACTGGTAGAGGCTATCGTACCTGCTCAACAATCGGTAGAGGTTCTTACTCACTGACTGGTAGAAGTCTTTTTCCTGCTCAACAGTTGGACTTATTTTTGGATACATTGTATACAATTCAATCACAAGGTTATTTTGCATTACTTACATGTGTGTTTAGAGTCATAGAAGGACACAAAACCCTAATGTAAGGTAAATTGGTGATTGCGGTCCGGAACGTAATCATGAATTTACAGGTACGTTAAGGTGGTGTGAAATTCTATCAAGGTTTTCGGTAGAGAAACTAATTATAAACTCTAGTTACCTGGTAGTTCATTTAGCCTTTCTATAGTCCATCAACTCATGCATTTCTTTTAGGATTTCTAAAACTTAAGATTCTTATTCACCATGCGATTCCAAGACACACCTAATCCTACCATTAAAACTCACAGATAACAAACCTCTTATCCAAATTATTCGAAAGCAGATTATTCTATAAATTCATGTCGTGCCTTAACCTAAAATTTTCAAAACCACGGCTGCCTTAATTTCTACCCAACCATCCTCAAACCTGTGTTTTTAAATAACTTCGGGATGAAGTTTCCAAAAGTAGGGGAGACTGTAACCTCACGAATTTTCCCATTTATTTTGCATTAAAGTATTTCCCGATCCATGATATAAAGTCTAATTTATTTCTAAGTATTCTTATCTTTATCCGTGCACTCTATTTTTCTAAGTTCCTTTTATCATTGTACTTGAAAAAAAAAAATCTTCAATCATGACATATGTCCTATCCTAATTCTATTTATAAAATCGTCATTTTATAAGACGGTGTTTTTTTTATTTTCTAATTCAAACTAATGATTTTTTTTATTTTTTTCTTAAATAAAGCCTTGAGTCAAATAGTCAAAGTCCTAGTCAAAGTCTTAGTCATAGAGTCAAAGTCCTAGTCAAATAGTCAATTCATCATAAAACCTTACTTTATGGTTTTGACCAATTTTAATGGCTAATTGAATCCAAAACTACTATAAAAACCCACCTATGAACCATTACACTTGCCACCTCTAAATCGATTGTTTCAATCCGATTAAACTTTCCCTCATACTTTTCTTCTATAGTCTATTACTTCTACAATTGAAGCTTTGATTATAAGCTCTTGTAATTGGCAACTTTGGGGCTACACATATTTTTTTCTCGAGACTTAATACTTTGCTAAGGTGAGTTTACGTAACCATGTTTATGCAATTCTTCATACTTGCAACATTATACTTAAGCAATTCTACATGCATGTATAGTTGTAAACTTTAATGCCTCATGAATTAGACAACAACAACAGTTTCAACGAGTTTCAACATTACATAATCATTAGCTATGGCCAAGCCGGTGATACTCAATAATAGATCTATTGGATTGACAATCCCACCCGGATACGTGTACCTCCTACATAGGTAACGTGGGTGATTGTTATCGTTCCAACATATTATTAAGGTGAACCGTGGATGACGGGATGGACCTAAACTAGTCGGAGGTTTGATTATGTCGATTCAACATATTATGTTTATTCATGTAGACTTAAACTTACGATAGACATATGAATTGCTAAACTTTTATACTTAAACTATTTGCTTGACATGGCTTATGTATTCTCACCGACTTCTAGTTGACCCCCCCCATTTTTACAACTCAACAGGAAATAATGATGCATGAAGACTAGAGTATTTACATGAGAAGGCAAACTGAAGTCTATGCTTGTTTGGTTTTTTTTTTTTTTTTTTTTGTGATGTATTAGATTTCCACTTAAAACTCATTATGTATTTCCATTTTTGGATATTTTCACTTTAAATTAATTTCAATTAAAATTTGGTTACCATGTGCTACTGTATACTCATTCTTACGTGACACCTCGATGTTTCCGCCATCGGTTGGGGTGTTACAGAAACCGCAAGATGGTCATGCAGATTCCAAATTAACTTACAAAAGTGGCCCTTAATCTAGTGAAGCATGTAACATTCAAGTCCCTCATCTTGTCATCTTGTCAGGTGCTTTTCAGACTCAAAACTAAATCGCCAGACGAAATTTCGGTTACCTCCTAAAGTAACAATACAACCCCTTAAACTATCTAAACAACTACAAAATATCCCCTGCTCGTCCCTTGAAACCGCAAGATGATCCATCGGTTTTGGTGTGAAGTTACAATACAACCCCTTAAACTATCTAAACGACTACTATATAACCCCTGCTCGTCCCCAGCTCGTGTCAACCTTTGTTCCTAAACTGCAAGACGATCTTGCGGCTTCTAATCCCACTCTCCTACTAAGCACAAGCCTCTCTCCTCTCCCCTCCACCTAAGCAAAACCGCAAGACGGTCTATCGGTTTCACCATTTGCACAAACCCACTCCTGACACCCTCCAAATGTACAAAAAAATCCTACTATAGCACCATTTTGGGAAAAAAAAATCGAGTGTCAAGGCGGGAAGGGCTTTGGTGACGAGTAGGAGGAAAGATGCAACATTGTATCAACTTAATTTGGGTAAGAGTAAGAAAGTATTATTTTTTAAAGGTGGCAGAACGATATTGAAAGGAATAGCCAATTGATGCTAACATGAGCCACTCCTCCATGCTAACATGAACCGCCAACCATATTTGACCACCTTTGTTTTGAGTTGACCTACCTCAAAAGGCCCTCATCTGCTTTTACAATCTTTTCCTGTCAATATACCACTCATCACTAACCTCTATACTCTATAGCCATCATCAAAAGCACCGTCAATCATTATCAACCATCATTATCCTAATATCCTTGAGCCCAACCCTAACAGCCCATTCTGGTACATCTGTCCAGACCTACCAACAGGCTCCTGGGTTCTCCGGTTACTGGGTTGGGATTATTCCGTGTAGGAACAAGATGTTGCGCCGCCGTACACGGTGGCTCTCCGGCAGTCTCCGTCGTGTGTAGTCAGACACCACCAAAGAGATAAACAACATCATGAGGACGAGGGCAGTAAGATAGACAAAGAGATAGATCTGGGAGTGACGGTGTCGTAGTTGGTGATGGTGATGTTCGCGTTGTACACGTGGTTGGTGGAGATAACCGTGGTGATTGTCGCTGGGCGGTGGCTGTACACAGTCGTTAGTAGATTCGAGTTTAGATGTCGTTGTAATACAGGTGGCACCGATTTGGTGTTGTTTATGTGGTGGTGCCGTTCAGGCGATGGTGGCAAGGTGGTTCCGATGTGGTGGTGATGCTTTTTTATTGGTGATGTACTGTATGTTGTTATGGGAGATGAAGAAACTCTGGGAGATGGAGATGAGGATATAATATGTTGAATGACAGTTTTGATTAAGTGTTGTACCAACAACACAATAATAAAGTAATTGAAATATGTGTACAACACTGTAATAAACTAAGGAAAATATTGTGAGGTTTTTAGAACAGTAAATACTGTGACGCCCCCGCGCCCCGCGAAGCACGCGGTTTAAAAACCTAGTATATATAAAGGAGAACACAACTAGCAAGACGCTAGTCGAGGGCTAGGAAAACAAAATTACAAGTGTAGAAGTGGACACATCATTCACCTTGTCTAGTTAACATGACATCTATGATTTCTATTACAGAATCAATAAAACGAAAAATAAACAATTATCATCAAATAGACATTACCGTTTCATTACTTTTGTTTGATAAACCACGTCGTTCATAAGCCTCCAAATTGCCCACCAAGCAACAAAAAAGATCGAACCCTCTATGCCTTCTTTAGCCACGTCCAAATTGATAGTTTCGAACCGATTTATTATAGAAGCAAGATTGCGAGTGACAAGGAAAAACAAGATCCAACCAAGAAACAATCCTGGATTCCTGTCCCAAATACCATAAGTATAATCACATTCACCAAACAAATAATTAAAAGACTATGGTTGAACACCACACAAAGCATAAAATCAAGGGAAAATCACCAAATTGGCCAAGACTTGGTCAAACTTACCAAAATAGCCACCTCACATCTCTTGGGAGAGTCAGCTCACAGGTCCCGAGACGTCTTCGTGAGACTTCGGTGATGGACCACTAGCTGAGCGACACCTCACCCCTCTCCTCACCCGTCATTGGAGAGACAGTTTTCGATTCCCAAGACGTCTTTGTGAGACCTCGCCTACACACTTCCCAACTCTTTCCTCTCTCTCTCCTCACTTTCTCTCTCCTCTCTCTACTCTCTCTCTCTCCTTACCCTTTGTGTTCCTGGACTGTGTTGCGCCGTTTGTGTTCTTGGACTGTGTTGCACTTGAGATGATTGATTGCGGACCCTTTTATTCATCCAAGACGTCTTTGTGGCATGATTACGAAAGGTATTGACTTCGTCGTCTTCTCCGGTGGTGCACAATAACCTCTCCTCACTCTCTCTCTCTCTCTCTTTCTCTCTCTCTCTCTAATTTGCAGGGTGCATACACCGGAGATTAATACCGGAGACGGCTCTAATGACGTTTCCGATGGATTTCTCTAAAGACGTCTCCGGTGACGTCTCCGGTAGTGGCGTTTTTGTGTATTTTTTCCCGGTGACGTCTCCGGTGCTGGTGGCGTCTCCGGTGATGGTGGCGTCTTTGTGTAAATTTTTTCCCGGTGTTTCTTGCACACTTGGCTCTATATCTCCGGTGAGTGTGAACGTACCACTACTGACGTGGTCTGGTTGCCACACATCGAACGTACCACACATCGATTTGACCGGTCAAACATATGTGTGAGTGTGAACGTACCACTAATCAGTGGTAACATGCAGAGGAACATCAGTGGTAACATGCATCGTTTTGACCGACTCCGGTGACGTCTCCGTTGCCACACATGTTTTTTTGCTTGAACTTCATCAATCAGTGGCCAGTTTTTCTCCGTTGCGTTATGCAAATCATATATATTTTATCCGTGTTATAAAACAAACACCAGAAGAGAGAGAGAGAGAGAGAGAGAGAGAGAGAGAGAGGGAGAGAGAGGGGGGAGGGAGGAGAAAGTCTGCGGAAGGAAGGTTGCAGAATGCGGAAAGGCTGTGTGTGTGTGTGAGAGAGAGAGAGAGAGAGAGAGAGGAAAGAGTTGGGAAGTGTGTAGGCGAGGTCTCACAAAGACGTCTTGGGATTCGAGTGAGGTGTCGCTCAGCTAGTGGTCCATCACCGAGGTCTCTTGAAGACGCCTCAGGAATTGTGAGCGGTCTCTCCCAAGAGATGGGAGGTGGCTATTTTGGTAAGTTGACCAAGTCTTTGGCCATTTTGGTGATTTTCCCTAAAATCAATATTAGAATAGTAGTGGCGTAACTCATGGAGATCAAATAGTGGGACGAAAAGATTTAAATTAATTATTATATAAAAAATCGGCGACTTTTTAAAGTGTGGCTTATAAGGTTAGATTTCTTTTGACACTATATTCACGTGCTCATTTCTATCGTATGCATTATAGATATATAAAGGGAAAATATCAAAAATAAACATTGACTAAACACAAATATCAAAAATAAACACATAAAAGGTCTTAAGCATAGGGACTTCACACTATCCAACACTATTAACAAGCTGACATTTGTCCCAAGAGTCTTAGATAAGACTCTTTAATTTGTAATGGTTCCCACAAACCAACCAATATAATGATGACACGTAAGGGAAAAGGCTACTAGACGCTTAGGCTTTATAGAGTCTTAACTTTAGACACCAAGCCTGAAGGGTCTTTAACAAACTCTGAAACGTCTATGACAGTCTTTAGCGTCTTAGCTAGGACTCTAACCTTTAGCTTTGGCTTGGCTCAAAAGGTTCAAGAGTCTTGACGCGAGCCTTTAGCTTCAAACGCTAGACTTAGCTTAAGACTCCATACAACTCACCTAAGTCTTAAGACGTCATCGTACGTTGTTAAGACTTTTCATTTGAACTAAAGACCGTTTCGTACAACACTATGACTCTAGACAGTATAGACGCGTTCGTACATTTTTAAGACTTTTCAGTACAAATCAAAGACGCTTTCGTACAAAATTAAGACTCTAGACTATATAGACGCGTCAGTACATTTCTAAGACTTTTCAGTACAAATCAAGGACTCTCTCGTACAACACTAAGACTCCAGACAGTATAGACGCGTCCGTACATTTTTAAGACTTTTCAGTACAAATCAAAGACTCTCTCGTACAAAACTAAGACTCTAGACTGTTAGAGACGCGTCCGTACATTTTTAAGACTTTTCAGTTCAAATCAAAGACTCTTCCGTACAATTGTAAGACTTTTCATGCGTTTTTTATTACTATTTTGTTTCCGTTTTAACACAATTTTTTTTCTAAGCTTAATAAATAGTCAGATAGTTAGGTGTTTTAGTTTACAACGTTTAAGAAAATGTCAGTTAGAGTCGTAGTTTACAGCGGTGGAAAGTGGGAAATAGTTAACAGAAATATTGAGTATGTTCCTTTTGATTGTATGAAACGTGGTTTAGAATTTCCTATGGGTATTGTGTATTTTACTTTTTTTTTTCTTATGTTTCTTAGATGTGTGGTCTTAAAAACATTTCACGGTTATCTTATTAGATGTCTGCATTTACTGATCCAATCGATATAATTGATGATCCTGATCTCGTATTGTTTTTCAAAATGGCTACGCAAAATGTTCATGAACTTTTTATATTATACGTGATTCAAGAACTTGGTGTCGGTTCATCTAGTCATACACCTTCAAACCCTTTTAAGAGTCTTGATTTAAGTAAGCTAGTTTATGAAAGTGGTGAGTTTTGTGATGGTAATAGGTCAAATTTTGAGACATTTGTTGACAATCAGCTTCTAGTCTCAGATAGTTTTCCAACAAAATCTAAAATTGGTGGAGCAAGTGGTTTTTCAGAAGGTTATTTGTTCAAAGACAAATAAGAAATGAAGCTGGAATTAGGAAAAATGTATCTTGAGCAATGTTTTCAGTATTAAGTAGATAAATCATCAAAGAGCCGGTATGAAGCGTCATGTCTCTCTGATGGTTGTGAGTGGCGTATCAGGGCATATAACTACAAAGGAACTAGTATGTTTTATATTAAATACTTCAATGACGATCACACATGTTCGAAGACGCAGACATATCCACATCTTCGTCAAGCTAATCCTAAGGTAGTTGGACACTTCATCAAAGTCCAACTAAAAGACTGTGGTCGTGTATATCGTGGCAACGAGATAGCTAAAGATATTCGTCAGAGATTTAAAGTTGATATATCTTACTTACAAGCTTGGCGTGAAAAATGCCACGCACTTGAACTTTTACGTGGTACTACTAAAGACTCATTTAACGAACTACCAATTTATTGTCACAATCTGGAAAAGGCGAATCCTGGAACTGTTACTCACATCCAAACTGATGAACTAAGTCGTTTTGAAATGGTTTTTCTAGCTATTGGTGCCCTGGTATGTAAATAAGTAGATCTTACTTATTTAAGTTTTATTTTATAAAATTCACTTTGATGTTTTACCATCATTTCACTTTCAGATCCGGAGTTTTATGTTTAATCTAAGACCATTGATTATCATTGATGCGGCACACTTGAAAGGTGAGTTTAAAGGAACGATGTTCTTAGCGGTTGGCATGGACGGTAACAACCAGATTTTTCCTATTGCCTACGGTATTGGCAAAATGGAAGATGGTGAATCTTGGGTATGGTTCCTATCAAATGTCACACCCCGACTTTTCCCTCGTCGGTTGCGACGTTTGGTGCCTTTGCCAACGCAGCGGAAAGTTGCATCTAAGACTCTTATTTCCCGAACGCCAATTCTAACCCTCTAGGATCCCCGATCCCAAATCGTCGCCTACTCCAACCGTGCCGTTACCAAAGTTTAAACCTGAAAAACATACTTAAAAAGTCAACATAAAGCTGGTGAGTTCACAAGTTTTATAAAAGAGTTGTAATAAGTTTGGAAAGATCATATCTGTTACTACTAGGTTATAAGAACGTTAGCTAGACGTTTAGTGTTTTTACTACTACGGTTGGGAACCCATTACTATACGTGTGTAAGTTGTTGAAGCATGCCCAGACGTTTTGGCTATAACCGATGCCTCGGCGAGCCAGTAATAAGAGACAATATGCACCCGCCCGGCCCCGCCGTCGAGTGGGGTTTGTGAGGCCCAATAGATCTATCCACATTTCCCCCGTTGTGCATCCCCGCACATTCAAGGTTTCCCCCTGGGACTTTCCATAAAAGCCGCATAGTATTTGTAAAGTAACCATAGTATAACATGACCTTTAGAAAGTAAGTATGTAGCATGTTTCTCCCCCGAAAGTAAAACAGTAAAAGTGGGGCTGTGACACTCACGCACCCATTTCATTTTTTTCAAAAACTTGTTCGTTTGGAATTCCTCAGGTTTTCATAAAAGAAGCATGTCTTCCACCCCGAAAACATTTATAAAACAGTAAAAAGTGGGGTCATGAACTCACCTTGATTTCCATGCTAAGCTAGCAAACAAGCCCGAAGCTTTGACTGACCTTCTCGTGCCCTAATACAACAAAGGACACCTTAAAGTCTAACACATATAAACCTAGCCTATTATCCGGCTAAAATATAGTTTATCCAACTATCTAACTTGTGGGTATTAACCCAGGTCTTAAGCATTTTAACTCGTCGAACCGATCGTGACTTAAATATGTTTTCTACGACCTAGTACCCAAGTTACTCACTTGTCACTATTCGTGTGTAAACCATGTTGGACCAATATTATGAAACGTATAACTTATCCTGAGCCGTAGCTCGTCTTATAATTATATTTTAGGAAAATACTCTTTGATAAAAATATAAGTATAGTTATTTAAATCCGATTAATAACATTATCGCTTCTTTTCCAAATCCAAACATTTAAGTTATTCAAAACTTTGCTTTTTGTAAAAATAGTTCCCAAGTAAAATGTTTATATGTTTTTAAATCCAAACAATATACATTATTTAGATACCGAAAACCTTTCGAAAACTCGTCATACTTGACGTTCGGCGAAACTATATATATATATATATGTTTTCAAAATATTGTCCAGGATTTACTTATTATTGTTAAACATATCTTTTGTCAAAACGTCACTATTTTTCATAACTACACTTATCACGACACTTAGGGAACTTCATTTATAAAAATATGCGACAATTCTATTTTCGTTGCGCCGTGGATTTTATAAAAATTTGGGCAGAGTTTCCTCTGTTTTTGTACAAACCAGGCGACACAAGTCGCCTACAATTTTCCCAAAAATCAATATCCAATACAAGACTTTATACGTTTTGACAACTTTTCATATAAACTACTTATTCATACAAAGACACGACGATATATAAGCAAGTAAATTGTTCCTCATACCAAGAAACAATGACTCAGCTAACTCTATGTGAATAACCACTCTGATATCTAAAGCAATGACTCGCCAGTCACCAGTGAGGTATGCCTAACCACCACGTGTTATTATCCTTTCTATATACCACTATAGAAAATACCGACTTCCTATTCACATAAGAAAAATAAATGTTCCTTGCGCCGAAGGATTGTACGCTGAGCTAGTGTGATACACTAATAGTCATGTAACATACTTGGCAACGGATGGAATTCCAGTTCCTAGGCGTTCATACTAAATATCATGTCTTAGAAATTTTGGTCCCAACTTCAAAACAAACTCAGGTTAAAGCCTAGATATCTACCCAGACACCTAGTTCGCTAAAACCTATGGCTCTGATACCAAACTGTCACACCCCGACTTTTCCCTCGTCGGTTGCGACGTTTGGTGCCTTTGCCAACGCAGCGGAAAGTTGCATCTAAGACTCTTATTTCCCGAACGCCAATTCTAACCCTCTAGGATCCCCGATCCCAAATCGTCGCCTACTCCAACCGTGCCGTTACCAAAGTTTAAACCTGAAAAACATACTTAAAAAGTCAACATAAAGCTGGTGAGTTCACAAGTTTTATAAAAGAGTTGTAATAAGTTTGGAAAGATCATATCTGTTACTACTAGGTTATAAGAACGTTAGCTAGACGTTTAGTGTTTTTACTACTACGGTTGGGAACCCATTACTATACGTGTGTAAGTTGTTGAAGCATGCCCAGACGTTTTGGCTATAACCGATGCCTGGGCGAGCCAGTAATAAGAGACAATATGCACCCGCCCGGCCCCGCCGTCGAGTGGGGTTTGTGAGGCCCAATAGATCTATCCACATTTCCCCCGTTGTGCATCCCCCCACATTCATGGTTTCCCCCTGGGAATTTCCATAAAAGCCGCATAGTATTTGTAAAGTAACCATAGTATAACATGACCTTTAGTAAGTAAGTATGTAGCATGTTTCTCCCCCGAAAGTAAAACAATAAAAGTGGGGCTGTGACACTCACGCACCCATTTCATTTTTTTCAAAAACTTGTTCGTTTGGAATTCCTCAGTTTTCATAAAAGAAGCATGTCTTCCACCCCGAAAACATTTATAAAACAGTAAAAAGTGGGGTCATGAACTCACCTTGATTTCCATGCTAAGCTAGCAAACAAGCCCGAAGCTTTGACTGACCTTCTCGTGCCCTAATACAACAAAGGACACCTTAAAGTCTAACACATATAAACCTAGCCTATTATCCGGCTAAAAGATAGTTTATCCAACTATCTAACTTGTGGGTATTAACCCAGGTCTTAAGCATTTTAACTCGTCGAACCGATCGTGACTTAAATATGTTTTCTACGACCTAGTACCCAAGTTACTCACTTGTCACTATTCGTGTGTAAACCATGTTGGACCAATATTATGAAACGTATAACTTATCCTGAGCCGTAGCTCGTCTTATAATTATATTTTAGGAAAATACTCTTTGATAAAAATATAAGTATAGTTATTTAAATCCGATTAATAACATTATCGCTTCTTTTCCAAATCCGAACATTTAAGTTATTCAAAACTTTGCTTTTTGTAAAAATAGTTCCCAAGTAAAATGTTTATATGTTTTTAAATCCAAACAATACACATTATTTAGATACCGAAAACCTTTCGAAAACTCGTCATACTTGACGTTCGGCGAAACTATATATATATATATATATGTTTTCAAAATATTGTCCAGGATTTACTTATTATTGTTAAACATATCTTTTGTCAAAACGTCACTATTTTTCATAACTACACTTATCACGACACTTAGGGAACTTCATTTATAAAAATATGCGACAATTCTATTTTCGTTGCGCCGTGGATTTTATAAAAATTTGGGCAGAGTTTCCTCTGTTTTTGTACAAACCAGGCGACACAAGTCGCCTACAATTTTCCCAAAAATCAATATCCAATACAAGACTTTATACGTTTCGACAACTTTTCATATAAACTACTTATTCATACAAAGACACGACGATATATAAGCAAGTAAATTGTTCCTCATACCAAGAAACAATGACTCAGCTAACTCTATGTGAATAACCACTCTGATATCTAAAGCAATGACTCGCCAGTCACCAGTGAGGTATGCCTAACCACCACGTGTTATTATCCTTTCTATATACCACTATAGAAAATACCGACTTCCTATTCACATAAGAAAAATAAATGTTCCTTGCGCCGAAGGATTGTACGCTGAGCTAGTGTGATACACTAATAGTCATGTAACATACTTGGCAACGGATGGAATTCCAGTTCCTAGGCGTTCATACTAAATATCATGTCTTAGAAATTTTGGTCCCAACTTCAAAACAAACTCAGGTTAAAGCCTAGATATCTACCCAGACACCTAGTTCGCTAAAACCTATGGCTCTGATACCAAACTGTCACACCCCGACTTTTCCCTCGTCGGTTGCGACGTTTGGTGCCTTTGCCAACGCAGCGGAAAGTTGCATCTAAGACTCTTATTTCCCGAACGCCAATTCTAACCCTCTAGGATCCCCGATCCCAAATCGTCGCCTACTCCAACCGTGCCGTTACCAAAGTTTAAACCTGAAAAACATACTTAAAAAGTCAACATAAAGCTGGTGAGTTCACAAGTTTTATAAAAGAGTTGTAATAAGTTTGGAAAGATCATATCTGTTACTACTAGGTTATAAGAACGTTAGCTAGACGTTTAGTGTTTTTACTACTACGGTTGGGAACCCATTACTATACGTGTGTAAGTTGTTGAAGCATGCCCAGACGTTTTGGCTATAACCGATGCCTCGGCGAGCCAGTAATAAGAGACAATATGCACCCGCCCGGCCCCGCCGTCGAGTGGGGTTTGTGAGGCCCAATAGATCTATCCACATTTCCCCTGTTGTGCATCCCCGCACATTCATGGTTTTCCCCTGGGACTTTCCATAAAAGCCGCATAGTATTTGTAAAGTAACCATAGTATAACATGACCTTTAGTAAGTAAGTATGTAGCATCTTTCTCCCCGAAAGTAAAACAGTAAAAGTGGGGCTGTGACACTCACGCACCCATTTCATTTTTTCAAAAACTTGTTCGTTTGGAATTCCTTAGGTTTTCATAAAAGAAGCATGTCTTCCACCCCGAAAACATTTATAAAACAGTAAAAAGTGGGGTCATGAACTCACCTTGATTTCCATGCTAAGCTAGCAAACAAGCCCGAAGCTTTGACTGACCTTCTCATGCCCTAATACAACAAAGGACACCTTAAAGTCTAACACATATAAACCTAGCCTATTATCCGGCTAAAAGATAGTTTATCCAACTATCTAACTTGTGGGTATTAACCCAGGTCTTAAGCATTTTAACTCGTCGAACCGATCGTGACTTAAATATGTTTTCTACGACCTAGTACCCAAGTTACTCACTTGTCACTATTCGTGTGTAAACCATGTTGGACCAATATTATGAAACGTATAACTTATCCTGAGCCGTAGCTCGTCTTATAATTATATTTTAGGAAAATACTCTTTGATAAAAATATAAGTATAGTTATTTAAATCCGATTAATAACATTATCGCTTCTTTTCCAAATCCGAACATTTAAGTTATTCAAAACTTTGCTTTTTGTAAAAATAGTTCACAAGTAAAATGTTTATATGTTTTTAAATCCAAACAATACACATTATTTAGATACCGAAAACCTTTCGAAAACTCGTCATACTTGACGTTCGGCAAAACTATATATATATATATATATATATATATATATATATATATATGTTTTCAAAATATTGTCCAGGATTTACTTATTATTGTTAAACATATCTTTTGTCAAAACGTCACTATTTTGCATAACTACACTTATCACGACACTTAGGGAACTTCATTTATAAAAATATGCGACAATTCTATTTTCGTTGCGCCGTGGATTTTATAAAAATTTGGGCAGAGTTTCATCTGTTTTTGTACAAACCAGGCGACACAAGTCGCCTACAATTTTCCCAAAAATCAATATCCAATACAAGACTTTATACGTTTCGACAACTTTTCATATAAACTACTTATTCATACAAAGACACGACAAAATATATATATATATATATATATATATATATATATATATATATATTACAGTCCAACCAATTTAGTCCGATATCGATTTTATAAGTCACGCCTTTTATATCCAATACCAATTGTCCGATATAATATATAGTTACCGCTTATTATTATTCGGTTCGTTCGCGAGTCAAAACTATTTCGTTCGAATCAATATACTTATAAATATTTATAATATCCACAATAATAATAACAAACACGAATTAAGGTATACCGATTCGTACGCGCGTAACCCGAAACCACCTCGAACTACGTGTTGACCGGAACCAAAGTTTGACCAGCTTTGACCGCGTGTTGACCAGACGCGAACCAACCAGATCTGACCCGCTGACCATGTTTGACCGAACCCGAACACGAACCCAAAACCGAATCTGACCCGACACTCCCAAACCACAACCAAACGCCACCCTACTAAACCGGCATCCACCACGAACCACCTCCTCCACCGGGCCGAACCAGAACCCACCAAACAGACCCGAACTCGAACCCGAACCCTATTCTGACTCGAGCCCGAACCAGACTAAACCAGACCTGGTCTGGTCTGTTTGAACCCAAACCACAACCATGATCTGACCCAGACCCGAGCCCCATCGAACCCGAGCCGGAGCCAACCCAGCCGAGCACCACCGACAACCATTGGACCACAATCAAACATCACTATCCCCCTTATCCGGACCAACCACCTGAAACCACACCACCTGCGGCCACCATCTGAGCCGTCGCCGCCGCCCCTTCAACAACCACCATCAACCGGACCACTAAAACCCGTCATCAACCACCCTAACCCGACCTAAACCCGCCTGAACAATCACCTACCCCCTCGCCGCCATCTGCACAGCCCAACAACACCACCATAGAGCACCACAGAATCCAACCCAACCTCACCTAAGCCACTCCTCCGGCCCCGGTTCGTCACCACCACGGCCCTGTCTTCGTGCTAAAAACCACCACGTTGCCACCACCTCTGAACCAAGAACAACCACCCCTGTCCCCCTTTATTTCAGCGCCGCCACCACCAACAATGGTGGTGGCCGGCCGTTTATGTGTTCCAGAGAGAAAGAGGGAGACGAGTGAGTGACAGAGAGATGGTAGAGAGAGAGCTCAGTGAGAGAGAGTAGAGAGAGAGTTTTAGAGAGAGAGAGAGAGGGTTGCGGTTGCACAAATGAAGAAGAAGAAGGATAAGTTTCCTTTTATACCTAGGGTTAGGGCTAGGTAGGTAGATACCGCGTATCGAACCCGTATTAACGCAAAATGCCTCGGTTTCTATTCTAGGCCCAATAATAAATTATAAAAAGTAGTCGGTTTTGTTCGAAATACAAAACCGAGCATAAATATTAATGTTTTTGATGTCCGGCGCGTGTTTTCAGAACACGCGTTTAAATCGCGTTAATTAAATCGGTCGCAGTTTGGATTGTAAAAACGATCAGTAAACTTCCGAAACTTAATAATTAGAAATATTTGTAATAAATATTATTTTTAAATCATAAAAATCACGTAAGTGTAGATCGGAAGTTGCCGGGTGTCACATCAAAGCTTAAAGAGTGTATTGGTGAACATCCAGAATTGGCGATCATATCTGATAGGGCGGCTTCGATAGACATGGCGATAAGGACGGTCTTCCAACAAGCTTTTCATGGTCTGTGTTGTCGTCATTTGTTGATGAACTTAAATTTAAAGTCTAAAAAGAAAAAAAAGGTACACGAGGCGCTTTGGTGGAAGACTTGTAAAGCTTATAGGATATCAGATTTTGAGGAAAGTTTCAATGCCTTGTGTCAAGCTATTCCTAGAGTAAAGAATACTCTTTTAAATATTGGGTTGGAGAAATGGACAAGAGCATACTGTACTGGTAAAAGATATCATTGCATGACATCTAACAGTGTTGAGTCTATTAATGCTTTATCTAAACATCCTCGAAAACTGCCAATCAACCAACTAATTGAATTCTTTCGAGAACTTGTTCAGAGATGGTTTACAAAGTAAACACTTACTTACAGAGTGGGTAGAGAAAAATATTCAAAAGAAAATTTTCGGGTCCAAATTATGGACTGTAGATGGCATTGGGTTGAACACGTTTGAAGAACAGATGGCAAAAAGAAAGGTTTTGTTGATTTATTAAATCAAACATGTAGCTGTCGGGTTTGGTGGCAAGTGTCTGGTTTTTCATGTGGCCATGTGATTGTTGTTTCAAGATTCTTAAAGGAAACAGATTGCAGCCATTATGCTCTACCTTGTTATACCAATGAAGTATACAAAACCACGTATGAGGAGGCTATAAATCCTTTGACTCATAGATCTGAATGGGTGATACCCGATGGGTTGATTGATCTTCAACCACCACATATAACTAAAAGGCAAGCTGGCCGGCCACGTGAAAACCACTGAATTTTATCTCGAGGCGAGGAACCAACTCCCGTATATTGTTCTCGGTGTAAAAAACATGGGCATCATCGAGACCGGTGTTCAGCCACCATGCCATCGCAGATTTCTTCTAAGCGTAATACAAGCAAGCAAACCGCCGATCAAAAACCACCGACCATTTGTGTTGACCCAGAAGAATTTCAAGATTATATATATATCAGAATACTGGTGAGTTCCCCACGTATGATTTGAATGAGTTCTAATTGTGGTGTTAATTTTATGGCATTGTTGTTGTCTTTCCTTTATGCAATTTTATTTTTAGGATGGTTATGTGTTTAAGCACTCACGTGTTACCCTTATTGCATTCATTTATAATTAACTAGCTTTTACCCTGGGAGCGTCTCGGGGTATATAACAATTCTAATAATACTAATACTAATAGTAATAATTATTACTCTTGTAATTAAATAAATAAAAAAATAACCTTGCTATAAGGTGACACCATGTGTTGCAGTGTTGCGCGATTCTTTCTCCTAGCTTCTCTTGATGAAGTATACCTATGCATCTTTAAAAGAGTAAAGTTCCAATGAAAGCATGGCGATTGGGCTGAATTTCAACATCGTAGATAAGAACCGGTTTAAAAGAAAAAACATTATTAATGAATAACCTGAACACTTTGTGTTTTTTTTCCTGTATGAAGAAACCCCAAAAAAATTGTCGTTTTTTTTCTCCGTTTTTTATATAATACTATGGTACTCGTTGGAAAGATAATAAAACGTTCGTTAATTTAGTGTAATTTTTTTCTTTAAAAAATCTCGTATATAAAAGATATTAACGTTTAAAAATTATGGAAGAAAACATAAGAGAGAAAAATTTAAATTTGTTTTTAAATTCTTTTTTCCTAAAATAACTCAATTTAAATTTAGTAGATTAAGTTTTATATTATTATTTATTTTTTTTTGTTTGCCACATTGCATGACACATGACACACTCAAAGAGGAGAATGTCCCCTTGAATGTCATGTCATTAAAATGACTTTCTTAGGCCTTCATTGAATGACAACTTATCAATCTTCAATTCTTTTATTATAAATTATAGATTATAGATTATAGATTGCAAAAGAATGAAAAAATATAAAAAAATACATTATTGCATTCATTTATAATTAACTAGGTTTGAGACCCGTGGGGACCCACGGTGCAAACCATAGTAAATAAAAAAATATATTAAACTAAGAGTTGTATTATTCAAGTTTAGTGGATACAAACGTAAAGTCTTAAGAATAACGGTTAGCCTGATATTTTTTTTCTTATATAAACGTCATGTTTCAATGTTGCGTTGATATGAAATGGGTATTAAAATTAAAACTAATATATAACTATGGTTATCATGTAAAAGTGGATATTTTTTGTAAGTTATAAGTAACGTTAATAATGAAAACCGATTACCTATTATGATCAGTACTCAACCAAAGAATAAACTTTAACAAAAAATAACAAAAGGTATGAATACATTGTGTTTTTGTAAATTACTTTTTATCATATTTTTATTTTTAATGTAATTGTAATTAGAACATAACTTGTTTTATTGACCAATGGCAACGCACTGTTCAAAAGCACAAAAAAAAAAGAAAGTTTAAAATAATACTTTATTATTGAAGTTGTATATACATAACGTCAATAAAGATAAGTAAAAAATTGCATCAAAATTACTCACATTATTCATAAATCCTGAAAGACTTCTTTGTACACAACGTTTGATGTTTTGTTCGTCAATTCACCATTTTCATCTACTATAACTATCTTCAGTCCATCTCGACTTCTGACTCTTGATAGCGCAACATACAATTGCCCGTGTGAAAAAAAACTGGATCCTTCAAATACAACCCAACTCTGGATAAGGATTGTCCTTGACTTTTGTTTATTGTCATTGCGAAAGAAACAGCAAGTGGAAATTGCCTTCTGTTAAATTTAAAATGAATTTTTTTATCCGAGGGGGATAAAGTAATTCTTGGAATAAAAGTTCGCATTCCAATGTTACTTCCTGATATGATTTTCGCTTCAATGACACGTTTTCTCATTTTAACAACTTGTAACCTTGTCCCATTGCACAAACCGCTTTTCTGATCAATGTTTCTAAGTAACATTACGGGAATGCCAACTTTCAAAACCAAACGATGGTTTGGTATTCCAGAAAACTTAAGACCATTCAGGACATCAGGAGAAACTAATCTTTCATCAACCTGTTTGTTAACATTTTCGGACCGGCAAACACTATCCGAACTTAGATACTCAACTTCGTCACCGGGAAACATTGAAAGTAATATATCATTAATTTCATGAACTACTTCATTCTTCGGTGCCAATATAGCTAGATCTTGAAAATAAGTCGGAATGTGGATGTTATCCAAAAGTGACGGATAAACAAAGGCTATCAAATCAGAAACATGATCCGAAGATTGAGAAATAAGTAAGTCATCAGGTATCAAAATAACATCCTGGTCATCGCTTATTGTATCAACCTTTCCTTCTCCTATATCCAGAAGCCAAGATGCAAACTTTTTAGTTTCCTCAATATCAGAACTGCAGCTTCCTGAAAGCAACCTCATATTTTTTGTTAATTCTAAAACAGTGCATTTGTGCCAAATGTATGATGAACTTAAAGAGGCATTAACAATGTCATGCCTAGTTCCATTTGGTACAACTGGTAGAATTTGCCTAAAGTCACCCCCAAACACAACAACCTTTCCACCAAATAACAAATCAGACGACTCATCAGCATGTACACCAAATACATCTTTTAAACTTCGATCTAGTGCTTCAAAAGCATGTTTATGAGTCATGGGTGCTTCATCCCATATAATCAAGTCAGTTTGTTTAACCAGCTGTGCAACATCACTATTAGGTGGTATGTAGCACATAGAATCTTCAGTTAGGTTTATAGGAATACGAAACCTGGAATGTGCTGTCCTACCACCGGCCAATAGCAAAGATGCGATACCACTCGAAGCAACATTCAAAACAATCTTTCTTTTACATCTTATAGATGAAGATAGAGTCTTCCATAGGAACGTTTTACCCATACCACCGTAACCATAAACAAAAAAAACCCTCCTTTCTTCTCCTCAACAGATTTAATTACACAGTTATAAATATTTTTTTGTTCATCTGTTAAAGAAGAGAACTGAGAATCAAATTCTTCAACCAAACTGTTTGAGTCATAGCCCAACTCCTCACAAATAAGACGATTGTCTAATAATGATAGAAACTCATTCTTAGGATGTCACACCACGTCTAAGGCGGAAACACGTGGCGCGACGGTTCAAAAGTATTAAGCCAAGATTAATGCAAAGCACAATATTAATTAGAAAACGGGCATTTATTCAATGCTAATAATCATGTCAAATCATTCATACATAATTATAAATTGTTTTCGAAAATGATAAAGAGGCTTCTCCCTTTATCCCTAAGTCCATGGAATAAAGAGATATGACCCCGTCACGACATTCCCAACGCCCAATTTGGAGACATCCCCGACCCTGCTCGCCATGCTATCCTTCCTCATTCAATTACCTGAAAGATATGTTTTGAAAAACGTCAATATATAAATATTGGTGAGTTCACAGGTTTTATTTTAATAAGTCTTTATAAAGTGGGAATATCCTTGTTATGACATTTATAGGAGTTGCAAAGTCCTACAATTTACTTGAGCCTATAACCAAACCAAGACAATTAACAATGCCCCCGCCCAAAGTCGTTACTCGGTATTCCTACGACTTTATTTCAGAATAAGTGCACCCCAGGCATACGCCGATGCATAATCGACGCTATCGATTAGGGGTGGGCCTTGTCAGGCACCAATAGTACTATCCAAATATCCCTTTGGTTTCTCATTCCCGAATAAATGATTATAGTGGGGAGGTCTCAACCCCGAGTGGCGATCTTTACTCAAGTATCCAACCCGTCATACAATCCCAACATATCTTTCCCCCGTAAAAACGTTAAATAGTTTAGAAATGGGGCCGTGAGACTCACCTGTAACTGTGCTCGGCTCAAAGAAAATAGTAAAGTTTGTGATCCCGTACCTACAAAGGTTCTAGGCGTATAAGTCACTTACACCTATGGTGTATGTGCCTTGGCAAGTTGTACACCCAACTTCCCGACCACGTCTTTATCCCAATTCCCGTTTAATAGTTTTCGTATCCTAGGTTCAATGGCGATGGATTTACCCTTTCCTTACAAATCATATATTATTCTTATAAATATTCTTTACGACTTGTACGACATTATTCTCGACACGACTTCATCCAACGTATAATTATTTTCCCATTTAAATAATTATACTTAGGATCTTTTCGCTCGATATAAAGTGTTTTCTTAATAACCGACCCGACTTACTTTGCCACATATTTATTTTCCCATTTAAATAAATATGCTAAGTCTTGTCGGTTGGTAATATAACCTTAACGCCCGACTAGACTTACCACACCGTACATTCATTTTCCCATTCAAATAAATGTACTAGGATCTTTGTCGGTATTCACGCGTTCGTAGATATATCTCACCTACTCGTCTCGGTTTTCCTTCTCGTATATCTATTTTCCCATTTAAATAGATATACTAGAATTTCGTCGGAAACGAGTATATGTACATATATCGTCGCGTGGATACTACTTGTTAAGTTCATGTGTCGTTTAGCGTTTTTAGTTTGTTACGTTATGTTCCTCCTTTCCCACGAATATTGTTACTACACTTAGGAAAGTGTTACGCACGTTTCACCCTTGTTATATATATTTTATTTCCGTAAAATATATATGTATATTTTTATCTCGACGTAATAAGTCCGTTTACGTTGGTTCGTGTAACTAATTTAGTTAGCGTTTTTCATATTTATTCCCGTTGCGCGTTCTTATGGAGGTATTGTTCCGACTTCCGATTCCGAACGTTTATTTCTCGGAAAAATATATCATGTACGTTTTAGTCCGACTCGTCCAACTTGTTACCAAAAATGTTTCCGATACTTTTATATTCCCATTTATATAAAAGTATCTTATTTTTGTACAAGTCTTCCCAAGTATTTATTTTATAAAATCTTACTTTATAAATTATTCGCGTTCTCCATTTATTTTTATAAAACGTCCATTTTATAAAAATATACTTTTTACTTAAAATGCCCAAGTAGGCTATTATTATTTACCAATTCAACCTTGTAAAACATTATTTACACTTTTTGACACCGATATTTCCATCATTGTGTTTTCGGTCCAATAGTTTTCTAAAATATTTATTTTAGTCCATTGGCTTCCAATGTTGTCATATTAATCCTTTTACTTACACTTGTAGCACTTTTCACTAAATCTTTCAAGGTTAATATTTTGTTCCACTTTAGTGGACTTTGAAGAATCATTTTCACCATGTTTAGTTGTTTTTACTTCTTTTTACTTTTAATGCTCTTCTAATCCATTCTAGATATCAATAACATGTTTATTTCATATCTTTATCCAAAACATCAAATTTTTACTCATCTAAGTGAGTGGACTTTGAAGAACTAACTTTTCCATCTATGGCTTTCTAACCCATTTTAATACTTTTATGACTTTATTATATCATCCTAAGATGATTAAAACCACTTTTCATCATATTCAAGTTACTTTCCAAAACATAGCTTTTCTCATCATTCAACATACAAGTATGTTCTTATTCTTACACTTTCTTCAAAATACTACTTTTATTAATAATAATCTAAGATTTTATTATATTATTAATCTTTCATCTTCATTTTTAATCAAAACCCATTACTTCTTTAGAACTCATTTTCGTTACCCACATTGTACAACTTGCATTCATAGCACAAAATATGACATTTTAATTAATAAAACAATGCAAGACTTACAACTAGCTCGAGGCTAGGGAAGACAATATCTTGGATTTTGGATGTGGTTTAGTGTGTTCTTCCAAGTGGGTTATGCTCCAAGCTCTTAAACACACAAGAAGGGGTTTGATTTAGGATGAACTAGAGGTGATTTGAAGTAGTAAAAATTGAATGAAGGGTGTTGGTGGGGTGATGGAAGTCCACGGCCAAGAAGAAGAACAAGAAAAGATTTTTGTGTTTTTGCTTAAGTGTGATCTTGATGTATCCTTATAATCTTCTATCCAATCTCCAAAGATTACCAATATCTTGCAAGGATTGGTTAGTGAGATTATGGAAGATTTATGAAAGATTTTTGAAAATCTTGGGGGATTAAGTGGGTGTTTGGGCCGAGTTTTAGAGGGAGAGGGGTGGTGATTTGGTGAATTTTATTACCCAATACTTTTACATGCAAGGTCATGATTATTATCTTTCAAATGATTAACCTTTAGTTAACACAAGTAACCTTCCACTTGAGTGGGCCATGGCCGGCCCCAAGGGGTGTCTAGGTGGGGTCCACTTTGCTCAATAATACCCCATTACTTGTTAAGTTAGTTCCTTTCGGGTACCGCCCGGGTATTTCTCGTATTTTCGTCGCGTTTTCCCTCGATATTAAAATACCGTTAATATTCATAAAATTATGTCCAGTTAAATTACTGATAATTTATTTCGGCTTTTGTCAGGTGAATTTACGTGCTACGCGCGTATCGGGTGCGGTACGCGCACTTCATTCGTTACCGGGAGATTTGTGCGATAAGCTCTTACGTATGGCTTTGGGTTTCCAAAACTCATAATATTTTGTGAAAATATTATTTATTTCATATTCCGGGTGTCCGGTGTTCGTTTCGCTTATTTCAGTTTTACCGGGTAATCGCCAGTGTCCATACCGGATAGTTTTATCTGCGCACGATCCTATCATGCTTTGCTATTAAACTCATGCATTCCTATGCATTATTTGGGAATTCCTATCTTTCTAAGGCCTCAATTAAATATTCAGCACGTAATTACGGTTAATCACGTTAATCGCGTTTAATTAATTAGTACGGAATTACCTTAATTTTGCCGGTTGTTACATAGGATATGGCATACCTACGAAATGTCGTAGACTGCAACTATTACGCAATAAGAACTTCTCAATATCAAGCAAAGCTAAATTCTTAAGTTCGTCGTCTGAAAGGATCAAATCTGGAAAAAAAATGTGTTAGAATGGAATATATAGAATAAAATTAACATATAAAATGAATAATTGAATATGTGGAACCATTAAAAATAGTATAATTTACATTCCTAATAATTATGAATCATTACAATTTAGTATATGTCCAAAAAATTCTAGAAAATCTATTTTAAAGTAATAATATATTAAAAAAAAGTAAAAAACCTGGACAGTTTGAATCTATTCTTCTCTTGCGTAAAATGTCATCAGATAAATAATTCCATGTTTCCTCCCACACAATGTCAGGTCTTGACAAACTGTTGGACGCTAAAAGAGTTGCAAATAAGTTCCTTAGATAAGGGTCAGAACCTGTAAAAGCTGCTTCCTTTATTGCTTCAACATATTCTGTATCATCATCCAGGAGTCCCATTGCGTAGCATGCATCCCTAAAAGATGATTGTACTTTCCCGTCAACTTTAAGAATATTTTGAAATGATGTTGGTCCTTTAACCTTATTCAAAAGCATTCTGAAAAAATAAGCTTCGCCAACAGAAGCAGGAACTGAATGAATTCGACCAATTGACTTTATTCATTGCCTAACCTCCCATTTTCGTTCTTGTGCTTTCCAAACATATTGTGAAGGGAATTGGATGTAAGTTAGTTTCCTTGCATTGGCATCAATTTTGTTGCGTTCCATCCAACCCAAAAAGATAGAGGAAGCACAAGAGGGTTTATTGAGAACGTCGTCAATGTCCTGCGTAGGATCGAAAACAATTCTTTGTTCACCGGGTAGATGAAAAGGTAGTCTCATTACAGGAGGTGACCTGTAATGAATATCATATGAGAATATTCTCCATGAAGCCTCACACCCAGAAATATAACGACAATCATAAAATCCTTTGACTTCGTCAACAACTTTGTCTTCACCGGGTACTTTCTTGCTTTCCACAAAATTAAGAGTAACTCTATCTGGACCCTTGTTAATGTATTTAAATAAATACTTAATGGATCCAGCTTGGTTACACCATTCAACGTTGATATGAGCCTGGTATCTTTTAAGAAGTGTCTTGTTATATGGAACAACATATCTGTTATCTAATTGCTCACCAGACTTTTCTACAAACGAACCATTATCTCTGCGTCTATACACTGCATAACCTTCAGTATCAATAGAAGTCTCATTCTGGAAATTTTTTGGGAAGTTTTTTGAACATTTGTCATTGACCATACACGGACAACTCATGTTCAAAGGACCACAAGGACCGTGAATCATAAATTCACGTACAAGTTCATACAATTCTGGCTCTTCATCTTTATTCGGTATCTCTGCTGAAATGAACTTGTCAATATGGTCAACTGTAGGAAGCTTATAACCAGCAGCCATAAACAAACAAATGTGTGCGTGTGGTAATCCACGTTTTTGAAACTTAACCGTGTATACAGCTGCAAAGTATTGAGACCAAACAAAAGAAAATAAGTTAGAAAGGTTATAAAAAAAATATATTATTGTAATAAAAATTAACTTCATGTGTCCGCACCAGCTTCAACAGTCCCAAATAACTGTTTATCTTTCAGGTCTTTAATGATGGAATCAAGTTTAATCTTAAACAACCTGCATAAAATGTCTGGCCTATCTTCGGGTCTAAGAGTGGTATCTTGAAGATATCTTCTCATCTCTGGCCATTTAGGATTACAAGTGATTGTAATAAAATAGTCAGGGTATCCGTACCACTTACATATTGCCATTGCGTCTAGATAATTTTGCATCATATATCTAGCGCCACCTGTGAAGGAAGATGGAATAATAACTCGTTGACCCATGGTTGATGTTTCTGTTTGTCCTTCTTCTCTTTGTTTGCTTAGGACATTATGCTTCTCACTCCTAAGAACGGTTTGCTTACCCCTAATGTAATTTAGTCTTTCCATCTCAATCATTGTATACGAATCAACTATAAATTGCTGCAAAAGCCTTCGTGCATTAAGAATTAGCGAGAATTCATTACTCCTATCTTGAAGTCTATAAGCAAAAAACTCCCTCATTGTTACACTTTCACGTTTTTTGTTTTTTGTGTTTGAAGATGAGCCCCCATCTGGTAAGGCAACATTTTTTTGACGGTCATCTTTTTTGTTTTTTGAACTTGAAGACGAGCTTTCATTTGGTAAGGGAACATCTTTGTGAAGGATGTCAATTCTATATCCATCGTCACGATAAGGAAGCAACAATGGATACTAAAGAGCAAGATACGAAGGATGTAACTCACTAACTCTTTTTAGCTTTCCATCAATGGTCTGCACTGTGACACCCGGCAAATTCTGGTTAGCAACGTTGTCTAGATATAGGTCTACCTTAGCGAGTCACGCGTATATTATACTTAACTGGGTTAGTTAAGTCGGGTTATGGTTCGGGAACTATCGGTTTAGTCTAGAAGATCATTGGATGTTGGTCTAGAGGTTCGTTAGATGTCAGTCCTTAACCAAGTGTACAAATGGTGACGATTTGTAGGATCGTCAGGTCATACGGAACATACAAGTCTCGAGTCCCGGGAATTGGTGAACGAGTGTGAATATGTGTAATTGCAAGTATTATGTGTTTACAATCATTATGTGACTTGTCGGCATGTGAAAATGTGTTAACATATGTTAAAACGGGATTTAACGCGCAAAACACACGGAATCAACCCCTATAGGCGAATAGGGGGTCCTAATCGCCTATAGGGGGCGAATAGGACTATCAAAGGGGCGAATAGGCCCTATTCGCCTATACTAGGGGCGAATAGGATCCCTATTCGCCTGATAATGCTGCGTAATCGCCTATAACGTGCTGGACGACTAAAAACGCCTATAAATACAATACTTGACCTCCTAAACATCATATTATTAACCCTAGTCGTCCCATAACCCGCCCCAACACACACACAACCTCTGGAACGCGATTTTTTATCAAAACACAAGGTTTCAAGCTTAATTCATCATTCTTTCACAAATCTAAGGTTTGGTTTCCATCCATGCAATCTTTATAAACGTTTTTATTCAATCCCTAATGGTCCAGACCTGTTCTAAAACGAAAAAGCTTTCTGAAAATCGTTAATAAGTGTTGTTAATCGGATTCTAACAATCATACATGTGTTATGTGTGTTTATGATTAATATCTAGGGTTTTTATGATTCAAGATGAGTGATTAGCATGTTATTAAGTTAGTTTCAGAATAATAATGTTATCATGATGATGAATCTGAGTTATTGTTAATTAGGGTTGCGGTTATGCGTGTTAATATGATGATTCATGCTATATGTGTTGTTTTTGGGATACATGATTGCATGCAGGGCTGATAGAACAAGGTTAAACGAAGGATTTTGATTAATATATGTTTGATATAGTTATTTGATTGATGTTTGATGTTTACACACGTTCTGGATTGGATTTGGAGTGTTAAACGCGCGAAAAACCGGAACAGACGTGCTATAGGCGAATAGGAATCCTAATCCCCTATACTATAGGCGATTAGGAGCCTATTCGCCTGAAGGGGAGCCCTAATCGCCTATAGTATAGGCGAATAGGATCCTATTCCCCTTTACTTCAGGCATTTACGATACTAAATGCTAGTTAAGCCCTGAATTACATGTGGTATAGCCTAAATGCTAGTAGTTACATGTGGTATAGCCCTAAATGCTAGTAATTACATGTGGTATAGCCCTACTCGCCTATAATAGAGGCGAATAGCCTTCCTAAATGCCTGTTGACCAACCTAAATGCTAGTTGACTTTTCCTAATCGCGTATACTGCTGCTGTAAGTGTAAATTAGCATTCCGAGACCTGATTCGACATCTAGGAACATGCTAGGAACCCCGTAACATATCTAATAACTTGGTAACATATGTTTGGATGTAATTATGTGATACTTGAGCTATGTGCTATAACTTGTTGTGCGTTAACGTATGTTAAGTGTGATTGCATGATTGTATGTTTGAGAGCGTAAACATAACACGGGGAGTCTCGGGTCACCAATGGGATGTCGAGTCTTGTACTTTGGGTCAGTTAAACAGTCACGGTGTTTTCAAACGAACTTGGTTATGGTCTGGACATCTAGGGACTAACTAACCTGCGGGTTATTAGTCTAAGTACTTGTAACTGTCATATGTTAGGTCGCCGCTTTACGGGACTAGCATAGCAGCTGAGTTTATTCGTGTTAAGGAGTAACGCAACTTAAGGTGAGTTTACGGCCCCTCTTTTAAACTGGTTTCACAATTTCGGGGGAGAAAACATGTGTTAAAACGATTATTTGGTAACTACTGTCATACTATGGGTTTCTATTGTGTACTACACGATCTTTGGAAGTCCCGGGGGGAACCATGAATGTGCGGGCTTGCACAACGGGGAAATGTGAATAGCGCTATTGGGAGTGACCAACCCCGCTCGTCAACTTGGAGGGTCGGCGGGTGCATATTGTCTCATACAGGAAGAACAGGATCAACAGGTTTACTACATCGGGCACACATTTGGTTTACGAGTTAGTAATGGTTTTCCAATCGTGGTAGTAACAAAACATACGCCTAGCTAGCGTACACTGGTTTTCGATTTGTTATAGTATGGACAGGTTGACTTGGTACTTGGATTACAAAACCTGTAAACTCACCAGCATTTTTGTGCTGACGTAAACTTTTACATGTTTTCTCAGGTCGCTAAGGTAGCACGACTGGACTAGGGCGCACGCGTCTGCACGGCGTCTAGTTAGGGTTGCATGGTTTTACAAACGTTGAACATTTGGTTTACTACTGAATATTGTTTGAATAAGCTTCCGCTGTAAACGGGGATTTTAAACATTGTTTTGAAATTGCATTATGTTCATTTTAGACGTGTTTATTGTGATCGTTGGTTTGGATCCTGGTTTGTCATGCGCCTCGCGGTAAAACTCCGCAAGTGGATTTTGAGGGTGTGACATGCACAATTATATCATGTTTATTTGTTTCTTCATTAAGGTCACCAATTATCAATCCAGCAACTTCAGAAACCGTGGGTAGGTTGTAGGTTCTACCATCTCCTTTCCTCATTCCGTTTAATCGAAGCTTGACTTGTGCATCAGGATTCTTATGAAAACAATCTCTCGCCATTCTATAAGATTTCACCAAGGAGTTTTTGGCATCCAACATTTTTTTCAATTCCTTTACAATTTGAAATTCAAGCGCCTTTTCTGATGAGTATTCCTCGTCTGCATCACTATAAATAAAATGAATACATTAGAATCGAAAGTATTTAAAAATCCTTAGAGTTTCTACAAAAGACAATAAAAAAATAGCATACTCAACGACATTGATTCTATTTGAAACTTCATTTTCAGTATCATATATGTATAGCTGAGAGAATACTGGATTTTGTCCACGTGATGGTAAAAGATTTCCCAAAGCGTGGTAGTTCTCACCACTTATACGATAGATGAATGGAGCATTACCATGATTTATAGACCTATCAATTTTTCCACCCATGGACGTAAATGCAAACATAGAGTTGAATCGTCTTATGTTCTTTAAAAAGAATTTTCTTTTAGAATCAACTCCATTAAAATACTCTTTATAACTGTGTGGGGCCTCCTTAAAAGGAGGAAGCGTAACTTTTCCATAACCACAACATAGAGAGAAATTTTTTTTAGTATTACTTCTATTAAGCCCTCTAGTAGATTCACATCTCCACAGTCTTGCATTACAATCTTCACAAGTAACATTCTGATCACCATGGTCCAAGTAATCTAAAAAAAGATATTCAAATTTATTAAATGTACCATCTTTCTAAACTAATGTTGAATTAATATTAAATATATTTTTTATTAGTAGTTATTAGCGAAAAAAGATTATCTGCAGATATGCCTTGTATTACATTGTTTGTCGTTACTCCATGCAGGTTTTCTAAGCATTCTTCCAAGTCAGCCATCGGTATGGGAGTAATACTGGGGCGTTTTCGTTTTAAATTCGATGTTGTCCGCGTGTTGCATACGTTAGAAAGCGGCCAACTTACACCTGAAGATCCTAACAAATTAAAATAATATAAGTTTGATAAATGTTGATGTATTATAATATACTTTGTAAACGTAACTAAACTAAACATACCAACAATGTCAACTGGGTGTGTTTGAGTGTTAGGTGTTACATTTAGTTTTCCTTTGTTACTCCGCTTAAAATCCAAGATACGCTTTCTTTCTGTACGCCTTTGTTTATAAAACTCAGATAGATTGCTATGTTGAGATTCGTGACAAACTGCTTAAAAATTAAATAAATAAATGGAATGGTTTGAAAATAAGATAAACACAAAAAGGGACAACACAATTCTATAATATACTAACATAAATAGATAACCTAACAAATGATGACATAAAAAATAACATAAATATTACCATTAGAGATGTCTGACAAAGGCGTTCTCTGCGTGTTAACTATAAAATAAAAAGAAATAAGTAAAAAAACAACAATGGAAATTAGTAAGAAATAACATATTTGGGCAATGTATAAAAGAAATTTTACCTTCAATTCTTACACGATTATTTGTTTGTGTCGAAGGAAAATTATATTTTTTTCTCTTTGAAGACTCAGCACGTTCATTAGAGATGCCTGACAAAGGCGTTCTCTGCGTGTTATCTATAAAATAAAGACAAATAAGTTAACAAAAAAAAAGACAATGGAAAGTAGTAAGCATAACACATATTTGAAATGTAGAAAAAACATTTACCTTGTATTGTTACTAATGGCGGTGTGAAAGAGTTTGTAGAGGTTTCTATGTTTTCAACATTTGAAAGCGAACAACCGACATTTGAACTTATGCTATCCAAATATGCATTCATCCGTTTACGTCTTTCAGAGATATGAAGACTCACTAAACAATAAATTATAATAAAAACTATTATTTCTTAATCGAAACTTAAGAATTAAAGTTATAAGATGAAACATAATAATTTACGTACCATTTGATATGTCGGATAACGGTGTTGCGGTATTGATATCTCCAAACATGTTCATAATATTTGTTAGTATAAAAGAATTAAAAAAGCTAGCAATGTAACCAAATGTAAACGAAAAAAAAACATTAATCATTACCGTTAGATTTACGCCTTAGGTCACCAACTTTAGATTTCGGTAAACTAAAATCATATTTTGGGAACTTTGACATTGTAAAAGATATGTTTTTCTTGAATAGAATAAGTATATACCTGAAAAATTAAAGAAAAAAAATATTATTCATGATTGAAAAATAAGGAAACTTTATCCCCCCCCCCCCCCCTAGTTCATAAAAGATATGTGTTTTTCGTTTGTGATTTGCGTTTTTTTTTTTAATTTTTATAAAATCGACAGAGGGGCTCTAGATGGCCTCCATAATATCCATTTTGCTTACCAATGTGTTAATAAACCCGACCCGATATACCATTTTCTGACCCGGTAACCCGGGTATAAATACTCTGGATCTATATTCCTTTTGATAACAAAAACAACTGACCCGTCTACTCAACCCTAATTTTCTCCTTCAACCCTAATCCTCTCCAATCATCTGCAGCCTTCAATTTTCTTTTTCAAAGTATACTTTCCATCTAATCCTATATCTTCTTCTTATCATCAATTCTTCTTTTTCAAAACGTATATCGTTTCTCATTCAACCTTCTACCCTAGACTACAATACAACGGCTCTCAAAAATCGACTTCAGGTATGGGTTCTTTTGCGCCATATCTTTTCTATCATCTAAAAGCACAGATCAATCAACATCTCTTGCAGTTTATTGTTGTCGGTTGTTTATAAATTATATCAAGCATATGATGAAAAAAAACACAACGAAATGTTTTTTTTTAAACTGACATAATATGGATTCAAATGTAAGGTGTGCTAGAGACAGGAATGTGAGGTGACGTATGTTATGAAAGATAAATCAGGTAAATATAGAGGGTAAGTTAATAAGGAAATTTTTTTAAATGGAGTATAATTAGCAATTATTCAATTAGTTATAATGATTTTAATTGTGTCAAAATCATTGCCATACTTGAAATATAGTAAGTATTGTGAATTCATAATTGTTGATTGATTGATAAAAAGTGGTATGATAATTAATTCAAAATTCTTCCAATACTATAGATATAGAAAACTTTAACTAATTATATTATTTTATATTATTATACTTGACATTAATACGAAGATATTCAAAAAAAAAATTATGTATTTGTATTCATCTAATGATAGACAATACATTTTTAAAAAAGGTTTCCAAAACAGATTGTCATTAACAAATTATTTAAATTTTCGAAATCAAAGACAGACATTCATTATACTTGCCATATTTGAAATATGGTAACCATATTATGGAAACTTATAATGGTTGATTGATAAAAAATTGATATGATAATTAATTCAGAATGTTAATTATAATGAGTATGTATCAAAATATAGAGTGTAAATTAAATTTGTAAAGTGGAGTAAAATTAGGAAAAGTATGTCATGATTGGTAATCTATATAATTGATGATTGTATATGAAACCGAGTTTTAAAAATTTTAAAATAGTACTGCGTTTTTTTGTTAAAAAGTTAGGCAAGTAATACTTTATTTTTAAGTTAGTACATACACATCCTACTAAAGTGTAACAGGAACCCAAATTGTAACTTAAGAATGTTAATTTATAAATGTTGAGGCTGTAATAAGTAGTCAATATAATTTAGGTACTAAACAAACTGTTGACATAAAAAATTTAAGTCATTATCCTATGTTTGGTAAACTAATCATAAGTAAATTGTAATAATAATAATAATACTATTTGTGATTATTATTAGTATTAATAAATAAGCATGAAAATTTTATATTGCGTAAATGTTATTAAAAATTTGTGAATATTGATTTTTACATATGGTTTAGATAATATTAATTTTGTGGAATGAAAAGCGTTAGATAAAACAACATTAAGATATATTCAAAACACACATGAAACAAAAAAAATTTAAAAAACATTAAAAAGAAGCAAAAATAGTCCAAGTAATACGGTGAATATTAAAAAACTGAAACATAATAGAGTACATAATCATAAAAAATGCAAAACAAAGTTCAATAAAAACGCTAAATTGTTGATCATAAACGGAACTCAATCATGGGCTATGGTGACTATGTTTGTCAAAAGAAACTGCTTTTTGACCTTGAAAAATATGAATTCGATCTGATCTCCCAAAGAAAGCTTCTTATCTTTAACAACAGACCTCAACCCTGGTATATAATACCGTTCGTTACCTTTGTCCAACTCAATACAAACCTTAACATACCAAATACCACCATTGTTATCTATGACTGTTATGTCGACCTTCTTGTCCAAATCATGTTTTTGAGCCCAAGGTTTCTTCATGCGCTGTCAAAAAAATGATAAGTACACTTATACATTTATGCAATATACTAACACAAAAAAAAAAGATAATAAAATAAAGGAGGTAAGTATATAAATTAACTTACGTATTTATTGTCAACTCGAAATACCACATGAACACCTTGGTCTTGTGGGAAAACTGAGTTTTTCGTAGCATCCACATCCATGAAATTATTGCTATGATAATTAGTTGTTTCATCTAAAACATGAAATATATATTGGGAAAACAAAGTAATAAGTTATAGAACCTACGAATGAATATAATTATAAATAATAATCATTAAACATTAAACAATTAAACAACTAATTATATATGAAATCGTATATAGTGATTACCATTTTGAAGTTCTTGTTTAACATCAAGAAAAACTACTTCAAGAGGAGGATTAAGTTGGTTAAGTAGGAAGACATTCATGTCATAGTTATGAAAATCTTGCATTTCAAATACAATCCAGTGATCTTCAGTCAAGTTCAAATCACGTACTATATTGTTCCAACCTTTAGTTATATTTGGAACCTGATCAATTTTTTCCATTTTGGCCTCCCAGACACGATTGGGATGAGTACGGATATGAATTGTGCCAACTGGTAATTGTCTATTCATCTTGTGATGATAAAAAAACATATCGATAAACTGTAGTAACAATATCAAAAAGTTAGAATCATAAAAATAATAAAAGTATTAATGAAATTCGTAAAAACGATACAATTTAAAAAACTATTACCAGTTGGGTTCGAGATTTATCCGACATGCTGAAGTTAGAATAGAAGAACTGACCAGGAGCTGTCGGCACATTTTGATAAAAATATATTAGCCTAAATGACTTTATGTTATCTTCAAACTGGAATATAAGCCTAGAAAATGAAAACAGGCCCAGTGACTTGCGCATCTTCGTCCAACCATCACATAGGTAATGAAATCCTGATATTTCTTTAATATGAACATCAAACACTTTGTTATCAAGTGTTATAATCCTTGCTTGTGAATCTGGATAATTGTACGTTTGAATCCACTGTCCATATTGTCGTGGCAATGGCTACATATATAACAATAAACATGATTTTAACATTAAAAGTTATATAAGAATGAAATACATAATCTATGGAATAGGTGTAGAATCTGAAATTTTGAATATCTGCTTCTTTTGAAAAGCGTTTACATAAACGTAACTACTTTACTCATAACAACACATATATGTTACAGAAATACATGTTTCTATTTATTTTTGAAATACCTTAAACACAATAATAGGTATTGAAGGTGTAAAAACTGGGCGATCGGTTTTCTAACTTGATAAATGCTATCTAGTTGGATCATCATACTAATTCCATAAAAACAAATTTGGTGCACGTAATAAAAAACATGAATGAAACTTTATTAAGGATTGTTTTATTTCATATGAAAGTCCAAGATACAAAAAAAAAAAAAAAAAAAAAAAAAATCTAATATTCGAAAAAATCTAAAAAATAATTTAAAACATAATAGAAAAAGATAAATATGATTGACTTACGCATGATTTGTCTCGTTCAGACCCGCACTTAATAAGAAAACCATAAACATCTTCTCTATCTTGTATTATAAACTGTTAAGAAACATAACAATATTAGAGTTATTTTTAATATAAAAAAACTACAACACTAAAGCAATATATAATATGGAACGAAACTTTAATATAATGTGAACATTACATTCACAGATAAAAAATCGAGACAGCTGTAATTTATTATGAAAGGAAGTAATGCTTAGGCGTGTATAAGTATATGTAAAGTTGAAGTAATTTTTTGGTTGTTATGTTAGGCTAAACTTAAACAAATTTAAAAAGATGGAGATAGAATTACCTTGATTCAAACGGTAAAGGTTGGCAACACAGCTTTAAATTATGGATGATGTTTAGGTTTTTGAGTTAAATGCCTTTTAAAGACAATCAAATTGTATATTTAAAGAAATAAGTAGGTTACAATTATATGGGCCGATATTAAGGTTATGTTCTTAAAATATGTTAATTGACTTAAATGCCTTTTATGATAATTTTCTTAAAATAAGTTGGGTAGAGTAATATGGGCCGATTATATGATTGTTTTCTTAAAATAAGTAGTTAGCTTAATATGGGGCGTTGTTTTAAAGAAATAAGTCAGTTACAATTATATGAGCCGATATTAAGGTTATGTTCTTAAAATATGTTAATTGACTTAAATGCCTTTTATGATAATTTTCTTAAAATAAGTTGGGTAGAGTAATATGGGCCGATTATATGACTGTTTTCTTAAAATAAGTAATTAGCATAATATGGGGCGCTGTTTTGATAGTTTTCTTAAAATAACTCGGTAAGACTAATATGGGTCGATGTTTAGGATTTTAAATTAAATGCATTTAACATTCAATTTGACTTAAATGACTATTAAAGACATTAAAATTGTTTATCCTATCAAAGAAAAAACTGTTATGATTAATTTCTTAATATATTATAAAATTTTACTTGGTAATGAATTAAATACGTTGTATAGATGGAAACCTTGAATAATCAAATTGATTTTATTGTCTTAATTGCCTTCAAAGTCAGATAGGAATTATAAGTGTTTGTATTAAATTAGTCAACCTTTTGGAATCTTATATTATAGTTAGGTAATAAGTTTCAAATGTATTGTAGCATAAATGTCTGGATTGATCACTACAGAATGTATGCAAAACATCAGCATAATCGATTGGTTAATAACAAATCAAAAGAAATAATGTTTATGTATTTAAAGATGAGAAACAGAAATTAACCTAATAATATATCTTTGCGATTACTCAAAGTGCATTCAACGTGTCTTATTACAATCGTATGTGAATTGCTTTGACTTGTTTATATAGGTATTCAATCAATTCAATCAATAAGAAATGGATGAAATAGTGGAGTCTAATTAGCATTCGAATTAGCATATTGTTATTATTGTTATTATTGAGATTTAAAGATATGAAATATATTTGCAATACATTCAACAATGGAGTAGAAGGAGACCATCAATTTCGCCTTAACATGTATGAAATTGGACCCGTAAATTCGTATTGAAAGTCAATATGTTATTGAAGAAGGATACCATAAATTCCGCCTTAACATGTATCAAATCCTTATGAATAATGTGAGTAAATTCATATACATTATGTATTCAAAGTCAACGGTAGATAATCAAGGAATATAACTATTTATCTTAATGTATATTTATTGACAGTTAATTCGTATTCAAAGTCAAGGTCAATAAACATATTGACTTTCCTTATACATTCAACAATGGAGTAGAAGGAGACCATCAATTTCGCCTTAACATGTATGAAATTGGACCCGTAAATTCGTATTCAAAGTCAATATGTTATTGATGAAGGAAACCATAAATTTCATCTTAACATGTATGAATTCCTTATGAATAATGTGAGTAAATTCGTATACATTATGTATTCAAAGTCAAAATTAGATAATCAAGGAATATAACTATTTATCTTAATGTTTAATCATTGACAGTAAATTCGTATTCAAAGTCAAGGTCAATAAACATATTGACTTTCCTTATACATTCAACAATGGAGTAGAAGGAGACCATCAATTTTGCCTTAACATGCTTGAAAATTGGACCCGTAAATTCGTATTCAAAGTCAATATGTTATTGTAGAAGGAGACCATAAATTTCGCCTTAACATGTATCAATTCCTTATGAATAATGTGAGTAAATTCGTATACATTATGCATTCAAAGTCAACTTTAGATAATCAAGGAGTATAACTATTTATCTTAATGTATATTTATTGACAGTAAATTCGTATTCAAGGTCAAGGTCAATAAACATATTGACTTTCCTTATACATTATGTGTTTACATATTTATAAGATAAATGTTATATAAGGAAGTCAAAGTCAATAAACATAATGGTTTTTCTAATACATTATGCATTTTGAGTCAATACATAATTAATGGTCTAATTACATTTGCTGCATATAAATGTGTTTACATTTTTATAACCAAGAATAAACATAGATAAGGAAGTCAAAGTCTATACACATATTTAACATCATTAAATTTTAGTCAAATTATATAATTACATGTTTTCAAAATTTCCGAATTACAAATGTTTATATTAGGAAGTCAATTTCAATTCTTAAGTTAATATCAAATGGCGAAATTTCAATTCCTAAATAATCGCGTCTTGCCACAACTGATTAACGTATACACATTCTAACAATTACAACATACCAAATATTCTGTAAAAATCTAAATGTTATTGTATATAATAATGGAATATAGTTATGATTTTAATGATTATTGACTCACAGTCAATTCGTACTCATTTAGACATATTGACCATAATTAAATTTTAGTCAACTGCATAATTACACGTTTAAATTCCAATTAATACCAAGTTCGAAAATTTATAGCACAGTCAAAGGTCAACTTGTATTTAATAAGCAGTAAAATTGATTTAAAATAAGTATAAAAGGAAATCACAATAAATAAGGAAGTCAAATTAAACTGACGAATGTATTGAAAATGTGTTTAATGGAATGAACGACAAAATACATTGAACACGGATTAATTCATTTGTGACAAATCAATAACTTCTTGTGTGTCAATCTTGGTAACAAAAAGCCTACGTTGGTCCAAACACCATTTGAAGACGCAGTAGTCCCCAATAGAAATACCTTCTGATTCACACAAGACATCCCATCCAATGACAGTAAACCTTAACAAAACAATCAACAATACAAAATTTATATAAGAGGTAAAGCAATTTTCGTAATCTAAGATAAATGAAAACATAGATGCTCAAAATGCAAAAACACAAACCTAGGGACTTGAGAATGAACACCTACATGCACCATAGGAGACCACAAGTACCCATTGGTAAATTTAATCTTAATCTTGGATGATTGATTTAAACCCGCCATTTCAGCAATCAAGTTAGGAATTACCTACATATTCAAAAAGTTGAATAAGGATTACAAAATTGTAGATGGAATACGCAAAAAAAAAAAAAAAAAAAAATTTAGGCAATCACCATATAATCAAATATAAACATACCAACTCATTTGTAACATGGGATGCAAAACCATGTAAACCATCGTAGTTGGAAACTTGAATTTCTTGCGTATTCGGACCAACTGGTGGTTGCATCTCATACAAATCAGAAACATAATCGAAAACAGATTAGATAGTTATGTTAATAAGAAAACGTGTTGATCATTACAACAAAAACGATCGTATTTTGTAGAAGTTTGATAGCTATACGATTGTGATTTATCTGTGTAGAAAAATAATGATAGAAACCGATTGTATTTCTCTTTGATGTAAGATGTTTGCAAGCAGTTATGTATCAATCTCATCAAAATCAGAAAACTGATCATAAACATTTCGAGACTTATGTTAATCCTAAAACGTTTTCTTCAATACCAAAAAAACCGATTGTATTTCATAGAAGATTGATGTAAGATTGATGAACAACATACCTTGCAAAAAGAACAATGAGAGAGGAATGAGGAATGAGAAAGGAATTATTAGGCTAGGAAGGAGGAAGAATGTTGTAAGATACAAATGGATGTTGACAAAAAAAAAAAAGAGGTTTATATAATACTTTTTCATGGAGCTCCATTTAGCATTTGGATCTTTGAAGACCCTCTCAAAAGCTAGGATCCAACCCTAGTGTTTTCATTTATTATATAGATAGATTGATATTATAACACGCCACATAAGTCACATATCTCTAGGTTTGAAACAACTAGCATAGAGTTCATCCGTTATAAAACGTCTGTATCTCATACAAGCATCCTGTAGGTTACCTTCTTCCCAAGTGACTAGCTTGTTATTAACGAGAATTCGCAACAACATATAAATTATCACTCCTGAATGTCGAGCAATATGACCACCGTTAGTTTCCCACACAATATCTCTAGCCATTTCTAATTCATCTAACTCGGTCGTACCAGAGTTTTGCCAATAAAATATATGTCCGACCTAGCATTCGAGCGGATGTAATCGAAGTCAGGACTTGGAAGATGATACGGTTCATCATCCATATTCAGATACTCCGAGCTAATGTCAGTTTCGTACCCTTCCTAATTTGGAACCGGAGCAGAAGGGTTTGGAGTGATGTTGGTTTGGCTCTCCTCAAGTTGTTGCTGACCGAATCCTAGCACAGCTATCGTGTAGTCATGCACCCAGATACTGTAACACCCCAACCGATGGCGGAAACATCGGGATGTCACGTATTGATGATTGTTCAGTAGCTCATGGTAAATAATAAATTTCATTATATGAATTAAATAAATTACATACAATTGTTCTACAAGAATTCGTACATCAAATTGAATAAAACTATGCACACATCTTCAAGCATTAATTCAAATCTTCAAGCAAGTAGAACCTGAAACATGTTAAGTTGAAAATATTTTGGGTCAACAAAAGTTGGTGAGAATTACATAGGTTTTGATAATCGAATAAAATTGTTGTGCAATTCATGTGTCATGGCAATCTAGTCCATATGCGAAAACATACTAGAAGTAAATCGAGTGCATAATCAACCATTGTGACTGTTGTATTGTGGTACATCCCATACGCTCATGGTTCACTCGTTTATATTGCAGTAACAAACACCCACGCTACCTTTGTAGGAGGCACGTATCCGAGTGGGATTGTCAGTCCAATAGATCTATCAATGTATACCGTTTGGCTGATGAATGTGTATGCTAGAATTGTGCTTACCCTAGTCATGTTCAAGACATAATGCAACATAGAAAAACACATAGACACATTGATGATTGAATTGCATAAATGATGTTGTAACATGTTTCACCCCAAAAATGGTGATAAATAGAAAAGGGGCTATGTAAAACTCACCTTAGCAAAATGTTATGTCTCATGAAAATAGAATAAGTGTTGCCCCAAAGTTGCCAATTACAAGAGCTTATAATCAAAGCTTCAATTGTAGAAGTAATAGACTATAGAAGAAAAGTATGAGGGAAAGTTTAATCGGATTGAAACAATCGATTTAGAGGTGCAAAGTATAATGGGTCATAGGTGGGTTTTTTATACTAGTTTTGGATTCAATTAGCCATTAAAATTGGTCAACACCATAAAGTAAGGTTTTATGATGAATTGACTATTTGACTAAGACTTTGACTGTTTGACTAAGACTATTTGACTCAAGGCTTTATTTTAAAAAAAAAATCTTGTATGTGAAAAAAAAAAATTTAGAATCATATTATTATTATTATTATTTATATCCATTTATGTATGTATATAAGTTGTGAGTTAGGATAAATAAAGACTTAGGCACATTTGTATAATATTAATGATAAAGGTGTAATAAAAAAAATATATATATATATAAGGGTTTTTTATGTATTAAAATTTTGGGGAAAATTTTGCGATGTTACAGTCTCCCCTACTTTTGGAAACTTCGTTCCGAAGTTTATTGAAAACACAGGGTTGAAGGTGATTGGGTAGAAATTAGGACAAGGGTGGTTTGGGAAGTTTCGAGTTAAGGCATGACATAAATTTATAGGTAACAGAATAAACTGTTTCGAATAATTTGGGTAAGAGTTTTGATATGTGTGAGTTTTAAGGGTTGGATTAGGTTCATCTGAAATAGCAAGGAGAATAAGAATCTTAAGTTTTAGGACTCCTAAAAGAAATGCATGAGTGATTGACTATAGAAAGACTAAATGAACTACCAGGTAACTAGAGTTTATAATTGGTTATTTACTGAAAACCTTGATAAAATTTCACACTACCTTAACGTACCTGTAAATTCATGATTACGTTCTGGACCGCAATCACCAATTTACCTTACATTAAAGTTTTGCGTCCTTCTATATCTCCACCGATTGTTGAGCAGGTCCGATAGCCTCCACCAGTCGTGGAGTAGGTTGTAGGGCCTCTCCCGACTGTTGAAAAGGCATAATGACCTCTACCAATCGTTGAGTAGGTTCGATAGCCTCCACCAGTCGTGGAGCAGGTTGTAGGGCCTCTCCCGACTGTTGAAAAGGCATGATGACCTCTATTAAGTACAACATTTATTATACACATAGGTTGCAAATTGATAACATGTTTATGCAAGCAAGTATAACAAGCACAGTATATGAGTTGTAGTTGTATAGATTTATATAATTAGTTCACATTCAAACAATCATGCACCATGTAACAACTCTCAGACAAATATTTTATTACTTGAATCAAATAGCGTCAATACATAGAATAAAAGCAACCAATAGTCAAATGGTGAGACTTGCGGTTAGGTAGCTGGAGGATCTTGATCTCTGTTTAGTTTAGGGCATCGGTTACGGAAGTGATTTGGGTAATGAATGTTCAATAAGATATGGGTTGAATGAACGACAATGAGGTAATATAAGGAATGTAATCATTTATTCATTTAATTAAAACGAATAAATGAAAACGTTGACTTATCAAAGATTCTAAATTCTAATAACATATGAAGATATGCTTTAGCCTATAAGTGAACACTCATCCCGAGAATTCCCAGGTAGGCATCCGGGTCCCTCGTCTGATTGGGATATATGCGCAATGCCAGCCTAGATAGAAGACTCAGAATACAGGCGTTCACCCTTCCAGATTGCACGTGTTCGTTATTAAAATCTAGAACTTCGACGAGATCTCAAGGTGGTTCAGGTTAAACCTGAGGGTTTTGCCTTATTAGTCTAAGAGTGGATCCAGTGATGGAGAGCAACCTTCTCATAGGGATTAATGTAGGGATAAGAAGTAGGAGGGAGATAGAGAATAGCAAGTAAAAGAAGCAAGTACTGGTTAAATCCTATGGTTATAGACTAGATTATTTTTCTAATAACCTAATTCCCTATAACCATGGCTCTGATACCAATCTGGAACACCCCAACCGATGGCGGAAACATCGGGATGTCACGTATTGATGATTGTTCAGTAGCTCATGGTAAATAATAAATTTCATTATATGATTTAAATAAATTACATACAATTGTTCTACAAGAATTCGTACATCAAATTGAATAAAACTATGCACACATCTTCAAGCATTAATTCAAATCTTCAAGCAAGTAGAACCTGAAACATGTTAAGTTGAAAATATTTTGGGTCAACAAAAGTTGGTGAGAATTACATAGGTTTTGATAATCGAATAAAATTGTTGTGCAATTCATGTGTCATGGCAATCTAGTCCATATGCGAAAACATACTAGAAGTAAATCGAGTGCATAATCAACCATTGTGACTGTTGTATTGTGGTACATCCCATACGCTCATGGTTCACTCGTTTATATTGCAGTAACAAACACCCACGCTACCTTTGTAGGAGGCACGTATCCGAGTGGGATTGTCAGTCCAATAGATCTATCAATGTATACCGTTTGGCTGATGAATGTTTATGCTAGAATTGTGCTTACCCTAGTCATGTTCAAGACATAATGCAACATAGAAAAACACATAGACACATTGATGATTGAATTGCATAAATGATGTTGTAACATGTTTCACCCCAAAAATGGTGATAAATAGAAAAAGGGGCTATGTAAAACTCACCTTAGCAAAATGTTATGTCTCATGAAAATAGAATAAGTGTTGCCCCAAAGTTGCCAATTACAAGAGCTTATAATCAAAGCTTCAATTGTAGAAGTAATAGACTATAGAAGAAAAGTATGAGGGAAAGTTTAATCGGATTGAAACAATCGATTTAGAGGTGCAAAGTATAATGGGTCATAGGTGGGTTTTTTATACTAGTTTTGGATTCAATTAGCCATTAAAATTGGTCAACACCATAAAGTAAGGTTTTATGATGAATTGACTATTTGACTAAGACTTTGACTATTTGACTAAGACTATTTGACTCAAGGCTTTATTTAAAAAAAAAAAATCTTGTATGTGAAAAAAAAAATTTAGAATCATATTATTATTATTATTATTTATATCCATTTATGTATGTATATAAGTTGTGAGTTAGGATAAATAAAGACTTAGGCACATTTGTATAATATTAATGATAAAGGTGTAATAAATATATATATATATATATATATATAAGGTTTTTTTATGTATTAAAATTTTGGGGAAAATTTTGCGATGTTACAGATACATTCCTCATCTGTAAGAGGAGCATCTGGGTCCATAGTTGCATGACCTGGTAAAGGAGGAACGATTATTAGTCGAGGAATGTACACTGGTTGACGACGAGGAGTGTACACTGGATTATCAGAAGGAGTGTTCAGTGGTTGACGAGGAGGAGTGTACACTGTAGGAGGAGGAGATGATTGTGGTTGAGGTTGGGGGAGGAGGAGAGGACACTGGTTGCAAACGTCGTCGACGAGAGTATCTGTCACACCCTCAAAATCCACTTGCGGAGTTTTACCGCGAGGCGCATGACAAACCAGGATCCAAACCAACGATCACAATAAACAAGTCTAACATGAACATAATGTAATTTCAAAACAATGTTTAAAATTCCCGTTTACAGCGGAAGCTTATTCAAAACAGTATCTCAAAAGTAAACCAATTGTTCAACATATGAAAACCATGCGACTCTAACTAGACGCCGTGCAGACGCGTGCGCCCTAGTTCCATTGTGCTACCTTAGCGACCTGAGAAAACATGTAAAAGTTTACGTCAGCACAAAAATGCTGGTGAGTTTACAGGTTTTGTATCCAAGTACCAAGTCCACCTGTCCATACTATAACAAATAGAAAACCAGTATACGCTAGCTAGGCGTACGTCTTGTTACTACCACGATTGGAAAACCATTACTAACGCGAATACCAAAAGTATGCCCGATGTATGTTCCTGTTGTTCCTGTTGTTCCTGTTTGAGACAATATGCACCCGCCGACCCTCCAAGTCGACGAGCGGGGTTGGTCACTCCCAATAGCGCTATTCACATTTCCCCGTTGTGCAAACCCGCACATTCATGGTTCCCCCCGGGACTTCCAAAGATCGTGTAGTACACAGTGTAAACCCATAGTATGACAGTAGTTACCAAATAATCGTTTTAACACATGTTTTCTCCCCCGAAAGTATAAAACCAGTTTAAAAGAGGGGCCGTAAACTCACCTTAACGTGCAAGCAAAGAATCCGAACAGCAAGCAATATATGCTACCGACACCCTAATAACAGTGTCGCTCAGTGAGTATAGGCGTAATATCATTACCCATATAACTCGTTTGTCCAAGGCGTTTTAAATGTTCAAAAGTGTGTATACGACGCCTAGTGATTCTACATGCAATAGTAAACCCTACGGACCCGTTGGTGAATACGTTGGTTACAATTAGTTTCTACATTCCGTATGTGTCTCAGACAAGTGTACTTCAGTTACATATCAATTCCATACCACCTAAGACCTCAATTAAGCACATAAGCACATAATACACAATCTGTGTTTTCAGGACAGATTGTGCGCCATCAAAACTAATTTATTTAAAATAGCAAACCAGTGAGTTAACCTCCCAAATTTTTACTGAATTTACTTTGGGATTCACTCGACAATACCTATTTTTTTTTTGTCTCAATTCCAAACACAAAAATTATGAAAATTCGTACAACACAGCTAGGTCCAGAAAATCTCCTCAACAGGTCAGTTTAGTAGGAAAATTCTTAAAAATTGTGTATTCATCCAAACGAGATGAATCCACTTGGAAAAGCTCTATTTTTCCAGTATTGACCTACTGTAAAAATTTCATAATCTAATTCCTTGTAAATCTCAAGTTATGACCATTTAAAGTTAACCCAATTTACAAATCCGAAAATCTGATATGACCCCTAATCAATTAAAATTCCAAAAACGACTCAAACGACGTCCAAATTCGATGGTTTTGCCCATTATGAAAAGCTAAGACCTTGTATGTTACAATCATGCAAAGAATCGATCAAATCAATTGTTTTCAAGCCACGAAACAGACCCTACAAGTCGACTTTCAGAATCTGTCCAGATTCTGATCGTACAATATCATCAATTATATCAACCCTAGTTGCATATTATCAATCAATAATACCTAATAATCATCATACAACTTTCCTAATACCTATTCCCATCAGATCCTATTATCAAACATGTCAAGATCAAAGCTTTTAAGATCAAAACACCAATAACTTGCGCAACAAGCATCCTATGATGTTACTACGCGTTTATTAATAGGTTTAATCCGTTTAATCTTCAAAAAGACTCATGTTTTAATGTTTATTAAATCCAATCAGACCTGGACAAACTTGTTATAGGATTTTTACAATAAAACATAAAGTAAAAAGCGTAAGAAATCATGAGTTATACCCTTAGCTCTTCAAATCAATCAATCGCGCGCCTTGGAGCCTCCCAATTGATGATCTTAAGCCTTAGCAGGTGTTTTTGGAGTGAAATATTCGTGTGGGGCAGTAAGGGGGCGATTAGGGTTGAGTATGAGGGCTGCATGGGAGTTAAGGATGTTTAAATACAAGTTTGAGGCGGTTTAAACCCGTCAGTGCCCTTCGAGCGGCCGCTCGGAGCCTGTGAGCGGCCGCTCACAGCTCCGGGTGGCGCGCTTTTGCCTCGTTTCGCCTCCCGACGCGTTATCCTTCGACGTTTTCGTTGTTACGGACCGTAACAAGTGTAACCCCATGCGTTAAGACCCTAATCAACCTCACGCTCCGCTTTTAATAATTTTTATTAACGTGTTCGGTCTAGGTTCACATAATCACGTATGGTTTTCACATAAGTTTGTCAGATATCACCGAGACACATAAGTTTGTTATTCACCAACGTCCGAGGTTCACTAATCATGAAATCACATGTTAACTCACACAAGGAGTCAGAACCCGACCCACACAAGGAGTCAAAGCATCTCATAACCCGAGATAATGCTCGTATGTCCTATCTAGCTATCTAGATAACCCTCGTTAAGTATAATATACGCGTGACTCGCTAAGGTAGACTTTAATCTAGACCATGTTGTTAACCAGAATTTGCCGGGTGTCACATCATCCCCACGTTAAAAGAATTTTCGTCCCGAAAATTGCACAAGTACCAAAAGAACAAAAGAAATAACGAAGGAAACAAACAAAAGATAGAAACCAAAAAGAGATTTACCCGAGTTGTCACATCATCCCCACGTTAAAAGGAATCTCGACCCGAGATTCATTCAGCTGCCGAAGAGACATGTCTCGACTCGAACGCTTCCTTAGGAAAAAGATGAGGATACTTAGACTTCATCTGATCCTCCCGTTCCCACGTATATTCCGGTCCCCGGTTCGAGTTCCACCGAACCTTAACGATACGAATCTTGCTGTGACGTAGGCTACGAATCTTGTAATCAAGGATCTCCACAGGTTCTTCCACAATCCGAAGACGATCATCAACCTTGATCTCTTCTAGTGGAACGATGAGAGACTCGTCAGCCAGACACTTCGTCAAGTTTGACACGTGAAAGACGTTATGTACGTTACCGAGCTCCGTCGGTAGATCAAGTCGATATGCCACCGGCCCAATCCGTTCCAGGATCGTAAATGGGCCGACATATCGCGGATTGAGTTTGCCACGCTTCCCAAAGCGTATGACGCCCTTCCACGGTGAGACTTTTAGAAGTACCTTGTCATTGACTTGGAATTCCAGTGGTTTGCGACGCTGATCAGCATAACTCTTTTGCCGGTCCCGTGCCGCCGCCAACCGATTACGAATCTGTACGATCTTTTCCGAAGTTTCGTACACTAGTTCAGGCCCGGTGAGTTGACTCTCACCCACTTCAGCCCAGCAAAGAGGAGACGGCATTTCCGTCCGTACAGTGCTTCGAACGGAGCAGCCTTCATGCTCGTGTGATAACTGTTATTGTACGAAAATTCTACTAACGGTAGATGAGCTTCCCAACCCTTGCCAAAATCGATCACACATGCCCGCAGCATGTCTTCTAAAGTTTGAATCGTACGCTCACTCTGACCGTCAGTCTGTGGATGGTAAGCCGTACTCATGTCTAGTTGTGTACCCAAAGCCTTGTGCAAAGACTTCCAGAAGTGAGAAGTAAAATGGGAATCACGATCCGAGATAATAGAAACTGGTACCCCCGTGCTTAGAAACAACTTCTTTCAAGTAAAGACGAGCCAAACGATCCATGGTGTCGGTCTCCTTAATAGCAAGAAAATGAGCTGATTTCGTCAACCGATCGACAATCACCCATATCTTGTCGTTCCCGCTTGGTGACTTAGGAAGTTGTGTGACAAAATCCATAGTAATCCGTTCCCATTTCCATTCCGGAATTTCAGGTTGTTGCAAGAGACCCGACGGTTTCTGGTATTCCACCTTGACCTTAGCACAGGTCAAGCATTTGCTCACGTATGAGGCTATGTCCGACCTCATGTTTGGCCACCAGTAAAGCACCTTCAGATCTTGGTACATCTTATCCGAACCAGGATGAATAGAATACCGGGACTTATGAGCCTCATCAAGGACAAGCTCCCGTAGTCCCCCGAACAAAGGAACCCATATACGTTCTGCAAAATAGTGCAGGCCATCAGACCTTCGCTCTAGGTGCTTGTCGGCACCGTGCATAGTTTCAGCTTTAAGGTTTTCCTCCTTCAAAGCTTCCAATTGAGCAGAACGGAGTTGATCAGGTAACGACGAATGGATGGTGAGCTGCAACGCCCGAACGCGACGAGGTTTAGTAGATTCCTTCCTGCTCAAGGCGTCTGCTACAACATTCGCCTTGCCAGGATGGTACTTAATAGCACAATCATAGTCGTTCAACAGTTCGATCCAACGGCGTTGCCGTATGTTCAAGTGTTGTTGGTCGAAAATGTGTTGGAGACTCTTGTGATCGGTGTAGATGGTGCATTTGGTACCGTACAAGTAATGTCTCCAAATTTTCAACGCGAATACCACGGCACCCAACTCCAAGTCATGGGTGGTGTAGTTCTTCTCGTGCACCTTGAGTTGACGAGAAGCATACGCGATCACTTTCTCGCGTTGCATCAACACGCAACCGAGACCATGAATAGAAGCATCACAGTAGACAACGAAATCATCAGGACCCTCAGGTAAAGACAAAATAGGAGCAGAACACAGTTTAGACTTCAGTTCTTCAAACGCTGACTCTTGTGGTTCACCCCAGTCAAATTTCCTATCCTTCTGAGTGAGAATGGTGAGGGGTTGAGCAATCTTCGAGAACCCCTGAATGAAACGACGATAGTAGCCCGCAAGGCCTAGGAATTGCCGCACCTCAGTTGGCGTCTTTGGTGCTCCCCAGTCCTTGATCGCTTCGATTTTTGCTGGATCGACATGAATCCCTAGTTCATTGACCACATGTCCTAGGAATTGAACTTCGCGTAACCAAAAGTCACACTTTGAGAACTTGGCGTAAAGTTGTTCCCGTCGCAAGAGTTCCAAAACTAACCGCAGATGTTCCCCGTGTTCGGTCTCGTTCTTCGAGTAGATCAGAATGTCATCAATAAATACAATGACGAATTTATCCAGATATGGTTTACAGACGCGGTTCATCAAGTCCATGAAAACCGCCGGTGCGTTCGTGAGACCGAAAGGCATGACCAAGAATTCGAAATGGCCATAACGTGTTCGAAAAGCAGTCTTTGCAACGTCAGCCTCCCTGACGCGCAGCTGATGATAACCGGACCTCAAATCGATCTTGGAATAATAACTAGAACCCTGAAGCTGGTCGAATAGATCATCGATACGTGGAAGAGGATAACGGTTCTTGACGGTCAATTTGTTCAGCTCTCTGTAGTCTACACACAATCGGAAACTCCCATCCTTCTTCTTGACAAATAAAATCGGGGCTCCCCAAGGGGAAGAACTTGGTCGGATGAAACCCTTGTCCAAGAGTTCCTGTAACTGACTAGACAACTCTTGCATCTCAGGAGGTGCAAGACGGTAGGGGGCCCGAGCAATAGGAGCAGCCCCTGGTACAAGATCAATGCCGAACTCGACTTGACAATGAGAAGGAAGACCAGATAAATCATCGGGAAAAACATCAGGAAACTCGCGTACAACCGGAATGTCGTCGATCTTCTTCTCATCACCAGAGGAAACAGATAAAAGCGCCAATACGGCTGGATAACCCTTTCGAAGACACTTAAGGGCTTTCATGCTAGAGATGATGTTTAGCGAAACACCACCCTTGATACCGTACACAGAAAGAAATTTTCCATCAGGGAGAGGAATCCGAATAACCTTATCGTAACAGACAATCTCCGCGCGATACAAAGATAACCAATCCATTCCTACCACAACGTCAAAACTGCCCAAAGGTACCGGCATAAGGTCGATGGGGAACGTTAAACCCGACAACTCTAATTGGCACTCCCGAAGGACACTAGTAGCTTCAATCTTTTTACCGTCAGCCAACTCAATAATATACTTAGTCTCTAATGGTACGGGTACTACATCTAACAGTCGACTAATCTCCATGGATACAAAACTCTTGTCGGCACCAGAATCAAATAACACGCTAACAGAACGATTATTGAGAAGAAACGTACCGGTGACTGTGTCAGGGTCCTGCCTAGCCTCAGCAGCTCCAATGACGAAGGCACGTGCATTTCTGCCGCCGCCCCCGTTGTTCCCATTCCCGTTGTTCCCACCCTGCTTCAGTTTTGGGCAATCCTTCTTGTAATGCCCAGTGTCACCACAGTTGTAGCATCCTTGTTTCCCTGTAGTCCCCTGGGTAGTCGGAGCTGAACTGTTAGTCGGAGTCTGAGTCGATGGAAGTGTAGCCCGACAATCCTTAGCATAATGCCCTGTTCGCTGGCAGCGGTGACAACGGTTACTATCGCAGTTCCCTTGGTGATGGCGTCCACACTTGTTGCATTTGGGCAGTTTTCCCGCATAACCACCCTGCTTGTTACCCGAAGAAGATGAACCCCCATTATCAAACCTTTTACCCTGCTGTGTAGACCCAGATCCTTTCCCTTCGTTCTCCCACTTGCGCTTGTTGTTCTCTGGGGCCTTAACAGTCGAACCTTTCGCAGGCAAAATCCCCTCATTCACCTTTAAGTTGGTCATCCTATGGGCCGATCGAACTACCTCCGCATAAGTAGGATGATTTCCAGCAGCCACTAACCCTGCAATTTCCGGTACTAACCCTGATACATAGTGTTCAATCTTACGATACTCTGGCACGTGCAGATCGGGACACAGCACTGCCAACTCATTCCTCCTCACAGTATACTTCTCGATTTCCGATCCAGTCATCTTGAGGTTCCACACCTCATGCTCCAGCTTCTGTACCTCTTCTCTCGGGCAATACTCCCGCTTCAGCAACTGCACAAAGTTTTCCCATGGCATAGCATATGCCTCCCCAATACCCATGTTCTGGGTGATACCATTCCACCAAGTCAATGCCACGTCCTGAAATAACGCAGCAGAATACTTCACCCGATCTTCTGGGAGACAGTTACACATTAGAAATACCGACTCCACTTTCTCCAACCACCTAAGCAAGCTAACCGCACCCTCAGTGCCAGAGAATTCCTGGGGCTTGCAGTCCCGGAACATCTTGTAGGTACACATGGGTGGGGGTGGGTCAACAGGACCACCTGAAATGAAACGTATGAGAACTACGAATAACGTAAACAAGGTTCACCAATGAGGCAAACAAAACGGATAAAACAACTTACCACCACCGTTGTGCCCTAACTGAAAGGCAGCTTGGAGTAAGTTGTTCAGATCATCCTGCGATAGGTTAACACCTCCACGACCACCAGCACCACCGCGACCACCACCGCGTCCACCATTGCGACCACCTCCACGTCCTCCTCGTACTCCAGACATGATTCTGGCAGAAAGAGCGAGAAAATTTAGTTTCGCAGATAAGGATAACCACTAATGTTCACAAGATCAAAGCTAGATCCAATCCAGGACTATCCCCTCAAACCCAGAGCTCACCAGGGCTTCCATGCATTTCGTTTTATGATTTTGTGTGCACCCAAAATGATAAAACGTTCTACATGGTCCTCCAAGTGTCCTCCTAGTCCAAAGTTCAAATCACCGAACATAGACTCTCAGCTACACACCGTAATGCTACGATAGTTTATGGCAAGTGTTTCTATTGGAGTGCGAAAGGGAGATGTCCGAGCCTTGGACAAATCTCAAGAGCACACGAGTTACTCCAATAGACTACACTGCCTAGAAAACAAGTAACCCAACCTAAGATAGAACGGATGATGTAACATAGAAAGACCAACGATTTAGAGACACCCCGACAAGACCATACGTAAACCACTATAACGTTTAGTACCATGTGATCGTCTAGTGTGTGCGACTCGGCTATAGACTAGACCCTACATGCAGTCCTAGTTCACTATAACCATTGGCTCTGATACCAATCTGTCACACCCTCAAAATCCACTTGCGGAGTTTTACCGCGAGGCGCATGACAAACCAGGATCCAAACCAACGATCACAATAAACAAGTCTAACATGAACATAATGTAATTTCAAAACAATGTTTAAAATTCCCGTTTACAGCGGAAGCTTATTCAAAACAGTATCTCAAAAGTAAACCAATTGTTCAACATATGAAAACCATGCGACTCTAACTAGACGCCGTGCAGACGCGTGCGCCCTAGTTCCATTGTGCTACCTTAGCGACCTGAGAAAACATGTAAAAGTTTACGTCAGCACAAAAATGCTGGTGAGTTTACAGGTTTTGTATCCAAGTACCAAGTCCACCTGTCCATACTATAACAAATAGAAAACCAGTATACGCTAGCTAGGCGTACGTCTTGTTACTACCACGATTGGAAAACCATTACTAACGCGAATACCAAAAGTATGCCCGATGTATGTTCCTGTTGTTCCTGTTGTTCCTGTTTGAGACAATATGCACCCGCCGACCCTCCAAGTCGACGAGCGGGGTTGGTCACTCCCAATAGCGCTATTCACATTTCCCCGTTGTGCAAACCCGCACATTCATGGTTCCCCCCGGGACTTCCAAAGATCGTGTAGTACACAGTGTAAACCCATAGTATGACAGTAGTTACCAAATAATCGTTTTAACACATGTTTTCTCCCCCGAAAGTATAAAACCAGTTTAAAAGAGGGACCGTAAACTCACCTTAACGTGCAAGCAAAGAATCCGAACAGCAAGCAATATATGCTACCGACACCCTAATAACAGTGTCGCTCAGTGAGTATAGGCGTAATATCATTACCCATATAACTCGTTTGTCCAAGGCGTTTTAAATGTTCAAAAGTGTGTATACGACGCCTAGTGATTCTACATGCAATAGTAAACCCTACGGACCCGTTGGTGAATACGTTGGTTACAATTAGTTTCTACATTCCGTATGTGTCTCAGACAAGTGTACTTCAGTTACATATCAATTCCATACCACCTAAGACCTCAATTAAGCACATAAGCACATAATACACAATCTGTGTTTTCAGGACAGATTGTGCGCCATCAAAACTAATTTATTTAAAATAGCAAACCAGTGAGTTAACCTCCCAAATTTTTACTGAATTTACTTTGGGATTCACTCGACAATACCTATTTTTGTTTTGTCTCAATTCCAAACACAAAAATTATGAAAATTCGTACAACACAGCTAGGTCCAGAAAATCTCCTCAACAGGTCAGTTTAGTAGGAAAATTCTTAAAAATTGTGTATTCATCCAAACGAGATGAATCCACTTGGAAAAGCTCTATTTTTCCAGTATTGACCTACTGTAAAAATTTCATAATCTAATTCCTTGTAAATCTCAAGTTATGACCATTTAAAGTTAACCCAATTTACAAATCCGAAAATCTGATATGACCCCTAATCAATTAAAATTCCAAAAACGACTCAAACGATGTCCAAATTCGATGGTTTTGCCCATTATGAAAAGCTAAGACCTTGTATGTTACAATCATGCAAAGAATCGATCAAATCAATTGTTTTCAAGCCACGAAACAGACCCTACAAGTCGACTTTCAGAATCTGTCCAGATTCTGATCGTACAATATCATCAATTATATCAACCCTAGTTGCATATTATCAATCAATAATACCTAATAATCATCATACAACTTTCCTAATACCTATTCCCATCAGATCCTATTATCAAACATGTCAAGATCAAAGCTTTTAAGATCAAAACACCAATAACTTGCGCAACAAGCATCCTATGATGTTACTACGCGTTTATTAATAGGTTTAATCCGTTTAATCTTCAAAAAGACTCATGTTTTAATGTTTATTAAATCCAATCAGACCTGGACAAACTTGTTATAGGATTTTTACAATAAAACATAAAGTAAAAAGCGTAAGAAATCATGAGTTATACCCTTAGCTCTTCAAATCAATCAATCGCGCGCCTTGGAGCCTCCCAATTGATGATCTTAAGCCTTAGCAGGTGTTTTTGGAGTGAAATATTCGTGTGGGGCAGTAAGGGGGCGATTAGGGTTGAGTATGAGGGCTGCATGGGAGTTAAGGATGTTTAAATACAAGTTTGAGGCGGTTTAAACCCGTCAGTGCCCTTCGAGCGGCCGCTCGGAGCCTGTGAGTGGCCGCTCACAGCTCCGGGTGGCGCGCTTTTGCCTCGTTTCGCCTCCCGACGCGTTATCCTTCGACGTTTTCGTTGTTACGGACCGTAACAAGTGTAACCCCATGCGTTAAGACCCTAATCAACCTCACGCTCCGCTTTTAATAATTTTTATTAACGTGTTCGGTCTAGGTTCACATAATCACGTATGGTTTTCACATAAGTTTGTCAGATATCACCGAGACACATAAGTTTGTTATTCACCAACGTCCGAGGTTCACTAATCATGAAATCACATGTTAACTCACACAAGGAGTCAGAACCCGACCCACACAAGGAGTCAAAGCATCTCATAACCCGAGATAATGCTCGTATGTCCTATCTAGCTATCTAGATAACCCTCGTTAAGTATAATATACGCGTGACTCGCTAAGGTAGACTTTAATCTAGACCATGTTGTTAACCAGAATTTGCCGGGTGTCACAGTATCGCCTGAGGTTTGAAGGTCCGACTGTTTCGTTAATATAACCACCACCCATATCTTTGATTTTGTGTGTGTAGATTGAATAGTGTGAGTGATAATTGTGACTGATAATTGGTTTTCTGCTCGGTATTTACAGGGTTACAAAATTATCCGTTTGAAAACTAATCGTTTAAAAATTAGAGAAAAAAATAATTAAAAAGTCTAGAGTCTTAGTTTTGCACGAAAGAGTCTTTGATTTGTACTGAAAAGTCTTAAAAATGTACGGACGCGTCTATACTGTCTAGAGTCTTAGTGTTGTACGAAAGAGTCTTTCATTTGTACTGAAAAGTCTTAAAAATGTACGGACGCGTCTATACTGTCTAGAGTCTTAGTGTTGTACGAAACGGTCTTTTAGTTCAAATGAAAAGTCTTAAAAACGTATGACGGCGTCTTAAGTCTTAGGTGAGTTGTATGGAGTCTTAAGCCAAGTCTAGCGTCTGAAGCTAAAGGCTCGCGTCTGAGCTGAGACCCTTGAACCTTTTGAGCCGAGCCAAGAGCTAAAGGTTAGAGTCTTAGCTAAGACGTTAAAGACTGACATAGACGTTTCAGAGTTTGTTAAAGACCCTTCAGGCTTGGCGTCTAAGGTTAAGACTCTATAAACCCAAGCGTCTAGTAGCCTTTTACGTGTCACCATTCTATTGGTTGGTTTGTGGGGACCATTACAAGTTAAAGAGTCTTATCTAAGACTCTTGGGACAAATGTTAGCTTCTTAATAGTGTTGAATAGTGTGAAGTCCCTATGCTTAAGACCTTTCATGTGTTTATTTTTGATATTTGTGTTTAGTCAATGTTTATTTTTGATATTTTTCCCATATATAAATGACCATATAGTCCTACCATCATGTTATGGATTTTGATAGAAGATAAAGCAAGTAAGTAAAAACTCTTATGCTAAATACATGACAAGTGATTGAGGCATGAAAGACATTGGACACAGGAGGCAAGGCAATGGGTGGAAAGAGAGATACAAAATTTGGATTGTCTTGGGTGAGAGCATGAAGAAATATGGCAGTGCGAAAGATAATCCCCCCCCCCACCCCCATGCGTCTGTTTTTGACTTAGTGGTGGAAGTTTACGAGCCCACATTGATTTGATCTTTTGACCCCCACCGATAGGAAAAAAAATTTAGTCTAATGATTTTCGGCCCCCACGACTATTTTTTCACGCTTCGCCACTGTTGAGATCGATTGAGAGAGAATAAAGTAAAAAAGTATTGTCGATTAGCTAGACAAAAAACATGTAGAATTGGAATAAACATTGGAATTAGAATACTACTTGTGAAATGGTCAAATAAAGAGATTTATGTCAACTTATAATGGTTTCAATCTATATGACATCGTTTTATGGTCATCATTATACTTGGTTAATCTCATCTATAGCAAATTTAAGGTAGGGTCTGAGGAGGGTATGATGTAGACAGCCTTACCTCTACCCCTAAGAATAGATAGGCTACTTCCAGTGAGACCCCCAGCTCGGTGTGGTTTGGTATCAAGCCTTGGACATAAGGCACAAAACACTTAGCAATCGGGACAAACCTGATCGGTGCATGTACCCCTTTGTCTTTTGGCTATCTACGCCACCATACGATGCATGATTAACTGTCCATCCTTTTTAACGTTATTTTCACGAAATTAGTAAAATATGGTTTTATGTTGTTTCACATAAAAGATTAGATAACAAATGCACGTTTCTTAAGTATCTATTAATATATATATATAAAAGAAAATGGGTTTGCTGACGTGGCGTCCAATGGAGGCCTCAACCTCCTCTTGGTTGTGCCAATTGGCTTAATAATAGAGTTTTTTTGAGGTTTTTGAAGTATTTCCTTTTTTAACCAAAAAAAAAAAAAACAAGGAACCCTAAAAAACCTAATATAGCGTCCGCCTCTTTTCCATTCCATCTATCATCACAATAAACCTAAAACTTTACTCTCTGAAAATCAAAATCTGAATCTATCAACAACCTCAATCAACAAAACTCTACTCTCTCAATCTCAAGCTATCAAGAACTTCGATCTTCTTCAATACTCTGTAAGTTATAAGTAACGTTTATTCGATTAATGTTTATTTTGATTTTCCCCTGTTTTGATTATTTTCATATGTCGATTCTTTTTCAGTGTTCTTCCTCCTATTATCATCAATTGTTTAATCGGTATGTTTTTCATATTCAGATCTATGATGAATTGTTTATTTGTGTTTCCTTTTTTTCTTATCAGTTTTCTTACCAGGTTTATGTCTACTGATTCTAATTCCTTTCGGTTAAAATAAAACACAAATCTTCTCTGTGTATTGGGCGCACCGGTTGTTCGACGTTTTTGCTTCAAAGAGCTTTTTTACGAAGCATGAGAAGCTTATCACTACGATTGCTACTACAACGACGCTTAATATCTCCCATACATATTAGAGTTTGGGACAACAACTCATTCGGGAAATCAGGCTTTATGTTGATTCAAATCATGCACAAAACCAGTGGAGGAACAAGACCTAAAAAGAAAGTCTACCACAGAGTACATGAACTAGACAAAGCAATGGACCTCCAAAAGAAACCAACCGCGATCCTTAAGCTTAAATCAATCATCGAATCACAAAAGAATCAATCTTTACTTCTCAGGGACCTTGAAAAAGAAGTTGGCATTATCCAGAAATGGAATTTCATAGCTATTATTGAAAAGTATCCATCGATTTTCTATGTGAACGGTGGTCATAAAACGCCACCTGCGGTCACACTTACCACAAAAGCGAAAACGTTTGCTGATGAGGAAGCTTTAGCCAATGAGCTAATGGAGCCCATTGTGGTAAAGAATTTAAGGAAATTGTTGATGTTGTCAGTTGATTGTCGGTTGCCACTTGAAACTATTGAGTTCGTTCAGCCTGATTTGGGTTTACCCGCCGATTTCAAGAAATGTTTAATTCCAAAATTTCCCGAGTTTTTTTCAGTGAAAGATGTACGCGGGAGACCTCATCTTGAACTAGGAAGTTGGGACTCTTCACTTGCGGTAACAGCCCGTGAGGAAAGATATATGCATACAAGAACGTTGGACGCTTCCCCCTCTGAGAACGTAAAACGTGCCCGTATTTCGAAAGATGGAAACTTTCATGGCCCGTTTGCGTTTCGCTTGAAATTCCCAGTTGGGTTTAGACCAAACACGAATTATCTTCAAGAACTTGAAAAGTGGCAGAAAATGGATTTCCCTTCACCGTATTTAAATGCAAAAAGATTTGAAGTGTCGGATCCTAAAGCTAGAAAGAGAGCGGTTGCAGTGCTTCATGAGCTTCTTAGTTTGACTATGGAGAAACGGCTGACTTCTGGTCAACTCGATGCATTTCATTCAGAACTGAGATTACCTGCGCGCCTGTTGCTTTGCTTAGTTAAGCACCATGGTATGTTTTACATTACTAATAAAGGTGCAAAGAGTACTGTTTTTCTTAAAGAAGCTTATGATGGGTCAAAATTGGTTGATAAATGTCCTATTCTGACTTTTAGGGATAAGTTTATAGCACTTACTGGTAGGAGAGATCTTGAATCAACTTCATGTACTACATGACCATGAATTTGAAGAAAATAATTATAGGAAATTTTAGATTTTAATGTTTATTTTTGAATCATATCGTTGTAGTTTCAAGGCTTGATACAAAGCCACTATCGAGCCGGGGGTCTCACTGGAAGCAGCCTCTCTATTCCCATGGGTTAGAGGTAAGACTGTCTACATCTTACCCTCCTCAGACCCTACTTTAGCTTTTGCTATTGGTGGGATTAACTGAGTATGATGATGATGATGATGATGTTTAGATCTGTAATAATGTTGTTTTTTAGATTTGTAATAAATATTTTTTATTTATAATTGGTAGATCTGAAGAGAATTGTAATAAATATTTTTGTGAAGGTAAATTGTTGCACGTAATGTAGATGCTCACTAAGGTCAAGGAATGAAGGGGTTTTTTTTCCTACTGAACTGGTAACTGTTTGTATAAAAGTTTACACTTTTTGGTAAGGATAATGAAAATTAACTCCTTGAAATCACTTTTTTTTTTGTGCAGATTCATTAAGAGACAACTGCCCAAAGAAATAAGTGCTATGCAGGTTGGTATTTGCAATTTATCCTCAATTTCAGTCCACATAGCTACTGAACATCTGCGTGATGAGAATATCAATTAGGTTCATGACCTGTAAGACCGTTTATTTTTTTTACTATTGAAATTGATCAATTAGGTAGAATTTAGTGTCGTTTTTAGAAGAATAACTACTTATTAGGTAAACTTAGCTGATCATATGTTCAAAATCCATATGGATCAACGAATCAGTTAAAACACGGTTGGTTAAATTTATTATATGTTTGATGAATTAATGTTGCACCTGTTGGTCAGATTTGCTATGTTAGAATAAGTTCAAATAATATGACATGAGCAAGAAAGATAAGTTGAAAAATATCAAAGTAGCATTTTTTTTATTATGTGTGTTAAAGAAAGATTATAAGTGATGATGATGATGATGATGATGATGATATGATGGACAGGTTCCTCTTTCTAGATTGTCATCGCATGTTGTGGCTCGAAAAATTGGTAAAATGCACAACTATGTGGTGCCTGAACGTTGCTCAAGCTGATCATCCATAATCAGTTTATCTGAATTGGTCCGCTGCAATTCATCAATGCTACCATACTTTCTTCTTACCATAGATCTTTACTACAAAATGTGGTTTTACATGCACCTTTCCCTTGTCTGAACGTAGATCTAAACTATTGAACCAATGTTCCAGAAGGTTTGAGCTTCAACTTCAATGAATTTGAGAATTTCTGCCACACTTTCCAGGTTCGTTAGTCTCCTAAATTATGTTTTTAATTCACTGATTTACATATTGTAGTTTTCTGCAGCTTTAATTATGTTGACATCAAAACTTTTGGTTTATAGCTTGACAAGATTTATATTTAAGATACTTGAACATCATTTATACTTCTTGCAAAATATTTTGAAATGAATCGGGTTTCTATACGCTATAACTGGGCTCGACCCACACTCAATCCATTTTTTCTTTTATTTACGTCTTTCTTTCGCAGGTCGGCTACGTTCCGTCTTCAACTTTTGACAGTCGATTCCTTTTCGTTTAATTCAGTGGTGCTTCTGGAGATTAACAACGCTTGGAGATGCTTCTAGAGATTATCCGGCGGTGCTTATAGCGATTGTTTCGCTTTTGACAGGATTGATGGCCATGTTATGTAAGTTTGATGTAAATTGAATGTTGTTAAAACATGCAGATGCAAGAAGTATTGTTAGGATGTTTAGTTTTTTTACCACCTCATCTTTGATGATACTTGCATAGTATTTTTTTTTTTAATGCATAGGTAGCATATGGTATGTAAACAATTAAACATAATGACACACCATTCATGTTCTATATTTTTTGTAATGTAAAGCTGAACTACGTAAACAAAATTACATCCACTCTTTATATGCTACTTCAATATAATGGCATTATCCACTCCATGTTCAATCTTCTTTTCCTCAATAAGACAAATTATGCTCATCCCTTTATTGATTTCATTAAAGTTTCATTATATTTCTATTAGGAGCTAATGTCATGCTTCATTTGAGTTTTCTTCTTTTATCATTTTTTATTAAGTCATATTAAAATTTTCAACCCCGGGACTTTCCCGGGGTATTGAAAAGCACTCTGGTGAGTTTCTTGCTGATTTGGGTGGTCAGCAACTATATTGGGATAAAGTTTTGCAATAATTGGTTGACCTTGGTTTTAAAATGCGCGCATGATGCGTGATGCGCATGATGCGGTGCTGAGGTCGCATCAAGTGTAACGATGCGCAGAGATTACCTGATGCACGTTTGATGCGGTAAAATCGCATGATGTGACCCATCGCATGATGCGCTCTGTTGCACGCAATATGAACTGGGTCGGATTTTGCATAGATTTATGAGTTGTAGGCAAGGCCTTCCTCCTTTAAAAGTGTTAAGAGTTGAAGCTCCAGATGAGCTACATTGTGTATAAAAATCTGAAAGAATTAAAGCGTCTTCCTTTATAAACGATGTTAGATTGGCGTGCCCATGATAATCTATTAGGAGAATTGTATAGACGGGATTTTGAATCATCAAAATGTATCTGGATTCTTGAGTGGTTTGCTCAAGTGATTATATTATTATGTTTTTATTAATGCACCCTTTTTCTTCAATGTGTTGCTGATTATACAATACATTGTTGAAAATATGATCCAGCCTATTGACATACTATGGGGACTGAAGGGCCCAAGGACTCACTAGACCGGAAAACAATAGGCGACTCGGCAAAAAGTGAGCCTGATGTTGGACCTGTTGTGAAAAAATGACTTTCAAAGAAGATGAGGCACATTCCCGACTACTATTTTCTTCCTCGTGGATCCATGCTTGCTAACATTGCAATTTATGGTTCATGTATTGTTGGTGGAATTGGAGCCGGGATGCTGACTGAAATCTGGATTAACAAGAAAGTACAAGGTATTTACTTTCAATTATGTGAACTTAAATATTTGATTATTAGGCCGGTTGAAATGAGCTTCAACTACTATCCCTAATACTCTAAAACAGTCTTAAGGGATGGCTTATTCCTGTATTATAGTTTTGAATATTAATACAAACTTTATTCATTGCAGAGGATGGAAATGGTGTTCTCTGGGAATTTGACAAATAAACTAAGGACACAAATGGTTACTTATGCTTTTTGTTGTTTACTATTAAGCGGGATCTGCTAGAGGGAATGTACGACAGATAATAGAAAACGTGTGATTGTCGCTAAAAAATGTTCACTCATTCTGTTAGGATTTCTTCATTCCTTCAATTTGATTATCACTCTTTCTTTTATTGAAAACTAATGAAAAAAATTGGTGAAATTTTGTTTAAACATATTATTAAACGACCTTATTGAATCAAGTTATTGTTGATGAGATTTTATAGTGTTTTAAGTTAAGAGGCTCTCTGCAACTCCAACTCTACATCCTTCTTTTGTGATATGTGTGAGAATAATAATAAAATCACTATGCATGCGGTCCTATACAAGTATACAACTCATGAGATTGTGGTATTGTTAGGCGGCCAACCTGCTGTTCTTAGTATCCTTATGTTGTGTTCATTCATCTACCACTTGCCTATTCATTTTATAAAAAAAAAAAAAACCATTTAGTTTGATTTTGATTCCTCTTTTTTATTTCTATATTAATTGGGTTTTCATGTAAAACATGGCTTTAACTTCTCATATTTTTTGATTCTTGGCCGTTTGATCCGAAGTTTTTTTTTTTGTTTAATTTCTAACATTATTATTTTGGAACAATGAAGGTTGAGCCACCCGAGCACAAGTCTCCTAGAGTTCTATGAGTTCAAACGCTTTGGGTGATTTGTTTCATTTCATGACTTTGGTAGCGGTGATTGTGCAGCTAGAGGTAATAAATCTGCTTTTCACAATGATTGATTAATGTGGGTATACAGTGTTGTTGATATTAATAGTAGAAAGGTCAAGTCTTAATGTTTATATCACAAAATTCATGGTTTTTTAGATTCTCATTTACTAGAAGTTGTTAGGTTCTTTATTGTATAGATTATGATCGGTGGGGTCAATTTGAAACGCATAGAACGTTCCAGTAGGAAAGTATTGAAACGCACCGTTATTTGTTTTAGGGTCAATTTGGGTGAATTAGTGGTGGCCATCGGTGGGGTTACAATGGTCGATGATCGGAGACAGTGTGTGCAGCGGGATAAGGAGAGAGGTGTGGGTGAGGTTTATGTTCTGAAAGTTTGGTTTTAAGGAGTTTAATAACATCAGGGAAGAAGAAAATAGTTTAATCGTGGTTTAATTGTGGTTAGGTTAAACTGACAGGTGGCAAGTTCCAGTGGCTTCCTATACTTTCTCATATGTATATAGGTGGGTGGCTCACTTTATGTTACATGTGCAGCACAAATGAAGAAGAAAAAGAAGTGACAGATTTTGATCATGAAGAAAAGAGGTTTCGAGCAACATTTGTTTCAAGGTATGTTTTAAGATATGTGCCTCATATTTAGTTTTTCACTATGCACATGAATCGTCACATATTTCATATGATAACTGATAATCAGCGTCTCGCGGACACGAAGCTCTTGCCTCACGCCTCATCTTTGGGACCTAAACGTTTTACGCTATAAAAACCAAGCTTCCAAATAAAAGCTTTGTATCTGCATCTTTTAAAGGTATTGTTACCTTTATAACAGATAACCGTGAAGAAAAATAAAATTTTCAAATCAAGATAGTGTATTTCGTAGACACAAAAAGTTGTCAGTCCGTTTGCTTATCTTTCGGTGTGTCCCTCTTATGCCCACAAAACAATTGGTACCTAACCATCTCATCAAAGTTCACACTGTTATACAAATATCTCTTTCTTAATCTATTTATTATTATTACTATTATTATTTGATTTAGATTAGATTTTGTTTCCACCTCAGCCTTGTGCAGCTTCATAATAAAGTAAGCTTCAGTTTTTCTTTCAGTAGATCAGTTTCATTGTGTTATAATTTAGATCACTATATATATGATGGAATAAATGTAACTATCTGTTTAATTGTTTTTTGAATTATAATGAGTTAAGTAACAAGCTTTCAGTTTAGCATGTTGGTATTCTTTGGATCATAGTTGTTTTAATGAGCTGGTGATGTTATAATCTATTGTAGAAGTTGTCATGCTCAGTACCAATAACTCTACTATAAGTGTGCTTTTACTGGGTAAGTAAGTTTGTTTGTTTGTTTGTTTTGTTCGAAGCGTGTGAATGCTGCAAATTAGCTACTGACTTATTTTTTTCATTTTTGTATATTTAGGATGATTGTTGTCTCATCTATTGACAACTGTGTGTGGAATTGTGGATCATCAATAATCATGGTTTTAGCTCCTTCAATCAAGGTGATTCTAGGATGTCTTGCTTTTGGTATATTTTGGGTTTTGGCGGTTTTCCCTGCGGTCCCGTTTATGCCTATTGGAAGAACAACAGGCTCTCTTCTTGGTGCCATGCTCATGGTTCTGTTTCAAGTTATAACCCCGGTTCAAGCGTTTGAAGCGATCTTTCGATTCTGTGCAGATGTTACAAAAATTATCTAAAAAACATGGTAATAAATTTACGGAAATGGCAAATCTGTATATTGTTATTATAAGATAACATGGATAGACATTTTCACTATTTGTATCAACAATCTAACTTAAAATTCAAGGGAAGGATTCTGAAAGAACATTTGGTTAATTAAGTTGTTATTGATCACTTGGATAGTAATTTGATGTTTTACCGGTTATATATATATATGTTCTGCTACAAATAAATGACATTATTTGTCGTTAATGATTGGTCTTCTTTATGCATTGTTCACAGTTAGTTTTGTATCATATTATTGATTACTGATTACTGATTATTATTATAAAGTCGACTAATTCCATGGCATGTTGTATATAACATGTGCACACGTAAAATTAGCGTCAACCACTTTCTCACGACAAGCGACATTAAATATTATTAAATTTCAACCCCGGGACGCTCCCGGGTAGTCAGCTAGTTACCAATATGAACAAATTTAAAAGGCAGACAAGGAGACAACAACAAACTTTGTAAACTACTCTCCTCTGCATATACATGTAAACTTTTATGAAAAGGGACTAATGCCAAATATACATATAAAAAATGCTTGAAATTTTATATTTAACTGTTTTTTCGATACATTTGGATCATTTGCCTCTGAGGCAATACGTTTCATGAATCGAGTGCAGGAGGTGATACATAATAATTCACAGAGCTCCAAGAACCAAATGTTTGTTTTTAGCCGAATAGGGTTTGTAATGCAGAACTAAGTAGCAGCGTAACTTCTTGCTAGTTACATATCATTATCATGTAATCGGTTTTGTTTGTTCAATGAATCAATTAATATACCCCCCTTTAATAAAATATATATATATATATATATATATATATATATATATATATATATATATATAAATTAAATTTCATCATTATCTATTTCTTTTCTTTTTCTCATCAAATCAGCCTACTTAGATTACAAATTTTAATGATGGGCTATCCAAGTTGCTAAAGGCACACATCTTTTAAATGGAATGTCCTAAATTTAAAAATCATCAAAGGAACGTAACATAAAATAGTTTGCGTGAAATAGAGCAGAAGTAACCTTTGTCCCGTTCACAAAATAACTTATATTATAAATATAAATATAAATATAGTAATATATATCAAATTTAATTTAATTAGTCAGTTTGGACTATTACATCAACATTTAATAATAATCCAATCTTAATCATCAATCATGAAACCCCGTATAAAATACGTTATCACGAACCTTCCTCTCCACCCCTTCCTTTGCAGGTTATCTTATTATTATTCTTCTTCTTTTCCTTTCCCATCAAACCCTAATTTCATCTAATCCTTTATTGCTCCTCAATCCCTTGTTCTCGATCTCAATCGATCTTCTTTCTCTGTATGGCTTCTGGATCTTCTAAAGGCTTTGATTTTGCATCCGATGATATCCTCTGTTCATACGAAGACTACACCAATCAAGAACAATCCAACGGCTCTCACCAAGATCCTGCAATCGCCAGTAATCCCACTAAAGTATTCACCTTTTGAACCTTTTTTTTTTATGTTTCTTTAATAATATTTGGATTTGTTTACTTTTTTTTATTTTTTTTTAATTTGGGTTTAAAAGATTTGTGTGTTTATTGTGCTGTATTGGATCTAGATAATAATAATATTATTGTTGTTGTTATTATTGTTTGATTGAGTTTAGAAGTTTGATGTTTCAGTTTAAATAAATATTTGTTGTTTTTGAATTGGGGATATTGAAATTGTGAGTTTTATTGGCAGGAATTTAATAAAAGTAGGATGGCAAGAACATCAGTGTTTCCGAATTCGTCGTACAGTCCACCGGATGATTCGGGTAACCAGGAAGTGATTATTATGGCGGTCGAGAGATCGATGAAGAAGCATACTGATAATGTTATGCGGTTTCTGGAGGGTCTAAGTTCGCGGTTGTCGCAATTGGAATTGTATTGTTATAATCTTGATAAGTCGATTGGGGAGATGCGGGGTGATTTGACGCGTGATCATGGAGAGGCGGAAACAAAGCTAAAGTTTCTTGAGAAGCATTTACAAGAGGTGCACCGGTCGGTGCAGATTTTGAGGGATAAACAGGAGCTTGCTGATACGCAAAAGGAGCTTGCGAAGCTTCAGCTTGTGCAGAAAGAGTCGTCATCGTCGTCTTCACAGCATAACGAGGACGGATCTTTGACGCCAGATGGTAGAAAGAAGGAGAGTTCTCCGGATTCTCATGGTCAGCAGTTGGCTCTTGTTCCAGCTCCTGCTCCCCAACCACAGCGGACTCCTGAACCAGTGGCTCAACCTCAAGGTTATTATTTACCCCCTGCACCGTTACAGGCCCCTGCACAGGTTAATCAAACCCAATACCCACAGGCTCAAATGCCACCGACTCAACCACAGCAGCAGCCACCACCACCGCCACAGGTTCATCAGGTACCGCAGTATCAGCAGCAGTGGGGACCACAGGTGCCACCACAGCCAGGTATGCAGCCTGGGTCCCGACCGGCGTCACCTCAAGTTTACCCTCAGTACCTCATGACTCAACCACAGGTGAGCCCTTCTCCTCCTGAGCCAGCCCCAAACAGTATGCCGATGCAAATGCCCTACTCTGGCGTTCCCCCGCCTGGCTCTAGCCAACAAGTGAATTACCCGTATGGTGGACCTGGACCTGTCCGAACCCCTCAACCTCCTCCACAGCAACAGCCCCCACAGCATATGAAGCCAGGCTATGGAGGTCAGCCTGGTGATGGGTATGCTGCCGGTGGTGCTCCCAATGCATACATGATGTATGATAACGAACCAGGAAGAGTTCAACATCATAACCAAGGTGGTCAGTTTTACCCACCGAATCAGCCGCAGCAAAGTGGAGGCGGCGGCGGCGGTGGTGGTGGTGGGATGATGTCACGTCCTGCGCAGCAGTATATGCACAATCATCCATACAATGAACTGGTTGATAAACTGGTGAGCATGGGGTATCGCGGTGACCATGTTATGAGTGTTATTCAGAGGTTGGATGAGTCTGGACAGACAGTTGATTTCAATGCAGTTCTTGATAAGTTGAATGGACATCCGTCACAGAGAGGGTGGTCTGGTTGATTTGGGTATATCAGTGTGTGTTCTTTTGTGTGTTTTGAATAATAAGTAACTTAAATGTGATTTGGTGTTGGCGATGGTTGTAATGAACAGGGAGGGATGTTTTAGTTTCTAATCTCTGTTTCTTTGGTATGTACCCTGCATTGCTATTTGCTTGTCCTTGACTGGTGTTATTATAGAGAATACTAGTTCTTTACTCGTGTTATTATTATGGGACTTTGTTTAAACACTTTAAAATAAAGAGGTTATCTTCCTTCTTTATAAATTGCCATTTTGTGATGGATAGTTTATGTGTTGGTCTTGCCTTTTTTCGTAGTTCATTTTCAAGAATGCAACTGTGAGTCCCGGCCTGGTCTTTTTCTGTGGCTCGTTCTCAGGAATGCGAATGCAGTCCAGTCGAATGTCTTTTACTGTGGTTCAACTAAAGGAGGAGGCTGTTTGACTGGTTTGTTGTGACTGATGGGTTAGTCCGTCATTCTTCTGCATGGTTCATTCGTGAATGTGAACGGCTAAGATAAGATTGTTAAAGCATACGCGATGCATGTTTTAGGTGTTTCACTAACGTTCATTTCAAAGTACTAGGTTAGTACCCATGCGATGCACGGGATTACTTACATTATTATTCATAACGAATATAACTTATTATATAAAGAAACTAACTTACGGTGTTAATTGATTATTCGCATATTCAAACATAATGTCATAGCTACATTGGTAAGTTCACATAGTAGCCGGTGTTCAAAAAAAGAACTATAAAAAAAACATGGAAAAAGACAATACAATCTAATTATCCAACATTAAAAGTTTCTCTTTTGGCCTTGTGCTTCTTAATTTGTCGCTTCATTTTGAAAATTGAAGTTAGCACCAACATACATTTAGTCTTGATGTACCTAAACGTGGCAAACGCTAAGTAATGTAAACATATAATCATTTTATAATGAAACCTAAAATAACATATAAGTAAATAAACTTTTTTAATAAATTATGGGCAATAATGATGAAGTCATGATAAAGTTAGCATTTACTTTAAGTGTCTAAACACTTCTTTGTAAACAACATTGGTCGTCTTATTCGTAACTTCACCATCTTCATCTAAAATTAGTATTTTTGCTCCGGATCTACTCTTTATTCTTGAAAGAGCAACATATAATTGTCCATGGGTGAATACAGGTTGTTTTAAAAACAAACCAACTCGAGCAAGTGATTGTCCTTGACTTTTATTGATCGTCATTGCGAAGCAAACACATATGGGAAATTGCCTCTTTGGAACTTTAATGGAATCTTTTTGTCTGATGGTATCATAGTAATTCTTGGAATATAAGTTCGGGTTCTAATGGTACCTCTAGATATTATTTCAGCCTCTATAACACGTTTACCAAGTTATTTAATTTGTAGCCTTGTACCATTGCATAGCCCATTTTGTTGATCAATATTTCTTAACAACATAATAGGAACACCAACCTTCAACACCAAACGATGATTAGGCAACCCAGATACTTTCAGTCTGTTTAGAACTTCAGGAGAGTATACGTAATCATTTGTCTCTTCATTTCTCTCCTCATCCGGACAAAGAGAATCCACGCTCAAGTACTCTTTTTCTTCAGCATGAAATATAGATAGCAAACGATCATTAATCTCATGGACCACTTCATTTTTAGGAGCCAAAATTGCACGTTCACGGAAGAATTCAGGATTTTTATAGTTTTGTAGAATATCTGGATAAACAAAATCAATTAGACTTTCAATAGGATTAGATGACGACTTTATTAAGAGCTCATCAGGAATTTCTATAATTGCTTCGCCATCGTTATCACCTCCAATCTTCCCCTCACCGATGCCCAACAACCATTTTGCAAATTTTGCGGTTTCTTTCAAATCACTTGTATTAGATCTAACGGTCAGCCTCATGTTCTTAGTTAACCTTAGCACTTTACATTTGTTTCATAAATAAGAAGAGCTTAAAGATGCATTAACAATTTGTTGCCTACTTCCGTTTGGAACAACAGGAAGGATTTGTCTAAAATCCCTGCCAAAAACAAAAACTTTTTCTCCAAATGGTGTCTCAGAATCTGTAGAATCATCACAATTGAATAAATCTGACATTGACCTATCAAGTGCTTCAACTTCATGCCTATGTATCATTGGAGCTTCATCCCATATAATCAATTTTGTTTCTTTCAATAAATGAGGAATATGACTGTTTGCTGTCATGTGGCATAGTGAATCTTCATTAACATTAATAGGAATATGAAAGCGAGAATGTGCGGTCCTACCTCCTGACAGTAGCAAAGATGCAATACCACTTGATGAAACGTTTAATACAATATCACCTCTACATCGTATTGCAGTTGATAATGTCTTCCATAAATAAGTTTGTCCAGTTCCACCATAACCATACACGAAGAAAATACCTCATTTCTGACCATCTACAGCTTTCATAATTTCATCAAAAACTTGTCTTTGTTCATCAATTAATGTAACACCCCAACCGATGGCGGAAACATCGGGATGTCACTTATTGATGATTGTTCAGTAGCACATGGTAAATAATGAAATTTTAAGTACTTTATTGATAATATTAAAATATCCCAAAATGAAACATTGTCTAAGAAATTCAAATACTAGTACATAAACATGGAAACAATCAAACAACTTCAAATAAGCTTCTTCAAGCACAACTCTAACCTTCAAGCTTCATTGTTTCCTGAAACATGTAAATTTTGAAAATGTTTTTGGGTTAAAAAAAGTTGGTGAGAATTACATAGGTTTGAATATTGTATCATGAGTATAAAACTTGTACAAATCTAGTGTCATGGCAAATCTAGTCCATATGTGAAAACAAAACTACTAGGTAAATCGTTTGCATAATCAAACCTTGTGACATGTTTATTGTGGTCCATCCCATACGCATATGGTTCACTCGTTTGTGTTATGTGGTCGATAACAATCACCCACGTTACCCATACTGGAGGTACACGTATCCGGGTGGGGTTGTCAATCTAATAGATCTATCATTGTGTATCGTCGGCTTGCGTAGTGTTAATGATTACGCTAGTCTAATTGTGTTTACCAAAGTATTGTTTAAAACATAATGCAACATAGATATCACACGTAGGAACTTATGTTGAATTGTATTTGAAAATGTAACATGTTTCACCCCAAAAATTTGTAAAATAGTAAAAAGGGGCTATGTAAACTCACCTTAACAATAGTATCGAATCCCTTGATATAGAATAAATGTGGCTCAAGTGTATCCAAGTATCACCCTATGTTAAAGGCAATAATATTAGTATTGGGAAAACTTAAAAGTCTAAGTTTTGTAATCTATTAGTATTCTAGGGTTCCTAATTTGGGGATTGACATTTGTTATATAGTTAATTTAATTTAATAGTTAATTAAGTAATAAAGAATTTGAGAAAATAAATAAATAAGAAGAATTTTTATACAAATCTTGATAAAAGGTAATTGTACTAAAATATTATAATGTGAAAATAATTTTTATAAAATTATTTTCTTAATTAATGAATATTTAATAAATTATAATTTATTTGTCAAAATATGGTATTAATATCCAAAAATATTAAAATTCATAAATCTCAGATTATAAAATTATATTTCTGATCTAAATGAATAAAAATAATTTATGTAAAATTTTGATGAAAAAATGATGAAAAATGGATTTATTGTGAGTTTATTATGATTAAAATAACATAAATTAATTAAAAATAATTTATAATTTTTTTTCCAAAAATAAAATTTAGTTTTGAGAAGTTTATCAGTTTATAAGTTTAAAATAATTTTTGTGAAATTTTATGAAGTTATTTAGGTATTTTTCTAAAATTTTTAGTTTATTTATGAATAAACTTGTATATATATATTATATATATATATATATATATTAAATAAATGATTTCTGTAAGACCAAAAATTGTATAATAAAGTTTATTATTTGTATAACTTAAAATAAATTTTGTGGAATTCATAAAGTAGTTTTTGTATTTTAAAATCATTTAAAAAAAATACTAATAATATGAAAGAAAAAGGTTTAAAAAAATGGTTGAGGTTGCTGGGAATCGAACCCGGTTCTGGGACCGGTTCGAAGTTTAATCACAAGCCCAGCCCCAACTGGGCTGGACCCTGAGAACGTTTTAAATCAGTTTCTATTAATTATATTAACTTGTTAGGATTAGCCATAAATTACCAAAAATAAAACGGTGGAGCCTGGGGATCGAACTCAAGGTCACACGTGGTCCAAAGGCTTAAACACGGAAGGTTTACCAATTGATCTACAAGTCAGTTGGTGATGGGTATTGATTTGTTTTAAATAAAAATAATAACTACTATGTATCATCTTCCCCAAATCGTAAACTATGAACCCTAGCTTTTCTAATAACTCGAATTACCAAACAATAATCCCAGGAATTTTGGGGTTATTGCTCGGGTAATAACGATGAACAAAAACATGTCATAAATCGATACTTACAATATCAGAAACGGGGATGAAAGCCCGGTCAACGAAAAAGTTAACTGTGAACGGATTCTTGATTAAAAATGAATTGTTAATAGAAATTGGAGGTGAGGGTTTGATTTTCGGCACTTTTAGGTTGAGGAAGAGGGTCCAATTTATAGTTTAATACACGGATTGGACGAATTGAAAAGTTAACCTAGGTGTTTAATGTATACGCGTTTTAGTGTTTAAGTAGGAATGATTGTGTGCAATTGAAAGCTGTAATTGTCGAGGATACACGCGTGTTCGTCAATCTATCAAAATTATTGCCAAACATAGCTCAATCACACGTTGATTTGGATCAAATAGCTGGGGGTTGATTTTCGTGGTTTGACTAGGACTTTCTAGGAAAGTTTCAAGTATTATCTATTTCGAATAAGAACACAAGTGGCAAGTTGGTCTAGCGGTTTGGGTTGTTGGTGTTGGTTTGTGAACCGGCTTAGGCGCGGGTTCAAGTCCCGGCCTGAGCGGTTTTTTTATTTTTTTGAATTTTCCACATAAAACTATAATAGTATATATATTATAAATTATACTAGGATACAATTGTTACGAAAAAATTTTAAAATGTACTAAAACGTCGAGATCCAATGGATTTTTATTAAATAATTATTATTACAAGATATATCAAAATACGAAATGTTACAATTAATGAGTTAAACATGCGGTCAAATTCGTTTTAATCATCTTAACATAACCATTTAAAACATAATATTATGATGGAACTTTAAAATGTTACAAGATATAAAAATTACATTTTCAAAGACATTAACTTTAAAACTCTAAAAATGGACATATTGGACATTGTGGACTTAATATACCAAATACACATATTATTAACCCTAATGAGATTATTTGGACTATTGATAGTGTTGGATCATAATAATAATCCATATTGACAAGTTGACAAAAATAAGTTTACTACTTTAGTGTAAAATTGTCACTTTTGAAATATCTAGAAATAAAATGTAACTTTTGAAAGTTAAAGGAATTATTTTGTAACTTTAAAAGTTGAGGGATATAAAATGTCATTTTTAAAACTTGGATCTAAAAATGTGACTTTGGAAAATTAGGTATTAAATAGAAGATCTTAACTTCCCAAGATTATTTAGTGGAAAGTTAGTAAACTTACAAAAATGTATTTTTGTATAAAAATGTGTTGTTATAAAATTAGATTTTATGAAAATATAAATTACCAAACATGTTGGAAAATATAAAGACAAAGATTTTTATAATAAATTAGTAATTTAAAAACTGGATGAAAATTTGTATAAAAATAAACACTTGACAAAATTACACAGATTGTCCTTTATTTATTACCCAAATTGCACCTTCTATCCCTTGTCTTTCATTTGCATTCATTATGTCCTTTATTTTCTTAGTTTGCTACACCCTCTATCCTTTATCCTAACTAAGTTAAAAAAGTTGGTTAACTTTATTTTCTAACTTTACACTTTTAGCCCATGTAGTTTTCCTAAGTCAATACTCCAAATAAAACGACGAAACTAAGGCACGACATGAAACGGAATCATATGGCTTTTAAACTACATCAAATTTCAATCAAAACCATAATTTTGAAGTAAAATGATTGATGAAAAACATATATTGTTTTTACAAAAACTCATTTTATATATAAACATACACACACACATACACACACACACACACACACACATATATATATATATATATATATATAACCGAAGTTAAATGTCTTACCAATGTCTCGGGCTCATATATCACATTTTAGATAAGATGGTGGAGCAAATGGTTCTCTTTAATACATCACATACCCAAAGTTCAATGTTTTTTAATAATCCAAACTAGGTTTTTTCCCGTGGGCGTTGCCCTACGAGATTGTGTGTAAGCATTAAAGAAAGTCACCGAGTAACGCTAAAGCACTATTGGGTAAACACTAAAATAAAGATGAAACGATAAGGAGATACACAATAGGGCTGTTGTGGTCCCCATAACATGCGGCGGCGACAATCCGATTTAGAAAATAATAATGTACCATACGACGTTTCGAATACCAAATCGATTTTATAGAAATGTCATTTAAATGAACGCTAAAGAAGTCATACCTATAATGTTTAGAAATCTAGGGAAGCGATTTTCTATTTGGTTTTATTTGTTTGAGCCTTGCAGCCGGAGGGCTACTCGGTTTTCTAGCCGGCGACTCTCAAACCGGCAAGTGGATTATTTGTTTAGATAGTATAGAGATGAAACAAGTGTTTGTTATTGATTGAATTGTTTTTGGTACCATACAAGGAGGAAACAACCTCCTATATAAATACATAAAGGAAGTACATAAATAGAAATCTAAGCGGAAGCGATTTTCTATTTTGTTTGAGTTTATTGGTTCCAGCCCTGCAGCCGGAGGGCTACTCAGTTTCTAGCCAACGACTCTCAAAACTGCAAGGTGGTTTTGTATAAGAGCTATAGAGATAGTATGATTGTTTTGTAATTGATTGAAATGTTTTGTTACATCAAATGAGGAGATAACCTCCTATATAAAAAATAAAGAAAAACCAAAAACTGAGAAAGTGGCTAGTCTTTGGGCACAAAATAAGGTGCTAGTCTTGAGGCACAAATCTTGGAAACACAAGTGTTGGTCAATGATGTTGGTCTTGGTCAATGGGATAAGGAGGAGAAATTACCTCCAATACTCCCTTTCAAGTTGGAGCGTAAAGATCACGAACGCTCAACTTGCCAAATAATGTTTCTTCCTTTTCGAACACTCCCTTTCAAGTTGGAGTGTTTTCTTGACGGATTCAAAGATTTTGAACCCGATTTTTTTTGCGGGCTCAACAAGCCCGACTTCCTTTTTTCGCGGGTTGAACAAACCCGACTTTTCTTCTCGCGAGTTCAAAAGAACCCGACTTTTCTTTCTTGCGAGTTCAAAGAACTCGACTTTTTTTCTCTTGCGGGTTCAAAGATTAGAACCCGACTTTTTCTTCTTGCGGGTTTAAAGAACCCGACTTTTCTTTTTCTTGCGAGTTCAAAGAACTCGACTTTTCTTCTCGCGGGCTCAAAGGAACCCGACTTTTTTTTTTTTTGCGAGTTCAAAGATTTGAACCCGACTTTTCTTCTTTACGAGTTCAAAAGAACCCGACTTTTCTTCTCGCGAGTTTAAAAACCCGACTTTTCTTTTTCTTGCGGGTTAAAAAAACCCGACTTTTTTTTCTTGTGGGTTCAACAAACCCGACTTTTCTTCTCGCGGGTTCGAAAGAACCCGACTTTTCTTCTCGCGGACTCAAAGGAACCCGACTTTTTCTTCTTGCGGGTTCAAATAACCCGACATTTCTTTTTCTCGCGAGTTCAAAGAACTCGACTTTTTTTTTTGCTGGCTCGTAGATTTGAACCCGACTTTTCTTGCGAGCTCAAAGATTTGAACTCAACTTTTCTTCTTGGTCTTCGATTTCCTCTATCTTGCTTCCACCCCCCCCCCCCCCCCCCTCATTGCCTCCTTTATTTTTTTATTATTTTTTAATTCATCTACTTTCAAAAAATAAAAAAAACATTTTATTAGCAGGATCAGGAACACTGCTCTGATACCATATAGAAATCTAGCGGAATCGATTTTCTATTTGGTTTTATTTGTTTGAGCCTTGCAGCCGGAGGGCTACTCGGTTTTCTAGCCGGCGACTCTCAAACCGGCAAGTGGATTATTTGTTTAGATAGTATAGAGATGAAACAAGTGTTTGTTATTGATTGAATTGTTTTTGGTACCGTACAAGGAGGAAACAACCTCCTATATAAATACATAAAGGAAGTACATAAAATAAGGAAGTGACTAAACTTTAGGGCATAATCCAAGAAGGCTAATCTCTAGTCTTGGTGAATGATCAATAATGTTGGTCAATGGTCAAGGTCAACATTATTGATCACTTGGGGCACAAAGCAAGGAAGACTTTGACTACAATACTTTGACTAGTCAAGTGGTCATAATCTCCAATATAATGTGGTTAATCACATAGTATATAATATGCCTAATGTGATTTTAACCAAAAAAAAGAAAAAAAAAAACCTTATAAAAATGACCAAACTACAAATCTGGTCAAAAAAGAATAGTTGTTTAAATTTATACCTCTAAATAACAAAATCGAAAATTAAGGCAAGTAGGCTAGCTGCTAGTTTTGTAGTCTCCTCAACCTATGCAACTCTTAACCACATTTATCCTTGAGCCACCACCACCTACAACGCAGCCACAACACGAACAATTCTCAGTAAGAGTTTCTATTGGCATACCTCTTTTTGTTGTATACGCGTATTTAACCCGTGTATCTCCTTGTCCAAAGAGTCGTAGAAAAGGGTAGGATGAATTTTCTTATTGGATTTTTGGAAGGTCTGAGAAGCGAAAGAAATGGATGAATTTTTTTTATTTAATTCGGATGAATTCGAATTTACCATATTTTATTTTTTTTTAATTTTTTTGACTTAGGAAAACTACAGGGGCTAAAAGTGTAAAGTTAGAAAATAAATTTAACCAACTTTTTTAACTTAGTTAGGCTAAAGGATAAAGGGTGTAGCAAACTGAGAAAATAAAGGACATAATGAGTGCAAATGAAAGACAATGGACAGAAGGTGCAATTTGGTTAATAAATAAAGGACAATCTGTGTAATTTTGTATTTTTTATACCTTTATCATTACCCTTTCTCTCTTTTTCACTCACAACCACTTTCAAAAAACATTAAAAAATAAATAGAATGGCCTCCAAATATACGGATGAATGATAACATTTTCTCTCTACTTTACTCGCAACCCTTCAAAATCATCATCATCATCATCATCATCATACTCAGTTAATCCCACCTATAGCAAAGCTATGGTAGGGTCTGAGGAGGGTAGGATGTAGACAGCCTTACCTCTACCCCTAAGAATAGAGAGGCTGCTTCCAGTGAGACCCCCGAATCGATGTGGTTTGGTATCAAACCTTGAACATAAGGCACAAAACACTTAGCAATCGGGACAAACCCGATCGGTGCATCTTCCCTTTTGTCTTGTGGCTATCAACGCCAGCACATGATGTATGATTAACCGTCCGTCGTTTTAACGTTATTTTCACAAAATTAGTAAAATAACGTTAAAACTAATGCAACTTTACTTTTGCCCCCGAATGCCACACATATATACATTATATGCACACACCGTAAGTGAGACGTTGAAACCCTTCAAAATCAGTTTTTAAAATAAGAAGGATAGACTTGCACAATTTAAAAAGGGAAAAATCACCAAAATGGCCCGTTGACCGTTGGTTTTACCAAAATGTGTAACAACCGGCAAAATTAAGGTAATCCCGTACTAATTAATTAAACGCGATTAACGTAATTAAACGTAATTATGTGTGGATTGTTTAACTAAGGCCTTAGAAAGATAGCAATTCCCAAATAATGCATAGGAATGCATAAGTTTAATGACGAAGCATGATAGGATCGTGCGCAAGCAAATCTATCCGGTATGGACACTGGCGATTACCCGGTAAAAATTAAATAAGCGAAACGAACCCCGGACACCCGGAATATATAATGAATGATATTTTCACAAAATATAATGAGTTTTGAAAACCCAAAGCCATACGTGAAAGCTTATTGTACAAATCTCCCGGTAACGAATAAAGTGCGCGTACCGCACCCGATACGCGCGTAACACGTAAACTCACCCGGCGAAAGCCGAAATAAATTATCAGTAATTAAACTGGACTAAATTTAAGGAATATTAATGGTATTATAATATTCGGGTGACACGCGGTTAAAAACCCAAGAATACCCGGACGGTACCCGAATGAGATTAACTTAAACATAATAATATTGGGTAATATTTAGCAAAGTGGACCCCACCCAAGACACCCAAGGGGTCGGCCTAGGAGCCCACCCAAATGGTAAAACTCTTAATTATCCTCTTTAACCTTTCATCTCCTTAAAAATCCAATGATTAGAAAGATAACAATAATATTAATGCATGCAATTGCATTGGGTAGAAAAATTAACTAATCACTCCCTCTCTCTCTCTCTCTCAAAAACTCGGCCCAAACACCCCTAATACTATCAAGATCATTTCAATATCTTCCATAATCTTACACAAAGATCTCCATCCAATCCAAGCAAGATACTAGTGATCTTGGAAGATTTGAAAGAAAGATAATATAACCCACCTGAGAATACTTGGAAAAAAAAAATCACAAATTTCTTCTTCTTCTCCTCTCTTGGCCGTAACATTACACCCCTCCATCAACATTGTTCTTGCAATTTTTACACTAACAAATCATCTCTAAATCATCATCCATCAAAACCCCTTTTGTGTGTTCAAGAGCTTGGAGCTTAACCCCTTTGGAAAAACACACTAAACCCCATCCAATCCAAGGTTGTTGTCTTCCCTAGCCTTGAGCTAGTAGTAAGTTTTACCTTGCTTGATTCTTAAATGTTCATATTTTGTGCTTTTGAAAACAAGTTGTACATTGATGGGTAATGAAATGGATTTTATAAAGATAATGTGTTTTGCTAGATTAAAAATGGAAGAATAATAATAACATAAATGAATCTTGGATTTATGTTAATAAATGTAATATTTGGAGAAAATGTGATAAAATGAACATACACTTGAGTTAATGGATGATTTGAGCATGATTGATGAAAAGGACTTGAATATGATGGAAGATGATTTTAATCATCATAAGATGATAAGTTAATGCCAAAAATATATTAAAATGGGTTAGAGAATCATAGGTGAAAAAGTTCCATATTCAAAGTCTACTCACTTAAATAAGTGAAAAGTTGATATTTTGGATAAAAATATGGAACAAACATGTTAATAGCATCTAGGATGGATTATAAGATTATTAAAAGTGGAATGAAGTAAAAAATAATCAAGCATTAAGAAAATGGTTCTTCAAAGTCCACTAAAATGGAAGAAAAATGCCAACCATGAAAGATAAGATGAAAAATGCAACAAATATAAGTTAAAGGACAAATATTATAACTTGGAAAGTCGAGGGACTAAAATATGTATTTTAGAAACTTTAGTCCAAAAATGCATTAACGAAAAGTTCGGTGTCAAAAGCATAAATAATAAGCTTTCCAAGTGTAGTTTTTGATAAACATGAGAAACTTACTTGTGTATAAATTAAAGGAGGCATTTTTATAGAAATGGAAGTTTTATAAAAATAAAAGGGGTAAGTTAACACAAGGATTTTATAAAAATAAGATTTTATAAAAATATTAGTAAAGACTTGGGAAAACTTGTACAAAAATGGATACTTTTATATAAATGGGAATATGAAAGTATCGGAAACATTTTCGGGTTACAAGTTGGACAAGTTGGGCTAAACGTACAAAGTATATTTTCCAAGAAATAAACGTTCGGAATTGGAAGTAGGAATAATATTTCCATAGAACGCGTAATGGAAATAAATGTGAAAAACGCTAACTAACGAACTTAGTTACATGAGCTAAACGGACATATGAGAAAAATGCCATTACGACAAGATAAAAATATACATATATATTTTAAGGAAATAAAATATATATAACAAGGGTGAAACGTGCGTAACACTTTCCTAAGTGTAGAAAGAATATTCGTGGGGAAAAGAAAACACAACGTAACGAATTAAAAACGCTAAACGACACATGAACTTAACAAGTAGTATCCACGCGATGGTATATGTACATATGCTCGTTTTCGACGAAATTCTAGTGTATCTATTTGAATGGGAAAATAGGTATGCGAGAAGGAAAACCGAGACGAGTAGGTGAAATATATCTACGAACGTGTGAATACCGACAAGATCCTAGTACATTTATTTAAATGGGAAAATAAATGTACGGTGTGGTGAGTCTAGTCGGGCGTTAAGAATATATTGCCAAACGACAAGAACTTAGCATATTTATTTGAATGGGAAAATAAATATGTGGCAAAGTGAGTCGGGTTGGATAATAAGAAATCACATTATATCGAGCGAAACGATCCTAAGTATAATTATTTAAATGGGAAAATAATTATACGTTGGGTAGAGTCGTGTCGAGAATAATAGTATACAAGTCACAAAGAATATTAACAAGAATAATATATGACTTGTAAGAAAAGGGTAGTCCATCGCCAATGAACCTAGGATACGAAACTATTAAACGGGAATTGGGATAAAGACGTGGTCGGGAAGTTGGGTGTACAACTTGCCAAGGCACATACACCATAGGTGTAGTGACTTATACGCCTAGAACATTTGTAGGTGCGGGATCACAAACTTTACCATTTTCTTCTTTGAGCCGAGCACAGTTACAGGTGAGTCTCACGGCCCCATTTCTAAACTATTTAACGTTTTTACGGGGGAAAGATATGTTGGGATTTGTTTGACGGGTTGGACACTTGAGTTGTGATCGCCACTCGGGGTTGAGACCTCCCCACTATAATCATTAATTCAGGAAAGTGAAACCGAAGGAATATTTGAATAGTACTATTGGTGCCTGACAAGGCCCACCCCTAAATCGATAGCGTCGATTTTGCATCGGCGTATGCCTGGGGTGCACGTATTCTGAAATCAAGTCGTAGGAATACCGAGTAACGACTTGGGGTGGGGGCATTATTAATTGTCTTGGTTTGGTTATAGGCTCAAGTAAAATTGTAGGACTTTGCAACTCCTATAAATGTCATAACAAGGATAATCCCATGAGATAAAGTTTATTAAATACAAAACCTGTGAACTCACCAATATTTATATATTGACGATTTTTAAACATATCTTTCAGGTAATTGACAGATGAAGGATAACATGGCGAGCAGGGTCGGGGGAGTCTCCAAGTTGGGCGTTGGATGTCATGAAGGGGTCTCGTCTCTCTATCCCAAGGATTTCAGGATATAGGGAGGAGCCTCCCTATTTATTTCAAAAACAATTTTAAGATTATGTACGAATCATTTGACATGATTTTCGGCATTGAATAAATGCCCGTTTGTTTAATTAATATTGTGGTTTGCATTAATCTTGGCTTAATCCTCTTGAACCGTCGCGCCACGTGTTTCCGCCATAGGCGTGGTGTGACAAAATGGCCCCTTCCCGTCTCTTTGGAGAGACGGGTCACGGTTCCCAAAGAGACTGAACCGTCTCCCGAGACGGTTTAGTTTACAACCAATAAATATGCAACACGTGGCCGACCTGGATCCCAAAGCCTGTGTGGCGTCTCGGGAGACGTGTCAGAGCCGCCAAGACGGCTCCCGTGGGCCCTAGAGACGTCTCACTGACTGTCGGGCTCAAGCCGTCTTCAGCTAGGCTTGAGCCGTCTCGGGAACCACACCGAAGACGTCTCTAGAGACGTCTCAGAGCTGCAAAAGACGTTTTCGGTGGAGACGTTTCACATTTCCCTAGCTGTCTTCCGAGACGGCTTAGGGTCAAAGCCAATAATATAATGAGACGTAGCCAAATTCGTCCTGGGTCTCTTCGTCTCCGGTAAGTCCCGAGACGGTCTGACGGTTCGGTTGTCCACCTCAACCCTATAAATACCAGTCTCCGTCGCACTCTCCGTCCCATTCCACGTCCGACTCCTCCACTACCACTTACCACTGTCGTCTCTTTCATACAAAAAAATGGCACCCCAACGATGGACCGAAGAACAAGAAATTGCACTGGTTTCAGCGTGGTAACATGTCGAAGATAGCCCACACCAAATAAACAAGTGGTACCGTATTTTACACGAATACAATCGGTTGGTGGGTGGGTCTGACCGAACCATCGACTCACTTAGCCGTAAATGGAACGACTTGAACACGAAGTGCCAGCTCTTCAACGGGTACCACTATCGAACACTTCAAGTGTTTCCTGCAGACATGCCGGAAGACGTTGCCATCATATATACCAAAGCAGAGTATCAATCCAAGCAGCGTAAAGAATTTAAACACGTGTCGGCTTGGCAAATGATGAGGGACCGTCTTAACGCGTAGTTATTTAACTTTTGTAATTTTATGTTTTTTTATTAATCTTATGTTTTTATTAATCCAAATACTACAAATATTAATGCAATGAATCTGTTATGTTTTAAATATTTATGTTTTTATTAATCCAAATATTACAATATTACAATTTGTAACACGACAAAATATTACAAAAACTGAATGATTACACGAACAATACACAAACTCGTTGCACACTTCGACCACAGAACGTAGTTAGCACTAGGGGAGGGGAAGTTACAATATTACAATTTGTAACACGACAAAAATTACAAAACTGAACTATTACACGAAAAATACACAAACTCGTTGCACACGTCGTCGACCGAGATCTATCCATTGCACACATCACCCACAGTAGTTAGCACTAGGGGAGGGGAAGTTACTTCCCAAATTTACTTGCTTTGAACCTTATTTGAATGGTATATGTGCTCTACATAGACAAAGAATCGAACTTGCCAATAATGTAGACCACCACATCATCGATGCATTCTACACGGGTTAACCCATGCGCAGATGCATCAACGATCCAAGTAGCTGTACGCAGATGTAACAACGATCCAAGTATAATCAGACCGGACAATATATTCGTAAGCCGGTCGGCTTCGGTTGGAAAAGTGGAGGATTTAAAAATAAAAATGTCATTGATTGGAAAGCTGTAAGGTTTGATGAAGGTTTAGTATAGACGATTGAGAGAGGGTACAAATTTTGTGAAGTGAAATGGGGTATTTATATACATTGGAGAGACGGTTCCCAAGACGACTCAAAGTCGTTTCACGGTTCCCGGGACGTCTTTGAGACGTCTCACAGTTCCAGAGACGGCTCAAAGCCGGTTGACTTTGACGGTTCCTGAGACGGCTTTGGAAACCGTCGCTTTATTTAATTTAACCTTATTTACCGTGCAAATTTTTTGGATATAAATAAAAGAAACCATGGTTAAAACTCACAACTCACACAAACGGTAAAAACTAAAAAAACACACACCCGTCAAAAATATGATCACATGGACCGAAGAGGAAGAGATGGCCCTTGTGGTCTGCCACAAGGACGCCTCGAATGATCCGGAAATTCAACTCCTCCCCCCCCCCCCCCGGGACGATGGGTCAGCCTCCCCCCCGGAGGGGTTTTGGGCTCGGGTGTTTAGCGACTTCGTTGAACACATTGGCACCAACACCACCAAGACCGTCCGTGACATCCAGTTCAAGTGGGGCGACCTCAACATCAAATGTGAGATGTGGAACACCATATACGAGCAACAAGTTACTGAAGACCCGGAGCTTGATGAAGAGTTGGCTATCGAATTCACTCAGTATGAGTATGTGGTTCGATACGGTAACGATTTCGACCATGTCGAGGCATGGCGATTGTTGCGCCCCCCAACTTTAAGTTTTTTTTCTTTGTTATGTATATTTTTTATGTTTTCCTATTATTATGTTTAATTTTTAATGAAATGTTTTGATTTATGTTTTATATTTATTTTTAGAGTTGAAAAATAAATAAAATTATTTAAAAATTATAAAATAAACGGTAAAAATTAAACCAAAGTCAAGATTCCTCTCGGTAAAAACGGTAAAAACAAAGAAAATAATTAAAAACATTTATATATATAACTTAAAAAGAAACGTCGGTGACTTCACACGTCACCTACTTTTACGCTGTGTTCCCGAGTTAACTAAACGAGAGAAAAGAAATGAAAGGAAAGATGTGTTCCCGAGTTTCATTAAAGGAAGGAAAAGAAAGGAAAACAAAATATGGTGTGTTTCCGGAGTTTCATTAAAGAAAGGAAAAGAAAGGAAATGAAAGGAAAACTAGTTAAAATCCTTTAATTTAGTTTTCCTTCCAAGGAAAGAACATTTATCTTTTCTTTTCTTTTCCTTACGGCGTTAGCTCTTCTTCTTCCACGTGGTCTGGCTAATTCTTGGGGTAAAGCCTTTCTTCTCTTTCTTGGGATCATTTCTCTCATCTCTATCTCCAGTTCTTCCACAAGGTTCATGTATTGTACACATTTTCGTCTGCTTTATCTCGCAGGATTTGAGGCTTTTTCACCACCGGTAAGTGTTTTCACTTTTCACCCCATGATAGTGAAAACCCCTTAATTTTGTGTCTTGGTTGTTGACGTATCAAGGTTTTTTTTTTTTTTTTTTTTTTTTTTTTTGGGTTAGGAGGTGAGTCGAGAGTAAAGAAAGTGGAGATATGGCAGATAAAGAATATCAACAATAGATCAAAGTGGTTGTCACCGATCCCGTTCTCGCCTGTACCGACGATTAGTACACCAGGGGCATCACGTCTATGAAATCGGTTATGAGGCAATCCTTTGATTCTAAGCACAAATTTTCCGTTCAGTGAAGGAGATGAAATTAATCCCTTTTCTGTAAGTTAATTTTTCCAAATTTAATTTGTTGGGTTGATTCATCGTCGTTTGCTCTTTTAGTTTGATGTTTTATTGTCAATTTTGGTTGGAAATGAACCCTATTTGTTCCTTTGGTGGTTCTAGGGGTGTTCGTTGGTTTTTTTTTTTTTTTTTGGCTTTATCAGGTTTTCATTAGGTGGGAATCTACACCGATACTGAAATCCTTCTAGATTTGGTTTTATGGTTATCGGCTTATTGATTCGGGTTTATCGGTTCGGTGTGAAATGATTGGTAAAGGCTACCATTTTGGTGATGCTTTAATGGGTTGCGAAGGGGACATACTGCATTTGATAGGTTGTATTGAACCTCAAGAGTTAAGAATAATGTGATTTTCAATGTTACGATCAATATGCTACATGCTTGAATAGAACTTTAGTATTACAATATTTAAGTAACTTTGATATACACTACAAAACACAGTGTAAACACTTTCATGATTGATAACAAGACATGGTCATCTGGATAAATTAATCATTAAACAATAACGGATGACAATTTGTGCTAAGAAAATATGGTTATCATACCATTTAACAAAGGAGATGCTAGAATTTTTTTATATAACTTAATATGGTTGTTAGCAAACTTTTGTAACTACTAAATAAAATGATTCAGGGAAACGATTTGGTCGTTTTTTGTTGGATCTCATGTTTGTTTGTATACATTTTAATTATATTGTCATTAACAACCAATTTTTAACTGTTACCTGACCCATTATCTTATTCCCTTTTTGTTTGTTCCTTTGTCAGATGATGTTTGCCGATTTCAGCGGTCATGCGGTTTGTTGGTTGCATGTTTGAATTTGACCTCATATCAGTTGTATCCGTTACCAGTGAGTCAGTGTTTTTTGGTTGTCGTTCATCCGCATTTGTATATCGCATTGTTGCTGACTTGGTCTTAGTTGTCGTTGCCTCAATGCGTTTCTCTTAACAATTTTGGTTTCATTGTTGTGTTGCTTTGAATTAAAAATTCATTAGTTTCTTATGTGATTTTAGAAATTTTGTATAGATATGCGGGGATGATGAAGAGACCGGAACTTTCTTAGAGTTACTTGGGTTATCAAATATTGATATATACCGACTGTTGCGGTAATGGAACACACTAACTATTTATTTTTCTTAATAGGTATGACCCAGCCAACGTAATATGACAGTATTGAAGGACTCAGATCAAATTCCAAAGGTTGTTAGTTAGTTGCCTTTGAGGTGAGATTATTCATAATTATTTAAAATGGTGAAACCACTTTTATTTCTTAACTGGTGTGATCCAGCCAACATAATATGACATACCAAATGCCATAGGTCAACCTTTTATATGAGTTTAAAATGGGGAAAATCATTTTTATTTTAAAGAAGGGTACCAATTAGTATCTGATTTTGTATAATGCCATCTTTATCATCCTAACATCAAATATTAACATTAAATTTCTTTTCTTTCAGTTGGTTACATGCTTAAGACTCCCCCATGTATCAATACTTCAATTCAAGTGCATTTTCATCGCTATAAATCTGGTGCTGTTGGAGCTGGTCGACGACGACTTAGATATAGGAAATTAATCAATATCAAATATCAAGTACTTGGTAGCTTTAATGTGTCTCATGGGTTCACTATTTGTGAAGTTTGTAATACAATGCTGACGGCATGGTTCACTGAATTTCTGACCCAATATGTGAAATCGTCATGATTCTGTTCGATTTAAACAAGCTTGACGGATACTTTGACCCGCCGCTGCAACGCACGGCTGGAAAATATCTAGTTATAAAAAAACGGTAAAAACAAAAAAATAATAACTAAGGGAACCTGTCTCGTGAACCGTGTGACAGACGGCTGAAGACTGGAGACGGTTCAGGTAGCTTTGAAGACGGCTCAAGCCAAGCCGAAGACGGCTTGAGCCCGGCTTTGGCACGTCTCCCGAGACGACACACAGTCTTCGGAATCAGGTCGGCCACGTGTTGCGTATGTATTGGTTGTAGACTAAACCGTCTCGAGAGACGGTTTAGACTCTTTGGAAACCGTGATCCGTCTCTCCCAAAAAACAGAAATGGACCATTTTGATAAAATCATCATTCAACAGGCCATTTGAGTGATTTTGCCTTTAAAAAATCTGTCGTATACAGCATACTGCTTTACATTTAAGAAATTATGGGACAAAAGTTGAATATCCAGTATTTTACATTTAAGAAATTCTGGGACAAAAGTTGAATATCCAGTATTTTGTACTTTAACTTTAGATGGACGCTACTTTGCTTTAAAAATATTATTAAATTCAATTAAAGAAAATCATGAGTTTGTTGTACACGAAAAGGAATCTTTCACTTTTGGTCGTTCTCTTTACCAAAAAAGATTTGTAAATATTTACGTTATATATTATATTTTTTGTCTTTACTTTATATATCATAATAACTAGATTATCTTTGAGTGCTTTCCAAACCAGAAAAATCTAATATAAAATGATAAAATGTGTGTATTGTAAAAGGAATTGGTCATTTTTTTACATAATTTTTTTAAAGAATCAATACTTAATAACTCATAAAACCTACTTCAAATTCTACGTGTGTATATCTTTTTAAAACGAAGTCTTTGTACAACTCTGTAACATTCTTAAGACATTATAAAGCTGTGATGCGGATTTTAAAAAAAATAACCAAATTGGTATCAAATGATATGTCATGATGATGATTGATTTAAGAAACGTGCATGGTGGGGTGATTAATTATCATTTATCAGCTAAAGATTTACCTGGTGTTTAAGAATCATAGACTACAATTAACTGGCTTAGCAACCTTTGTAATCAATGTTCCTAGAAACACCAATCATAATACAAAAAAAAATAGATTCTTACAAAACTGACTACATTTCTGAATATATATATATATATATATAGTTAGGGGGTTCTTATATATAATAGTAGGTTCAAAAGCATATATATTATCTTAACATGATTAATGAATTATCTAAACACATTATGTTTTTTTTCTGCATGAACAAAACACCACTAAAAGAAGTCGTTTTTTGTATAATAATATGGTGCTCGTTAGAAAGATAATAAAATGCTCGTTAATTTAGTGTAATTTTTTTAGCTGTCGTATATAAAATTTACTAACGTTTAAAAATTGTGTGTGTGGGGGGGGGGGGGGGGGGGATAAAGATAAAATATTAATTAAGAAATTTAAAATTTTAAAATAATAGTTAATAGTTATCTTTATTGAAAATATAATTAAAAAAGAATTTTGAAAGGAAATCAAAGGGTGTGAAAATCTCACCTAGTGCCATGTGTCACGCCCATTTTCTTTTATTATATACCAGTTACTAGTTATTACCCCGGAAGGGTCCCGGAGTTGAAAAATCTAATATAACGTGATAAACCTATTGCAAATGGCTCAAGTTAACTAACCACATAATCTCCCAATCACTGCATGTCTATAGTATTCTGATCAGTAATAACTCATATTCCTTAACCTAAAACCTAATGAGTAATCAGCTAAACAATCACTTAAGTAAGCTACAACTATTCAAAAACTCAACACATCTCTGTAATCTGTCACATTCTAATGACTCCTATAATTCCTAACCTAATCAACTAAACAATCACTTAAGTTGAAAGTTGTAACAATTAAAAAACTTATCACATCTATGTACCAAGTCTCACAACCACTGGTAAGAAAACTGCATATACAACACAGAAGACAAAACCTAAAAAACGACTAATAGCTTATTAGCCTAACCCACTTCACATATGCCAAGAAAGAGACTAAAAGAGTAGAAAATGTTTCAAATTCAGATGCAATAAACTCACATACAAAGTTCAAGTACAGTTTCTAAATCAAGAAACCCTTGTAATGACAAAAGAGGAGCTCTTGTCTATCTTGACTTTCCTGCTACTACACCTTGTATGCCTCTCTATCTGTGAAAGCCAACTCATTCATACAAACACCTAAAATCCCCAAAATCTGTCACATTCTAATGACTCATATAATTCATAACCTAATCAACTAAACAATCACTTAAGTTGGAAGTTGTAACAATTAAAAAACTTATCACATCTATGTACCAAGTCTCACAACCACTGGTAAGGAAACTGCATATACAACACAGGAGATAGAACCTGAAAAACGACTAATAGCTTATTAGCCTAACCCACTTCACATATGCCAAGAAAGAAACTAAAAGAGTAGAAAATGTTTCAAATTCAGATGCAATAAACTCACTCTCAAACCTAAAAGTAATTACCAACAAATAAACAGTTGATGACTTAATAATTTTATCTACCCTTACACATAATACAAAGTTCAAGTACAATTCCTAAATCAAGAAACCCTTGTAATGACAAAAGAGGAGCTCTTGTCTATCTTGACTTTCCTGCTACTACACCTTGTATGCCTCTCTATCTGTGAAAGCCAACTCATTCATACAAACACCTCAAATGTTATACTGTTTAAATTTAAATTATATGCACATTTCATCTTATTAAGTTCAAACACATAGGCTCGGGCATGTAAACTCAGATCTTAAGAATTAGAATGTCTTATATGGCTGCAAACTACAACTAAGAAGTCAATTGACAAGGCCGTCACAACGCCAATAGACAAAACGGTCTGAGCTTTCTTCAGATTAAAAAACATATGTGTACTATAAAGAGAAAGCAATTGTGTACCATGATTGCATAGTAAAAGAAACACCAACATTTAAATTCAGAATTCTCTGCCAACCTCATGAATAATAGAAACAATACGAAATAGAGCAAGTCAACAAACTTACCAACTGAGCAGACACAGTTCAATTCCATTACATATCACATGATTTAGTGGAGTATCAAGACACTAAGGTCTTGGTTACTTCTCTTTCGGTAATGACATTTGAGTCTGTATCGGTAACCGAGTTCGAGTAACTGACATGTGGTTGAGTCAGGTTTTGTGTAGTTCGGACAGGCTCGGTAATTGAGTTCATGACCCATCTATAGCGATTTAAATTGTTGTTATCGCCATTGTCTCCACCTCCATCTCCTCTACCCCTCACACAATCCCAATGATCGACCCCGCTTCAACCCAATGCAAATCTATGATAATAATAATAATAATAATAATAATAATAATAATACTAGTAGTAGTGGTAGTAGTGGTAGTGGTGGTAGTGGTGGTAGTGGTGGTAGTGGTGGTGGTAGTGGTAGTGGTAGTAGTGGTGGTAGCAGTGGTGGTGGTAATGGTGGTAGTGGTGGTAGTAGTAGTGGTAGTGGTAGTGGTAGTGTTAGTGGTGGTGGTAGTGGTGGTGGTAGTAGTAGTGGTAGTAGTAGTGGTGGTGGTGGTGGTGGTGGTGGTGGTAGTGGTGGTAGTGGTGGTGGTAGTGGTGGTGGTAGTGGTAGTGGTAGTGGTAGTGGTAGTGGTAGTAGTAGTGGTAGTGGTAGTGGTAGTGGTAGTGGTAGTGGTGGTGGTGGTTGTGGTGGTGGTGGTGGTAGTGGTAGTGGTGGTGGTAGTGATGGTGGTAGTAGTGGTAGTAGTAGTGGTGGTAGTGGTAGTGGTAGTGGTAGTGGTAGTGGTAGTGGTAGTGGTAGTGGTAGTGGTGGTGGTGGTAGTGGTAGTGGTAGTGGTACTGGTGGTAGTGGTAGTGGTAGTGGTAGTAGTGGTAGTGGTAGTAGGTGGTAGTAGTAGTGGTAGTGGTAGTGGTGGTAGTGGTAGTGGTAGTAGTCGTAGTCGTAGTGGTAGTGGTAGTGGTAGTAGTAGTGGTAGTGGTAGTAGTGGTAGTGGTAGTAGGTGGTAGTAGTAGTGGTAGTGGTAGTAGGTGGTAGTAGTAGTAGTGGTAGTGGTAGTGGTGGTGGTGGTGGTAGTGGTAGTGGTAGCAGTAGTAGTGGTGGTCGTAGTGGTAGTGGTAGTGGTAGTGGTAGTAGTGGTAGCAATAGCAGTAGTAGCAGCAGCAGTAGTTGTAACACCTGCTGGATAACAACTGATATAGAACAACTGCTGACTAAAGGTCTGATAGAGAACAACTGCTGATCAAGTGCTGAAGACTAAAGGTCTGTTGGAGCCAACAGCACTTAGGCTCCAACAGATGATACAAGACCATCAGAGTTTTCCTCAACAGTAGTTTTCCTTACAGTGTTTTGTAATGTAATAGTAGTTTGTATAGGGCAGATGTTTTATGTTGTTATTCTGTTAGAGGTCACTATCTTAGGTGACGTCAGCCCAGGTCACCAGTGGTTTAGATTTGTAACATTTACTCTCTTGTTTTGATTATAGTTTATTATTCCGCTGCACTTTCTATTTATATTTACTTCATTCATTTCTCATTTTACTTAAACAAATCAAAACAATCAAACTCAGATCCTAACATTCCCGCGCTTCCCTAGATGTCGCGACTCTTTGAAGTTGTGTTGCTCTATTGCTAGCACATGGGATGGTGTTTTTTTCAACGGAGTCTGTGACAACCGGCAAAATTAAGGTAATTCCATGCTAATTAATTATGTGTAACTAGCGTAATTAAGTGCAAATTCGTGTTAATTGTTTAACTGATGCCTTAGAGAATAGCAAATTCCCCATAAGATGCATAGGAATGCACATGTTTAATGTTGAAGCACGATGAAATCACGTGCGAATAAACTTGTCCGGAACGGACGTTGGTGATTACCCGGTAAAAATTAAATACACAAAAATGATCCCGGACACCCAGGATATAAAATAAAGGGTATTTTCATGAAATATAATGTGTTTTGGAACTCCAAAACCATAAATAAAAACTCTAAATACAAATCTCCCGGTAACGAATAAAGTGCGCGTACCGCACCCGGTACACGTATAACTTATAATTTCACCCAACGAAAGCTTAACTAACCAATGAACACTTAAACGAGGCTATGTTTAAGGGTTATTGGAGGCTATTATAATGTCCGGATAATGCATACTTGAAATCCAATTAAAACCCGAACAAAACCCGAACGTTATGTTTGAAACATAACCAAGCTAACTAGCAAATGTTTTATGTTGTGGACCCCACAAAATTACCCAACCCAACCGGCCCCAACCCCTCCTCACCTCTCCCAAAATCTTTTTCTTGTACAAATAAATACATGAGGATATTTGGAAGATTATGAGTATGGATGTGAGATCTTGAATGGATTTTTTTGTGTCCTTGGAAGATATTAGGAAATCCTCCAAATCCTTAACAATTCTCGGCTAAACACCCCCCTCCCTCCATATCCATTAAGATCAACTCTAAGTACCCTTTCCATGATTTACGGGATTTGAGAAATCTAAGCATAGATCTTGTGTCCTAAGAGATCTTGGGATAATTATAAAAAGAGGGATAAAGCTACAACATTCCATGAACTAAAAACCTTTGTTCTTCTTCTTGTTTGGCCGTAAGTTTACACACACACATACACATACACATCCACTTTCAAGTTTCAATCACTAAGATTCATCCATAAAACTTCTATCTCCAAACCCCTAATTGTGTATTTCAAGCTCGGAGCTTAACCACCTTGGAAGAACACACTAAACCACGTCAAAATCAAGTGTTTTTTTATCTTCCCTAGCCTTGTGATAGTTGTAAGTGTTCTTGATCTTATTCTTGTTCTTGAAAGTTTATGTTTTGTTATCTAGAAAGAAAGTTGTACATGAGTTAACATAATGGAATTTTACATGATAAAACATATGCTTTTCAAGACTAAAATGAAGGTATAAAGATGAATGATAGGGTCGTAAATTTGGTGATGGTTATGTAGTGTTTTTGTAGTTTCCAAAAGTTCACATAAACTTGAATAAAATGATGATCTTAGTATAGTTTGTTAATGTAACTTGAAAACACTTAAAAGTGGTTTAAATCATCTTAAAATAACCATCTAAAACTTAATATAAAGTTGGTCTTGATAAGAAATGAGAAATATAAAAGTTACATCTTCAAAGTTTACAAACTTGAAAAGTACAAGTTGGACTTATTGGACATATTACACTAAATACACCTATTATTATCCTTAATAAGGTTATTATAGACTATTAAAAATGTGGACTTATAATAACAATCTACCATGACAAAGTTGACACAATAAAGTTTACTAGTTTGATAGAAAATTGTCACTTTTGAAAGATTAGGAAGGAAATGTAACTTTTGAAAGTTAAAGGGATTATTTAGTAACTTTAAATGTTGAGGGACTTAAAATGTCATTTTGGAAACTTGGATCTAAAAATGTGATTTTGGAAAGTTAAGGTGTCAAAGATGTAAGATATTAACTTTCCAAGGTTGTTGTGTAAAAAGGTTAGTAAATTACAAATGTATATTTTTATAAAAATGTATTCTTATAAAATAAGGTTTTATAAAAAAATATAGATTTCCAATCAGGTTGAAAAATATAAAAACAAAGGTTTTTATAATAAAGATTTGATGAGAACTTGTATAAAAATGGACACTTTTTATATAAATGGAAATATAAAAGTGTTGGAACATTTTTTATGATGCAAATAATCAAGTCTAGGTTATGAAATACAAATGTTAATTTACAAATTTCCTAGCAAAAATATGAAGAAATTAAAGGATAATTAATTTCAAGAATGCATATTGTTGGAAATTTAGAAAATTAACAAAATATATATTGTCACACCCTCAAATTTCCACTGCGGGGTTTATACCGCGAGGCGCGTGACATACCAGGATCCCATAGCCATAAGTCACAGGAACGAACTCTAAATGCCCAAACCATTTAGTTCGTTTTCAAAAACCAAGTTTAGTTAAGCTGCGGAAGCGTAAACCAAATTTAAACCTTTTAAAACCATGCGCAAAACAACGCACCCAAATTAAAACCATACGAAAGCATAATATATATAATTTATGTGTATGCCCGAGAGCCCAAATGCAGTGAAGTGTACAGTGCTTTCTAATCCTGGCACCGGAAGCTAACTACCTGCAAAAGCATGTAAATCGTGGGTCAACAAACAATGTTGGTGAGTTCACTGAGTAAAGTAGGTGAGTAAGTAAAAGCGTAGGTTTCCCAAACCATGTAACCAAATGAAAACGTCGGTCTCCCAGACCACATAACAGTACGTAAGAACGTCGGCCTCCATGGCCACAAGTAAATAGCTAATTCAAATGTCAGGGGTAGCTAGCCCACTCATGATAACTAAAACCGGCGAATACCGAACTACTAATGAACAAGTTCCCATAACAGGGATAAGGATGCCTTGCATCATTGTCCATCGACAATGACTATGTTTGAAGCTAATAGTTCACATCCGTGCCCCCAGCACGATGTGAGGTTTGTTAGACCTAATAGCGCTATCAACTAATTAACCCGCTTGCCCAACCGGCAATTGATTCGGTATTTTGAAGGACTTAAAAGATGTGTTTGGTTTAGTTCATCAAGGACATATATATGAATTAGTAAAAATAGATTCACCACGTGAACCATGCACCCCAAACCCGGGATGTGTAAAAGTAGTCCCAAACCGGACTAGAAACGTTAAGTAAGTTGTCTCAACCCGAGACGCATGCTTTTGAGAAAAGAGTAGTGAAACTCACCTTATCGCGTAAGCAAAGAATCCGAACAGCAAGTATTATATGCTACCGACACCCTAATAACAGTGTCACTACGTGAGTATAGGCGCAACATCATTACACCATATAACTCGTTTGTCCAAGGCGTTTTAATATTCAAAAGTGTGTATGCGACGCCTAGTGATTCTACATGCAATAGTAAACCCTACGGACTCGTTGGTGAATGAGTTGGTTATAATTAGTTTCTACAGCCCGTGCGTGTTGTAAACATGTGTACTTCCGTTATATGTCAATTTTAGATCACCTAAGACCTCAAGTAATCACATAAGCACATAATACACAATCTGTGTTTTCAGGACAGATTGTGCGCCATCAAAACGAATTTATTTAAAATAGTAAACCAGTGAGTTATCCTCCCAAATTTTTACTGAATTATCTTTGGGATTCACTTGGCAATACCTATTTTTGTTTTGTCTTAATTCCAAACACAAAAATTATAAAAATTCGTACAACACAGCAGTGTTCAGAAAATTTCCACAACAGGTCAGTTTAGTAGGAAAATTCTTAAAAATTGTGTATTCATCCAAACGAGATGAATCCACTTGGAAAAGCTCTATTTTTCCAGTATTGACCTACTGTAAAAATTTCATAACCTAACTCCTTGTAAATCTCAAGTTATGACCATTTAAAGTTAGCCCAATTTACAAATCCGAAAATCTGATATGACCCCTAATCAATTAAAATTCCAAAAACGACTCATCCGACGTCCAAAACACATGATTTTACCCATTATGAAAAGCTAAGACCAGGTGTGACCTAACCATGCCAAGAAAACACTAAAATTATTATGTTAGAGCCGTGTTACAGCTCCTACAAATTTGACTAACCATTCTGTCCAGATTTTAGTTTCGCCTAAATCATACTTTAATCGCCTACCGTGTGCACAAAAACTATTAACATTCATCAATCATCAACACAAAACATTCCTAATACCTATTTCATCAGATTCTATGATTAAACATGTCAAGATCAAAGCTTTAAGAATCAAAACACCAATTACTTGCGCAACAAGTATCCTACGATGTTACTAAGCGTTTATGAGTATGTTTAATCCATTTAATCTTCAAAAAGATTCATGCTTTAATGTTTTATAAACTCATTCAGACCTGGACAAACTTATTATATGATTTTTATTAATGAAAACACAAGATAGAAGCATAAGAAATCGTAAGATATACCCTTAGCTCTCTCAATCGATCAATCGCGCGCCTTGGAGCCTCCCAATTGATGATCTTGAGCCTTAGCAGAGGTTGTTTGAGTGAAATATTCGTGTGGGGCAGTAAGGGGGCGATTAGGGTTGAGTATGGGGGTTGCATGGGAGTTAAGGATGCTTAAATATAAGTTTGAGGCGGTTTAGACCCGTCAGGTCTCATTGAGCGGCCGCTCGGTGCCTGTGAGCGGCCGCTCACAGGTCCGGGTGGCGCGCTCTTGCCTCGTTTCGTCTCCCGACGCGTTATTCTTCGGCGTTTTCGTTATTTCGGACCGTAACAAGTGTAACCCCATGCATTAAGACCCTAATCAACCTCATGCTCCACTTTTAATGATTTCTATTAACGTGTTCGGTTTAGGTTCACATAATCACGTATGGTTTTCACATAAGTTTGTCAGGTATCACCGAGACCCATAAGTTTATTATTCACCAACGTCCGAGGTTCACTAATCATGCAATCACACATTGACTCATAACTATGCACGTATGTCTTATCTAACTAACCCTAGTTAAGTATAATGCAAGGAATGTAACTAGAGTTTAGTTAAAGTGAGAACCTGAATTTTCGGGGTATCACATCATCCCCAAGTTGAAAAGAATTTCGTCCCGAAATTCAGCAAGTAAACAGTAAAGCCAGCTTAAAAAATGTATGCTTGGTTTCCAGATGTCACATCATCCCCAAGTTGAAAGGAATTTCGCCCCAAAATTCACTTTGAGCGAGCTGCTTTATGTTCGGCATTTGATCTATGCACAGGTTCAGGTTCAAAAAAGAGGTGTGGATATTTGAGCCGCATCTGATCTCTGCGCTCCCACGTGTATTCCGGTCCTAGACGGGAATTCCACCGTACCTTCACGATAGGTATAGTGCTTTGTCTGAGTTTCTTGACGCCCTGCTCAAGAATCCCCCATTGGTTCTTCCACGAACCGTAGCTGGTCGTCCACCTGGATCTCCTCCAGCGGCACTACCAGTGTCGTATCGGATAAGCATTTCTTCAAGTTTGAGACGTAGAATACATTATGCACTCCACTGAGTTCGTCTGGTAAATTCAGCTGATAAGCTACCGGACCAATCCTTTTAACAATCTCGAAAGGTCCAACATAACGGGGATTCAACTTCCCTCGTTTCCCAAAGCGTATCACTCCTTTCCAAGGTGACACCTTTAACAAAACCTTGTCCCCAACCTGGAACTCCAAAGGTTTTCTACGTTTGTCCGCGTAGCTTTTCTGTCGATCACGAGCAGCAGCCATTCTGTTTCTGATTTGCACTATCTTCTCAGAGGTTTCGTGTACGAGTTCGGGACCTGTTAGTTGGCTATCCCCAACCTCAGTCCAACAGATAGGAGACCTACACTTACGCCCATAAAGTGCCTCAAAAGGCGCACACTGAATCGAGGTGTGGTAACTATTGTTGTAAGAGAACTCGATTAAGGGCAAGTGCTTGTCCCAGTTATTACCAAAGTCCACCACGCATGCTCGTAGCAGATCCTCTAATGTTTGGATGGTACGTTCACTTTGTCCATCCGTCTGTGGGTGATAGGCTGTGCTCATATCGAGACGAGTTCCAAAAGCATCTTGGAGAGTAGTCCAGAATCGAGAAGTGAATCGCCCATCGCGATCAGATATAATGGAAATAGGCACTCCATGCCTAGAGACTATCTCCTTGATGTATAGGTTCGCCAGCTTCTCTAACGAGTCCGTTTCTTTTATAGCCAGGAAGTGGGCCGACTTGGTTAAGCGGTCCACGATAACCCAAATCATGTTATGGCCCGCTGTTGTTCTCGGAAGCTTCGTAATGAAGTCCATGGAAATCCCATCCCATTTCCACATCGGAATCTCTGGTTGTTGAAGTAGGCCTGAAGGTTTCTGATATTCAATCTTAACCTTCGCACAAGTCAAGCACTTACTAACATAAGTGGCTATCTCTGCTTTCATGTTTGGCCACCAGTAGAGAGTTTTGAGGTCCTGGTACATTTTGTCCGAACCGGGATGTACCGAATAACGAGATGTGTGAGCCTCATCGAGCACTAGTTGTCTAAGATCCCCTGAACGTGGAATCCAGACTCGATCCATAAAGTACTGAAGCCCATCCGACTTCAGTTCCAGGTGTTTGTCAGCACCATGCAATGTTTCCAACCCGATGTTTTCCTTTTTCAAGGCCTCGCCTTGGGCTTCACGTATTTTATCAGGCAGATTAGAGTGTATGGTAAGTTGTAAGGCTCGCACACGTTTGGGTTTCGTTTCCTTACGGCTCAGGGCATCAGCTACTACGTTAGCTTTCCCTGGATGGTACTTGATAGCACAGTCATAATCATTCAAGAGTTCGACCCATCGCCGTTGCCGTATGTTTAGGACCTTCTGATCAAATATGTGCTGAAGACTCTTATGATCTGTGAAGATTGTGCACTTCGTTCCGTAGAGGTAGTGTCTCCAAATTTTGAGAGCGAAGACAACCGCTCCCAGTTCCAAGTCGTGAGTGGGATAATTCTTCTCGTGAACTTTTAGTTGTCGTGAAGCATAAGCGATCACCTTCTCGCGTTGCATCAAAACACACCCTAGCCCTTGGATAGATGCATCACAGTACACCACAAAGTCCTTCGTACCCTCAGGTAGTGATAATATTGGAGCACCGCAAGGTTTAGTCTTTAGTATCAGAAAAGCAGGTTCTTGGGCATCTCCCCACTTGTAGGTAATCCCCTTCTGTGTCAAAGCAGTGAGGGGTTGAGCGATTTTTGAGAATCCCTGAATGAATCTGCGATAATAACCTGCAAGGCCAAGGAATTGTCGGACCTCCGTGGGAGTTCTTAGGGGCCTCCCATCTTTTAATCGCATCAATCTTAGCGGGATCGACCTGTATTCCTGCCTCGTTCACCACATGACCCCAGAATTGGATCTCACGAATCCAGAAGTCGCACTTGGAGAATTTTGCATATAGCTGCTCACTTTTCAGAAATTCCAAGATCAGTCGTAGGTGTTGCTCGTGCTCTCCCCTACTTTTGGAATAGATCAGAATGTCGTCTATGAACACTATGACAAATTTGTCTAGATAGGGTTTGCACACACGATTCATGAGGTCCATGAACACAGCTGGTGCATTGGTCAGCCCGAAGGGTATTACCAAAAATTCATAGTGCCCATAACGAGTTTGAAAGACGGTCTTTGGCACATCCTCCTCTCGGACTCTCAGTTGGTGATACCCCGACCTCAAGTCAATCTTGGAATAGGAACTCGACCCCTGGAGCTGGTTGAATAAATCATCAATACGAGGTAAAGGGTTCAATTCCCGGTAATCGATACACATACGGAAACTCCCATTCTTTTTCTTAACAAATAAGACTGGAGTTCCCTAAGGTGAAGAACTAGGTCTAATGAAACCCCTGTCCAATAGCTCTTGGAGTTGGGTGGATAGTTCTTGAAGTTTGCCTGGTGCAAGGCGGTATGGTGCACGCGCAACTGGGGCGGCGCCTGGTGCAAGGTCAATTTGGAACTCCACTTGGCGAACCGGTGGGAGTCCTGGCAGTTCCTCTGGGAAAACATCTGGAAAATCTCGGACCACTGGGATGTCCTCGATTTTTGTTTCGACTTCAGCTCGAGTGTCAGAAATGTTAGCCAATATGGCTGGATAGCCCTTCCGTATGCACTTCTGGGCCTTCAAGTAAGAGATGATGCCCACCATGGCACCACCGCGATCACCCTGGACAGATAAGAGTTCTCCACTGGGGAGAGGGATACGAACAACTTTCTCCTTGCAGAGAATTTCGGCGTGGTGCTTGGACAACCAGTCCATGCCAACCACAAGATCAAAGCTTCCTAGGGTGATAGGTAGAATGTTGATGGCAAACGATTGCCCATACAACTCGAGCTTACAGTCACGATGAATATGGGTTACCTCAACAGGCTTTCCATCAGCTAACTCCATGTTGTACGGGGTATTAAGAAAAGTAGGAACCATCCCTAGTTGTTTGTTAAGTTTTGATGACACAAAACTATAGTCCGCACCATTATCATAAGAGTGTCGTATCCGTCACGACCTTGTTATCAGTCCTAGCTTCCCTAATGCCAATCACGAATGCTTTCCCACGAACCCCATTGTTGTTGTTCCCGTTGTGGTAGTTGTTGTTGCAGGACTTATACTTCACACTATCTCACGTTCTCTTGCTATCACCAACAGTAGAAAATGAAGCACCATGCTTCAGAAAGGTACCATGATCAGTAGTCTCATCTGTGAGTCTGCGAGTCAAGTGAAAGATTTGTAGGTGAGCTGCAGTGGCCAAGCCACGAATCTGAGGGGCCCACCCTTTCGGTATAAAGTTCGATCCATTTGTAAGGTAGGTTAAATAGATTTGAGCCTATAGTGGCTATCTCCTGTAGCCTGGTAGTGTAGGCGTCGATCTCAGACCCATCCGTCCTTATATAACAAAATTTCTAGATTTCACCACAGGGTGTTACGTTCTCCTTCCAGGTATCTGTAACTCATCGAGTGTGCATGTAGCGTACATTACTCCATCCTGCCTGGGACAAATGCACATGGCAAAGACTTATACTATCGAAGCAATCATACGGTCTCCTTCAGTTCCGTTGGAGTTATCGAGGTTTACAACCAATAACAGGCTTGAAAATACGATGTGCGTTCAAGGTATAAGAAAGTTCAAATGTGGAAGTCAGGGGAAAAGAATGGTTTAGCAAAATAGATCTTTACTAGCTTGGAAAGATGCGAGGGCCTCAATTACCCTATCGTTGATCATAAGAACTCAGTCTTATCTAAGTTAGCAAAGGAAAATGAAAGAAAAGATAGGTAAGAAAAAGGTAAGAGCCAATCGTCGCCATGCTCTGTCTAGATAGTAGAGCCTTCATCCTCACTTTCCATGTGCTCGTCCTGCTCAGGTTCCCCTTCCATCTCTTATCCTTCCTCTTTTGCGATGTCAGTGTTATGGTTCTCATCACGTACAATCTCCTTCTCTAGTCCTATGTGAACCAGTTTAGTGGTAAGCTGTACCACTCGTTCCTCTAATCGTGGCCATCAGCCATTAGTAGGTTTCATCCTCCCTTGTGATGTTGCATTACATCGCAGGCTTTACGTAACTCCCCAAATGTGTGTGTAACAAGTCCGGATCTAATGTATTCCCATGAATCTACCATATACTTATGAGTAACAGGGATATGCAGTCATACGTCCGCCCGCTCATACTAGGCGTAAGGTACTAAAGTAGGAAATAAGTTCTATATGCGTAACCTAGTCCCGTCTGAGTTTCGAATGGGAGTAAGAAGGATCAAGTAACAAGGAACAGAAACTAATTGTCTCCTTGCTAAGTGACAAAAGATAAGTCTCAGCATTCGAATTCCTTCATAGTTGATTTAATGGTACCACGTCATGCGCATCGTGCAGCTTCCTGTGTACGTGCGCCACAACGCTCGCAAGGGCTCCCTCCCTTGTACTATAGTTGTCTCCTCGTCCATGAGGTTAGTTAGGATATTACTCCCAGTAATGCGCCACCTGGTGTAACCCTAGGTTCCCACCATTGACGTGTTAAGAATTAAGTCTAGAACTAGAAGATAACATATCTCCTGAAATCATATGTTGTAGATATATGTAGCTAATAGCTAGTTGTGCACTTAAGTTGTGAGTGTACTTATGCTATGATGATTATAGACTAGACTCAACATGCAGTCCTAGTTCACTATAACCAATGGCTCTGATACCAATCTGTCACACCCTCAAATTTCCACTGCGGGGTTTATACCGCGAGGCGCGTGACATACCAGGATCCCATAGCCATAAGTCACAGGAACGAACTCTAAATGCCCAAACCATTTAGTTCGTTTTCAAAAACCAAGTTTAGTTAAGCTGCGGAAGCGTAAACCAAATTTAAACCTTTTAAAACCATGCGCAAAACAACGCACCCAAATTAAAACCATACGAAAGCATAATATATATAATTTATGTGTATGCCCGAGAGCCCAAATGCAGTGAAGTGTACAGTGCTTTCTAATCCTGGCACCGGAAGCTAACTACCTGCAAAAGCATGTAAATCGTGGGTCAACAAACAATGTTGGTGAGTTCACTGAGTAAAGTAGGTGAGTAAGTAAAAGCGTAGGTTTCCCAAACCATGTAACCAAATGAAAACGTCGGTCTCCCAGACCACATAACAGTACGTAAGAACGTCGGCCTCCATGGCCACAAGTAAATAGCTAATTCAAATGTCAGGGGTAGCTAGCCCACTCATGATAACTAAAACCGGCGAATACCGAACTACTAATGAACAAGTTCCCATAACAGGGATAAGGATGCCTTGCATCATTGTCCATCGACAATGACTATGTTTGAAGCTAATAGTTCACATCCGTGCCCCCAGCACGATGTGAGGTTTGTTAGACCTAATAGCGCTATCAACTAATTAACCCGCTTGCCCAACCGGCAATTGATTCGGTATTTTGAAGGACTTAAAAGATGTGTTTGGTTTAGTTCATCAAGGACATATATATGAATTAGTAAAAATAGATTCACCACGTGAACCATGCACCCCAAACCCGGGATGTGTAAAAGTAGTCCCAAACCGGACTAGAAACGTTAAGTAAGTTGTCTCAACCCGAGACGCATGCTTTTGAGAAAAGAGTAGTGAAACTCACCTTATCGCGTAAGCAAAGAATCCGAACAGCAAGTATTATATGCTACCGACACCCTAATAACAGTGTCACTACGTGAGTATAGGCGCAACATCATTACACCATATAACTCGTTTGTCCAAGGCGTTTTAATATTCAAAAGTGTGTATGCGACGCCTAGTGATTCTACATGCAATAGTAAACCCTACGGACTCGTTGGTGAATGAGTTGGTTATAATTAGTTTCTACAGCCCGTGCGTGTTGTAAACATGTGTACTTCCGTTATATGTCAATTTTAGATCACCTAAGACCTCAAGTAATCACATAAGCACATAATACACAATCTGTGTTTTCAGGACAGATTGTGCGCCATCAAAACGAATTTATTTAAAATAGTAAACCAGTGAGTTATCCTCCCAAATTTTTACTGAATTATCTTTGGGATTCACTTGGCAATACCTATTTTTGTTTTGTCTTAATTCCAAACACAAAAATTATAAAAATTCGTACAACACAGCAGTGTTCAGAAAATTTCCACAACAGGTCAGTTTAGTAGGAAAATTCTTAAAAATTGTGTATTCATCCAAACGAGATGAATCCACTTGGAAAAGCTCTATTTTTCCAGTATTGACCTACTGTAAAAATTTCATAACCTAACTCCTTGTAAATCTCAAGTTATGACCATTTAAAGTTAGCCCAATTTACAAATCCGAAAATCTGATATGACCCCTAATCAATTAAAATTCCAAAAACGACTCATCCGACGTCCAAAACACATGATTTTACCCATTATGAAAAGCTAAGACCAGGTGTGACCTAACCATGCCAAGAAAACACTAAAATTATTATGTTAGAGCCGTGTTACAGCTCCTACAAATTTGACTAACCATTCTGTCCAGATTTTAGTTTCGCCTAAATCATACTTTAATCGCCTACCGTGTGCACAAAAACTATTAACATTCATCAATCATCAACACAAAACATTCCTAATACCTATTTCATCAGATTCTATGATTAAACATGTCAAGATCAAAGCTTTAAGAATCAAAACACCAATTACTTGCGCAACAAGTATCCTACGATGTTACTAAGCGTTTATGAGTATGTTTAATCCATTTAATCTTCAAAAAGATTCATGCTTTAATGTTTTATAAACTCATTCAGACCTGGACAAACTTATTATATGATTTTTATTAATGAAAACACAAGATAGAAGCATAAGAAATCGTAAGATATACCCTTAGCTCTCTCAATCGATCAATCGCGCGCCTTGGAGCCTCCCAATTGATGATCTTGAGCCTTAGCAGAGGTTGTTTGAGTGAAATATTCGTGTGGGGCAGTAAGGGGGCGATTAGGGTTGAGTATGGGGGTTGCATGGGAGTTAAGGATGCTTAAATATAAGTTTGAGGCGGTTTAGACCCGTCAGGTCTCATTGAGCGGCCGCTCGGTGCCTGTGAGCGGCCGCTCACAGGTCCGGGTGGCGCGCTCTTGCCTCGTTTCGTCTCCCGACGCGTTATTCTTCGGCGTTTTCGTTATTTCGGACCGTAACAAGTGTAACCCCATGCATTAAGACCCTAATCAACCTCATGCTCCACTTTTAATGATTTCTATTAACGTGTTCGGTTTAGGTTCACATAATCACGTATGGTTTTCACATAAGTTTGTCAGGTATCACCGAGACCCATAAGTTTATTATTCACCAACGTCCGAGGTTCACTAATCATGCAATCACACATTGACTCATAACTATGCACGTATGTCTTATCTAACTAACCCTAGTTAAGTATAATGCAAGGAATGTAACTAGAGTTTAGTTAAAGTGAGAACCTGAATTTTCGGGGTATCACATATATATAGTTGGAATGTAGGAAAAATAATATCACGATGACAAGTATTTACCCCTACAAAATTATGTAAACAACGTGTACCATTCGGGACACTAAAATATATAAGTTAAATGATCGGATATGGACGTGTTCACGTTACGACGTGCTAACGGACTAAAACGTAAAAACGGACGAATAAGTATTTGTGTTATTGCGTCTAACGTGTAAATGGAAACTTGTATTTTAAGGATGTAAAATATATAGTTTGGGTGAAAATACATAACACTTTCCTAAGTGTTGGAAACTTATTCATGGAAGAAAATAACGTAAATAATCTAACGATTAAGCGTTAAAACAAGCATATGGAGTTGACAATGAAAATATGTTATCAAATCGACAAGATCCTAGTATATTTATTTAATGGGAAAGTAAATATACGGTAAAGTGAGTCGGATTGAGTATTGAAAATGTTATATCGAATCGACAAGATCCTAGCATATTTATTTAATGGGAAAATAAATATACGGTAAAGTGAGTCAAGTCGAGTGTTGAAAAGCGAACCAAACGGACCTTTGCTCATACTTGGCTCATTTACAACCGAGCCGAAAAGCGAGCATTTTTCGAGCGCATTTTTTTTAGTGAGCGTCGAGTGAGAAATGAGCGGAGGGTAATTTGGACAACAATGAATTTGGGATGTTTTCTTCAATGTTTTCTTTGTCGAGTGACAGCTAAGGTCGAACTGTCCGATGATGACACTAATATTGCGGTCCGAGTGTCCGAGAATGAGGCTTAGGTTGAGGCTGGTGATGCAATGAGCATACTACAGAGAACAATTGTTGCATTGTGGCGTTGGGTGATATCAAACAAGGATTAGCGACAGACGACTAATAACATAATACAGAGAACAACTGTCACATTGTGGCGTATGGTGATATCAAGCGACGATTAGCGGCGGGCAACTAATAACATAAAGAAGTCAAGGTTGTCACGTTACGACTTAGGGTTTTACTATTAAACTTAATGTTAAAGTTTTATTTGATAAAGCAGGCTAGTCATATTTTATTTGCATTTATTGCGTCAAATGTTATGTATAAAACTATAAATATTTCTATGATATGTGGGTTTATATATAATAGTTAAATAATAATAATAATAATTTATTTGAGCCGATCCGAGCATAGCGGGCATTTGCTCATGCTTGGTTCATTTACAAACCAAACTGAGCCAATAGGCTCGTTTACAACCGAGCGAATGATCGAGCGAGCATTTTCCAAATAAGGACGAGCGATTTGAACAATCCTACTTACACACACACACACAAAAACCATTGGGTACTACCACTCGACCCTACCCGCGGCACCAAAAATGGTGTAGCCGATCAGGTACCTCCTACCCAATAGCCAAACCGTGTGCCCTTATGATTAGTTTCTCAATTTGATTTGACTCGTTTACTATCTATAAATTTATTACGGGTATGTTTGGCAAGGATCTTTTAAGAGCTTTTATGAGCTTCAAGCTTCTTTTAAAAAAAAGTTTATACTCAATAAAAAACATTGTTTGGTTAAAAGAGCTTGAAGCTTTTAGGTTAGGAGAAAAAACACTATATTGAAAAGCTACTAGTACTAGCGTTTAAAAAAAAACTCATGCTAGCTACAAGTATTAATGAGTAAATGACACAAATACACATTCTATCATAAAAAAAAACATGCATACAAGCTTTTAGTTAATGCCTATTTTGGTTATTTTATACATTTTATTAAAAACTTCAGCTACTCTGTCAAACACCGAAATATATTTAAAAACTACAGCTACCAGCTAGTTTTACTAAACATGCCGTATAACTAAATCGGTATATTTTTATAATAACCACGCTGTATTATTTAGTTATTATTATCCTAATTTTATATATGGTACTTTTTATAAGATTTAAATAGATCTTATAAACTTAGAAACTTATTAAACACGAATCAATGGTGGATCTCAATTAATTGAGAACCAATTTTATTTTACTCTCTTATATTTTTCAAATAAAATTTCACATACCTAAAAGATTTACACAAATCTATTAGTAAGTTTGATTGTTTTCTATTACTTTTTTTTTTAAAAGTGAACTTCATTAAAACACCGCTACCGGACCTCAAAACAAGGACCGAAGCAAACACTTACAACATATACAAGGGATAAATCGCCCAATGTTTCCAAACTAAATCATTAAACTTGGACCTAGACCTTAGCCAAAGAAACGATAAGGACTTGACTTTGGCGACTAATTCAACAACCTGAACCTCTTTGTCTTTGAAGATCTTTTCATTACGGGCGTTCCACAAAACCCACATAGCGACCAAAACAATACCTTTAATAATTTTCACAGCCTTTTTATTTCGATGGCCCGAGCCCAGTTGGAGCAGATCTGAAACATCAAAAGCGAATATCAGGTCTAGCGAGCACCAGACCCCAATCGCCAGCCAAACGCCATAAGAGCAGCCACACCCTGTGAAAATATGAAGAATAGACTCTGCAGAAACATCACAAAGAACGCAGAGATCGTTCGTCAGATGCACCTGTCTTTTGAGCAACTCGTCTTTTGTAGGAAGCCGGTTCAACTCGAGCCGCCAAACAAAAATCCTGACCTTCAAGGGGATCCACGAAATATTTCGAAGACTAGGCCGCTGATTTTGACTTTGATCTCCCAGCAAGGATTGTTTAAAATCTGCGACATTGAATATACCTTCGCTGTTGCCGTTCCATTTCCACCTATCAGAGCAATCAACAAAAAAAGCCCCATTCAGCCGAGTCTTCATGGCTTCCAATTCGTGATGTTCTGTTCTCGAAATAAGCCCCCTTTTCCATCTACAATTTAGCTCAGCCGTTCTATCATTCCACGAGTCTTTAACAGAGGCTTGTTTGTCAACGGCCAACCTAAAAAGGTTGGGAAAATCTTCTCTAAAAGAATTAGAACCTCTCCATTTATCAATCCAAAAACGCGCCTCCATGCCATTACCTATCTCGGCACTGAACATAGAAAACACTTTTCTGGCTTGAAGCTCCATCTTAATAATATAAGAAACCAAAACTTTCCATCCGCTGCTCAAGGATCGGTTAACTGGGAGGATTTCCCAGTTTTTGCGGCTATAATGGCACACATCAATAACTCTTCGCCACAACGACGACCCTTCCGTTTTGTATCTCCAAACCCATTTCGTAAGGAGGGATAGATTAACACCAGCCAGTTTGGTGATGCCTAACCCCCCGTATTGCTTTGGACTCGTAACTACGTCCCAAGCAACCCAATGGATTTTTTTAATATTATCATCCCCTGCCCAAAGAAATCGCTTCATTAACCCTTCAATGTCTTCAATGACTTTTACCGGGGCCTTGTAAATAGATAAATAATATATCGGAAGAGTAGACAAAACTGACTTAATAAGAATAAGCCGCCCACCAATAGAGAGAGTCCTTGCCTTCCACAACTTCAAACGGGATTTGCATTTTTCAATAACAAGGTCCCAATTACGGATACGGTTCATATTTGCGCCAACTTTAATGCCAAGATAGTCAAAAGGTAAGGAACCACGTTTGCACCCACATATGTTGGCCAGAAAATTAATCTCCTCTTCCTCGGCATTGATACCAAAGATATTCGATTTTTGCAAGTTAATTTTTAACCCAGAGCAAAGGTGAAAAATCCTAAGAATACGGATCATGTTCTTACAATTTTCAATGGACCATTTCCCCACAATGAGGGCATCGTCTGCGTAAAGAAGATGGGAGAGAATAGGCCCATTGTCACCAATCTTTAAACCTTCAAAGCACCCACTATCCGAGGCCTTGACCATGAGACTCGTAAAAGCTTCCATGACAATAAGAAAAAGGAAATGAGATAAAGGATCACCTTGTCTCAATCCTTTTTCGCATTGAAATGTATATGTGGGGGACCCATTAACTAAGACTGAGGAGCGAGCCGATTTGAGGATCCCTTCTATCCAAAGACACCACCTTTCCGGAAATCCCATTTGTTGCAAAATAGATATCAAAAAGCCCCAATCTACGTTATCATAAGATTTTTGGAAATCTATCTTGAACATAAACGCTTTTCCCCCTTTTTTCTTCAACCAAGCCATCACTTCATTAATGATTAAGGGGCCGTCTAAAATGAAACGATCCGACAAAAAACCACTTTGATTTTCAGAAATAATAAACTTCATAACCTTGTTAATCCGATTCGCCAAAATCTTCGAGATGACCTTGGAAATAATACCAATCAAGGTGATTGGCCTATAATCCTTTAAACCAACAGGTTTTTTAATCTTGGGTATGAGAGTAATAAAAGCAGCACTATACCCATGATTAATTGACCCCGTTTGATAGAAATGCTCCATCAAGTTAATAAAATCATCTTCAAAAAAGACCCAAAACTTCTTCAGGAAAGTGAAATTAAAACCATCCGGGCCCGGAGCACGGTCACCTCCACATTCAAAGACCGCTTGCTTGACTTCATCTTTCGAAAACTTTGCAACTAAAAACTCTTTAGCTTCCGCTTCTAGAGTTTTTATATTCCCGCAAAGCATCGTCGGCCTACTTGAAATATTAGAAGCAAAAAGGTTACGAAAAAACTGGAAAACATGTTTTTTAACCAGACTCGGTTTCGAAACCCATTCCCCGTCAACCAAAAATCCCGGAATATTGTTCTTAGCCTTCCTCCCATTTACGACACCATGGAAAAAAGCCGAATTCTCATCGCCACTACTCGCCCACCGAACACGAGACTTTTGTTTCATGTCCAAATTACGAAGATAATCTATCCACGCCGCACCTTTTTTACTTTCTTCGTAAACCCACAACTCCTCCTCTTCAAGTTCCGAGTCTTCCATTTAAATTTCAAAACGTGCAATGTCAGCGGACATTTCAACATAACTGGCTTTTTCTATATCACTTTTATGAGCCCACCATTTCTTCAATGCATCTCTAACCCTTTTAAATTTGGTGGCAATCAAAACATCAGGATCACTTTCTGTAAATTCACCATCCAATGTATCAATAATGATTTGTTCGCACCCATCCCTTTCCAACCACGAATTAAACCATCGAAAAGGTTTGGGGCCGAAATTTGAGTCAACCAACGATAATAACAAAGGGCAGTGATCAGATTTTTCTCTTGGTAAGGCTCGTAATACCGCATTAGGCCATTTATTCAAAATTCATGACAAACAAGAACCTGATCTATCTTGCTAAACTTGAGGGTGTTTTCGTACCGAATCATGAACGTGAATTTACCCCCTTTCATATAATATTCTTGAAGGCCCCCCAAGTTAATAAATTCATTAAAATCCCCCGCGCTAACCGCATTAAAAGCAGAATTTTTTCGTTCTTCGGGGGATCGAACCACGTTGAAGTCTCCAAGTAAAATCCAAAAACCGTCCAATGACTGCATAGTCCGCAATAATTGTTCCCATAACTGCCTTTTAAGAGTCACTGATTGTGGCACATAGACATTAACAACATTTAAAAGCGTATTGTCCGAGACCAGGTTACCCCTTGTCACCAAAAAATTCTGCTTGATAATCGACGCCGTTTTAGTAAAAACTTTTTCATCCCAAACGCTTAATAATCCCCCCGATCTCCCTTCCGCTTTAACCATGTCACACCCAAAACCTTTACAACCCCAAACCCGTTCAACATTAATCGATTTAACATCATCTAATGGTGTCTCTTGAATTGCTAGAAAAGAGACATCAAATTTAGCTTTTAAACCGTAAACCCAGCCTACCTTTCCGTCTGCCCCAAAACCTTTAACATTGATGGAAAGAAAATTCATTGGATACCTTGTTGTAGACCTTCATTCCTTACCGATTCTTGAACCAAATTTTGAAACTCATTCAGATTAACACTAAGTTTACCTCCCATCTTCACGGTTTCATTGACTTCCTTCAGACAAGAAGTGCCTTCATCGGTCCCCTGAGCACCATTATTGTCTTCGAAATCTCCCACCATACTATTTTCCGGTTGTGAATTAAGGTCTGGTCTCTTGTTGGAATGTCCATGGTACTCTTGAACGATTGGATTTTCCCCATCTCCATCAGTTATCCCCTTGTGAACTTGTCTCCCTCTGCCATCCTTAGACAAGCCCAACAAAACATCCAGCCCAAAAGGATCAAGGCCTGTTGGGTCGAAGTCAAGCCTGGTACGTTTTGATGGATTTGGCCTTTCATCAATTGAAAGCATTTTGGGTTTATGCTGGGCTTTCTTCCCTTTAGATTTTTTACAATTCATGGGCCGGCCCAATAATATCTCACTGTCCATCCCCTGGCCCACTTCAATGTCTGGTTGGAAATCTTCAGCAAACTTAAATTTATCCGATAATGGTTCAAAGGAGATATTTTTGGGAAATATCCCACCATTATTGAGTAATAAATTATTGGTTGACTCACATTCAAAACATTAACAGTTTCCATATTATCAGTCGCCAATCTCGCTCCTTCCATAATAATATCATTAATTTCACCGGTGGTTTCCGCCACCGGAGAGGCATCAGAAACCTTATTTTCCACCGCAATGTCATCGTCATCCCTTTTTTTTGAAAAGGAAATCCAGTATCCATTCACCTATTTCCTCCATAACCCATACCTTGAACTTCCGACGCCTCCATTGTAACGTAATTTCGTCCATGATCCTTCTTCCGTCCCCAGCTAGCACTGCTATGTATTCCACCGACAAGTCATGAAAATCTTTTTTGACATTAGCCCTGTGAACCACTTTACCAAAGCGTTCCCCGATCGAGTTAAGAGTGTCATTAGACAACACATTAAGTGGAATCCCTTGAATCTTAAGCCAGGCAATTCTTTCAAAGGGTAGGGACTGCCCTTTCCAAATGTCTACTGAAAGAAAAACATCTGTTTAATAGCAGCTGGGCTCTCAGTTTGTCTGCTTCTTCAGTATTTGCACACGTGACAAGGACTGTTAATCCTCCCATGTACTGCAAATAGACTCGTTCATGGCCTGCCTCTTGCATAATCAATGGGATCTTCTTTAACCCTTCTACATCAAACACTGTGACAACGATAGCCTTCCCATGCTGTTCACTAAATTCGTTAACTACATCCGGAACATCCAGCACTACTTCTTTATTATCATCCTTCATCCCGGTCAGCATCTCTTTGAAGGAGCTACTAGCTGAAGTGTTTATGATAATAATGATTCGCCATCATTTTTGTGGGCAATGGAACAGTATCAGCCTTCCTTGGTGGTAATATCGGTTCTTTATAAGCCCCACCATCCTCCTTTTCATTGGAATCTATAAACCTAGCCACGTTGGCCCGGAGTTTATAGGATCCTATCCACAAATTCTGCATAAAGTCATCAAAATCATCCTTATTCCTATGAATCTTGATGGTCACGAAACCAAAACGTCTACCCGTCTTGTCTCTCTTCCTAGCAATGTAAACCTTTTCGACGACTCCGTAATCCTTGATCAATCTTTCCAAATCTCCCCCACTACAACCATCCGGTAGGTTGGTTATGAAATATTTGATTGTATCTTCAGTTTGTTTGCCTTTTCTTTGATCGTTTGGTTGTCCTTCTGGTGGTCTTCTATCTCTGGCCTGCATAATTTCTTGTTCAACATATACTTGTCTTAAAAAAAAAAGACACAAATAAGATTTGCTATTGAGAAAAATGGAAAAGTATATCGATGAAAGTGGTTGTGTGTGAGGAGAGAAAAAATGTAATGATAAAAATATAAAAATAGTATTATTTTAATTGAAAGAAGAGAGAAAAGATAGTGTTTTCTAACGTAATTATAGGGATGAAGATGAATACAATACTCTCAATTAGGGATGAGCACATAGCGTCAAATACCGATCCCGTCCCGTACCGATACCGAACCGAGGGTGTTCGGTATTGGTACCCATATTTAGAGGTTTTCGGTTTCGGTATTATCGGTATCGGTACGTGATCGGTATGGTATCGATACCGAACCGATACCGTACCGTACCACATGCTTACGGTATCGGTATCGGTATTGAGTTTTAGGGATCGGTATCGGTTGGTATCAATACCGTCCCGAGCTCATCCCTACTCTCAATGCTCTTAGACTACCTTTAATGCGCCTGTTGGAGGTGTGCTCTTCAAAATCCTTACCAGCCCTTTGCATTGCGAAAGTTTGTCTGTAGAAACCTATGCAAGGCCATTGTTTTTTCTTGGTTTTTGCATATGGGTGGGACCAAAGTAAAAAGAAAAAATGTTTTGTTTAAATATTGTGTGTATTTGGTAGATGATGTGGAAATTAAAAAGGATAAGGATATTTGTAAGGCTAGAGATGAAATAAGGGTTTTCAATAATTTATAAGGTTATGATGTATCGGATAACGTGACATTAAGAGCATCTAAGAGCGTACGTAGCCTAGAGTAGGGATGAGCTTGGGACTGTATTGGTATCAACCGATACCGATCCCGAAAACTCCAAAACCCAATACCGATACTGAAAATATCGAAATCGAAAACTTCTAAATATGAGTACTGATACTGATATCAAACACCCTCGATTCAGTATAAGATCGGTACAGTATCACTTCTAGATCAATATCGATTCGGTATTGGATGATGTATGATCATCCCTAGCTTAGAGATAGTCTTATTGCTATCGAGAAAAATAGAAAATTATATCGATGACACATGGGTAGCTCCTGAGCTCACATGTACCACCCTTTTTTCCAATCCTACCCTTTCCAATTCAAATTTCTATAAAAAAACAACCACGCGCACACGCGCCCACATTCACCACCTTCTTCTTCCTTACATCTGTACTCACATTCCCTGCACGTTAAACTCTCCCTCTCTCTCTCATCACCTCACACTTTCTCTCTCTCTCTCTCTCTACCACAGATCCAGATGACCTCCCGGCAGCGTCCTCCGTCGTCATCACCACCACCACCACAACCCTACAACATAATCCCCATCCACAACCTTCTCACCGACCACCCATCCCTCCGTTTTCCCGAGGTACGCGCCGCCACCGCCTCCCTACGCGCCGTTGGCGACCTCCGCCACCCTCCCTTCCTTCAATGGCAGCCACACTACGACCTCCTCGACTGGCTCGGCCACTTCTTCGGCTTCCAATCCCACAACGTCTCTAACCAACGCGAACACATTATCCTCCATCTCTCCAACCTCCAAATGCGCCTCATCCCTCCCCCTGATAACGTCGATACCCTAGACCCCTCCGTTATTCGTACTTTCCGACGTAAACTTTTAAAAAACTATACTCACTGGTGCTCCTTCCTCGGTCGTAAATCCAATATCTGGATATCCGATTCCCGTCGTACAACCTCCGATAGCCGTCGTGACCTTTTATATGTTGCTCTTTATCTACTTATTTGGGGTGAGTCTGGTAATATTAGGTTTATGCCTGAATGCATCTGTTACATATTTCATCACATGGCTATGGAGTTGAATAAGATATTGGAGGATTATATTGATGAGAATACCGGTAGGCCGGTTTTACCTTCGATTTCGGGCGAAAATGCGTTTCTAGAGAATGTTGTTAAGCCGATTTATAATACGGTGAAGGCTGAGGTTGAGAATGGTAGGAATGGGGCTGCGCCTCATTCGCATTGGCGGAATTATGATGATATTAATGAGTATTTTTGGAGTAGGAGGTGTTTTGATAGGGTTAAGTGGCCGATTGATACGGGGAGTAATTTCTTTTCGACGAGTGTTAAAGGGAAGACGGTTGGGAAGACGGGGTTTGTGGAGCAGCGGTCGTTTTTGAACTTGTTTAGGAGTTTTGATAAGCTGTGGGTTATGTTGGTGTTGTTTTTGCAGGCTGCGATTGTTGTGGGGTGGAAGGAGCGGTATGATTATCCGTGGCAGGCGTTGGGGGATAAGGATGTGCAAGTTATGGTTTTGTTGGTTTTTATAACGTGGAGTGTGATGAGGTTTGTGAAGTATGTGCTTGATGTTCTGATGCAGTGGAAGTTGGTTTCTCGTGAGACGTTGTGGCTTGGAATACGGATGGTGCTGAAGGTGTTTGTTTCCGCGGTTTGGATTCTTGTTTTTGTGGTGTTATATGTTAAGATTTGGGATCAGAAGAACGATGATCGTAAGTGGTCTCCTGCTGCTAACCGGAGAGTGGCTACCTTTCTTGAGGCGGCTTTTGTGTTCTTGATCCCCGAGTTTTTAGCCCTTTCGTTGTTTCTTGTTCCATGGATTCGCAACTTTCTTGAGAATACGAACTGGAGGATCTTTTACATGCTTACATGGTGGTTTCAGAGCCGAAGTTTTGTAGGTCGCGGGCTTCGTGAAGGTCTAGTAGATAATATCAAATATTCGCTTTTCTGGATTGTGGTGCTCGCCACCAAGTTTTGTTTCAGTTACTTCTTGCAGATAAAACCGATGATCCGACCCACTAAAGATCTTTTAGACCTTAAAGGTGTGAAGTATGAATGGCATGAGTTCTTTGGTAACAGCAACCGGTTTGCAGTTGGGATTCTTTGGGCACCAGTTGTCTTGATTTACCTGATGGACTTACAGATTTGGTACTCGATTTATTCATCTGTAGTTGGTATGGGGGTCGGGCTGTTTAACCATTTGGGTGAGATCAGAAACATGCAGCAGTTGAGATTGAGGTTTCAGTTTTTCGCTAGTGCAATGCAGTTCAATCTCATGCCTGAAGAACAAATGTTGAATCAGATTGGAACCTTCAAGGGTAAATTTAAAGACGTGATTCACAGATTGAAACTGAGGTACGGGTTTGGCAGACCGTTTAAGAAACTGGAATCGAATCAAATCGAGGCTCAAAAGTTTGCGTTGGTATGGAATGAAATTATTTTGACGTTTCGCGAAGAGGATATTGTCAGTGACCATGAAGTTGAATTGCTTGAATTACCAGAAAATACTTGGAATGTTAGAGTGGTTCGGTGGCCGTGTTTGTTATTGTGTAACGAGTTGCTTCTTGCGCTTAGTCAAGCTAAAGAATTTGTTGATGCGCCCGACAAATGGCTTAGGCATAAACTGGCTAAAAATGAGTATAGACGTTGTGCGGTTATAGAGGCTTACGAGAGCGTAAAACACTTGCTGCTCACGATAGTAAAGCTCAACACACCTGAACATTCCATCATTGCAACTTTCTTTCAAGAAATCGATAATGCTATCGAAACAGGAAAGTTTACAAAAACTTTTAACATGCTAATGCTTCCCAAGATTCATTCACAGCTGATCAAACTTGTGGCTCTGTTAATAAAGCCTGAGAAAAATGTTAACAAAGTGGTGAATGCGTTACAGGCGTTGTATGAGGTTGCCACACGGGATTTCTTTAAAGATAAAAGAAACATGGATCAGTTAAAAGAAGACGGTTTAGCCCCTCATAGGCCTGTTTCCGATGGTGGGCTGCTTTTTGAAAACGCCGTTGAGTTACCCGGTTCAGAAAGTGAGATTTTCTATAGACAAACAAGACGGTTACACACGATTCTTACGTCTCATGATGCAATGAATAATATTCCTGTGAATCTTGAAGCTAGACGAAGAATAGCTTTTTTCAGCAACTCGTTGTTTATGAACATGCCGCATGCTCCACAAGTCGAAAAGATGATGGCGTTTAGTGTCTTAACACCTTACTACAATGAAGAAGTTGTGTATAACAAAGAACAGCTTAGAACCGAGAATGAAGACGGTATTTCGACTCTTTATTATCTGCAGACGATTTATGCTGATGAATGGAAAAACTTTTTGGAACGAATGAAACGCGAAGGAATGAAGTCAGATGATGAATTGTGGACAGTCAAACTTCGGGAGCTTAGACTATGGGCTTCATATAGAGGTCAAACACTGGCCCGTACGGTTAGGGGAATGATGTATTATTATCGGGCTTTGAAAATGCTCGCTTTTCTTGATTCGGCTGCTGAGGTGGACATTCGTGAAGGGTCAATGGAACTCATGTCTATGAGACGTGGTGGCAGCGATGGTGGTGGTACAACGGCTTCACGTGGGACAAGTAGAGCCAACAGTACAGTTAGTACTTTGTTCAAAGGCCATGAATACGGAACTGCTTTGATGAAATTTACGTATGTAGTTGCGTGTCAGATTTATGGGACTCAAAAGGCGAAAAAAGATCCACATGCAGATGAGATTTTGTATTTAATGAAAAACAACGAAGCTCTTCGAGTTGCGTATGTTGATGAGGTGGTGGTGTCACTGGACGTATCAGAGTATTACTCTGTTCTCGTGAAGTATGATCAAGAATTGGGAAGCGAAGTTGAGATTTATCGTGTCAAGTTGCCTGGCCCGTTAAAGCTCGGAGAAGGAAAACCCGAGAATCAAAATCATGCCATGATTTTCACTCGTGGAGATGCGGTTCAAACAATCGACATGAATCAAGACAATTATTTCGAAGAAGCACTGAAGATGAGGAACTTACTGGAGGAATATCGAAGTTATTATGGTATTCGTAAGCCAACTATTTTAGGTGTTCGGGAAAATATCTTCACTGGCTCGGTTTCTTCACTAGCTTGGTTTATGTCAGCCCAAGAAACAAGCTTTGTGACACTGGGTCAACGGGTTTTAGCCAACCCGTTGAAAATCCGGTTGCATTACGGTCATCCAGATGTGTTTGACCGGTTCTGGTTCATGACCCGTGGCGGGATTAGTAAAGCTTCGAGACTGATCAACTTAAGTGAAGACATATTTGCAGGTTTTAACTGCACATTGCGAGGCGGTAATGTGACCCACCATGAGTATATTCAAGTTGGGAAAGGAAGAGATGTGGGTTTAAATCAAGTGTCGATGTTTGAAGCTAAAGTTGCAAGCGGAAATGGAGAGCAGGTTTTAAGCAGAGATGTGTATCGTTTGGGTCACAGGCTCGATTTCTTCAGAATGCTTTCGTTTTACTACACGACTGTTGGGTTCTTTTTCAACACTTTGATGATTTCATTAACTGTTTACGTTTTCTTGTGGGGTCGAATGTATCTGGCATTGAGTGGGGTTGAGAGTTCGGTTGCAAAAAATGCTAATACAAACCGAGCATTGGGCACGATTCTAAACCAACAGTTTATTGTGCAACTTGGACTTTTTACCGCATTACCGATGATAGTCGAAAACTCACTGGAGCTCGGGTTTCTTGCTGCCATTTGGGATTTCATCACAATGCAGCTGCAGTTATCATCTGTTTTCTTCACTTTCTCATTGGGTACTCGAGCTCATTATTTTGGTCGAACAATTCTTCATGGTGGGGCAAAATACCGGGCCACAGGTCGAGGTTTTGTTGTTGAACACAAGAAATTTGCTGAGAATTACCGACTTTATGCCCGCTCGCATTTTGTAAAAGCGATTGAACTCGGGATGATACTCACAATATATGCAGGCTACAGCCCGGTTGCGAAGGGGACATTTACTTACATTGCATTGACGATTTCCAGTTGGTTTCTGGTCTTTTCCTGGATAATGGCGCCGTTTGTGTTCAATCCTTCTGGTTTCGATTGGTTGAAAACTGTTTACGATTTTGATGATTTTATGGACTGGATTTGGTTTCGAGGTGGCGTTTTTGCAAAATCAGAAGAAAGTTGGGAAACATGGTGGAATGAAGAACAAGAGCACTTAAGAACAACCGGTCTTTTTGGGAAAATATTTGAAATTATTTTGGATTTGCGCTTCTTCTTTTTCCAATATGGGATCGTTTACCAATTGGGTATTGCAGCTGGTAGCAAAAGTATTGCTGTCTACTTACTTTCTTGGATCTACATAATTGTTGCCCTTGGAATTTATTTGATTGTTGCATACGCACGTGAAAATTATTCTGCTAAGAATCATATATACTACCGGTTTGTCCAGTTTCTCGTTATCGTTCTCGGGTGTCTTATAATCGCTGCCATGATTCAGTTCACAGAGTTAGAGTTTCTTGATTTGTTCACTAGTATGCTGGCGTTTATTCCAACGGGCTGGGGTTTTCTGTTGATTGCACAAGTATTCAGACCTGTTTTAAAGAATAATTGGATCTGGGGTACGGTTGTCTCAGTGGCCCGTCTGTATGACATCATGTTTGGAGTGATTATTATGATTCCAGTAGCGTTTTTGTCTTGGATGCCTGGTTTCCAGTCTATGCAAACCCGAATTTTATTCAATGATGCATTTAGTAGGGGCTTGCAGATTTTCAAGATCCTTTCTGGAAAGAATTCCAAAGTCGAAAAGCAATTTTGAGGTAAATTATCTTTCACAGCCTTAGTGTATATGTGTATGGTTATGCTTTGAATTATCACTTGTAATTTGTAGACGTAAAATAGACAGGCGGGTCAGATGGGTAACTCTTTAATATGGTCAAAACATGTAACTTTCAAATCGGGTTGTTTTGGGTCATTCCAACCCGCCATTTTTTCCTTGAATGTTACAGAATTAACACATTGAATAAAATTATAAAACTTCTATGGTCAAAGTAATAATCTAATTTGTTTATTGCAGGTAGCCAGGTATTCAAGATCCTTTATGAATCTAAAGTCGAAAAGTAATTTTGAGGTAAATCATCTTTCACAGCTTTAATGTATATACATATGGGTTCACTTGTAATTAGTAGACAGTAAAATGGGTGGGCGGTCGGGGATGGGATAACAGCCTGATAGGTAACTCTTTCGTACAGTTAAAACATGCAACTTTCAAATACAGGTTGGCCCAACCCTCCGTTTTTCCCCTTAAATGTGACAGAATTAGCGCATTAAATAAACTTATTAAACTTCTATGGTCAATGTAATAATCTAATTTGTCTATTGCAGGTATATGTTGCTGGGATCATATATAAACTTTTTAAAGTGCCAGATTTACAAGTGCTGCCCTGTTACTTTTGGTTTCTTTGGTGAGAAAGCAAAAACTTGTTGGATTATTTGTAAATGGGCAGGATAATAATGGGTTTGGGCCAAACAAGTAAACTTTGGGACATGTCAAAATAGGTGGGGTCGACCCGTCCATTTTTTTTTAACAAACAAAGGGTGGTTATTTTTTTTAAAAACTTTTTCAGTAATATTATAGTGATTTATGATTTGAAAATACACCTTAAGGTAATGAAATTAATCGGCTGAACTTTAACATGTTTTGCAGGTTCGCGGTTTTACATGAGGGAAGTAGAAGATAACGTAGTGAATTTGTCGTCTTTTGTCTATACCGGTGTTCTCTTAACTTTGGTGAAAAGTTCAGTCCTGAAGAACGTAGGCTATTGATTTTGTGCAGTCTAGTTGACATTACACCCTGATCTTGAAACTTTTGCCCTTGCTCAACTAATTAGTTATTTTATCATGTCTGGTTTGTCTCGTTGGAGAACAATTTCTACTTTTGTTGATAGTTTTAATCTTCCAGAGTCATTTTAGCAGTTGTACTGTTCAGTTGGTTATGAGTTTTGACAAAAGATCTTATATCAACCCACTGATCATGGTTTATGAAAACGACAACCAGCCGGTTTTAATGGATTTACGGTTTGGTTTTAACTGTTTAAATTGATAATTTTATTAATAAAAGTTTCAAAATACATACATAATCATATACTTGAAATATAAAAAATTGAGAATGCTTAACTGACAAGTTCGGTTTATACACTTGATTTTCAGTTCCAAACCGTTAGCCTAACCGATAAACTGTCAATAATGAGATCGGAAGCTGTCTAAACAGGTTGACGATGGCATAGTTCAGTCGGTTTTGACAAGTTAAACCACTAATCACGGTTTCTGAAATCGAAAACCTGCTAGTTGGGTAGGCAGTGGCGGATCTAGGCCACAAAATCAGTAGTAATTTTCCACTACGCGTGCGAAGTTGAGCCGCAACGTCCGCGACCCCTGTTTAAGCCCTATGTCCGACCCTGTGGGTAGGCCATTCGTACCGGCCAGTTTTAGCAGATTTAATGTTCGGTTTTAACTGTTTTGATTTGATATATAATGTTCATACATAATTACATACTACAAAAATAAGAAAATGAGAAGGCAAAATGATGAGTTCTGTTTATACTACCAATCTCAGGTTCCAAACCTTGAGTTTGAATGATTGTGTAACATATGAATTCAACCATTTGTAGGAAAACAAACAAACTTGGGTTAGATTTTTATTATTACTAATATATTTGTTGATATAAAGCATATCAACAATAAGTCTATGATATCACTTATCAACGTACCAAAATCAAAATCAAAATCAACCGAATCCTACGTTCGAAAATCCAACATGTGATTCTAGTTTTCCACCGTCTAAAATATATTTACCATTTTGTGCACCTAGATTACGAGTATCCCTTTAACTTATAACACATCTTCAAATATTAGTTTCCAACACGATACTGGTCACAGTCTGTTGCACCAGATCTGCTAAAGCTTGAGACCAGACCGTTGATCATCCTAGCCACCGCTGCCTTAAAAGGCTTTGACCCGCTTGTGTCAACTGGGCGCTCACCATCAATTGCTGAACCCACTTCAACACCCTCCATATAAGCTCTACATGCAGATAAAATCGCATGTGCACGGCTACAGAAATGCCCAACAACAAGTTCCTCAAAATACTGCAATAAAACAATATTTAAACGTTTAATGAAAAGAAAGCAAACTGGTTTTTATAGTATTAGCGCAAATTAAAAAGACGTTAAAAGATTACCTTTGGAGGTCTCCTAAGTGTGTATATCATTGTTTTCAATGACAAAATGAAGATATCTTCATTGTAGCTCTTGGATTTCTTGTCACCAGCAACTCCGGGATACATATCGTCATATCCAGGCTCATTAAAGAACGGTTTATCGTTCAAAATCAAGGCCTGAATCGACACCAAAACTTGAAGCATGGTTGAATTATTTGGCATCCATTTCTCACTCCCATGACCTGTCCAGGTGTTGAGAAGACTAAGGCATACTTTCCCATCATCATACAAGTTAGGGTTTAGCCGGAGCCCACCGGAGTAATAGTATACCATCTGAAACCCATAAAGGAAAAGTTAAGATTATTCGACACATAGTTAGCGTATATTAACCCGTCTATTGCAAACAAAAACAGGGAAATTTCTACGAATGTATACCGGGGGTGTGTCTGGGTAGGTAGGGGGAAAGTGAACATCAAACACAAAAAGACCATCATGATACGGAGTGCCGGCGGGTCCTACAATTACAGCCCTCAAAAGATCCATTCTTGATTCATATACCCTCACAAATATAGTATCTGTTGAAAGAACACATAGTTACATGATGAGCAATACATAAATAGCTTTTATGATTCAACTCTTTTCAAGTCAAAAGTAGCAAGAACTTCGAACATCAAACTTCATTTTCAATTTCTAATCAAACTGTAACTAGTGGCGACAAAATGGGTATGACTATAACATCCCAATCTGCAATGGCTTACGTGTGTGTCACCATTACATAAATTAGAATAACAAACATAATTACAAGTTTTTAAATACATTATTCAATGAAGATTCAAAAGACTTGATAACTAGGTAATATGGGGTGAGGTTGAAAAATGCAGGTTTGGGTTGGGTTGGGTTGGGTTGACCTGAAAACTCTGTTTTCTTCCATTTTTCACACATTCTGATAAAGAATTTTCTATGTGATAACAAAAGAATATTACCACAATAATAATCTAAATATTTGAATAACATGATTTAGGATGTAGCATGCACTGGAAATATACTTTAGACATTTTGGGTCAATTATTTTATTTTTGACTGCACCTCATGAGGCGAAGGGAAAACGCCTCGAGGCTCGTTTCCGTTCCTTTAAGCTTTGGTAAGGTTTCACTTGAACTTACATTTTTGCACATTTGTGATAACTAAAAGATATTAGCAGCATTAATTTTGATCGCAACATTCTATTTTTTTGTGATTAGTGCTTTAGGTAATTAGCTTAAAAGTAGAATAGTACTAACCTGGTAAATCCTTCTCTAGTATTTTCCACTCATCTTGTATTTTCTTTGTCCAATTCCTAGGAGGCTACAACCAAAAACAATTCAACAAAACATAGTTATTAACAAAGTATTCTGATATATTAAGTTGCTATTTATTGTCCACAAAAGTTACCTGTTGCCCTTGAAAACCAGCATTATTGAAGTGATGATCAGAATAATCATCAACGATATCAAATGACTTGAAGTTTTCAAACTTTTGCTTCACTTCTTCATTGGTTTTATCTTCATTTTCAACTGCAGAAGTTGGTATTACGGTTGGAACAACCGATGATGAGCTACTTGATGCAACGTCAGTACTTTTGTGGAAGGGGATATTTGGAATTCCATGATCAAGGGCGTCAACAGAAGGAGCAGAGACTTTAGCACTTGCGACGGGTTGAGGATCACTCAACCACGAAAAAGATGCTTCAACTCCAGGCGGAAGATCAACGTTATCGAACTGAGCTTGCATGCTTAGATAATGTGCTTCGTCATCTTCTTTGGAATTTTCGGACATATAGTAATCGCCGTCATCATCATAGTCAAATTCAACCATGCCATCATCACCATCATCATCCTCCTCCTCAATATCTTCCTCTTCTTCATTTTCATCACCAACGTCTGACACATTATTGGGCTTCACGAGATTCTGCAAAAACACTTCAGTTAACAACTTGAATACATTGATACGGTCCAAACTTAAGCCTACCAAACAAAAGACCGACAACATCACATCACATCACGGAATAACAGAGAAGATATCTGATATCAAATCAACACAGTTTAGACAAACAGAACAGCTTATAAACGAATCAAAGCTTCTGCCATTGATTTGCTTAGAAATTTAATCCCCGAAATAACACAGTTCAGAGAAAACCGAACCCTATCGTAAACGAATCAAAACAATTGACATTAATTTGCATAAAATTAAACAGCAAATTTTTTTCTAGCTAAAATTAAATACCCAATTAACTGAGTTTATAAACATAAATCAAAATTCCTTCCATTAAATCGCTTAAAAACCTAATAATCTAATATCAAATCAACACAATTAAGACAAAAACAAAACCAGACCGAAAATGAATCAAACTTCCAGCCATTAATTTCCTTAATAATTCAATCACCAAATTAACACAATTCAAAAAAATAAATAAATAAAACAGAACCCTATTAAAAAAAACCAAAATTCTACAATTAATTCGCATAAAATTAACCATCAATTTCTATTCAAGCTAACAATTCAATCATAAACTAAAAAAAACCTTCAATCCACTCGCACACTCAACACAGCAATAATAATAATAATAAAATAAAAACACACATAGATCATAAAATCATAAAGCAAAATAACGATTATATACAACAAATGAAGCTGTAATGATACCTGATCGAGTTTGGGTTTGTTTAGGAGTGAATCATCATTGGTCTCCGATACATTGATTTCAACTTCCATAGTGATGACTGATGATCAAATAAAAAAAACCAATAAGAATAAATCAAAGGTGCTTAAGTTCTAGAGAGAGAAAGTAGAGGAGAGAGAGAGAGAGAGAGAATGTTTGGGTAAATGGCGCATTTTATTAGCGAGTGTTATTGTTAACTTACGCGTGAATCCCCAAGACCATTGGCTTTGGAGGGGAGAGACATCTTCATGATGGGTCTCTAAAGGGGTGGTGTGTACTAAAATGACGAGTCTCTTCATTAATCAGAATTATTAAAAATAATGAAAAATCTATTAAAAATAATAATAAATGGCCCGACGTAAAAGTCTTCGACATGCCGGTGATGCCGTTGCCGGCCCAGGGCGGCATAGGCAAGTCGGACCCTGCCGGCCCTCCATACCCTTCGGTCTAATGAGTCTTCTCTTAGACTGAATTACAAGTTTTGTCCTTTAAGTTTATACCATTTTTCAACGACTGTCCTTTAACTTTAAAATTGATTGGTTTTGTTCTTTATCCTTTAAAATCTTGCACGTTACGTCCGTCACCACCCCACTCTACACCGCCTGCCCACCTCCATCGTCTGCAACATCCTGCAACCCACTCCACCACCGTTGGGCACCACCAGATAATCCTACCACTTCGACCACCAGATAACCCCACCACCATTTCAAACTCAAACTAAATCCATTAATAATAATAATCCATAATCTCATCTTAGTCGGCAATTTCAATGTTAGGTAAATGACCCAAACAAAATAATAATCATGAGGAATGTATGTGAAGGGATATGGTATTAAAACATTACAAATACCATACCATCGCCCACTTAGAACAGGCTTCGCCAGACGCTCATCCGTCCGTTCTACGTCAGCGGATCGTCTAGCGCCCATTCGCCCGTTTTACGTCAGCGGAACGTCTGGCGTCCACAAACCCGTTCTACGTCAGCGATGCTTCTGCCGTCCGACGCGAGCATTAATATTCTCGTTCTACGTCGACGGAACACATGGTGTCCACCCGCCCGTTTTACGTCAGCGGTACATCCGACGCCAGGCGCATAAACGCCCGCCTCTTTCACATAGGCGGGCCAAACATACATCAAGGCTTCCTTGGCAAGCTTCACCACAAGTGGAAGATACCTTTTGGGGCAGCTTTGGGACTCACCCCTGCCCCTACCAAATATCTCTGACATGACAGGCGGCCCGTCAGGGTTCCCCTCCAATCAGAGACTGTTGCCAGTCTGACGAGCAGAAAGAACGATGACGTGGCAGCCTCCCAGCCAAGATATCTTCCTGACGAAGCAGACTTTCTCTGCCCACCTCGAAATCCTGGAAAGCATAAACTATCCACCGACTGGATCCGCCAATGGGCGAGTACCACGTGTCCACCGCCCATCAGCGTCCACTTACTGGGCGCCACGTGTACATGCGTCAGGACGGTAACATCCCCCCTTAGCATTCTACTTTTTCCTACTTTACTAAAACCCACTTGCACCAAATGGGCTTGAAGGCTTGGGCCGGATTATGGAGACTCCTCTACCTGGGCCGGGCCCCATTAAGGGTAGAGGATGGGCTGAGAAAGTAGGAGATCTTGGTACTATAAAAGGAGGACGCCCTCCTCCTTTTATTGGCATCTGATATCCAACACACTTTCACTCAAGAAGAATACGAACTCTCGTACCTTCTTCAACCCCTTGTTTATTATACTAACGATTAGAGGCTCGGCTCTTCTAATTGGTAGTCTCGTAAATCCTTGGTCTTGCTTTTAGACCCACACGTATTTTATAATCACACTCTCTTTATAAAATACAGTAGAATCACCATTCGGATTGTTCTTTGTTAGATTATCCTCGAACTCGTGTTTCTTCATTGGCGCCATCCGTGGCCTTACCACAACTACTCTAAACCCAATAAGCTTTTACAGCCAAAATCATAAAAATGACCTCACCTCCACCAGTGTACACTCCGTCCGGGGTCGTCGAAGACATCACTGACGCCACCCCAGGATCCCACCCAACATCAGGGGACGACAACGACCAACAACCTCCCCTTATAACCCCCAGAAATCTGGAGGCACAACTCACAGACCCAACTCCTCCAACTGAGGAGGAAATCGAGGCACTAAACAATGACTGGTATGAACGCCAGAGACAAATCCTCGACGCACAGCTGGAACGACACCGGCGCACTGGCAAAGCACTCATGGGCTCCTCCTCAAGGCAGCCCGCAAGAACACCGGCACCCGCCCGTCACGGGGAAGGTCCAGGGCAAACCCCTGAGGACCAGGCCCGTGCAGAGCGCAACCGGTTTGACGCCGAAGACTACGACGAAAGCTCGTGGGAGGACGATGCCTCCAGGGACTATCGTCATAGCCCATACTACAGGCGGGAACGACTCAACCGCTACAACGACGACGCCACCACCAACCTTTCGCTCCCTTACAGACCAACCGCATTTGCGGACAAGTCTAAATTTACTCGGCGCATCTCTCAGGCACCAATCCCACCAAGACAGCGCCTACCGGCCAACGTTAAAATCTACGACGGCCTATCCGACCCAGATGACCACCTTGGCATATTCAACCAAGCCGGGGCCGTCATCGGTTGGACCCTACCCGTTTGGTGCCACATGTTCGCCCAGACATTCACCGGAGCCACTAGGGTCTGGTTTGACAACCTCCCCATCGGAAGCATCGACAGCTACGAACAGTTGATCAAAAAATTTTCACTCCATTTCAGCCAACAGCGTCGCCACAAGCGCGACAAAAGCCAAATCTCTCTCTGCAAACGCAGAGACACAGAACCTCTCGAGGACTTCATCGTGCGGTTCAACAAAGAAGCCCTCCAGTTAGGAACCGGGGACGAGGCAACCCGAACCTCCTTCTTATCCAACGTCAACGATGACGGCCTACAACACACCCTACAAGGGAAAGACGGCGTCCCGGACGCCTGGGAAGAAGTGGTCCGCATCTCAAAGCTCTATGCGGGCAACCAGAAAACGATGCGCCAAAACCAGAGAGGGAGTTCCAGCAACAACCGCAGCCGCGGCAACAATCGCGCATCTGTCTGGAACCGCATCTCTGGTTCCACCGATGAAGGGCGATACTCAACTTCCGGCGACGCCAGAAACATCATCGGCAACAAACAAAGTCGTGACCAACGCAACAGCGGACGCCGGAACCAGGATTGGACCACTCTCACCAAAACACCATCCCAAGTACTATCACAAGTCCTCTCCACTGGAGAAGTAACTTTCAAAACCCCAAAACCCATGGGGGCAAAACGAAAGAATGTCGACACCACCAGGTTTTGCGACTTCCACAAAGACGTGGGCCACGATACCGACAACTGCTACAGCCTCAAAATGGAAATCGAGGCGGCCCTACGCTCCGGGAAACTAGCCAACCTGGTCAAAAATGTCCGCGCAGGCGGGCGCATGCAAGACGAGCCTGATAAACCCATCAAAGACATTAGAACACACTACATCCGCGACGCGCACAACAGACAGTGCAACATGACGCGCAACACCAAGCGGAAAACAAGCTTCCCCAACATAGCAACCACGTCTGAAGCGACAAACTGGCGAGAGGCCCAAGTCCTCCTCCCTATAATCCCAGGGGGCGCTCAGTCAACGACCCCCCTCACTATCACAGCACTGTTCGGACACTACCGAACTTACAAAATGATGTGCGACGACGGCAGCAGCTTCGACATCATGTACCAACAGTGCTTCGATCAGCTAGACGAAGAGGACAAGGCACGCCTACAACCAGATACACCTATTGCCGGCTTCTTCAACGAGGTAATTCATCCCATCGGCAAGTTTGACTTTACAGTCACACTTGATGACGGCATACACAGCCGCTCAGATGTATGCACCTTCCACGTCATCCCAGCCATTTCCTCCTATGATATATTACTAGGAAGACAAGGTTTGGCAAACTTCAACTCCACCGCATCAGCTCCTCATCAAACCATGGGTTTCCCAACACCCACCGGGATCGCATACATCCGAGGCAATCAAGAATGCCTCATGACAACCCACCCGGCGGACGACACGGCAACGCTCCCACCAAACCCACCAACTGACGAAAACTGGGTCTTCAACCTAGTTTTCCCCGAACAAACCATCACTTTGGGCCGGACCCTGTCCCCCCAAATAAAGACACATCTAAAACAACTACTGGTGGCGAACAAAGACATCTTCGCATGGCAATCATCAGACATGCTCGGCGTCCCAAGACACATCGCCGAGCACCGCCTCAACACATACAAAGACGCGCGCCCGGTGGCGCAGAAAAAGCGGCCACTCGGCCCCGACAGAGTCAAAGCCATGAATGAACAGGTCGACGATCTACTAGACGCGGGCATTATCAGAAAATGTAATCACCAAACCTGGGTGGCCAACCCAGTAATGGTACTAAAAAAGAATGGGTCCTGGCGCATGTGCGTCGACTACAAGGACCTAAACAAAGAAAGATCACTACCCTCTCCCAGAGATCGACTTGAAGGTTGACTCACTAGCGCCATTCAAGTACAAATGCTTCCTCGACGCATATCAAGGATATCATCAAATCAAAATGGCCTACGAAGATGAGGATCGAACGGCGTTCAGAACAGACCGAGGGGTGTACTGCTACACCAAAATGCCTTTCGGACTCAAAAACGCCGGCGCAACCTATCAACGCCTCATGGACCAGGCATTCATTAACCAGATAGGCGTCAACCTTGAAGTCTATGTTAACGACCTAGTCATTAAAAGCACTCAGGAGGACACAATGTTTATGGACATCCAGCGCACCTTCGAACAGTTGCGCAGCATCAACATGAAACTAAATCCGGGCAAATGCTCCTTCGGAGCAGGGGAAGGGAAATTTCTAGGTTTCCATTGTCACCAATGGCGGCTTCAAACCAAACCCGGAAAAAGTCCAATCAATCCAGCGCATGCCATCACCAAACTCAATAAAAGACGTACAGACACTGATGGGACGTCTGGTTGCTCTCAACCGCTTCCTGTCAAACTACGCCTCTAAGTCTTTTGCTTTTGTTCATACTTTACGGAATGTACTCAAAAAAACACAATTCCGCTGGACACCAGAAGCGGAGGTAGCCTTCCGTGAAATGAAGCAATGTTTAACCTACTTGCCAACTTTAACAGCACCTTTTCCGAAGGAGCCCCTTACATTATATCTATCTGCGTCAGAAACGGCAATCGGCGCCGTCCTATTAGTAGAACGCAACAAAGTACAAACACCGATCTACTATATCAGCCGCACTCTAGCAGACGCAGAAACTAGATACTCAACAATGGAAAAACTTGTCCTAGCATTAGTCCACGCGTCAAGACGCCTGCGAAGATACTTCCAAGGATATCCAATCAACGTCCTTACAGACTACAGGATAAACACCGTGCTGTCCAAACCAGAACTCTCCGGCCGCTTGGCCAAATGGGCGATTGAGTTGGGTGCACACACCATTGTTTACAAACCAAGGCCTGCGATAAAAGGACAGGTCCTGGCAGACTTCATCGCCGAAATCCCGATTGACAAAATCCAAGACCGCAAAGACGAACAAGACCCCAAGCCCATTCCAGACGATCGAGTAACTTGGTCATTATACACTGACGGAGCTTCCAATGATCAAGGCTCAGGCGCCGGACTTCGCCTCGTCAGCCCCGACAAAACAGAATTCACATACACCGTGCGCCTTGAGTTCCCAAGCACAAACAACGAGGCAGAATACGAAGCATTCTTGGCTGGCCTGCGCCTGGCACACAAAATGGGCGCAAGGCACCTCAACGTCCATGTAGACTCAATGCTAATCGCAGGCCACATGAATGGCGTTTACGACGCCAAAGACCCCGTCATGGCCCAATACGTCGACCAGGCCAAGCTCATCACCAAGAAATTCGTTACCTGCACCATCCTCCACATAAACCGCAGCGGCAATAAGGAAGCTGACGCACTCAGCAAAATGGCCTCCACCGCTTGGCCGCATATGGCCAAAGAGGTACGCATTGAAACCCTACCTCAACCTTCAGTACCACTTAGACAGGTCAATATAACACAGACAGGCGCCGGGTCATGGATGACCCCTATTCAAGCCTATCTAGCAACAGGCACCCTGCCACCTCAAAAAGCGGAGGCTCGAAAAATCCAATACAAATCCCAACATTACCAACTAATGAATGGGATCCTGTACCGACGCTCATACTTGGGGCCATTACTAAAATGCATAGATGCCGCGACAACCACCTTACTCATAAGAGAAATTCACGAAGGCATATGCGGGATCCATGCGGGGCCAAGAATGGTCGTCGCCAAAATCATGAACGCAGGATATTATTGGCCGGGTATGCATCAAAACGCCGTCAAAATCCTACGCACCTGCTTCAACTGCCAACAACATGCGCCAAATACCCTGCGCCCCAAAAACAACTTGGTACCAGTCACAGCCGCCTGGCCATTTCAAAAGTGGGCTATGGACCTGGTCGGCCCATTCCCAATGGCCCCCGAAAAGATACATGTAACACCCCAACCGATGGCGGAAACATCGGGGTGCCACGTATTGATGATTGTTTTCAGTAGCACATGGTATAATGTAAATTTTAAATAATTTATTCAAACATAATATCCAAAATGTGAAATATTGTCTAAGAATTCAAATACATAACATCCAAATAATAACTTCAAAAACTTCAAATAACTTCAAGATAAATCCTCATGCTAACTCAAGCCTCAGCTTCATTGTTACCTGAAACATGTTAATTTTGAAAGTATTTTGGGTCAACATAAGTTGGTGAGAATTACATAGGTTTTTTGATGATAAAATGAATAAAATGTTATGCAATTCATGTGTCATGTTAATCTAGCCCATATGTGAGAAACATATTAGAAATAAATCGAGTGCATAATCAACCCTGCTGACTGTTATAAAATAATACATACCATACACTTATGGTCCCAATGAATAATGTTATGCGATAACAAACACCCACGTAACCTTGGTAGGAGGCACGTATCCGGGTGGGATTGTCAGTCCAATAGATCTATCAATGTATACCGTCGGCTGATCAATGTTAATGATTATGCTAGAATGTGCTTACTCTAATCATGTTCAAGACAATATGCAACATAGAAAACACACAAACACATTGATGATTGAATTGCAATGAAAAGTGTTATAACATGTTTCACCCCAAAAGTGGTGATAAAAGGGGCTATGTAAACTCACCTTAGCAAATGTTAACTTGTTGAAAAAGATATGATAGTTGTGTTGCCCAAAGTAATTCCAAATATTACCCTATAATGAGGTAATATATAATAAGTCTAAGTTTATATAAACTAATATGTGTATCCTAGGGTTTCGATTTGGGGATAATCAATTGTTAAATTTAATTTAAAAATGTTAATTAAATAAAGAAAATTGGATAATAAATGAAAAATAGTCTTTTTATAAAGTTTGAATTTTGAGTGAGCATATTAAAGTGTTTGAAGTAATAAAATAATTTTTATAAAATTATTTCATTTAAGATAGATTTTTAAATCTATTTATTTATAAATAGCCAATTATTAACTTTAATATTCAAAAATACTAAAATTAAAGAAATCTTATTTTAAAAATCATATTTCTGATCTAAATGATTAAAAATAATTTGTATAAAATTTTGGTGCAAAAATGATGAAAATTGGATTTATTATGAATTAAATATGATTAAATCTTACAAAAATTGATTAAAAATAATAAATAAATGATTTTACTGAATTAAAATTTATTTCAGTAAAGTTTAACTTTATAAAAAGTTAGGATAATTTTTGGAGAATTTAAATAAATTGTTTTGATATAATAATGGATTTTTATAATTATAATTGTATAAAAATGATTTAATTATTATAAATATTAAATAAAAGAATTTCTGAAAAATAAAAGTTGTAATTAAATCTTTTATATCAGATTAACAAATAATAATTTTTTTAGAATTTATAAAAGAGTTTAGGTATTTAAAAAAAGAATTTAAAAGATTAAAGGATTAATATATATATATATAATATTAATGTTTGTTTTAAAAAAAAAAAAAAAAAAAAAAAAAAAAGGAAAGAAAGCATAAAAACCGGTCAGAGCCGGACTCGAACCCGGATGACCACGATACAAGACCAGAGTCACAACCACTTGGCCTAGGCCGGTGGTTGTGATGGATCTGGATACATAATTATTAAATACGCGATGAAACAGAAGCCTTATCCCCAAATACAAACACGATGAACCCTAGATTATCAATTGATTGATTCAGGCAACAATAGCCCGATTAATGTTAGGGCTATTGTTGCTTGAATGCCGATGAACTAAACCCACTAAAACAATTAAACTCACAGTGTGGTAATGATGATTATGATCGGGTCAATGAGAAAAGTCAACCACGAACAGAAGACAACGATCAGAGCAGTAATAGAGAGAAATAGAGATTGAGGGAGAGGTATGAGCGAGTTTTCAAGGTCCAGGAGGTCTCAATTTATACTAATGGATTAGGGTTAGGGTTAATTGGATCGTTGACTTTCCTTATGATAATACGCGGCCAATAAAGATCATTAGGGCACGATTGCCGTGTAATAGCTGTGTAATTGTGTTGTAATGGGCCGGATAATGCACGAGTTTACCATAATTATAACAATCACGCGTTAATTTCATGGATTGGGCAACAAGGTAATCCCACAGTTGACTTTTATTGTCAACTGTGAGGATTTTAAACGCGCGTATATAATTAAAACGAGTCCGGGTTAAACACAAGAAGGTGGCCAGCCCAGCTGGTTTGTGCACAAGTGTTGGTTTGGACCGGTCCTTGGCGCGGGTTCGAACCCCGGCCAAGGCAAACTTTTTTTGATTTTATTTAACACTTTCACACACATATATATAATATAATATATAGTATTAGGGTTACATAAATGCGTCAAAAATAATAATTGCGAGGGTAAATATGAAACTTGACGTTTTATTAATTGTCGGTGCGTAACGTACAAGAATTAAATGCGTAATGTTACAGTCTCCCCTACTTTTTGAAACTTCGTCCCGAAGTTAAAGGAAATACTAGGTTTGCAAATGGTCAACTACTGAAAACCTTGATAAAATTTCACACTACCTTAACGTACCTGTAAATTCATGATTACGTTCCGGACCGTAATTACCAATTTACCTTACGTTAGGGTTTTGCGTCCTTTTATGACTTTACCGATTGTTAAGCAGGTTTGATAGTCTCCGCCAGTCGTTGAGCAGGTGGTAGGGCCTCTCCCGACTGTTGGATAGACATGATGACCTCTTCCAATCGTTAAGTAGATTGTTTAGTAGTCAACCATTTGTTGTGCAAGTAAGCAAGTATTGATAAAGCAATCAATTCACATTAAAACAAACATACACACAGATGTTATGGTAATACTTGAATTTATTATCTGATTCAAAAGTGTCAATACATGAAATTTAGGAGAAAGTAGATATTATTCAAATGGTAGGGTTTGATGTTGAGCAGTCGGAGGTCTCAAGCGGGATTATTTGGAGCATCAAGAGCGTTTGTAGCAGGGATTCGACAAGCTTCCGCAAGATGCCCATACCTCTGACAATTTGTGCACTGTCGACAGGGTACTTGAGTTGGATGGTGATACTGGCAGGTGTCACACTTAGGTAGGTCCCCATTGTATTGTTTCTTGGTGGGTGGAGTGGTAGTGTCTATTGCAAAATTCCTGACCTTGTTCTTCCCGTTGGTTGAGGCCTCGGTTTTGATTTCAACGGCAGGTTGGGGAGTATCCTTTTTCTTTTCCCCTTTACGAGTCAGGGTTCCTGCCTTCACATGGTTATCTGTTAGGGTGGCAGCCAAACGCTTTGCTTCTTCCAATGTAGCAGGGTTCCTTCCCCACACTGTGTCTTGAATCTGCATCGGTAAGCCACCAATGTATTTTTCGATTGCAATGGGCAAAGGAGTGACTTTGTGGGGTAGCAGTAAGCTAAGTTCGTGAAAGCGAGTGTTGTAAGCAAGGTTTTCCCCACTGTCTTGAGCAAGATCATAAAATTCGTCTTCCAGTTTCTTGATTTCATTACGAGGACAGAACTCTGCCTTCATAATGTCTTTAGCTTGATCCCAGGTTAAGGCTAGTGCAGCTTCAGCTCCGCGAGTGCGTTTTTCTTCATTCCACCAAGTGAGTGCTCGTTTGTGAAGAACACTCATGGCATAACGGACTTTGAAGTTGTCGGGGCATTCACTGTTGATGAAGGCATTCTCAATACCCTCAAACCATTGGAGGAGTCCAGTAGCTCCTTCTTCACCACTAAACTTTGGAGGGTTACAAGAGTTGAAATGCTTAAGGGTGCAAGCTTGGGGTCCATTACCATTGCCATTGCCATTGTTGTGACCATTCCCGTTGCCGTTCAATTGGATGACCTGGGCGAGTAAATTGGGAACCAGAGTTGCGATTTGCTGTGCCATTTGTTGAGAAATGATCGCAGCCAGTTGAGCATCGACCCCATTGTTGTTGTGGTTAGGAGCTTGGTCATGGTTGTGGTTATGGTTATCACCACCTTCTTCGTGATTCTCACCATTGTTGTTGCGAGTGCTGCGACGAGGAGGCATGATCTGTAATAGACACAATGAAATGAATGAGAGTTTATATAAGGAATGTAATCATTTATTCATTAATTAAAACGAATAAACGAAAACGTTGACTTATCAAAGATTTTAAATTCTAATAACATATGAAGACATGCTTTAGCCTATAAGTGAACACTCATCCCGAGAATTCCCAGGTAGGCATCCGGGTCCCTCGTCTGATTGGGATATATGCGCAATGCCAGCCTAGACAGAAGACTCAGAATACAGGCGTTCACCCTTCCAGATTGCACGTGTTCGTTATTAAAATCTAGAACTTCGACGAGATCTCAAGGGGGTTCAGGTTAAACCTGAGGGATTTGTCCTATTAGTCTAAGAGTAGATCCACTGATGGAGAGCAACCTTCTTGTAGGGGTGAAAGTAGGGATAAGAAGTAGGAGGGAGATAGAGAGTAGCAAGTAAAGGAAGCAAGTACTGTTTTAGTCCCTAAGGTTATAGTCTAGATTATTTCTAATAACCTAATTCCCTATAACCAAGGCTCTGATACCAATCTGTAACACCCCAACCGATGGCGGAAACATCGGGGTGCCACGTATTGATGATTGTTTTCAGTAGCACATGGTATAATGTAAATTTTAAATAATTTATTCAAACATAATATCCAAAATGTGAAATATTGTCTAAGAATTCAAATACATAACATCCAAATAATAACTTCAAAAACTTCAAATAACTTCAAGATAAATCCTCATGCTAACTCAAGCCTCAGCTTCATTGTTACCTGAAACATGTTAATTTTGAAAGTATTTTGGGTCAACATAAGTTGGTGAGAATTACATAGGTTTTTTGATGATAAAATGAATAAAATGTTATGCAATTCATGTGTCATGTTAATCTAGCCCATATGTGAGAAACATATTAGAAATAAATCGAGTGCATAATCAACCCTGCTGACTGTTATAAAATAATACATACCATACACTTATGGTCCCAATGAATAATGTTATGCGATAACAAACACCCACGTAACCTTGGTAGGAGGCACGTATCCGGGTGGGATTGTCAGTCCAATAGATCTATCAATGTATACCGTCGGCTGATCAATGTTAATGATTATGCTAGAATGTGCTTACTCTAATCATGTTCAAGACAATATGCAACATAGAAAACACACAAACACATTGATGATTGAATTGCAATGAAAAGTGTTATAACATGTTTCACCCCAAAAGTGGTGATAAAAGGGGCTATGTAAACTCACCTTAGCAAATGTTAACTTGTTGAAAAAGATATGATAGTTGTGTTGCCCAAAGTAATTCCAAATATTACCCTATAATGAGGTAATATATAATAAGTCTAAGTTTATATAAACTAATATGTGTATCCTAGGGTTTCGATTTGGGGATAATCAATTGTTAAATTTAATTTAAAAATGTTAATTAAATAAAGAAAATTGGATAATAAATGAAAAATAGTCTTTTTATAAAGTTTGAATTTTGAGTGAGCATATTAAAGTGTTTGAAGTAATAAAATAATTTTTATAAAATTATTTCATTTAAGATAGATTTTTAAATCTATTTATTTATAAATAGCCAATTATTAACTTTAATATTCAAAAATACTAAAATTAAAGAAATCTTATTTTAAAAATCATATTTCTGATCTAAATGATTAAAAATAATTTGTATAAAATTTTGGTGCAAAAATGATGAAAATTGGATTTATTATGAATTAAATATGATTAAATCTTACAAAAATTGATTAAAAATAATAAATAAATGATTTTACTGAATTAAAATTTATTTCAGTAAAGTTTAACTTTATAAAAAGTTAGGATAATTTTTGGAGAATTTAAATAAATTGTTTTGATATAATAATGGATTTTTATAATTATAATTGTATAAAAATGATTTAATTATTATAAATATTAAATAAAAGAATTTCTGAAAAATAAAAGTTGTAATTAAATCTTTTATATCAGATTAACAAATAATAATTTTTTTAGAATTTATAAAAGAGTTTAGGTATTTAAAAAAAGAATTTAAAAGATTAAAGGATTAATATATATATATATAATATTAATGTTTGTTTTAAAAAAAAAAAAAAAAAAAAAAGAAAAGGAAAGAAAGCATAAAAACCGGTCAGAGCCGGACTCGAACCCGGATGACCACGATACAAGACCAGAGTCACAACCACTTGGCCTAGGCCGGTGGTTGTGATGGATCTGGATACATAATTATTAAATACGCGATGAAACAGAAGCCTTATCCCCAAATACAAACACGATGAACCCTAGATTATCAATTGATTGATTCAGGCAACAATAGCCCGATTAATGTTAGGGCTATTGTTGCTTGAATGCCGATGAACTAAACCCACTAAAACAATTAAACTCACAGTGTGGTAATGATGATTATGATCGGGTCAATGAGAAAAGTCAACCACGAACAGAAGACAACGATCAGAGCAGTAATAGAGAGAAATAGAGATTGAGGGAGAGGTATGAGCGAGTTTTCAAGGTCCAGGAGGTCTCAATTTATACTAATGGATTAGGGTTAGGGTTAATTGGATCGTTGACTTTCCTTATGATAATACGCGGCCAATAAAGATCATTAGGGCACGATTGCCGTGTAATAGCTGTGTAATTGTGTTGTAATGGGCCGGATAATGCACGAGTTTACCATAATTATAACAATCACGCGTTAATTTCATGGATTGGGCAACAAGGTAATCCCACAGTTGACTTTTATTGTCAACTGTGAGGATTTTAAACGCGCGTATATAATTAAAACGAGTCCGGGTTAAACACAAGAAGGTGGCCAGCCCAGCTGGTTTGTGCACAAGTGTTGGTTTGGACCGGTCCTTGGCGCGGGTTCGAACCCCGGCCAAGGCAAACTTTTTTTGATTTTATTTAACACTTTCACACATATATATATAATATAATATATAGTATTAGGGTTACATAAATGCGTCAAAAATAATAATTGCGAGGGTAAATATGAAACTTGACGTTTTATTAATTGTCGGTGCGTAACGTACAAGAATTAAATGCGTAATGTTACAGTCTCCCCTACTTTTTGAAACTTCGTCCCGAAGTTAAAGGAAATACTAGGTTTGCAAATGGTCAACTACTGAAAACCTTGATAAAATTTCACACTACCTTAACGTACCTGTAAATTCATGATTACGTTCCGGACCGTAATTACCAATTTACCTTACGTTAGGGTTTTGCGTCCTTTTATGACTTTACCGATTGTTAAGCAGGTTTGATAGTCTCCGCCAGTCGTTGAGCAGGTGGTAGGGCCTCTCCCGACTGTTGGATAGACATGATGACCTCTTCCAATCGTTAAGTAGATTGTTTAGTAGTCAACCATTTGTTGTGCAAGTAAGCAAGTATTGATAAAGCAATCAATTCACATTAAAACAAACATACACACAGATGTTATGGTAATACTTGAATTTATTATCTGATTCAAAAGTGTCAATACATGAAATTTAGGAGAAAGTAGATATTATTCAAATGGTAGGGTTTGATGTTGAGCAGTCGGAGGTCTCAAGCGGGATTATTTGGAGCATCAAGAGCGTTTGTAGCAGGGATTCGACAAGCTTCCGCAAGATGCCCATACCTCTGACAATTTGTGCACTGTCGACAGGGTACTTGAGTTGGATGGTGATACTGGCAGGTGTCACACTTAGGTAGGTCCCCATTGTATTGTTTCTTGGTGGGTGGAGTGGTAGTGTCTATTGCAAAATTCCTGACCTTGTTCTTCCCGTTGGTTGAGGCCTCGGTTTTGATTTCAACGGCAGGTTGGGGAGTATCCTTTTTCTTTTCCCCTTTACGAGTCAGGGTTCCTGCCTTCACATGGTTATCTGTTAGGGTGGCAGCCAAACGCTTTGCTTCTTCCAATGTAGTAGGGTTCCTTCCCCACACTGTGTCTTGAATCTGCATCGGTAAGCCACCAATGTATTTTTCGATTGCAATGGGCAAAGGAGTGACTTTGTGGGGTAGCAGTAAGCTAAGTTCGTGAAAGCGAGTGTTGTAAGCAAGGTTTTCCCCACTGTCTTGAGCAAGATCATAAAATTCGTCTTCCAGTTTCTTGATTTCATTACGAGGACAGAACTCTGCCTTCATAATGTCTTTAGCTTGATCCCAGGTTAAGGCTAGTGCAGCTTCAGCTCCGCGAGTGCGTTTTTCTTCATTCCACCAAGTGAGTGCTCGTTTGTGAAGAACACTCATGGCATAACGGACTTTGAAGTTGTCGGGGCATTCACTGTTGATGAAGGCATTCTCAATACCCTCAAACCATTGGAGGAGTCCAGTAGCTCCTTCTTCACCACTAAACTTTGGAGGGTTACAAGAGTTGAAATGCTTAAGGGTGCAAGCTTGGGGTCCATTACCATTGCCATTGCCATTGTTGTGACCATTCCCGTTGCCGTTCAATTGGATGACCTGGGCGAGTAAATTGGGAACCAGAGTTGCGATTTGCTGTGCCATTTGTTGAGAAATGATCGCAGCCAGTTGAGCATCGACCCCATTGTTGTTGTGGTTAGGAGCTTGGTCATGGTTGTGGTTATGGTTATCACCACCTTCTTCGTGATTCTCACCATTGTTGTTGCGAGTGCTGCGACGAGGAGGCATGATCTGTAATAGACACAATGAAATGAATGAGAGTTTATATAAGGAATGTAATCATTTATTCATTAATTAAAACGAATAAACGAAAACGTTGACTTATCAAAGATTTTAAATTCTAATAACATATGAAGACATGCTTTAGCCTATAAGTGAACACTCATCCCGAGAATTCCCAGGTAGGCATCCGGGTCCCTCGTCTGATTGGGATATATGCGCAATGCCAGCCTAGACAGAAGACTCAGAATACAGGCGTTCACCCTTCCAGATTGCACGTGTTCGTTATTAAAATCTAGAACTTCGACGAGATCTCAAGGGGGTTCAGGTTAAACCTGAGGGATTTGTCCTATTAGTCTAAGAGTAGATCCACTGATGGAGAGCAACCTTCTTGTAGGGGTGAAAGTAGGGATAAGAAGTAGGAGGGAGATAGAGAGTAGCAAGTAAAGGAAGCAAGTACTGTTTTAGTCCCTAAGGTTATAGTCTAGATTATTTCTAATAACCTAATTCCCTATAACCAAGGCTCTGATACCAATCTGTAACACCCCAACCGATGGCGGAAACATCGGGGTGCCACGTATTGATGATTGTTTTCAGTAGCACATGGTATAATGTAAATTTTAAATAATTTATTCAAACATAATATCCAAAATGTGAAATATTGTCTAAGAATTCAAATACATAACATCCAAATAATAACTTCAAAAACTTCAAATAACTTCAAGATAAATCCTCATGCTAACTCAAGCCTCAGCTTCATTGTTACCTGAAACATGTTAATTTTGAAAGTATTTTGGGTCAACATAAGTTGGTGAGAATTACATAGGTTTTTTGATGATAAAATGAATAAAATGTTATGCAATTCATGTGTCATGTTAATCTAGCCCATATGTGAGAAACATATTAGAAATAAATCGAGTGCATAATCAACCCTGCTGACTGTTATAAAATAATACATACCATACACTTATGGTCCCAATGAATAATGTTATGCGATAACAAACACCCACGTAACCTTGGTAGGAGGCACGTATCCGGGTGGGATTGTCAGTCCAATAGATCTATCAATGTATACCGTCGGCTGATCAATGTTAATGATTATGCTAGAATGTGCTTACTCTAATCATGTTCAAGACAATATGCAACATAGAAAACACACAAACACATTGATGATTGAATTGCAATGAAAAGTGTTATAACATGTTTCACCCCAAAAGTGGTGATAAAAGGGGCTATGTAAACTCACCTTAGCAAATGTTAACTTGTTGAAAAAGATATGATAGTTGTGTTGCCCAAAGTAATTCCAAATATTACCCTATAATGAGGTAATATATAATAAGTCTAAGTTTATATAAACTAATATGTGTATCCTAGGGTTTCGATTTGGGGATAATCAATTGTTAAATTTAATTTAAAAATGTTAATTAAATAAAGAAAATTGGATAATAAATGAAAAATAGTCTTTTTATAAAGTTTGAATTTTGAGTGAGCATATTAAAGTGTTTGAAGTAATAAAATAATTTTTATAAAATTATTTCATTTAAGATAGATTTTTAAATCTATTTATTTATAAATAGCCAATTATTAACTTTAATATTCAAAAATACTAAAATTAAAGAAATCTTATTTTAAAAATCATATTTCTGATCTAAATGATTAAAAATAATTTGTATAAAATTTTGGTGCAAAAATGATGAAAATTGGATTTATTATGAATTAAATATGATTAAATCTTACAAAAATTGATTAAAAATAATAAATAAATGATTTTACTGAATTAAAATTTATTTCAGTAAAGTTTAACTTTATAAAAAGTTAGGATAATTTTTGGAGAATTTAAATAAATTGTTTTGATATAATAATGGATTTTTATAATTATAATTGTATAAAAATGATTTAATTATTATAAATATTAAATAAAAGAATTTCTGAAAAATAAAAGTTGTAATTAAATCTTTTATATCAGATTAACAAATAATAATTTTTTTAGAATTTATAAAAGAGTTTAGGTATTTAAAAAAAGAATTTAAAAGATTAAAGGATTAATATATATATATATATAATATTAATGTTTGTTTTAAAAAAAAAAAAAAAAAAAAAAAGAAAAGGAAAGAAAGCATAAAAACCGGTCAGAGCCGGACTCGAACCCGGATGACCACGATACAAGACCAGAGTCACAACCACTTGGCCTAGGCCGGTGGTTGTGATGGATCTGGATACATAATTATTAAATACGCGATGAAACAGAAGCCTTATCCCCAAATACAAACACGATGAACCCTAGATTATCAATTGATTGATTCAGGCAACAATAGCCCGATTAATGTTAGGGCTATTGTTGCTTGAATGCCGATGAACTAAACCCACTAAAACAATTAAACTCACAGTGTGGTAATGATGATTATGATCGGGTCAATGAGAAAAGTCAACCACGAACAGAAGACAACGATCAGAGCAGTAATAGAGAGAAATAGAGATTGAGGGAGAGGTATGAGCGAGTTTTCAAGGTCCAGGAGGTCTCAATTTATACTAATGGATTAGGGTTAGGGTTAATTGGATCGTTGACTTTCCTTATGATAATACGCGGCCAATAAAGATCATTAGGGCACGATTGCCGTGTAATAGCTGTGTAATTGTGTTGTAATGGGCCGGATAATGCACGAGTTTACCATAATTATAACAATCACGCGTTAATTTCATGGATTGGGCAACAAGGTAATCCCACAGTTGACTTTTATTGTCAACTGTGAGGATTTTAAACGCGCGTATATAATTAAAACGAGTCCGGGTTAAACACAAGAAGGTGGCCAGCCCAGCTGGTTTGTGCACAAGTGTTGGTTTGGACCGGTCCTTGGCGCGGGTTCGAACCCCGGCCAAGGCAAACTTTTTTTGATTTTATTTAACACTTTCACACACATATATATAATATAATATATAGTATTAGGGTTACATAAATGCGTCAAAAATAATAATTGCGAGGGTAAATATGAAACTTGACGTTTTATTAATTGTCGGTGCGTAACGTACAAGAATTAAATGCGTAATGTTACAATACAATACCTCATCGTCCCCGTCGACTACTTCACAAAATGGGTAGAGGCCAAGCCATTCGCCTCAATAAGCGCAGAACAAATAAAAAAATTCATCTGGGAATTCATCATTTGCCGCTTTGGCTTACCCATGGAAATCGTCACCGACAACGGCACACAATTCACCGACAAAAAACTCCAAACATGGCTACCACAACTAGGCATTGGCCAAATTTTCTCATCCGTCGCTCACCCTCAAGGTAATGGCCAAGTAGAACGCATCAACAGATCCTTGGTCGAAGGCATAAAGACTCGCCTAGGGTCAAAACGCACGGGCTGGGTAGACGAGCTCCCACACGTGCTATGGGCACACCGCACCCTCACAAAGACCAGTACCGACGAAACTCCGTTCAGCCTAACCTATGGTTCCGAAGCCGTAATACCCGCGGAGATCACATTTCCATCACCACGGGTCCTCAACACGGCCAACACCGACAATGACAAAGAACTGCGCCTCAATCTAGACCTCCTAGACGAAAGGCGTGACGTCGCCGCCATACGCGAAGCAAACTACAAAAAGCAATTGGAGCGCTACTATAACTCCAAAGTTAAAACTTGCGAATTCGACATCGGCAACTACGTCCTTAGAGACAACTACGCCTCCCACGCAGAACGCCCGGGAAAGCTCGCACCAAACTGGGAAGGGCCTTACAAAGTCCAGCAAGTACTAGGAAAGGGGGCATATGCGCTAGAAAAACTCGATGGAACACCCATACCTAGATCATGGAATGTAGCGCAATTGCGCAAATGCTACTTGTAAAAAACACTTTGGTTTTACACTGATTCAGCGCACTATTCGCTTGTGAAGTTAATTTACTCTTCATAACTGATTCAGCGCACTATTCACTTATGAAGTTAATTCACTCTTCATAACTAATTCAGCGCACCATTCACTTGTGAAGTTAATTTACTCTTCATAACTGATTCAGCGCACTATTCACTTATGAAGTTAATTCACTCTTCATAACTAATTCAGCGCACTATTTACTTGTGAAGTTAATTCACTCTTCATAACTAACTCAGCGCACCATTCACTTATCAAGTTAATCTACTCTCCATAACTGATTCGGCGCACTACTCATCAACAGACGACGCGCAAACACATCAGACGAATAAAAAAAGATAGAACAAAAATAATTCATTTCATACCATCAAAAATATTTACAAGGAAATTACAAAGCAACCTATTGGGGAGGCTCATGGGCCGTCCCCGAACTACCAGCACCGAACCTCTCCTTCTCCGCCCGCTCCCGCCCAACACGGTCGGACTCCTCCACCCAACGCTTAAACTTCGCGATAGGGTCAGGATCGGCCAGACACTGCCACACGACCTGCAGCACGGGAAATTCGATCGCCTCCAGCTTCCGAAGCTGCTCCATCAGCAGCTCATCAGTGTTCACATCACCGAAGGGCTGCTCTTCAACAGGCGCGCCGTCCTTGCAGGCCAGATACCCCTCCAGCCAGCCGCTGTGAACGCCCGTCGTGCGAGCAGCGTCAACAACCTCGGCGATCTGCTCACCCATCTTGGGCGCATTCCAGCAGCGCTCAAAAACCTGCACATCAAACAAAGGTTAAACCAAACAAGAAACAAAGGACGAAGGAAAAAGATAGCAAAAAAGAAAAATACTTACCGCCGATATCCCATCAGACATCACCCAGAGCGATCTCTCACAGTAGCCCCTCTGCGCGTCCAACAGAAGCGCTTTCTCCAACTCCCACGCCTCCCGCTCTTTGGCAAACGTCTCCATCTGACCATCCAGCTCAGACACCCGACTGGTCATCCGGACCACGTCGGCGTCCTTTGCCTTCAGATCACCAACCACAGTGGCATACTTGGAGGAAAGCTCCTCCAACTCCCTTGCCTTCGCTGCCGAGACCTTTTTCTCTTCGGCCAAAGCAAGCTCGGCTTTTTGGACAAGCTGACAACGGCGTTCCAGCTCAGTATTCACCACCGCCGTCGACTTAGCCCAGGACTTCTGCTTCTCCGCAGCATCAGAGTCCTTCTGGCGCAGCTCGGATTCCAATTTCCGAACCTGCTCCAGCAAACGCGTACGAGCCGTCTCGTACACTTCCTTCTCCCTCGCCAACCGCTCGGTCTCAGCAGCAACCGATGCCCGCTTATCCAAGAAATCACCCTCTCCTCTGTGCAGGGCATAAAGGTTGCCTAGGGTCTGCGTAAGGTTCATGCATATGTCGGAGAAGAGGGTGCTACGACTTTGAGCCCGATGATACGCGCGCTCGGCCGGCGGCAACGCGTAACTTACAAATTCCTCAGCCACGAAGGGATTGAGGAACCTGCAACTTTCGGTTATACGCCACCCAGGCGTATAAATCGGAGCGTCCAGGCGGAAGGCCGGGCCGCTTGAAGACGCAATCGCGCCTTCAGCCCTTTGAGACTGCTAAGCTTCTGGCCCACCGCCAGGGAAGGACGCCTCCGCTTCGTCCTTCTCGCTCAAGTCCACAAAAACGGGACACTCCCCACCCTGAGCACCCATCCCGTGGGTCTGCTCCTTCTTTAGATGCACCAGATCCTCGTGCTGTTTCAAAAGCATGAGGCGGCGCTCTTCCTCCTCTTTGGCGACCGCCTCAGCCAAGCGAGCATCTTCAGCTCGCCTGCGCTCAAGCTCTGCCACCCGAGCATCTTCTGCTCTCTTACGCTCCAGCTCGGCCTGACGGGCGGCCGCCTCCTCTTCCTCCCTCTTCTTCAGAGCGGCTTCAGCAACGCGCCTCTCTTCCTCCTCCTTGCCTACAACCTCAGCCTGGCGCGCCGCCTCAGCATGGGCACGCTCCTCCTCAAGCTTCTTCTTTTGCTCCTCCTGAAATTGTTTGACAGAGGGAGGGATAGAGCCTACAAAAAGAAAAACACAAGCGGATAAATAACTTGCAAAGAAAAAGAAAGAAAGAAGATAAACGCTCGAAAGCCGCTTACTGCTAAGCTTCTTCAGCGCTTTCTTATAAAACGGCTCACGAACCGGCGCCGGCTCAAGCACCAGATCATCTGGCTTATCACCACCATAAGCCGCCCGCTTCGGCGACGGCTCAGCAACTAAACCTTCCACCGCAGGTTCCGCCTGCTTCCGCTTGTGACCTATAAACAAAGGACAAACTCTTTTAAACAAAACAGACAACAGGATAGAAAGAAGGTAAGGGACACTTACTATCGAGTGGCGCATCCACATCGCCCCCATGCGCCCCGGCAGATGATGATCCACCCACCGCGCCACCTGTAGACCGACGCGTACGATGTATTAAATCAGACGACGGGTCACTTGACTCGTCATCAGATAAAAACACATAATCAACCCCCTCCGCCGTCATAACAGACAGCGGGTCAGGGTTGATCAAAAAACCTACTTCAAGGTTAAAGCGCGCACCTTGAATAGGGCCGGGGAACTGGAAGTTCTCCATCATCTGTTCCATCTCCGAAACCCCCCCCCCTCAGGCACCGCCACGTACATAGTCTTCACAGATCGGGCGGCAAAGTAGTCAAAAAGCAAATCCCCTGCGATAAAAAACAAAGGCATTACATATAAGGGGAAACAAATATATTGGAAGCAATAGTAGACACTTACCCTCCACAGAAAGCGGGCCACCATCACCCACAGGCGCAACATTGTACCCCTCCCTCACGCCCAGACGGCTCAAACCCAACAACCTAAGAATTCCCTCATCCAACTTATCCAAGTCATCTAAACGACTTGGGTGCGCAGAGAGATCCTTAAACCATTCCTCCTCCTGGAAATCCTTCGCCACCTCGAAGGAAGGCACCTTCTGCCCAAGACGAAGCTCCAGCTTCGCCATCTCCACAGGAATAACCTCCTTCTTCACGAAGAAGAAACACCTCTTCCACTCCCGAAGAGTTTTTGGAGAAATCTTCGGCACCACCAGGCTTACACTCTTGGATCTCTCTACGAAAGAGACCCAGCCTGTTTCCTTCACCTCCAGCTTGTAGAACACGTTGAAGTGTTCAAACACCGGCTGCCTCCTCAACGCCCGGCAGGTGGCCTCAAAATGCATCACCCTCATCACCCCAAAAGGGCTCATTTGAGAGACATGTACTCCATATCTCTGAAGGACAGAGATGAAAAAACGGGACACCGGCAGCCGGAAAAGCCCCTTCTAAAAATATGCCTCATACAGACATATCTTCCCCTCCGGGCAGTCAACCGGAGTCTGCCCCTTCTCCGGCAGCTCAGGGTCCCATTCACGGGAAATCCTATATTTATTAATCAGGGACCTGAACTTCTCCTTGGACCAGGAGATCTGGGAATCCCTCATTGACAACTCCACCTTCTTGTCTTCAGACGACATCTTCAAAGAGTTTGACACGAAGAAAAACTGAAAATTTTTTGATCGGAATAAAGGAAATCGCCGGAAAAAGTTCAAAGACAAAACAGAAGAAAGGAAGAGAATGAAGGAAATCCAAAGGTGGAGACGACTATTTATACCCATCGCATTTAATGCAGGTAATGATGATAGGCAGGCTTTTCGCGCAAAGGTCCAATCACAGGTAGACACGTCGCACAGCCCACGTGCCAAAACGGCCCACGCGCCGCGCGTGTCTCACTTGCAAGACGGTTGTTCTACCCCAGCTGGCAGTTGATGTCGATGATCGACACGTGTACGCCCACGTTCAAAAACCACCATCAACAGCTGTCCCCACTCACCAGACGTACGGCACGTGGCGGCCTAGCAACTCAACAGTCGTACTAACTGTCAGACACGATCTCCAAAGCAGGTGTACCAACCGTCAGGCACGTCTTTTCAAATTCAAAACATTCCCGCCATTAATTTACACAAATTCCAAAGAGACAAATTCAATGCGGAGTAAATGCAGGCACAGACTGCGACAAAAAATGACTTTTCACAACTTCTGGCCGCGCAAACAGGCCCAACGCCTAGCTTGGCTCAACGCCTGCGCGCCAGAACGCAAATTTTGGAAAAAATCAAATTTCACTTCTGGCCGCGCAAATAGGCCCAACGCCTACCTCGGCTCAACGCCTGCGCGCCAGAGCGAAAACTTTGAAAAAATCAAATTCCACAGCTTCTGGCCGCGCAAACAGGCACAACGCCTATCTTGGCTCAACGCCTGCGCCCAGAACGCAATCATGGCGCATCCCGTCATACGCCCATATCTTGATCCCTGTGAGCGCCCCAGTTGACGAATTATAAACGAAAACACACGTCCACTTTGGTACATGAAAACCCAGTGACGACTGGATGCTACTCAAAGTACACATGTGAAATCAAGTCTAGCACTCCCCAGAGACACAGGTCAGCACTGGACTGGGGGGACTTGAAGGGATATGGTATTAAAACATTACAAATACCATACCATCGCCCACTTAGAACAGGCTTCGCCAGACGCTCATCCGTCCGTTCTACGTCAGCGGATCGTCTAGCGCCCATCCGCTCGTTTTACGTCAGCGGAACGTCTGGCGTCCATAAACCCGTTCTACGTCAGCGATGCTTCTGCCGTCCGACGCGAGCATTAATATTCTCGTTCTACGTCGACGGAACACATGGCGTCCACCCGCCCGTTTTACGTCAGCGGTACATCCGACGCCAGGCGCATAAACGCCCGCCTCTTTCACATAGGCGGGCCAAACATACATCAAGGCTTCCTTGGCAAGCTTCACCACAAGTGGAAGATACCTTTTGGGGCAGCTTTGGGACTCACCCCTGCCCCTACCAAATATCTCTGACATGACAGGCGGCCCGTCAGGGTTCCCCTCCAATCAGAGACTGTTGCCAGTCTGACGAGCAGAAAGAACGATGACGTGGCAGCCTCTCAGCCAAGATATCTTCCTGACGAAGCAGACTTTCTCTGCCCACCTCAAAATCCTGGAAAGCATAAACTATCCACCGACTGGATCCGCCAATGGGCGAGCACCACGTGTCCACCGCCCATCAGCGTCCACTTACTGGGGGCCACGTGTACATGCGTCAGGACGGTAACATCCCCCCTTAGCATTCTACTTTTTCCTACTGTACTAAAACCCACTTGCACCAAATGGGCTTGAAGGCTTGGGCCGGATTATGGAGACTCCTCTACCTAGGCCGGGCCCCATTAAGGGTAGAGGATGGGCTGAGAAAGTAGGAGATCTTGGTACTATAAAAGGAGGACGCCCTCCTCATTTTATTGGCATCTGATATCCAACACACTTTCACTCAAGAGGAATACGAACTCTCATACCTTCTTCAACCCCTTGTTTATTGTACTAACGATTAGAGGCTCGGCTCTTCTAATTGGTAGTCTCGTAAATCCTTGGTCTTGCTTTTAGACCCACATGTATTTTATAATCACACTCTCTTTATAAAATACAGTAGAATCACCATTCGGATTGTTCTTTGTTAGACTATCCTCGAACTCGTGTTTCTTCAGTATGCATCTTTCACTCATACCGAAACTTCATAACCAAGAACCTGCCATCATCACCACTTCCGATCATCACCACGTAACCCACCTAACACTTACTTCCTCTAAATCGTAACCCAAACCACCCTTGGAACTCTAGATCCCAGCCACCACCGCTCTGCTTCTAACAGACTCCATTATCGTCTGCACAACCCTTCTCAGATTCAACCACTACCACTTCGATTATTAGAGGAAAAAGGAAAGTTCTGATGGTTAATACCTGTGTTTGCCAACAACCTGATGAAACAAACGCCGCCGCCGCCGTGAACCACCACCATCTCCTCATATTCTTTTCTTCTGGTTTCCCTCTCTCTCTTCGACCCCTCTCTCTGTACAGATCTGTGTCTCTCTCTCTCTCTCCCTCCCTAAATATGAACCGGGTGGGTGTGTGTGTTGGTTGGGAGTGACGCCATCGGAGCTCCGCCGTTCACCACCGCGTAGGGTGGTGGCCTGAGATGGTGTGGGTGGGTTTAGGGTTTTCTTCGAGCAACAAGAAAGGGGAGGGCAGGGGATTGGTTTGGGTTTTATAAAGAGGTGAAGTTAGATGGTTGTCACACAAGTGGTGGTAGGTTGTGGTCGTCGGGCAGGTGGTGGTGTTAGGTTGTGGTGGTGGCAGGTATTAAGAGAGAAGGAGGGGGGTTTTATATTAATTTTAAATTTTACATTTTGTCCAAAACTTTAACTTAATTACCAAAATAGGCCCTAGAATAGTAAAAAGACAATTTTACCCTCACATTTTAGTTAAAATCTAACTTGGTTAGTGTCAAAGGACGTAACGTGCAAGATTTTAAAAGATAAATGACAAAACCAATCAATTTTAAAGTTAAAGGACAGTCGTTGAAAAATGGTATAAACTTAAAGGACAAAACTTGTAATTCAGTCGTTTAGCTATGAACTCGTTTAGCTAAAAGTCTTTTAAGGATCCTGTTTTTATTATTTGTTAGATTTGATTTTCAATATTAGAATGTTAGGAAATAGATTTATTATTATTATTATTATTATTATTATTATTATTATTATTATTATTATTATTATTATTATTATTATTATTATTATTATTAGACTTGGACATAAATCATTTTTTTTGTTGGGAATGATTTGGGGTGTGAATTTCTGACATCACATGAGAACACGACACAAATCTAAAAGCGAAATTTACGGGTTTAGGTTTAATCTAAATAGGTTAGGGTTAGGGTCAGTTTTAGGTTGAACCTATGAACTCGTTTAGCTAAACGGGTCGGGTTTGAATCAACCCAGGTAGGTTGGGAGGTTGACCCGTTTAACCCATCTATAATATATTTTTTTACCATATGTTTTATGTTAAAATTAAATTAGTTAGGTATTTTATACCATAATTATAACTTAAAAGATGAATTGACATAAGATTTTTGTAACTAAAATTGTGTTTTTTAATAAAAAATTAATTATAATATATTCGTTTACTAATAAAATTTAAAAAATTCGGGTTGAACGGGTCGTCTTTCAGTCAACCCATGAATATTCGGGTTGTGTTTGGATTCATATGTATGGCACAATTTTCATGTTCAGGTTCATATAAATTTTTTGGATTCGGGTCTTGTTGGACCCGACCCATTAAACATCCCTAACAATGATGGTGATTATGTTTAGACATTTAACATGAATGAATCATTTTGTTGGATTTAGTTTGGTTTTGAATGGTTGTGAGTGTGTGTTTGATATGGACTTGCGAAAATGAAATTTGACATGTGAAATTTAATCAGGCTAGGGGGAATCAACTCACGATGAGTTGTGCCCACCTTCCGGTCGTGACTCATGTGCTTTCGTGAATGATTAAAATACTATATATATATATATTTTTTTAATTAGACCCTCGTAGTGGGGTGTTTTTTTGGGAAAAAAAGAAAAATAGCGCCCCTGTACACCATTACAGGGGGGCTCCATATGCAAAATTCAGCAAGGGGCTCCATATATATAACGCCATCCCCCTTTTGCCCCCTCCAATCAGAATTCGCCACATCAGCCACTCTCTCTCTTTTTATTATTTTATTATTTTTTTAATTAAAAAGATATAATAAAATATTAATAGGGGTTTTATAAATAAAGCCCCTACCACTACACCCCTTTTTCAGTTTCTCTCTCCATGCTGACTCAGCAGCCACGTGGAGGCTTTATAAATAAAACTCCCCACTACGCATGGTAACTATTATATCTCCTCTACTATTACACTAATAAATCACCCTTGTCAAAAATTGAATTTAGGACTTTTCCTCTAAAAGACATATGCTTTTATCAAGTAGCCGACTAGGCTAGGGCGAGAGGAAAAAAAAAAAAAAACTAAATCATGCAGTTACACTATGTGATATGTTATAATGTTATTCACTTCTTCGAAGCTTTGTTTGAGCCGATTAAAAATAAAGTAATACACAAAGAAACTAAATCTACACCAATAAGCCATTTACGTATTGTTTTATTTTTCTTAGCATTTTACATTTTAAAACAAATAAAAAATATGACGTATCTCTTTTTAATAATATCATTGAAAGCTTATTTGACACGTTCAAAATGAATATAGTATTGGGTTCTTTTACTTGTTATGATTATGTTTTCTTCCATAATAAGATTAAAAAATGATTTTTACTAAATTCAATTGTCTCTTTTTTTTTAATTGAACTTCATTAACACCAACCAACACCGACAACTATCTTCAAGACAAAGACAGAGGCCGAAAACCAAGAGTTACAAACGAAAAACAATTACGTTACATCAAACAAACACCACCTATGCCAATCCACTACACCCTCTTTAAATCTATGCTTATACCATAAAAATCCCAAAGTCTTGATATCCGCTACTATCTCCACCACTTTAGGCGCCTTGTTAGCGAACACCTTATCGTTCCTGGCTCTCCATAATCTCCAGCACGCAATTATGATAATGCCATGAAGGACCACTTTCTTATTCCCTGACACCCCACTATGCTCATGCAATTCCACCAAATCCTTGACATGAAAAACGAAAGGTCTTGGGATCTTGCACCAAACAGAAAGCACATTCCACACTCCCATCGAGATACCACAACCTGTCAACACATGTTCTATATTCTCCTCATAAGCCTCACACCAAACACAAAAGTGGTTATCAATATTTATATTCCTTCTAACAAAAGCCAACTTGGTTGGAAGACGATCCAAATACGCCCGCCACATAAATATATTACACTTATTAGGAACCCACGAACTCCATGAAAACCCAAAATTACCTGCACTAGTAGCCGAGCCTTTTATCCATTTTTAATCATCAGAGACAGTGAACTCAACATTGCTCCCATTCAACCAAGCCCAGCTATCTTCAGTGACCTCCAAGTTGACCGAAATAAGGAGAGCTTCCAGCTGTTGACGTTCCGCAACCTCTACTGCAGAGTAGGGAGCTTTATTCCACTCCCATGAAACCCTTCTCGAGTCCCCTGTAACTAATATCCGATCTGCAATCAGCATATCTTTTTTCTTCTTGAGAGCATACACAGACGGGTACGTAATCTAAAACGGTTCGGTCCCCAACCACGTGTCCAAAAAAAATCTAATTTGTCGGCCGTTTCCATGTCTACCACGGATAACGCCATTTAAACCATGTAACACCCCAACCGATGGCGGAAACATCGGGGTGCCACGTATTGATGATTGTTTTCAATAGCACATGGTATAACATAAATTTTAAATAATTTATTCAAACATAAATATCCAAAATGTGAAATAATGTCTAAGAATTCAAATACATAACATCAAATAGCAACTTCAAAAGAACTTCAAATAACTTCAAGTAAAATCCTCATGCTAACTCAAGCCTCAGCTTCATTGTTACCTGAAACATGTTAATTTTTGAAAGTATTTTGGGTCAACAAAAGTTGGTGAGAATTACATAAGTTTTTGATGATTGAATAAAATGTTGTGCAATTCATGTGTCATGTCAATCTAGTCCATATGTGAGAACATACTAGAAATAAATCGAGTGCATAATCAACCCTGATGACTGTTATAAAATGATACATACCATACGCTCATGGTCCAATATGTTATACGATAACAAACACCCACGTAACCTTTGTAGGAGGCACGTATCCGGGTGGGATTGTCAGTCCAATAGATCTATCAATGTATACCGCCGGCTGATCAATGTTAATGATTATGCTAGAATGGTGCTTACTCTAATCATGCTCAAGACATAATGCAACATAGAAAACACATAGACACATTGATGATTGAATTGCAATGATGATGTTATAAACATGTTTCACCCCAAAAATGGTGATAAATAGAAAAGGGCCTATGTAAAACTCACCTTGGTAAAATGTTATATCTGTTGAGAATTGTGTTGACCAAATGTATCAAGTATCACCCTAAAATGAGGTAATAAATATGTCTAAGTCTATCAAGTCTACAAATGTATAAGTTCTAGGGCTTCGAATTGGGGATAAATGCTCGTTTGATTATTATTAAAAATGTTTGATAATCGAGAGAATATTAGTAAATAATTAACCAAAAATCTTTTTAGAATTGATAAATCTAGGATGGTCACAAGAATGTGTTTAAAGTATAAAAATAATTTTTATAAAATTATTTTCTTTTAAAATAGATTATTAAATCTATTTATTACAATTTGTCAAAACTTAACTTTAATATTCAAAAATACTAAAATTAAAGAATTATTAGTTTAAAAATTATATTTCTGTTCTAAATGATCAGAAATAATTTGTATAAAATTTTGGTGCAAAAATGATGAAAATTGGATTTATTATGATTTAATTATGATTAAATCCAACAAAAATTGATTAAAAATATTAAATAAATGATTTTTCAGAAATAAAAATCATTTCTGAAAAACTTAATGTTATAAAAACTTAAAATAATTTTTGTGGAAATTAATGAGATCGTCTTGATATTTTTATAGATTTTTATAAATAAAATAGAATAAACTTGATTTAATTATTATAAATATTAAATAAATAATTTTTTTGAAAACTAAAAATTGTAAGTTGAACTTTTTCATTAGACTAGTACAAAATGATTTTTGTAGGATTCATGGAAATCGTTTTGTTAAATAAAAAGATTTTTCTTATAAACTTGATTAAATAGAATTATCAAAAATACATTATCTAATATTAGATAATATTTAAATAAAATATAAACCGGGTTGTATATGTTCTCAGGGTCCAGACCAATTGGTCTGGGCTTGTGATTATAAGGCTTAGGGAAACGAGAGGTCGTGGGTTCGAGTCCGGTTGGAACCGTTTTTGGTTAAATAATCTGTATTTTTTTGTTTTAAAAAATAAAAGTGATGGTTGTGGGATTCGAACCAAGGCTCGGGGCCGGTTCGATCCTTAACACAGTCAAAGGAAAACCAACTGAGCTACAAGGTCTGATGGTGATTGTTTTTATTTGAAATATCTTTTAAACGATCACCATCTATGTCATCTTCCCCATTTCAAACCTTAGGAACCCTAGCCTATCAATCTGCACAATTACGAAAAGATAATAGAAACTAATAGAGGGCTTTTGAACCTTAAATCATTACGAATCGAATAAGGTAAAATACTTACGAATTGTATTGGTATATGAAGGAGAACAGGATGGCCGGAAAAACCACGGCTCCGGCGAGTACAGGGGTGCGAGCAGAAAGGTTTTCGAATATAAAGGAAGGTGGGGATTGGTTTAGTGTGAGGTTTCTGGGTTGGAGAGGGGTCTTTTTATACCCAACGTCAACGCGTTAATGTTTTGGTAATCTTTGGTGTCGCCGGAAAATACGGGATTCACCATAAAACCCCATTAATGTTGTTTTGACGAGCTACAACGAGGTTAAGGGTGTTGGTCAAAGGTAGGGAGAACACGCGGGGTCAATAAATGTAATTGGGGAGTATTTTGGAAAGTCATCGGACTTCCTGTTTGTCCGGTCAATCAGCCAGACGAGAACAGGGAAGAAGAAGTGGGAAGTTGGGCCGGGTCATGCATTGGGCTGGGGTGTGTGGGCTCGAGATTTGATCAGAAATTTTAGATGGGCTTGAGCATTTATAAAAAGAAAATAACTCTACACAAAAAAAAAAATTCTGATTTGTGTTACATTTACTATTATTATTATTATTATTATTATTATTATAATTATTATTATTATTATTACTATATATATATATATATATATATATATGTGGTGAATTAGGAGAATAAAAACTTAGGTACAAAAATGAGGGGTTTTTATATTTAAAATTTGGGGGAAAATTTTGCGATGTTACAAACCAACCCCCTTCAACCTTAAATTTATTCCAAAAAATGGCACAATTCTTCCAAACACCCGGGACGACATTATTTAACGGCGCAACTCCCCAGCTACGAGTGGAATCATGGATAGACAACACAACCCTTCTCCACAATGCATTAGGTTCATTAAGAAACCTCCAAAACCACTTCACGAGCAGCGCATTATTGTTCACCTCGAGAGACGCAATCCCCATACCATCGTCTTGAATTCTTTTAGTGACTGCATCCCATGAAACCCAACTCATCTTTCGCCCCTCCTCCGAACCTCCAAAAAGGAACCGCCTCATCAAACCCTCCAAATCGCTAATAACTTTCTTAGGAGCCTTAAAAAGGGAGAAATAATAAGTGGGCAAACTATCCAAAACTGACTTAATTAAGGTTAACCGGCCAGCAATGGATAAAGTATTCGCCTTCCATTTCGACATCCTCCTCTTAAACGTGGATACCACTGGTTCCCAGTTCGACACCCTGTTCATATTCGCTCCCACCTTGATACCCAAATACATGAACGACATCACACCTGAATTACACCCCATCGATTCTGCCATACCCACCACAACCTCATCTTCCACTCTCACTCCATATAACACAGATTTATGAAGGTTAATCTTTAAGCCAGAGCATAAGTAAAAGATACGCAGGATACGTCTCATATTTGTAAAATTAAAGGAAGACCACCCCCCCATAAGCATAGCATCATCCGTATATAATAAATGAGATAAAACCGGGCCGTCATTAGGGAGATGAACACCATGATAAGCGCCGATGTCAGATGCCTGATTCAACATACCAGGAAAAGCTTCCATCAAAATTATAAACAGAAAAGGCGACAGCGGATCTCCCTGTCGAATACCCTTTTGGCAACCAAATTCAAAAATGGGCGAACCATTCACTAACGCAGAAGATCTAGAAGAGACCAAAACACCACGTATCCAATCACACCATATAGCAGGAAAGCCCATCTGGCCCATAACTGACAAGAACTCCCAGTTGACATTATCATACGCCTTGTCAAAATCAATCTTGAACAAGAACATTTTCCTCTCCCTCTTCTTAGCCCAAGCAATGACCTCATTCGCCATCATAGGACCATCAAGAATATATCTCCCAGAAAGAAAAGCCGACTGGTGCTCAGAGACAAGCTTACCCATGACTGACTTCAGCCGATTAGCTAACACCTTTGATACCACTTTGCTAACACTCCCAATAAGACTAATCGGCCTATAATCCCCTAACTTCGACGGATCACTCACTTTAGGAATCAACGTAATAAAAGAAGAACCCACCCCTGACTAAAACGCCGCACCCTGTCAAAGTGACCCAATATCTCAACAAAATCATTCTCGAGCACATCCCAAAAACGTCTAATGAATTTGAAGTTAAAACTATCAAGCCCCAGAGCTTTATTAGCGCCACTTTCGAAAACTACACGCTTAACTTCTAAAGAAGAAAACTCAGCAACCAGCCCATCAGCCTCCCCCGAAGATAAGCTGGAAAGCCCTTAACACACTAAACTCGGCCGAGAACCCATATCATCCTTGAACTTGTCCCGAAAAGACCTCATGACCTCCCGTTTAATAATTATCGGATTTGTTTCCCATCGCCCACCCACCTCCATACCTGGAATATGATTAGCCGCCTTACGTTTATTAATGATGCCATGAAAGTACCACGAATTATCATTTCCATGACACGCCCACATACTTCGAGCCTTTTGCTTTAAGTCATAATAATAAAACACATCAATCTCACTAAGACGCTTTTTAATCTCTGCCATCAACCATGTCTCCTCCTCAGAAAGATCTCTCACCTCAATCTCTTGGTCTAAATCAAACAACTCATGCTCTAATAGACGCTTCTCCTCCAACTCCTTCGCTTTACACTCAGCAGCCCATACAATGATCTTTTGACATAAGACCTTGAACTTGGACAACAGTTTAGAATCCAGAAAACCATTAAAAGAACCTCCACCAATCGAGCTTCTAACCAGAGCATCAAAATCCTCTCGACCAAGCCAGGATTTATAGTACCTAAAAGGTTTAGGTCCAAAGTTTCTAGAATCAGTCTTCAACAATAACGGGCTATGATCGGATTTAAATCTCTCCAAAGAAATGTATTCAGCACACGGCCACTCCATAAAAAAAATCCCAACTAACGAAAAACCTGTCGATTCGGCTTAGCTTCACACCTGCAACAAAAGTAAAACGCCTCCCTTTCAAGGAGTACTCGTGCAAACCAGAGTTATCAATAAAATCATTAAACTCGTTAGCCTCAGCCAAATTAAAAATAGAACTCCTTCTCTCTTCCAGAATCCTAATAGAATTGAAATCCCCCGCCACAATCCAACGACCATAAGCATCACTAATTAACCCACTAATCTCCGCCCACAAAACATGTTTCGCCACTATATTCTACGGAGCATAAACATGTAACACATGAAGAGGACACTATCCATATCAGAAACAAGGAGCCAATTAACATTCTTAACCACCCTATCTATATCAAACACTTGTGGATCCCAAATCGACAAAAGACCACCCGATCTGCCCGTAGAAGGAACAAAGTCATATCCAAAATCCCCAAACCCCCAAAAACGCCCAAGGTTCACCAAATCCAAAGAGCCGAACTGATTCTCCTGTAACATAATAAAACTAAACTCATTTTGAGTCTGAAGACGCCGAACCCAATCCGCCTTGCCATGATGTCCTATACCACGGATATTTAAAGAGATGAGATTCATTGATCAACACCTTGAAACCCTTCTTTACGCAACTCCTCTTTAACATTCGGGGAAAAGACCGCCAAATTTTCCACCCCTAATGCTTTACTCAACTCCACAGTAGCCTCCACTTCAACCTCTATCGGATGAATCACATTATCTTCACAATTAACCGACTCATTCTGCACTTCGGAAGTACCGTCACCCGGTTGTCCAGTAACCTTTTTATTAAGGCCCGGGGTAAAAAACACATCATTCTCGTCTGCCTCAAAACTATCACTGTGTTTGGGACTAGTAGACATGATACCAATAATCTTGTTCAAGCCAAAAAGATCGTTGTTCTCCCTAGGCCTCTTCTTCTGACATTCAAGTGAACCACTGCCTCCACTCCGGTTATTAAACAGAGTCTTCCTACGAAACTTCTTCCTGTTAGTCACACCTGACCCATCAACCACAGATTGCTCAACCTCGTTCCGGATAGGATCCACAAAGTGCTTAACATTATCCATCCTCTGTTCACTAGGAATCTCACCCTCCTCTAAAAGAACATTCTCATCCCCATTATCTTGCGTATTGTCGTCCAACTTTTCCTCCTCTACAACCTCAACAGAAACATCCTCACCAAACTTTTCAATGCAATCAGGAAACCATTCTTCACCCTTCTCATCCACCCAAACATTAAACGTTCTTCCCCTCCAACAAATATCCACCCGATCCTCAATCCATTTGTACACCTTAGTCAACACTCCAACGAGAACATACAAAAAATTATAGACGTCAGAAGACAAGTTACCGGAATAGACCACCTTACCATACCTACTGCCAATCGATTCAAAAACTGTGTCTACCGCCAACTGAATCGGTACTCCATGCACCCGTATCCAAGCAATGCGATCCTCCACCACACCCATGTAACCATACCAACGGTCTAGTGACACAAACCACCTTGACCACGGAGAATTATCATCGTAGAAATTGTTTGCTTCATCCCTACCTTGAAAAACCAGCACTACAGAAAGCCCTCCCAAATACTTAATGTCCATCGAGCATCCTCTACTATCACCAATCAACAAATTCAATTCACAAAGAGTTTTGAAGTCTTTCACCTTCCCAACTAATGGAGCTCCATACTGTTTTGGTTAAAAATTACCTAGTATAAATAATTTTGTATTCCAAATTAGTAAAAGTGAGGTAGAGTGCTAAATGTATAGAATATGTTAAATACTCAGTTCTATTCTGAAAAATGGCAGTTTAATATAACAAAGAAATAACAATATGACAACTACATTCAGGATGGAAAAAAATGAGTTCAGGATGGACAATTATATCCTGAGGATGTAACTGTCAGACAGAAAGGTGAATTAAGAAAAAATAGATGGTTGTAAGTATAATGGAATAAAGGAACGACACTCAATGTACGAGGAAAGCCTTTGATCAGTTGATGATTGCCGGCACAAAACCTCGGGAGGAGTCTAAGCCCATGCCTTGTTTATTAATATTAATAAGGTAAAAATAAGTACAACTTTGGATAGGTGATGAACGAGTATCTAAGATTACAATATGAGTGTCGTGTGTGTGTGTGTAGAGAGAGTTTCAGGTGTCTACGAAGTGTTAAGCAAGTGAGAAGAAGTGTCCTAGACTCGTTTGATCACCCCCTTTTATAGTTATACGAAAGTAAATAGGAGATCCCAAATAATCCGCTATCTTAGTTAAGCTTCATGAAGGATTCATGTGACCGTTGTGGCTGTTTCAACTGAATATAGTCGTTGAGTAACTGTTTCCATTTTTTTCTCCTTTCATTAATGCTCGTCGGTTACAAGTTTGACCTCTTCTTTGATGGTGGACTTGTTCTACACGCATAGCTCTTCAATGATCAGCTCCTTTGACTTAAATGAGACAATATAGCCGTTAGAGATCATTTACAAGCCTTAATATTGATTAAGTGTACCTACAATATCATCATAATAAGATAATTCGTTAGTCCATCTTCAGGATGCGCATAAGGTAAAACACAGCTACATCATGAACCTTGCTTAGTCCTTTAGTATCCTGAGGATGTTACTCAGAGAATATGATGCAGAATGATCCTGCATTATAACCATTAGTTAGTTCGTTAGTCCATCCTCAAAATGTGCATAAGATAATATTCGGTGTCATCCTGAATCGTGTTCTGCCTGCAGTATCCTGAGGATGTCACATAGAAAATATAGGTTAGTTCTATCCTGAAGATTTCACCCCGAACAATTGTCCTAAAAAATATGTTACCGTTAACATCTTAATGGTTATAATACTTTTAATTCTGATGCCTATCTTCTGAGGATGATTAGACATCCGACAGGATATCAACAACTATATTTTGGTCAATGATTTAGGGATGATCGTTACACCTTATCACCTTTCACCGTCTATATCTAGACTTCAATCCTTCCTTTATAAACATAATAGGATTATCAGAAAGGTTATTTCTTCTTTCTTATCTGCTTTTCTCTGTTTTTACCAATCTTCAAACTTTTTGTACAAAGAATTCTCAGGATGGGTAAAAAATCAACATGGGCTGCAGGAAATATAGGAGTCCATAAGGATTTTATACAACAAAACTTGTTACAAGATCCTGCAAATGAAGTATGTACGTTCATAGACAATGATATCTTTTCTTTTGAAAAATTCAGGGGCCTTCCCTGAATCAGCTGTGTTCTGGCCATATGACCAGAATGCGAAGTCTGATTTTGCATCCTCTGTATGGGTTTGCTTCCTGTACCTGCCTTTCCAAATGGGTTTAAGATATCCATTCCCCCCCCCCCCCCCCCGTTTATCAAAGAGTTCTTTGATATAACTGGGATGGCCTATGCCCAGGCTATGCCTGAGATCTGGAAGATCCTGATGGTCTGTAATAAGATCATCGAGAATCATGGTATCAATCTTCAGATTGGTGACCTGTCTTACCTGTTGTTTTGGTCAAAAATTATCTACTAAGAATAACTTTGTATTCCAAATTAGTTTAAGTGAGGTAGAGTGCTAGTTTGATAAAAACTAAGTGTTATTCTCAGGATGGTGATGTGTTGATATAAATAAACTATGAATTGACAACTATGCTCAGGATGATGATGAGAAAATTGAGGATGCACAGTTATATCCTGAGGATGTAACTGTTAGGCAGAAATGTGTATTAAGCTAAGATAAACAAATGTAAGTTAAATTCAATAAAGAAATGACACTCGATGTACGAGGAAAGCCCTTGATCAATGATAGATCGCCGGCATAAAACCTCGGGAAGAGACTAGGCCCCTGCATTGATTGTTACTATTAATGTGGTAAAAAGAATTACAACTTTGGATGAATGAGTGGACGAGTGATCTAAGATTACAATGATTTTGTGAGTATTCTAAGTAGCTGAGTGTGTGTGTATAGCTCTAGTGAAAGCAATGTGTCCTATACTCGTCCAGCATTCCCTTATTTATAATACATGAATGTAAATAACAAGTCCCGTGTAATCAGCTGGTTAGTTAAGTTCCTTGAAATCTTCTTTGTGACCGTTTGTGGCTGTTTCTGCTCAGGTAGACGTTGTAGTAACGGTTTCCACCTTCTTCGCCTATTTTTAATGTATGTCGGTTACATCCTTGACTCTTTCCTGAAGCTTAGACTTTGGCTTGCAAGTGTAACTCTTCCTTCAATAAATGTTTTGACTGAGTCATTATAATATAGACGTTGGAAAACAGTTTCGTGTCTATATTGTAACTTAGCCGTTCCCGCAATTACATCATATAAAGAGAATTCGTTAGTACATCCTCAGGATGTGCACACGTTGAAACATAGGTATATCCTGAAGTCGGTCACATCTTCAGCATCCTGAAGATACTATACTAAGGATATTAAGTAAAATCATTCTGAGGATTTTCACCACCAACAATTGTCCCCAAAAGTATGTTATCGTTAATTTCTTAACGGTAGAAATATTTTTCCCAATTAATTTCTCGAATAAGCACGCTTCAACCTTTTTCGAGGTTGCAACGGCTTTTTTTAGGCTATTACTTCGTGATGACCATTTCATCCATCATATCCTATCGCCTATATCTAGGTTTCCCTTTCTTTTTTATAATCACACAAGATTTTAAAAAAAGGTAATTATTTTCCCTTATCTCTTGCTTTCTTCTTCTCTTTGATCCTGCAAAATTTTTTCTAAAACAAATATTTTGAGAATGAGCAAGAAATTAACAAGGGCGTCTGGGAGTGTTGGAATCCCTAAGGATTTCACACCTCAGAATTTGCTCAAAGAACCTGACCAAGAAATTTGCACTTTTAGTGATAGGGATATTCAAGCCCTTAAGAACTCTGGGGCCTTCCCTAGTTCGACTATTTTTCGTCCCTATGACTCAAGTGTGAAACCTGATTTTGCTTCTTCTATCTGGGTTTGCTTCTTCTTTCTTCCTTTCCAACTAGGTCTGAGGTATCCATTCTCATATTTTATCAAGGAATTCTTTGATGTAACAGGGATGGCTTTTGCTCAAGCCATGCCTGAAATCTGGAGGATTTTAATGGTTTGTAACAAGATCATTAAAAATCATGATACTCAACTCGACATTGGGGACATGTCATATTTTTATAAGTTGAAAACACACGGGTCAAACCGTTATGTCCTTCAGCTTATTAATAAGCAACCCCCTCTCTTTTATAATGTCATAAAATCTGATAGGCCTTGGAAATCTAAGTTCTTTTTTGTTAGAAGAGATTCCATTCCTTATGGGAATGATATCCCTATTTCCTGGCTTAAAAGTGGTAAATACTTTTTCTGGATAAAAAATAATAGTAGGATCCTGAAAATGTTACTAAAATACTGAGCTTTGTCTTGCAGGTGCTTGCTTTGCAAAACTTGTGCCTCCTTTAGACTCTGCCTTTATCAGACGCAAGGAAATAATAGACTTACCCTCTTCGGCTAGGACTTTTGAAATAGAAGAAACTTTTACCACAAGCCAAGCTACGGAGATGTCTGGTTAGTCTTTACTTACTACATCCTGAGGATATTCATGTTTTGATCCCTATATGACCCCGTGTTTTTTGTCTTTTTCAGCAAAGAAGCCTGCCTTTTTTGACCTTGATGAGATTGATAGTCTGGACGTCAAAGCTCCACATATCACTTCACCCTCCAGTTCCAGGATGACAAGCCCTCCTCCTACAACCAAGCCTAAGGCACCTTCTAAGAAAAGGAAGGCAGCTAGCTCTTTTGCTCAAGAGACCTCACCTTTTGAAGGTCTCAGCTGTGATACCGTCTTGAGCAAGATCTCGCAGTTTATCCTTCAGGTATGCTTCCATCCTAAGGATGTTCATAATAATTTTTAGCATACACTAGGGTTAAACACTTACCTGTTCTTGTTTACATCTGTAGGGACATGAATATCTTATGAAATCTCTGGATGATGTCAACAAAGAGTTTGTTGAGACTAAGGCCAGGCTTAAGGATGCAAAGAAGTCTGCTCTTGACAAAGGTAAACAACTTGAGAAGGCCAAAGTTGAAACTTAACTGACGTTGGCAAAGTCTGCTCAGGACAAGAGCATGCATGATCATCAAAAGGAGATGGAGGAGTACAAGCAGGGTTTGATGCAGTCTGCCACGATCTCTGTTTACCAAGCTAGGGTAAGGATGGCTTTGCAGGTTAGGGATCCTAACTTCAAGCCAGAGGATTGGGATGTCAAAGCCTGGAAAGAGAAGATCCTTAGTCTGGGTGGAAAAGAGGTGGTGCCTGAATCTTCCCCTACTGTTGATCCTGAAGATGCAGCAAAGGAGCTTGAGGTGACGGAGGCTGAAGTGGCTAAAGACTTCCAGGTTGAGGAACCAGTGGGAAATGAAGGATGAGATGACTAGGCCAGAGCCCATTTTTTATAGTATTGGTTGGTTTGTGAACAATTCTAAACATTTTCTTTTTATGTCTGTATGAACAATGAAAGTTTTTGGGGTGGAGGGATCTTGATTTTCAAGACGAAGCCCCAAAATCTTTCCCTGACCTGGTCTGGAAATGTTGACCCCTGGTGTATGGGTCCTGGTTTTGGATGAAGCCAAGGGTTGACATCAGTTTTGCTTATGATGCATAAATAATATATGGTAACCACTTTTGACGCTACATCCTTGTGTTCTTTTCTTATGATATTCTGCAAACATTAGCAAATGTTAGGTATAAAGAAATGATATAAATGATACCTTTATTCTCTGAGGATAATCTTCTTAGATTGATCTCTTGATTATGCCCTTCATTCTACTTAATCATTCTTAGGATGATACTATTTTGAGGATGTCCCCAGTTTTTCTTTTTTGTCATCCTCAGGATGTCTTCATTATTCTGAGAATGTCCCTAGAATAATATCTTCAAGATAGACTTTGAAATTTTTTCCTTTTTCAAGGAATGTTTAATAATAACCTGTATAAAGGCAATCATTGTTATTATACTGGCGACTAGACCTTGAACTGGGGTCAAGCCCATTTTGAATGACTTGGTGAAAACCAACATGTAGCATCTTGAGAATTTCCGGCGACAAGGCCTACTGTAATATCTTAGGAATAACTGGCGCAAGGCCTTGGCGACTAGGCCAAATACGTAAGAGACATTGAAAAATGTCTAAACCTTAAAAGTTCATTATATATCTCAAAAATGATTAAATTGTAAGCCACTTTTACATGGACTGGTCCCACCATCCTGAAAATATATATGAACAACGTGTGCTCCAGGCGGGGTTGCTAACCCAATGAGAAAGGTGAAAACCTTTAAACGTTAGGAAGGTGTCAGACACCTTAACGGAGAAGAGGGTGGCCAACTCTCTAGTCTTCAAAATGTTCCATCTTCAGGATGGTACTGCAAAATTCCCGGAATAGACTATTTATATTATCTTATTAAGGAGGAGTGATGGCTAAGATAGTCATTTTCATTTTCGTACAACTTAACAAACAAGATGTACAACATGTTTAAGCAAAAAAAATTAAGGGTATTATTGGCATACTTGTGACTATTAAGACACTTAGGAGGGTAGATTAGTAAATTTAACATAATAAAATACCTCACATCCTAAAATCTTATCCCAATTATGCCCTTATGCCTAACTTTTAAAACACAAAATACAACCTAACCTATCATCTTAAATGTGGGACCTTTCAACCCCCCTCTATATTTTTATATATACTTCATTATAATCAATTTCTTGAATGCTAATAGTCTTTTCATAACCCTAAACAAAATCTTAGAGCTAATTTCATGTTTTGAAACATTGTTTTGTCCAAAAAACTATGTCTTCAATAGATGAGAAGAGAAAAAAAATCAATGAGAAGTTAAGACGCTTGCAAGATATGGTTCCTGGATGCTACAAGGTATAAAGATATGAGTTAATCTTTATATACATATATACATTTTTTTTATACTTGTTCATATGTTCTTTGACAATAACAAAAATTTATCTTTATAATATATCATTGTTTTGCTCTATTTAAATTTAGTTATTTTCTATAGACAATGGGAATGCCAGTGATGTTGGATGTAATAATCAACTATGTTGGATCGTTGCAGAATCAAATTGAGGTAATTTAATTGTGCAACTAAGAATTAAAACAATAAAAAAACAATATTATGAATTATTGATGAGAAAATATTTTTCAAAATTAATTAGTGCAGTTTTTTCTCTTCTTTGTGCATTTTTAGTTTCTCTCCATGAAGCTTTTCAGAAGCTGCATGTTCTATGACCTATTTACCTCAACTCTACTGAATTGGATGATATGGCCCCTATGAAGGGGACATATGGCTTTCCAACTATCCTTGTTAAGAAGTTGTGTATCTTGAATCATATATATTGTTAACTAAATAAAACGGACAAAATTATAAATATAACATTCTAGATTTGCTAATATGTTTCTAAAATATTATAAATATTACTTCCACTTACTGCATGGGATGAAACTGGTGTTGCAGGGAACAAATGGACATGAAGGATAGATGATGGAGAGGATGGTTGGAGAAGGGTATGGAGACTTTCCTCAATTTCAATCAACATGGTCTCCTTGAACGCCATGAAATAGTTAACTCGATCTATACGTAAACTATATTTGTTCTAAGACTTTTAAGGTATTTGTTGATCTATTTAATGTTCTTGTTAAACGTTGTATGTAGTGTGGTTCGCAATATTATTTTGCTTTCGGCAATTGTATATTGTTTAAGTTCTAATTCTAATTAATAAAATAAATTAAACACTAGCATAAAGAGAAAACAAAAACTTAACTATGTGTTAATTACTTATGTTATTTGTGTTAAGAAATAAGAAATCAAAAAGCTATAAATTCATGCTCACGCTAATAAATCAACCCGAATTTTTATCTTCTATACTATATTATAAAGCATCAGTGAAGGATACCTGCAAAATTTAAGTAAATACAACCTTTATTATGTTTGTATCAATGTTATAGTCTTATAAATAGTGGGTAAAATTGTCTTTCTACTTAAATATTAAATTGTTGAAGAAATTAATTTAAACATAATTATAAAATTGATGAGGAAATTAACAATGGTGACTCTTTACATTCTTAACCTCCATGTCTTTATTATGTTTGTATCAATGTTATAGTCTTATAAATAGTGGTCATGTATTTGGTATATAAATAATGTGGTGACTCTTCACATACATAACTTACATATCTTTCAATGTTTATAGTAAATAAATTACATCATATATTATGTATTTATAAATTCTTTTTAAATTTATGTGGTTGCAGGATGGTATGATGTGACACTTTTACACATAAATGAATATGTAGGCTTGAAGTTGCCAACACACCCAACCCATGACACGTTTCAACCCATTAAAGTGAGCGCTATATGTAGGCTTGACGTTTATACAAGCAAATATGGTATAAATACTTCATGAGGAACGTCATCATCTTCCTCGATGGTTTTTTGTTTTCTCTGCTACTATAAGCTTCTAGGAATAGAATTTAAGTTTCTGATCTCACGAAGTCACCAATTGTTTACATATCCAAAAGAAGACAAGTTCTTATCAGTCGATTTGGTAGTTTTAACTATATTGATTACTAATTTGTTTGGTCAATTATATTTGTTACGGCGCTTGTCAAACTAACATAAAACGAGAGTATCTATGCAAATCATTGACTCCGCTGCATCTCGCGGGTGCCCTAAAATAATAGAAATATGCTGGACACTACAAACTGCATTTTAGTAATTACATCACTTCCACTACAATCTTATGGTCATTAAGAGATACAACGCCACTTCACTACGCTAAGCACCGCTCTACGATGGCATACTTATCTGCCTTCGAGATACATAAAAGGGTCCCACCAAAGGACATGGGCCAATTTAAGGGTGTTGCAAGGAATAGTACGGCCTATTGTTATGTACCCATTTAAAATTTTCAGAAGATATACTTATGAGTTTCAGTTTTTAGTAACATATATTTTATATATCGTTGTTTTCTACTTCATCATAACGAATAACCAGCAAACACGATGCACGAGGGGCAAAACAGATGCACCCGCCGCAACGTGCGGGCATTCCTACTAGTTTTAATTAAAATAAACGATCAAAATAAGTTAAGAATACTTACATATGGAGATGATTCATCTCTATCAGCCTTCACCTTCATCCCACCTGTGATTCAGACTATAGTTTCTCTTCCAGAGAGATCAGTCACATGCATCCCTAGGCATGATAATATTTCAGGTGAATAGCATTCCAAGCCCTTGGTAGAATTTCTCCTTCCATATTCGACAACCAATATGCTCCTTTGCCAGCTTCAGAATTTATTAAGTATGGTCCTTCCCATTTAGGAGCCAGCTTGCCATCACTTGGTTTTGTTGTATTTTTGAAGGCTTTCCTTAGTACCACCCTCCTTGAAATCTTCTTATCCTTATATTTTTGTTGTAGGCTTTAGCAATCCTCTGTTGATGAGCTGCCATTCTTAATTTAGCAGCATCCCTGAGTTCGTCCACTGCTTCCAAATCTTGCAATAATGCTTCTGAGTTGGTAGTAGCATCCTGAAGATGTCTCCTAGCTGTAGGCATGACCATCTCTGTAGGTAGCATTGCTTCTGCTCCAAAGACCAAGGAAAAAGGTGTTTGACCAGTTGCATTCTTTAAAGTAGTTATATCAGCCCAAAGTACGAATGGAAGTTCTTCTGCCCATTTCCCTTTCTTTTCCCCAAGCTTCTTCTTCAAATTGTTGACAATAATTTTATTTGAGGATCCTGCCTGTCCATTAGCCTGAGGATGGACTGGTGTTGAAGTTATCATCTTGATTCCCCAGCTTTCACAAAAGTCAGTCGTTCTTTTGCTAATGAATTGAGAACCGTTGTCACATATGATCTCAGTTGGTACTCCAAATCTTGTTAGGATATTTCTCTTGATGAACGAAACTACTTCCTTGTCCCTGAATTGTACAAATGCTTCAGCTTCGATCCATTTTGAGAAGTAATCAGTCATTACCAATATAAACACCTTTCCACCAGGAGCTACAGGTAACTTTCCTACTATATCCATCTCCCATTTCATGAAGGGCCAAGGTGAAATAATAGGATGTAATGGTTCAGCAGGTTGATGAAGGATGTTGTTGTGTCTTTGACATGGATCACACTTCTGAGAATATTGCATGACATCCTTCTTCATAGTTGGCCAATAGTATCCTGTTCTTAAGACCTTCGAATAAAGTGAACTTCCTCCTGTGTGATTTCCACAGTCTCCTTCGTGGATATCTCTAAGTACTTCGTTTGCTTCTTCCTTGTTGAGACACCTCAAATATGGACCTGCAAGAGATTTTCTATACAAAACATTGTCTATAATAATGAATTTTGTTACCTTTATCCTGAAAGCTTTTTGCATTTTCTCCTTCTGTGATAACATCCTCTTGTAAATATTTTATTATAGGAGTCATCCAAGATGAGTCGTCTTGATTCTGAGTAGCTAAAACAATGTTATCCTCAGGATGCACTATTTTCTCTTCAGGATGTTTAGTAATATCCTCAGGATTTGCTCTATTATCCCCAGGATGCAACTCTTCAATTGCTGGTTTCAGGATGTGGATGACGGGAATCTTAGATCCTTCGGGTAAATTTAAGGAGGATCCCAGATTTGCTAAAGCATCAGCTTCAGCATTTTCTTCTCTAGGTACCTGTGTTAGTGAAAATTCTACAAAGGAAGTTGATAAATTTTTAACTTTTTCGAGATAAACAGCTAATTTTTGACCCTTTACTGCATAAGATCAATTAAAATGATTAGCAATCGACAAAAATACTTCAATATTAATAATATGCATGTCTTTAGCAAGTTGCAAACCAGCAATGAGAGCTTCATATTCTGCCTCATTATTGGTTGTCTGAAATGCACATCTAATAGTATAGGGTATTTTGTCCCCTTGTGGCGATTTTAGTAGTATTCCTAAACCTATTCCTTTTGCATTTGAAGCACCATCAGTATATAAAGTACATTTTTTTCTAAATTTTCTTTTAATTGTTGTACTTCAGATTCTACTTCACTCATGATGTCACTACTGAAATCAGCCACAAAATCTGCTAGAGCCTGAGATTTGATTGCATTTCTAGGCTCATATACTAAGTCAAATGCACTTAATTTCACTGACCATTTAGCCATTATTCCTGACATTTCTGGTTTTCTAAGTACATTTTTAATAGGATAGTTGGTTTGTACGTGTATCATATGCGTTTCAAAATAATGCCTTAACTTAGTAGATGCCATTATTAAGGCTAAAACAAGTTTTTCGAGATGAGAATACCTTGTCTCAGCATCTAGTAGAGTTTTACTTACATAGTAGACAGGATGCTGTTCTCCTTCAAAGTCTCTTACCAACACTACACTTATAGCTTTCCCAGAAACTGCAAGGTATAGCTTTAGAGGTTCTCCATCCTCAGGTTTCACCAGGAATGGAGCTGCTGCAAGATAACCCTTCAGCTTCTTTGATGCCTCCTCGTTTCTTTGTCCCCAGTCGAATTTACTATTTTTCTTCAAGATATCATAGAATTCTTTACACTTTTCTGAGGATTTTGAGATGAATCTGTTTAGGGCCGCTATCCTACCTGTCAGCCTTTGTACATCCTTGATATTTTTTGGAGATTTGAGATCAAGGATGGCTTTTATTTGTCTAGGGCTGTCTTCTGTCCCTCTTTTGGTGACAAGATATCCAAGAAACTTTCCAGTACCCACTCCAAAGTGACACTTTGACGGATTCGACTTCATATTGTAGGCATCCAGGATGTTAAATGCCTCCTTAAGATCCTGAAGATGGTTCTCTGCCTTCTTGGATTTAACCACCATGTCATCAATGTACACTTCCATTGTGTCCCCAATCTTTTCTTTAAACATCATATTCACTAGCCTTTGGTAGTTTGCACCTGCATTTTTTAGTCCAAATGGCATAGCTATATAACAATATATACCTGATGGGGTCATGAATGCTGTATCCTCTTGGTCGTCTAGTTCCATTTGAATTTGTTGGAATCCTGAGGATGCATCCATGAATGTTAGCATTTCGTGTCCTGCTATAGCATCCACCATTGAATCTATATGTGGTAATGGGAATGGGTTCTTAGGGCAGGCTTTATTGAGGTCTGTATAGTCTACACACACTCTCCATTTCCCATTTTTCTATTGAACCACCACCACGTTCGCAAGCCATCTTGGGAATTTTACTTACCTTATCATTTTAGATTTGAGCAGCCTATCCACTTCTTCTTGTATGATGATATTTCGTTCTAGAGCAAATTTTCTTCGTTTCTGCTAGATGGGTTTGAAGCTCTTATCAATCCCAAGTTTATGGGTAATGACATCCTTAGAGATGCCAATCATATCTTCGTGTTTCCATGCAAAGGTAGACATCCTGCATTTAAGAAACGAGATTAGTGATTGTTCAATGTCATGAGGAATATTCTTACCAATTAGCACAGTGATATCCTTGTTATTGTCATCAAGGCAAACAACCTTTACATCCTGCTCAGGATGTGCCTTGACATCTTGAGGATGGCGCTGTGCATCCTTCTGTAATTGCTATGCTTGTCGCGATGAAGCCTTCATCGATGTTGTATAACAATCCTTAGCTTCTTGTTGATCACTATTGACTTTGACAATTCCCCAAGGTGTAGGTAACTTATACACTGGTGATATGTCGAAGGTACTGCTTTCATGTCATGTATCCAGGGTCTCCCCAAGATGACATTATAGAAGGATAGTGAATCTATCACATAGGATCTTTGGATAGAATTCACTCCTTCTACATATACTGGTAGATTGATGTCTGCTACTGTACTCTTAGTTTCTCCACTGAAGCCCACTAAGACTGAAGATCTGGAAACTATTTCAGATTCCGGGATATTCATTCTTTTTAAAGCTTCTAGTTGGATTATATTCACTGAGCTTCCACCATCCACAAGGATCCTGCGAACAAAGTGATTAGCAATATATAAAGTTATAACTAAACCATCATGATGAGGGTCAAGGATATTCTCTCTGTCTTCTTCCTCAAAGCTAATCACATGTCGTCAGGACAGTAGTTCTTGTGGGTCTCTCTCCTTTTTCTGATTTTGTTTCTCTTGCATGCCATTTAGCAGCTGAATATGAGGTTCCACAAATGCCTGAGCCTCCTGAAATAAAGTTAATTATACCAGCATCCTTAGGTGGGGATGCTACTCTTTCTGGGATGGTGGTGCCATCCTGAACCTTCGATTTCTTCTTGCCTAAAAGACCTTTGAGATGACCCTTGCTAAGTAGATATGCAATCTCTTTCCTTAAGACAATACAATCTTCAGTGATGTGACCGAAATCTTCGTGGAAGGCACACCACTTCGATTTGTCTTTCCAAGCTGCCTTGTTATCCTTCTTAGGCCACCTTGCTTTATCCCCGAGGTCCTTCATGGCATACATTAATCCTGTAACATCCACAGAAAAACAGTAATCTGATAACTTAGGACATTCATCCTCATCGTCATCCTCTACCACATTGACCTTTTTATTGTCAGGCCTAGCATATGGTTTATGCCTGTTCGGCTTGTATGTGGGAGTGGATTTTCGATTAGGATGGTTATATCTTGAGGATGATTCCATCCTCTCTTGAATTTTCTTGTCATCCTCAAGTCGGATGAATCTTAAAGCCCTGTTTCTGACTTCATCCAAGTTTCTACAAGGATTCATCACCAGTTCTTGGTAAAATGGTGAATCTCTTTTCAGCCCCATCTTAAATGCTTGTACTGTCATCATGACATCCAAGTTCGGGATATCGAGTGCTTCTTTCCCAAACCTTGTAATGTATTCCCTTAGTGATTCCCCCTGTGGTTGAGTTACCCTGTATAGGTCACTTGTCAAACGTTCGAATGTTCAACTGCAAGAAAACTGATTATTAAATATATTAATCAAGTGTGCAAAAGTAGTGATTGAGTATGGAGGAACACTTAGGAGCCATTTTAGGCTGGACCAGTGAGAGTTGAGCGAAATCCCTTGCATAGACATGCTTCCTTGAGGTTAGCAGGAATTGGATTTATTTCCATCCTTTCTCTATATTGAGCTATATGCTCCTCAGGATCTGTTGATCCATCGTATAGCTTCATGCTAGGAGTTTGAAACTGTTTCGGGATCTCCGCATCACATATAGGAGGTGCAAATCGAGACACCCTATGACATGCTGAGGATACTTCGAGGATAGGTTATACTATCCCTGGTACACTTGACACCATATCCTTAATTTTCTATAGCTCCCTTGCTAGCTGTGGACTTATACCTGTATCCTACAAAGAAGCAACATCATTAGAAGTATAAGTACTAGAACTTAAATTATTACCGTTATTGTTATATCATTGGGATGGCACAGGTGTATATCCTGGATCCCTAGTAGTTGTCATCCTGGGTGTAGTGGTCGTTTCAGGAGCAGAGAATCCGATGCTCATGGGGATAAAATCTCCTTGATGCACGCCGCCAGAGATGCCAGAAAAGAAATCTAACACCCTGGGCTGCAATGGTGTCCCCATGTCTTCACTTGGCCTACTTGAGGATGATTTGAGAGATTGTATTTCTCTTATCAACATCCGGTTTGTATCTTGTTGTTGTTGTATCGAATCTTTCATCAATGCAAACATAGAGATGAGTTAATCATTTGACACAAAAATAGGTGGAGTAGATCCAGATGCCCCCATGATGGTCTAGATGGGATTTGAGAAGTAGAACTTCTTGGAAATGCAGGTGGGGGTGGCAGTGTAGCATTTTTGGCAGAGGTTGTAGATGGCATGGATGAGGAAATGGATTTTTGTGAGGAAGACATAGTTGTCAAAATTCTGTAAAGTAAGTTGTTTTGGAAAAAAGTTTGAACAAAGTTTTTTGTTAAAATAGCACCACTTGCCCCACGGTGGGCGCCAAATTGTTTTGGTTAAAAATTATCTACTAAGAATAACTTTGTATTCCAAATTAGTTTAAGTGAGGTAGAGTGCTAGTTCGATAAAAACTAAGTGTTATTCTCAGGATGTTGATTTGTTGATATAAATAAACTATGAATTGACAACTATGCTCAGGATGATGATAAGAAAATTGAGGATGGACAGTTATATCCTGAGGATGTAACTGTTAGGCAGAAATGTGTATTAAGCTAAGATAAGCAAATGTAAGTTAAATGCAATAAAGAAATGACACTCGATGTATGAGGAAAGCCGTTGATCAATGATAGATCGTCAGCATAAAACCTCGGGAGGAGACTAGGCCCCTGCCTTGTTTGTTAATATTAATGTGGTAAAAAGAATTACAACTTTGGATGAATGAGTGGACGAGTGATCTAATATTACAATGATTTTGTGAGTATTCTAAGTAGCTGAGGTGTGTGTGTGTAACACCCCAACCGATGGCGGAAACATCGGGATGTCACGTATTGATGATTGTTCAGTGGCTCATGGTGAATAATAAATTTCAATAAATGATTTAAATAAATTACATACACTTGTTCTACAATAATTCGTACATCAAAATGAATAATACTATGCACACATCTTCAAGCATTAACTCAAATCTTCAAGCAAGTAGAACCTGAAACATGTTAAATTTGAAAATATTTTGGGTCAACAAAAGTTGGTGAGAATACATAGGTTTTTGAATATAATTGATAACAATAATTTGTACAACATTCACAGTTGTATGATGATAGAGTATGATTCCGACATGTAACAATGTGTCTTTGTACAATCAAACCTTGTGTCGACTGAGGCATAACTCGCAAGTTAGTCTAATGTTGTTACTGTTATCGATCATCCCTGAATTTATGCGGGGGGATGGGTTTGTCAGACCTATAGCGCTATAATCTAAACAGTCGGCTTGATCATTGTTAATGATTGTACTGTGTCTTTTTGTTACAGTCAAATGATAGAATGATGTTGTAATTGAATCACAAGTAAATATGAGTAAATGATAGTATAAAATGTTTAAACATGTTTCACCCCAAAAATAGTGAAAATAGAGTAAAGGGGCTATGTAAACTCACCTTAGCAAAGTGTTATTTCTGTTAAAAAATTGAATAGTGGTGTTGCCCAAATGTGTCAAGTATCACCCTATAATAAGGTAATAAGTATGTCTAAGTTTATCTAGTCTACCAATATAAATATTCTAGGGCTTCGAATTGGGGATAAATGCTCGTTTGATTAATAAAAATGTTTGACAATTGAGAGAAAGTTAATAAATAAATAAACAAAATCTTTTTATAAAATTTGAAATTAAGATGGTCACAATAATGAGTTTAAAGTAGAAAAAATGATTTTTTATAAAATTATTTTCTTTAAAATAGAATATTAAATCTATTTATTACAAATTGTCAAAATTTAATTTTAATATTTAAAAATACTAAAATTAAAGAATTGTTAGTTTAAAAATTATATTTCTGTTCCAAATAATCAGAAATAATTTGTATAAAATTTTGGTGCAAAAATATTAAAAATTGGATTTATTATAATTTAATTATGATTAAAACTAACAAAAATTGATTAAAAATATTAAATAAATGATTTTTCAGAAATAAAATCATTTCAGAAAAGTTTATTGTTATATAAACTCAGAATAATTTTTGTGGAAATTCGAACCGCTGACATCCGCCGAGATTTTGAGTCTCGCGTGTCTACCATTTCACCAAAGGGGTAGTGGATGCTGCCAAAGGGAGTGGCGATGCCATACGCAAAAGTTTATAAAATTATTTTGATATTTTAATAGAATTTTATAAATATAATAGAATAAACTTGATTTATTTATTAAATATATTAAATAAATAAATTTTTGAAAACTAAAAATTGTAAAAACTTTTTCATTAGTTTAACTTAAAATAATTTTTGTAGAATTATTAGAAGAGTTTTAATATTTTAAAACAAATTTATAAAATATAAGTAATATATAGTTAATCTTGATTGTTTGATTAAAAACAAAATAAAGAAAAAAAAAGGTTTGCCACAGCAGGGGGTCGAACCCGCGTGGCTTAGTTGGAGGGTACCAGACACAACCACTTGGTCCAGACCAGTGGTTGTGTTTGGGTTAAGTTTATTTAAAATAAATACATCAGCGTTATCGTGTTCTTCCCCAAAAATAAGCATACGAGCCCTAGATTCTGCAATCAAGCAATTTACACAACATCAACCCAATTAACCATAGGGTAAATGTTGTGTATAGGCCGATTAATGAAACCCAAAACAAAAATTAGACTTACAAAGCTGAATTGATTACGAATGAATAGTCAAAGCTTCGAAGTCAACTCGAACAAAAATCCCAAGAACAGAGGTTTTTAAAGAGAAATTGGAGATTGAGAAGAGAAGATTGGCGAGTTGTGAAGGTCCAGAAGGGTTCAATTTATAGGGTAGTGGCTTGGATGTTCGAATTGGCAACGTTGACTTTGTAATGAATGTTTGACGCGTCGTTTGATAAAAAATGGTAAGAATTAAAGGTTAATTGATCGTGTGCTGACTCAGTGTAGGCCGGTAATCGCGTTGTTGTGTCAATTCCAGCTCAATTACGAGTCAAAGATTGTGATTTTGGTAAGTCGCGTTTCACAGTTGACTTTCTAAGTCAACTGTGAGAGTTTCTAAACTAGTGTTATATTAATAATGAGCCGGGTTTAAAACAAGAATTATGGCTAGATCAGTTGGTTGTGTGGGTGTGTATAACGAACCGGCTTGGGGCGCGGGTTCGACTCCCGGCCCAAGCTTTTATTATTTTGACAATTTTTTACATATAATTAATATATATACATATATATAATGAATAATTATCATAGTATCAGGGTTCAAAATGCCACAAAAATAATTAAATACGAATAATAATAATAGAGCTTGACGTTTTTATTTAACTTATACATAACGTACAATTATTAATCGCGAAATGTTACAGTCTCCCCTACTTTTAGGAACTTCGTCCCGAAGTTAAAAGAAAAACACCAAGTTTTCAATTGGTCGACTACCGAAAACCTTGATAAAATTTCTCACTACCTTAACGTACCTGTAAATTCATGATTACGTTCCGGACCGTAATTACCAATTTACCTTACATTAGGGTTTTGCGTCCTTTTATGACTCTACCGATTGTTGAGCAGGTTCGATAGTCTCCACCAGTCGTTGAGCAGGTGGTAAGGCCTCTCCCGACTGTTGGAAAGACATGATGACCTCTACCAATCGTTGAGTAGGTTGTTTGGTAGTCAACTAATTGTTGTACAAGTAAGCAAGTATGATTTAAATATGGATATAGCAATTAGTTCACATTCAAACAAGCATGCACTCAGATTTTATGATAACACTCGAATTTATTACTTGAATCAAAAAGTGTCAATACATAGAATTAAAAGTAACCAATAGTCAAATGCTGAGACTTGCTGTTAGGTAGGTGGAGGGTCTTGATCTCTGTTTAGTTTAGGGCATCGGTTACGGAAGTGATTTGGGTCTCCACATTCATAGCACTGACCATAGTTATATCGATTAGGATTAGCAGCCTGAGCAGGGTTGGTGGGTTGGTTGGCATTAGGATTTGGGGTCTCACGACACGTGTTGACCAGATGGCCATATTTTCCACAATTGGTACACAAGCGACACGCTGAAGCAGTCGGATGATGTCGGTTGCATGTTTTACACAATGGATAGTTTCCTATATAGGGTTTCTTGTTAGAAGCTTGTGTAGTGAGGTTGACATCAGGATCCCTGGCCTTACGCTTCTGGTTCTCAGTAGTTACCGCGGCTACAATGCTTACTTTCTCGCTTTTCCGAACCAAGGTACCGTTCTTTACGTGATTATCAGTTATGGTAGTTGCTAGTCGTTTGGCCTCTTCGAGGGTAGCAGGGTTCCTTCCCCATACCGTGTCCTGAATCTGCATGGGTAAACCACCGATATACTTCTCAATGGCCACAGGTAGCGGAGTGACCTTATGGGGCAACAACAGACTGAGCTCATGGAAGCGGGTATTATAAGCAAGGTTTTCCCCACTATCCTGAGCAAGGGTGTGGAACTCGTCCTCTAATTTCTTGACCTCGTTACGTGGGAAAAATTCATCTCTCATTATCTCCTTAACTTGATCCCAGGTCATAGTATGTGCAACTTCAGCTCATCGGGTGCGCTTTTCCTCATTCCACTAAGTGAGTGCCCGTTTGTGAAGAACACTCATAGCATAACGGACCTTAAAGTTATCGGGACACTCACTATTAATGAAGGTATTCTCAATACCCTCAAACCATTGTAGGAGACCAGTAGCTCCTTCATCTCCACTGAACTTAGGGGGATTACAGGAATTAAAGTGCTTAAGAGTGCAAGCTGGGAGACCATTCCCGTTTCCATTCCCGTTTCCATGGTGGTTTCCATTACCGTTTCCATTGCCGTTGCCGTTTCCATTACCGTTCATCTGTATGACTTGAGCCAATAAGTTAGGAACCAGAGTCGCGATCTGCTGTGCCATTTGTTGGGAAATGATCGCAACCAGTTGGGCATCAATGCCATTGTTGTTGTTATGGTTGTCGTGGTTGTTATTGTTGCTATTTCCTTCCTCATGATTACCACCATTGTTATTGCGAGTACTGCGATGTGGAGGCATGATCTGTAAGAGACACAATGAATGAGGTTATATAAGGAATGTAATCATTTATTTATTTAATTAAAACGAATAAACGAAAACGTTGACTTATCAAAGATTCCAGATTCTAATAACATAGTGAAGACATGCTTTAGCCTATAAGTGAACACTCATCCCGAGAATACCCAGGTAGGCATCCGGGTTCCTCGTCTGATTGGGATATATGCGCAATGCCAGCCTAGACAGAAGACTCAGAATACAGGCGTTCACCCTTCCAGATTGCACGTGTTCGTTATTAAAATCTAGAACTTCGACGAGATCTCAAGGTGGTTCAGGCTAAGCCTGAGGAATTTGTCCTATTAGTCTAAGAGTAGATCCAGTGATGGAGAGCAACCTTCTTGTAAGGATGAAAGTAGGGATAAGAAGTAGGATGGAGATAGAGATTAGAAATAAGTAGAGAAGCAGACACTTCTACTGAAGAACTACTGAAGACAAACTACTCATCAGTAGTTTGTCATTCATCAGTACTTACACGAAGATCTTTTCCACCGCCTTTGTATATCAGTAGTTTATTACTTTAGTATTTCTTTTTTGCTTTATGTACAAGTTCCAAGACTACAACTTGTTGCAACTTGTTTCTGAACTTGCTTTTGGCAAGGTTCATGTATTTGTAAAGTCTATAAATAGAAGGGTTCATCCCTCTGTTTTAGACATTGATTTTAATACAGAAATCCTTCAACACTTATTATTGTTATTTCCATTTCATGTTTATTGAGAATCTGTCAAAGTGTTTCATTCTCATTCAATACTTAGATTCTCAATAAACACTTATCATTTATTAGTTCTTGAATCCAGGGGGAGTAATAACTCCTGTTGATAAGTGTAGCTTTAAACTTATAAACATTCCGCTGTGCTATCACTCATCAAGAACTTGCTAAACACTTAGCAAGTTCAAACAAAAGAGCAATATACACTTGGAATTCGGTATCCTGCTTCAAGCAATACCAAGTTATCAGCTTTTTCAGATAGTGTCTATGCAGGGTGTAAAATGTCAAGAAAATCAACATTTGGTGGTTGTCAATTCTTGGGAAACTGTCTAGTGTCCTGGCAATCAAAGAAACAAACATCTGTTGCAACTTCAACTGCTGAAGCTGAATACATTGCAGCTGCAAGTTGTACATCACAGAAACAATGGCTCCAATATCAACTTCTTGATTATGGAATCAAAGAGACCAAGACACCATTGCTTGTAGACAGCAAATCTGCCATTAGCATCATTCAAAATCCTGTTCAGTTTTCAAAAACTAAACACATTGAAATCAGGTATCATTTCATAAGAGATTGCTATGAAAAAGGCAAGATTGAAGTGAAACATGTAGCAATAGCTAATCAAATAGCTGACATATTCACTAAACCCCTTGACACATCAACATTTCAGAAGTTAGTATCCATGCTAGGGATGCTAAATTTGTAAGTGTTTCTCTTTATTTTTCTGCACAACTTTTTTATTTTTCACTTACATCTGTTTTAAAAAAACTTGAAAAACTTCTGAAAAGAGAGAAAACTACTGATGAACAAAACATCAGTATGGGGATATTTTCTGAAAAGTGATTAACTTCTGATAATACAACCATCAGAAGTTATGAATAAAGTATTTATAAAAGTATTTCTCATCAGCTGTTAAAAACTGCTGAAGAAAAAAAAAGTGGGAACTACTGATGAGTAAAATTCTTCATCAGCAGTTTAGTCAAAAAGGGCAAATCAGACTTTTCCCATCATCAGAAGTTGAACCTAGTCGGTTTAAAACTTCTGATAAAGAGGTTTTTAACCTAGGCGGTTTAAAACTTCTAATAAAGAAGTTCCAAGCGGTTAAAAACTTCTGATAAATATCTTTTTTCAACACTTATCCATTCAAAAACAAAAATTCCCTCCTTCTCTCTCAAGAAAGCTCTCAAACCCCTGAACCTGCAACATAAACACTGTTCGATTCATACACACACACAAAACCACATGGCTTTAGTTCTTAAACAGGGACACAATCTCAGAGCCTACTTAGAAAAACAAGAAGGCTGGTCCCAATACGATGAGATCATTGATCTCGTCGTCAAATCCCAATATTTCACCGCTCTCACAATAGACCCACCAATACATCCTGAAACTCTCAATGAGTTCTGGGCTAATGCTGAGACAGTGATGGTGGATGATGAAGTTATCTCTCTCAACTCAACAATTAAAGGGAGACAAATGGCCATCACACCAGCCATACTTGCAAACAGACTGGGGTTGAATGATGTGAATGCCCCTAAAAAGTTTGACAACTCTGCAATCCACCTAACCATGACTGAGTGTGGTTATCAAGGTACTCTCTCACAAGCTACTATCTTTAAAAAGTATTTTGAACCAAAATATAAACTTTTGTTTCATTATATAATTATGTGCTTGAGTCCTAAAACAGGGTCATATGACCAGATGCCCTCAACCTTTCAACCAATCTTTCATTCCATTGTGAATGAAACAAATTTCAGGGCATCAAAACTTTTCTTTAATGAGTTGGTGTTACATCACAATAACACTAAGAAAAAGTTTTTGTTATATCCAAGGTTCATTATGCAATGCATAATAAATGAACTGGGTAATGAGGTGCTTGTGGGTAAAACTGAAATTTTAAAACCCTTAACCTCACAAGCATACTCAAGGCACAACAAACAGGCTGCCTGGCCAGAAGATGACCAAGGGGAACCAGAACCAGTCCCCATGGAACCCTCATCTTCCAAACCTACTCCACCAAAGGCCAAGAAACCCAAGGTACAAAAACAAAAACCCACCAAACCTAAAAGAAAAGTTGTTCAAGAGGTTGAGATGCCTGAACAAACTATTATGCAATCTGCACTTCTTAAAGATGTGACTGAAACATCCTCTCAGTCTCATCCATCTCAAACCCCACCAAGAGCACCAATCACAATCCTTTTCAAAAGAAAAAGACTTAAGAAAACTATTCCAATTGATTCTTCTTTTGAAACTGCTGAACCCACTGCCCAAACTACTGAACCAGCACCCCAAATTTCTGAACCAGACCTTGAAATAGCCAAACTTCTCTCTGGGCTAAAAGAGAAAGTCACATCTACACATGTCAGTCCCAATCAACCACATAAAACAGGGGACATAGCATCAGAAATTGACATGGATGTGGACACTCAAAGCCCTAACCAAAGAGATGAGGATGAACCAGAGTCTCTAAGCCCTAACTTAGAAACTTTTGGTACTTTTGAGGCTGCTACAACTCATTTACCACCCAGTGGTGGACCTGAGGACAGAAGTAACATAGCTAAGACCTCAACTGTGGCAACTACTGATGAAGGCTTAATGCCTGAGGTAGGAAATCCTCTGAACCAAGAAAAAGAGGTACATGAGACAACTGAGTTGGGCTCAGCTCATGATGTAACTGATACAGTCCTCATTGAGGATGTAATCGGGGATTCAGATGATTCCATTGATTTGGATGATGTTTCAAAACACTAAACTACTGAATTGACGGCTACAAGTGAAGGTCCTGCACCTGGTGTATCTAAGCTCAAGAAGCTAGTCACACCAGCTCAGGTTAAAGCCCACTCAATCCATGATTCCCCTAGAGTGGCATCTTCTGTACAACAAGAAGATCACCCAAAAACACAACCCTCACTACAAATGCCTACCTAATTCCCTGGGCAAACAAGCATAGACATGAACCAGCTATGCAGCCCAGATGGTCCCTTATACCACATAATGAACACTCTCATCAAGAATCACTTCCAAACATACAAGCTAACTTGGAGCTGTCCATGAAGAACCAATTTGGAGTGATACAGACGAAGATGAATGATCTGTCCAACAAGATTGACTACAACAGCAAACATATTGCTCATCTTACAGGTCAGTTCTCCCAAGCTTCAACTTCAAAAGCTGATGAAGCCAAAAAGGGGGAGAAAATCAAGGTACCTATGGATACACTTGAAGCCAGAAGAAAGGCAAGAGTGGCTATCCTAGCAAGAGATCAAAAAGATCAAGCCAGAAAAGAAAAACTGGCCCAACAATTTGGTATCTCTATTCAAGAAGTAGAAGATGCTGAAAAGACTGATGAATCCCAAGGGCAAAATGAAGAAACCTCTGATGGCCAAACTTCTGATGAAGAATCAGAAGAAGACAATCCTTCAGTAGTTGACAAACCTTCAGTTGTTGTCAACCCATCAAAGGTTAACACTTCCAAGACTCAAACTACTGACCCTTCCAGATCAACTGCTCCTATTCAACCAACTTCTGTTCCTACTAGGCCTATTACAACAGTTACCACAATGACTGTGCTAAACCCTTCTCCAATCTCTCAATCAGGAGAACTACTTGAGAAGAGTTTAGTGGCAGCGCAAAAGAAGGCCAGAGAAGATCAGATCTGGAAAACACTGGAAGAAAGGGATGACTTGGATCTAAGCCATGAAGAAAAACTTCAGGCTTATGAAGCTGAACTCCAAAGGCAGGCTAGCCTAGACCAGATTGCTGAAGAAGATAAAAGACATCAACTGATGTCTTACATTACAAAGAACAGCAAAATCAAAGCCCACACATTGAAGAGACTCTCTATGGAAGAGCTGACAAGAAGTGCTCAACTTATTGCAGATAAACTTGCAACAAGTAAAGACACAAAGGCCAAGAGAGCTCAGATGATAGAAGAACTGGTAGCAAATGGTTATGGTTCAAAAGCCTCAGTGTCCAAATGGAAAGAAGAATGATTGGTGGAAACATATAGAAAATATAAGGCTGCAAAGGCTGCAAATCCAGAGAAGTTTCAAACTGCTGAAGTTTCAACTTCAGTAGTTAGAACTTCTGGTGTTCAAAGAAGACCAGCTACTCAGAGAAAGAAATCAGAGGAGAATGTGAAGACTGATTTTAGAATGGTACTACTAGAAGGTAGTACAGTAGTTCATTCTGATTTTGATATAGAAGAAAAGCCTCTGATCACACAATTCAGGGATCCTTCCACCTTTGCATATCAAATCCAGAAGACCATCACAGACAAACTGCACACTAAGGTAGTAACTGAACATCATTTGCCAACATTTCAGATACCTAATGTGATGGAACAACAGCAGGGAAGTGAATCCCACCTGAGAGTCACTGAAGTTGAAAACATTCAACACTCAGGAGAAACCCAGGGTACCACCATGGTTCCCTACACTTTAGACTTTGACAAGTCTAAAGAACCAATCATCAGATGGTCCTTTACTAATAGAAACTCAGTACTTGTGACAAGAAGAGATCAGACAAGCAGGGCCTATAGGTCGATGAATGATCTGAAGAAACTATCAACCAAAGACCTGCTTACAATCCAACACTTAGAACCACAAAAAGGGTCTCTTACTGATGAACAGCTCAACCAGCTCAAGAATTCCATGTTCAAAGGAATATGGAAAATTGTGAAGGACAGAAAAGAACAATAAGGAATTAGTAAGGTTTTGGCTTCATCAATCCAGGGGGAGATTGTTAGGACAAAAAGGATTGGTGAAACCACTTTTGCAAACCTTAGTCTAATTCACTTCTGTCAAAATACTCTAAGTATAGAACTGCTGAAGAAGAAGGATCAAACTGCTGAAGAAGAGATTCAGAAGTGCTGAAGAAGAAAAGTCATCAGAAGTTTTGAAGTTCAAACCAGACACTTCTACTGAAGAACTACTAAAGACAAACTACTCATCAGTAGTTTGTCATTCATCAGTACTTACATGAAGATCTTTTCCACCGCCTTTGTATATCAGTAGTTTATTACTTCAGTATTTCTTTTTTGCTTTATGTACAAGTTCCAAGACTGCAACTTGTTGCAACTTGTTTCTGAACTTGCTTTTGGCAAGGTTCATGTATTTGTAAAGTCTATAAATAGAAGGGTTCATCCCTCTGTTTTAGACATTGATTTTAATACAGAAATCCTTCAACACTTATTATTGTTATTTCCATTTCATGTTTATTGAGAATCTGTCAAAGTGTTTCATTCTCATTCAATACTTAGATTCTCAATAAACACTTATCATTTATTAGTTCTTGAATCCAGGGGGAGTAATAACTCCTGTTGATAAGTGTAGCTTTAAACTTATAAACATTCCGCTGTGCTATCACTCATCAAGAACTTGCTAAACACTTAAGTGTCAACTAGCAAGTTCAAACAAAAGAGCAATATACTGATCCAACAAGAAGTGTCCTAGACTCGTTTGATCACCCCCTTTTATAGTTATACGAAAGTAAATAGGAGATCCCACATAATCCGCTATCTTAGTTAAGCTTCATGAATGATTCAGGTGACCGTTGTGGCTGTTTCAACTGAATATATTCGTTGAGTAACTGTTTCCATGTTTTTCTCCTTCCATTAATGCTCGTCGGTTACAAGTTTGACCTCTTCTTTGGTGGTGGACTTGTTCTACACGTATAGCTCTTCAATGATCAGATCCTTTGACTTAAATGAGATAATATAGCCGTTAAGGATCAGTTACAAGCCTTAATATTTATTAAGTGTACCTGCAATATCATCATAATAAGCTAATTCGTTAGTCCATCCTCAGGATGTGCATAAGGTAAAACATAGTTACATCCTGAACCCTACTTAGTCGTTCAGTATCCTGAGGATGTTACTCAGAGAATATGAGGTAGAATCATCCTGCATTATAACCATAAGTTAGTTCGTTAGTCCATCCTCAGAATGTGCATAAGATAATATTCAGTGTCATCCTGAATCGTGTTCTGCCTGCAATATCCTGAGGATGTCACACAGAAAATATAGGTTAGTTCTATCCTGAAGATTTCACCACCAACACATATCATTCTGGAAAACTCTCCACCACATCATCCACATGAATAACATCCGCTTTATTCCTATTCAGCACTGAGAACGTCCCTGACTCGTCCCCGCGTCATTAGATCCATTTATATTCGGAGTATCACCCCCTACATCTGCTCTAACAACATTAGGATTTGCATGGACCTTTTGAGGACCCATTGCTGTCTTCTGCTTCGGATCGCTGACCTGCTTAGGTATATTTTCCCCATTAAAAAATCGGGCAACCGTGATAAACAACTTTTACGAACCGATCCATACATCCGACATCTCTTCCTCTAACATTTTTACATCAGCCACCTGCGAGAAGGATACAAAAGCGAACCTTTTCCCCCATTTATCAAACTTCCAAGAAATATACGACCCTTCATAGTTCCCAAAACCTCCTAACACCTCTTTGAGATCCTGAGATGAACCTTTGGAGGAAGATTTGACACAAAAAAATTGTAATAACCTTGTTGACACCCTCGTTCTGATGATCGTTCCCCTTTCCTTTCCTCCGCTGAACTCGTTCCCAATCTTCTGGATCTAGCCGTCTTTGATTGCCCGACATATTCAGAGCGATTAGGGTTTATTTCCTTACTAAATTCAATTGTCTAATAAGTCATTTTTTTCAAGTAAGAGATGTTTTGAAATTCACAACAAAGGTAATTTTCTAGAAGGTTGACAAGTAAACGAGCAACAAACTACGCTACAACCCCCTTTTTGAATAACAAACCTTATCCTACCAAAGAAAAAACTCTTTTAAATACAAAACACTATTTTAAATTTTTAATAATAATTTATTTATTTTTTATGTAAATTCTCCCAAATAAATTGTGTTCGTTGTTTTGTAAAGTTTTAAATATACAATTAATTTTATCTTAACTTTTATATATATATTTTTTTGTTAGAAAACAAAATTGTATTCAAAAGAAACTTTTTTACGCAATTCCATCCTCCATTGGCGATGTAGACTAGATATTTATTTTATTTTTGTATTTACACATATAGATACATACCTTTTACATTTGTGGTTACTAAATATAACGACACAATGTATGTGCAATTAAATGTAATACCTTTGTAAGTAACCTTTTTATTTTATAATACATACTATACTATGTTACAATCTCGTGGTTTATTAATATAATGTTACATAATTAATAAAGAAACTTATGTTTAATAAAACATATGCATTTCACGGTTGAAAAAAATCAATGTATTATACTAATAAAATGAAATATAATATCATTTGTTAACATATACATTGTTAAGTTAATTTTAAAAAAAAAAACTTTTTTTTTTCAATTGAGAATTAACTTTGATTTGTTAATACCACCTATTTTTATTACTTAACATATGTTTATTTAAATTATTAATAATGAATTTTATATTAAATTTATTTGGTTAATAATATAATACCTATCTTTAAGTAAAAAGCATATTAAGTAAAATAGAAAAAAAATATTATCTTTAATTAAAAGATAAGTATCATTATTTAAGTAGGAGAAATAACATTTTTAATTAAAAAATAAGCATGCATAATTAAGTAGAAGAAAGAGTCGAAAAAATCAACAATGAATAACACGTGTCCAAATTTATATTGGTTTATTATATAATAATAATAATAATAATAATAATAATAATAATAATAACAACAACAACAATAGCATATACTAGATAACAGATGTATTTATCGCATGGGGGAATTTCTATGATTTTTTTATCTTACTAGTGGGATGCCCGCGTGATGCGGCGGAGCGACATATATTGAAGCAAACAATTAAATGTTAGTGTCGCGTGATGCGGTGTTGATTATAATTTATGTTAGAATCTGAGTTTGATTGTTTTGATTGTTTAAGTAATAAGAACAATGAATGAAATGAATTATATGTGGAAAGTGCAGCGGAATGATAAACTATTAATCAAAACAAGAGAATAAATGTTTTTCAATCGAATGCTTTCATAAACTCAAATGATTACAATCAATTGTACCAGTACTCCCCCTCAGCCTGATCACTCAGTGATTGTTTGTCAAAGAGAATGTTTTAAGTGACCAATAGAACAGTACAAACACTATTCTATTTATAGACAAATCTAAACCTTTGATGACTTAGGCTGACGTCACCTAAGAGAGTGACCTCTAACAGAATAACAAACATAAAACATCTGTTGTTACAAACTACTGTTACATAAGAAAACTCTGATAGGTAAACAACTGATAAGAAAACTCTGACGGTCTTGAATCATCTGTTGGAGCCTAAGTGTTGTTGGCTCCAACAGACCTTTAGTCTTCAGTACTTTGATTCAGCAGTTGTTCTTCATCAGACCTTTGGTCAGCAGTTGTTCTCTAGCAGTTGTTATCTATCAGACCTTTGTAGTAGCAGTTGTCACAACAGTTATTAGGGTACAGCTGATGTTAGGGTCAACAGTCTTTTGGGAGAAGTAACTTGTAAATGCTGTTATTATTATGGATCAATTGAGTAGTATATTTTGGCTTTCCAATTATCTGTTCTTCTCCAGGTCAGCAGACCCAACAATCTCCCCCTAGAATAGATGATGCCAAAACTAAGCTTTATTTTGATCTTTATTTCTCATCAGACTTTCTCTTATCTGCCCTTTAAACTGTAGTTCAAAACTTAAAGAGAAAAAGTCTCCTGCATCCCTTTCAAGCTCTAAGTTCAGCAGTGTTTAGAGATCATCTGCACATAGGCCATGTGCATCATCCATACTTAACTTTTGAGCTTCTCCATCTGATCTGAGCAGAGTCAATTCATGGTTGTCTTTATTGAGTTTCCATTTTAGAATTTTTGAATCAGAGGATCTGTTGAGATGCAAGTTTATTGTAGATGAGTTTGGTGATGGAGGTCTCCCAATGAGTTTTCTGAGCTCTTCAGTAGTGGGATCAGAGAAGTAGTGTACTTGATTGAAGAGGCCCTCTTTTACATAAGTTTCAGCAAACTTCTTCTGGTCTTCTTCAGACATTTCCTTCTGTTTCTTGAACTGTCTTGTGGCAGCAACAGAGAGGTCAGAAGTGTCAAGTAAGCTGTCTAGTGTAAAGGCCTGTTGAGGTCTCTTCATCATTGAAGCATCAGAGTAATCAGGTTTTCTGGGCAGTGTAGGGTCTTTCTTTCTATTTTCTTCCAACTTCTTGTATGTCTCAACCAGCCTTAGCTCTGACCATCTTGCAACAGACCTCATCTCCCCATACTTTGCAGCCACAATCTCTTCTCTCATTCTCTTGAACTTTAAAGCTCTGGCTGGATCTCTGCCTTTCCTAAAATCAGGGACAGAGACCTTTGCTGGAGGATTCTTGGCCATGTCTTCTATTCTCATTAGTTCTTCTCTAAGAGCATGAGTGGTCCAGCCTGCAAATTGTTTCTTATTTTCTTTGTAGGGCATGGTTGCCAAGATTTGGTCAAGAAGAGATTTCCTAACCATCCTTTCCATGTCACTGCTGAGAGGCATGGTGGACATGGAGTTACTCAGGGTCTTAGCAAAATCTTCAATCCTTCTCAGTTTGCTAAGCTCTGCTGAATGGATGCACTGAGCAGTCCTGTCATCTTTCCCTTTACATCTCTCTTTGATGATTGCATCTGCCTGTTCAGTCTCGTATTTAAGGTATTTGTCTAAGTTTAGGGGAACAGGAAAATTTGGAAGAGATGGTAAAGATCTTTCAGATGGTTGTTCAATATTGTAGAAGGATTGCATTTCCCCTTGAGTAGATCAAGCTCAAGATGATACTGAACAACTAATGGTGTGATGGATGGTGGTGGTCTGTGAGATGTGAATTGTGAAGTGTGTGGTGAATATGATGAAAGTTGGATGGCTGATATAGGTATAGGCTGGGTGGTTAAAGTAGAAGGTGGTGATGTTTGTATGTTTTCATCTTGTACCACAAAGGTTGATTTTCTCTTCCTTCTGTACAAGATGCGTGGTGATGGTGGTGTTGCAGCAGTGGTTGTGTTAACATCTGTTGGCACTTGTGTAGGACCAGCACATGTTTAGGATTTGGGTGGTGTATTGGTGGTTGTGGTGGTGGATTTGGTTGTTGGTTTGGTGGTAGGTTCAGTTGGTTTGGTGGTATCAGTGGTTTTGGTGGCAGTGGTTTTAGCAGCAGCAGTTTTGACAGCAAGTTTAGATGGTGGTTGTCTGACATGTTTGGCATGCATCTTCTTCCTTTTAGAGGCACCCACATCCTCAACTTCTTGCTGTTGCTCTATCTTCTGTTTTACAAGAGCTTCTGCTTTGCATTCCAAAGAATCAAGCCTCTTTTGCTTCTCTTCAGCAGCCTTTTCAACATTGACATTATCAGTTTGATCTACTTTTTTTGCTTTGCCTGCATTGACTGCTTCAGTATCAGCAGTGGATTGATCATTGGGATTTGGTTGTTGTGGTGGTGCTGGTTCAGACCCTGGTTTGGTTCCAAATGGCTTTAGCTTGGGTAGTCTATCTCTGCCACTCTCCCCCTTTTTGGCATCATCAGCTGTGAACTGATCATCATTTTCATCTCTTCTGATAGTAGCAGGGGCAGAGCCAGTGGTCTTCAGTAAGTGATCTTTGATGGCTTTAATGTCTGCTTGGGTATCTGTGTACCTAGCATCTACCATAGTTCTGATTTGAGCCATGTAGGTTTCATGTGTTTGATCTGCTAGTTTTCTAAGAGCTATGATGATGGGGGAAACTGATTTCCATAGCTCACTAGCAATCTCTTCCTTTGATGGTTGACTTTTGGTAAGAGCAGCCAAGGATCCCAAAATTGTCTTGATATCTGATTTGATGTCAGCAACAGAGGTTTCAATGGATTGTACTCTAGCAGTCAATTCTTGGTATTTTAACCCATCACCTAATTTAATAGGATCATCTGGATTTCTACCGGTGGTAGTTGTAACTGGTTCAGTCCTAAGAGGTGAGTCCAAAGGATGAGAACCAGATGCCCCTTTGTCTTGGTTCTGGGGACTTCCAACTGGTTTTAGGGACACTATAATGGCCTCATCAGTTGTTGCCTTCAAGGAAGTCTTAGCTGTGTAACCACTGTCCTGTTGTGAGACAATGGTCTCTACATCAGTAGTGGCTGCTTCACTTGAAAACTCACCCAGAGTTTCATTCAACTCCAGGGGTGTAACCTCCTCTGTTTGTGGGATAGCTGATCGATTTTCCTCAGTCCCAGTCACTTGTGGGTGTATATTATCATTGATGGGTGAAGGAGAGGAACTGGGATTGTCCTGAGTTTTATCAATAGCCTCAAACAATGGTTGCATTGTTGGAAGGACATGTGATGGTGAAGGTGGAGGAGTGAAAAGAGAAGTAGCCCTGGGAGAGGGGCTCATGATCATATGGTCAAGTGACTCATATGTCTCATGATGTGGTTCCCTTTGGCTTACAACATAAACCTTTTGTAAGGATTCATGAGGAGTTTGCTCAGGTTGAGATATATCCATCTGTTGTGAGGAAGTAACAATAGTGGTTTCTTGTTGCTTTTGTGTTGCAACAGGGTTTTCCTCTGGTATCTCATCTTCCAGAGGCCCCGTTTTTGTTTTAGTGGTGGTTTTTGTGGATGGGCTTTTTCTTTTGGAGGTGGCTGGTGTGGGTTTCACAGCACTGGATGTACTGCCATGATCACCAGGAGCAGTGGGCTCAATAACAGAGGTTTGGACAACAGTTGTTGTCTTAGTCCTCTTTGTTTGTGTTTTAGAAACTTTTGACACTTTTGACACTTTTTCTTGGGTGGTTGAACCCAACATTCTTGTGAAAGTTTCATCAGTTAGACTCTTCATTTGGAAAGACTCACCCTTTTTAAAATCTTTTTCAGGTAAAACCTTTTGAAGGATTACACTTAAAATTCTTGGGTAAATCAGAAAAGCATTATTAGACCCAGACTTTATGGCCTTCACATTTGATACTAAGTCCAGGAACAGTCCCTGGGATAGATTGAAGTCAGATTCTGACAACATAGCATATCCCAAGTACTGAATCCTCAATGGGATTTCATTGAAGGAAGTGGGCTTAGCAGAGACACAGAGAATGAGGGTATGAAAGTAAAATTTCATGACTGGTGGGAAAAACTTTTTGAAAAGTGTTGACCCAGTCATTTGTGCATCATAACCTCTTTCCTGAAACTCTGTGTGAAGTTCAGCCTTTGGGAAAGAGTCGTTATCTGACAGGTCATTCAGTGAGAAGGTTGTGGATATCAGTTCGGGGGTAATGGCGACATTTGTCTCTCCAATTTTAGATATGATGGCTGTAGGCTTTTTGTCTTGTAAGAGAAACTCAGCATTTAACCAAAATTCTTGGAGGGTATCGAGATAGATGGGAGCATCAGCGGTTAAGATTTGTCAGGTATATGGAATTAAGGATGATGTCAATGGTGGTATGGAATGGGACATTTTCATCTGTTTTGACCAGATATGGGAGATAATTGTGGGTGGCTTTGGCTTGAAGATCCATTGTAATGGATTTCGAGTGTGAGGATGAGAGGCATTAGAGTGAGGGTTTGAGGTTGAAGAAGGCGGTTTCAGTATTTTGAATACAATGAGACAGTGTAACAACTGTTGTGGTAAAACAGGGTTTTTATAGGCTCTGGTGAAACTGCTGATGTGGCCAAAACTCTGCTTCTAAGAGCAGACGTGGCAAACATCTGGTGGCATACAGCTGCTGCCAAAGGTCTGATGCAAACAGTTGTTGTCTTACCAAAGTGCTGATGCTAACAGCACTTGGTTTTTTTTATAGATAGATATATATATATAGGTATATAAAATGAAGCAGTTGTTTTATCTTATCAGAGATTTGAAACAGATTTTTCAACCAAACAGTGGTTGTTTTATCTGATCAGATGTTTGAAACAAATTTTTCAACTAATAGTGGATAGAATGGATGGAACAGTGGTTGTTTTATCCTTAGCAGATTTTTCAACCAAAATGCTATTTTTAAGGATGAATTTTGATTTTCTGAAACATTTTAATGTTTTTATTTAAAACATTTTTGTTGTTTAGTCCATGTTTAGCATACGAATTCTAGAAATCAGATTTGTAAAGGTGGATGTGTCTAAAGCTTTTGTCAACACATCTGCCAACTGATCCTCTGTTGGAACATGGTGCAGAGAAATCAAACCTTTTTCATAGCTATCTCTGACAAAGTGATGTCTGATGTCTATGTGCTTTGTGGTTGAATAAGAGACTGGATTTTTGATGATATTTTCAGCAGCTTGACTGTCCAACATGAGTGGAGTCCTTAGTGCAGTTATTCCAAAATCCAGCAGTTGATTTTGAAGCCACGTGAGTTGGGCTGTACAGTTTGCAGCAGCAATGTATTCAGCTTCAGCTGTTGAAGTTGAAACAGCTGCTTGCTTTTTGCTTTGCCATGAGACTAAGGCATTCCCTAGAAACTGGCACCCTCCTGATGTGGACTTCCTTGTGGTGTGGCAGCCAACAAAATCACTATCTGAATAACCTGAAAGCTCAATGTTTCCATTAGCAGGATACCAGATACCAAGTGTGGGAGCACCTTTTAGGTATATGAATATCCTTTTCATAGCAATAAGGTTTGACTTTCTAGGTGAAGCCTGGGATCTTGCACAAACACAAGTGGCAAACATAATGTCTGGCCTAGATGCAGTTAAGTACAATAAAGACACAATCATGCATCTGTAATGTGTTTGGTCAACCAGTTCATCTTTGTCATCAATAGTGAGTAGCTTGACTGTGATCATGGGTGTACTACATGGTTTACAGTCATTCATCTCAAATCTGGTCAACAAATTTTTCACATATTTGTTTTGATGAATGAATGTGCCATTTTGCAGCTGCTTCACTTGGAGACCAAGGAAGCACTGAAGTTCACCCATAGCACTCATTTCAAACTCTGCTATCATGAGTTCCCTAAACTCTTCACACATTTTGTTACATGTGGACCCAAAAATGATGTCATCCACATATATTTGAACAATCATTAAGTCTTTCCCTCTCCATTTTAGAAATAAGGTTTTATCAATTTTACCTCTTGTGAAACCAATGGATAAGAGAAAGGTGGAAAGAGTTTCATACCAGGCCCTAGGTGCTTGTTGTAATCCATACAAAGCTTTGTTGAGCTTGTATACATAATCAGGATGGAATGTGTCTTCAAAACCAGGTGGTTGACATACATAGACCTCCTCATGAATTTTACTATATAGGAATGCCACATTTGATGTCCATCTGATACACCTTGATGTTGTGGTTGGCAGCAAAAGCTAGGAAGAGTCTGATAGCTTCTAGCCTAGCTACAAGAGCAAAGGTTTCATCATAGTCTATCCCCTCTTCTTGTCTGAAACCTTGAACCACAAGCCTGGCTTTATTCTTGACAACTATACCCCTTTCATCAGTTTTGTTTTTGAAGACCCACTTTATGCCAATTGGACAAACATCCTTTGGCAGTGGTACAAGTTCCCATACTTGTTGTCTTTTAAACTAAAGGAGCTCTTCCTGCATGGCTTCTACGCAACTGTTGTCTTTTAGTGCCTCTTGGTACTTTACAGGATGTGTGAGAGATAGAAAGCCTGCAAAAAGACAGATTTTTGAGGATTGGCTTCTTGTGAGCACACCCTCTCTGATGTTGCCAATGATTTGATCTGGTGGAGGAGCTCTTAGGTAGATTAGATCTCCCTGATATGGTATAATGGCATTTTGAGGTGAAGGACAGAGGTTTGGCGACTCTGTTGATGTAACATCTGTTTGCACTTCTGTAGTACCAACAGATGTTTGAAATGGAGGTGGGGGAATGGGTCCAAGTTGTGTGAAACTGGACTAACTTTTGTCAATAGATGATTGAGCAGTGGATGAAATTGGTGAAGTAGTGGTTTGGGGGTAAGACTGGCCAACAGTGGCTGACTCAGCTGTAGCAGAGTTGACAGGTGTTTTGAACAGTTGTTTCCCCTGATACAAAATAGACTTTATAGTGACCTGGAATCACAACATCTGTTCTGTAGTCTTGTTGTGGAGATTGTGGAATACTTGCACTGTTAGTTTTGACAGTAATATCTTCAAATTTGAATTTATCTAAATCAAACAACTCAGCAGGATTTGCTGGGATTTTTAAGGATGAAAGTTCATTGAACTTTACATTCAGAGTTTCTTCTATTGTCATGGTCCTTGTGTTAAACACTTTGTAGGCCTTGGCAGTAAAAGAATATCCCATAAAATATCCACAATCTACTTTGGCTGCAAATTTTGAGATGGAATCTTTAAGATTTAAAATGAAACATGGGCAGCCAAAGATTTTGAAAAATGAGATTAGTGGTTTAATTTTGAACAAAATTTCATAGGCAGTCTTTTGATGTCTTGGGTTGATTAAAACTCTATTTTGAACATAGCAAGCAGTGTTTACAGCTTCTGCCCAGAAGGACAGTGGCAAACCAGAATCTGCTAGCATGGTTCTTACAGCTTCAATGAGAGTTCTATTTTTCCTCTCAAGCACCCCATTTTGTTCTGGTGTTCTTGGAATGCTGTACTGCCTCACAATTCCTTTTGACACACAGAAGTCATCCAACTCCTTATTTTTAAACTCTGTTCCATTGTCACTTCTAAAGACTTTTACTGGCAAGTCATATTGTTTTTCAACTTTGGTGACAAAGTCCTTCAAGATACCTGCAGTCTCATCCTTAGAGTGTAAAAAGTATGTCCATGTAAACCTAGAAAAATCATCAACTATGACAAGACAAAATCTCTTTCTTCTTAGACTCATGATTTTAACTGGGCCAAACAAGTCCATGTGCAACAATTATAGACATTGACTTGTTTTGGACTCATCAATGGATTTGTAAGAGCTTTTATGTTGTTTCCCTTTTAAGCAAGAAACACAATGCTCATCACATTTAAATTCTTTTGATGGAAGGCCTCTAACAAGACTTTGTTTGGAGAGTGAGTTGATAGTTTGAAGGTTGGTGTGACCCAATCTCCTATGCCACAATTCTGTCTCTTTTGGGGAGGCAGCAGAAAACAGACAGACATTTGCCATAGGATTGTCCTTCAACATATCAACTACATACACATTGCCACTCCTATGAGCAACAAGTTGTGCTTTGCTCTCAGCAATGATGGTATCAATCTTTTTCACCACTTCTGGCCCAATAATCTTACAAGTTTTCTTAGTGAAGAATGAGCCATAACCTTTGTCAATCATTTGTGATAGACTAAGAAGATTAAATTTAAGATTATCAATAAGATTGACATTTTCAAACTTGAGTTTCCCAGCCTGAACAGTCCCTGAACCCAACACCTTACCTTTTGAGTCATTACCAAAGGATATATCACCCCCTCCATGAGCTAAGAAGTCCAGAAGAAGGGCTCTACATCCTGTCATGTGCCTGGAGCCTCCACTATCTACATACCAAAGGCTATCTAAGCAAGCAGAAGCTCCCTACACATCAGTAATGGATCAGTTTTGGTGAGTGTCCAAAGCCATGTTGGCTTTGGATAGTCCACAGACTTTTCAGCCTCAAGCTTAGGAAGGTGATAAGTGGTTTGAACTAGTTTTTGAATCAAGTTCAACAATTGTTGCTGACCATTTGCCAGTTCTTGGATGTCAACACTTCGTGCAACAGATGTTTGATCACTTCCTGACAGATGATAGTAACCATAGGGATTTCTGTTCACTCTTGGTTTAGAAGGCCTCTTGGGTTCTTCATAAACATGTGACAGATTATGACAAGGTGGTTGTCCATATCCCCTTGGGTACTTGTTGGTGGGTGGAGCATCTGTTACTTGAACATCCCTGGAAGCAGATGTTTCTAGACTTTTGGTAACAGATGTTTGGACTGGTACATAAGTCTGTTTGGGCTTTCCTTTTGAAGTACTCACCACTTGACTTGCAAGAGTTTTAGCCATGTACTCTTGTATTTTGACATCAAAATTTTTGAGATACAGACACTCTTTGGTTTTGTGATTCTTCTTACCACATATTGAGCATGTGGTCTTAGAAACACACATACTTGTTCCTTTGTTGATATCATATGCTTTTAGAAGAAAACAGTTTTTAGTAACATGATTCTTCTTTTCGAAGAAATCACAAAACAAGTGGACAGACTTTTCTTTCTTTTTCCCTTTTTCAGCCTTCTTTTCAACAGATGTTTGATCATCTGCTGGAAGGTCTATCAAGGGAATGACCTTTGCCTGTGGTGATTTCTTACCATCAGGGGTTTTGAAGTCAACTGGTTTGAAGTTTTCAAGAGTACCACACTCATCAGACAAAGTAGGTTTAAATTCATATTTTTCAAGTTCAGTGAATGATGAGGAACCTTTTGGTTTTTCAAGAACAATTTTCTTGCCATTTGGTTCAGTGATTTTGATCTTTTGACCCTTCAAATTAGTTGGTACTACCTTAACTAACTTTTGTTCCCTTTTATCAATGTTTTCAAAAGCTGGATCAGTGGTTTCAAAACCAAAACCAAACTTCACATGACTTTTGGTTTGTTTGTTGAGGAGCATCTCAAACCCTTTGCATGATTCCACCCATTTTTCACATTCAACTTGGTTGGCCTCAAGCTCCTTTTCACAACTATGATATTTAGTTATCATAGTTTGGAGCTGGTCTTTGGTTATAGTTGCTTCATGTTTTAAGCTGCTTATTTCAGATTCTTTTTCAGTCAATTTTGATTTTAACTCTTTTGAAAGTTTTTCAAATTGAACTTCATCATCCAAAACTTTCTTCCTAAGGTTTTCATTCACCTCTTTAATGTTAGAAAATGCTATTACACATTTGTCTGAACACAAATCTTTTAGGATTTGAGGAGATACCTTAGCAGTAGCCATCAATGCATAATCACACTTACACTCACAATCATCAGATACACCCCAGGGATCTGAGAGATTCACAACCTCTTCTTCAGATTTTGTATCTGCAATTACTTCATCAACAATATCATCAGTCACAACATTAGATTCAGTTACCACATCCTCAGATTCAACCTCTTCAACCATAGCCATGAAACAAAAAGTTTCTGGTTCATTTTCAGCTTTGGCTACAAGGGAAAAATTTTCTTCTGATAGCTCATCTGGTAGACTGCTCCAATCAACAAAGCCTTGTGTGAAGAAACTCTGTTGACTGGTCTCTGCAGGGGCAGAGGGTGAAACAGCAGGCATTGGCACTTGTGCCTAAGCAACAAGTGTTTGCACATAGTGGATCTGAGGAACAGTGGTTTGGACAAACTGGACAGGAACAGTGTTTGAGGACTGTGCAAAATGAGCAGTGTTTTGCACATTTGGTCCAGGGGTATTATGGGAAACTTGATAAGTGTTGATCTGTGGCCTTTGATTTGGATAGGTAATCATACGTGTACCATGTTGACTCCTACATTCCCTAGCAAAATGACCAAGTCTATGACATTTATAACACTTAATCTTTGATTTATCTAACCCCACTTTTGACCAGCCAGTCAACCCTAGAAACCTTCTGCCAGTTTTCTTGTAAAAATTGTTAGTTCTTACACTGAGCAGAGCCAATTGGTGCATAATGTCCATTTCCTTCAAATCATCAGGGTCAAAGTACTTTAAGTCATCATACTCAAAGGATATGTTATCAGATGCCTGGATATCACCACCACTTGCTGTAAAAACATAGTTTGGTGAATAAGAATCAGAGTTAAAACCTGAGCTAAAACCTGAAGTTATGTCAATGAAATGATCATAACTCTGATCCTTATTATTACCAGGCACCTCATCCTGACCCAACAGTTTTGTATTACCAAAAACATGATCATCAGACACTTTTCCAGAGTCCTGGAGCTTCTTTTTCTGGTTAAGCTTTCTCTCATAGGTCAAGAGCTTACCATGAAGCTGGGTCAGTGATAGTTCTTTAAATCCAATTAAGTTTCTCATAACTATAGCAATAGTGTCCCTTTTATCTGGTAGTGATCTTAAAAACCGATGGTTCAAAGTTGAATATGGCTAAGTTAGACCAACCAGTTTTAGTTCACTAATGAGACAGTTAAACCTCTCAAATTGTTGAGTTAATGACTCTCCCTTTACATGACTGAATGTTTCATATTGTTGGTTAAGTATTTCACGGTTGTTTTCAATAACTTCTTCACTCCCACCAAATTGTTCTTTCAGTGCGTCCCACAACTCCTTTGCACTGTTACAGATTAAATGCCCAACATATATATCATTGGGTAGAGCCATGGCCACAATTCTGAAGGCCTTGGCATCTAACTCAATTTCTGAAAATCCTGGTCGGAGTAGTTTTCAAGTTTCTTAGGCTCTTGAACCTTGGGATCTTCAGTACTCGGCACCATCGGAACATGCGGTCCGAAGATAACCGACTTCCAACACCCATTGTTCTGTTGAGCTAAAACATGGCTCATCCGACGTTGCCAGGTATTGTATTCAAATCTGACAAGCATCGATGGCTTGTTGTTCGTGCCAGTGTTGTGTGGATCATGATTGATTGAAGCCATTCTCTGATTGTTTTAAGAACAAAGTCTGTTTAAAAACGGTTGAAACAAAAATAAACTATTACTCTGTTTTCCATCCGACAAACAAACGATATCAATAATTGTGAGCTGATCTGTTTATATTAAATTGATTGGTTAGATCGAATTTAATTGACCAAGCTCTGATACCAATTGTTAGGATCTGAGTTTGATTGTTTTGATTGTTTAAGTAATAAGAACAATGAATGAAATGAATTATAAGTGGAAAGTGCAGCGGAATGATAAACTATTAATCAAAACAAGAGAATAAATGTTTTTCAATCGAATGCTTTCATAAACTCAAATGATTACAATCAATTATACAAGTACTCCCCCTTAGCCTGATCACTCAGTGATTGTTTGTCAAAGAGAATGTTTTGAGTGACCAATAGAACAGTACAAGCACTCTTCTATTTATAGACAAATCTAAACCTCTGATGACCTAGGCTGACGTCACCTAAGACAGTGACCTCTAACAGAATAATAAACATAAAACATATGTTGTTACAAACTACTGTTACATAAGAAAACTCTGAAAGGTAAACAGCTGATAGGAAAACTCTAATGGTCTTGAATCATCTGTTGGAGCCTAAGTGTTGTTGGCTCCAACAAACCTTTAGTCTTCAGTACTTTGATTCAGCAGTTGTTCTTCATCAGACCTTTGGTCAGCAGTTGTTCTCTAGCAGACCTTTGTAGCAGCAGTTGTCACAGCAGTTGTTAGGGTACAGCAGATGTTAGGGTCAATAGTCTTTTGGGAGAAGTAACTTGTAAATGATGTTATTATTATGGATCAATTGAGTAGTATATTTTGGCTTTCCAATCATCTGTTCTTCTCCAGGTCAGCAGACCCAACAATTTACAATGTGACACTTGTTTAATGTTAGTCTATCAATCCTCTCGGAATATATTTTATACTACTTTTGTTAATTTTCTTTTTCATATGATCGTTGTGGTCTATAGATGTCATGAGCGTTACATATCACAATTAAATAATAAAAAACGCATGACTAACAAAATATTAGCCATAAATATAGTACGCAATTTACAAAATAAAATTCGAACACAAGAATAGGAAAATATCAGTCATGAATATAGTAATTTAAGAATAAATTTCGTATGTTAACCAACTGCATCGTAATGAAATCAACTTTTGTCACATACACCAACTACATTGTTCGACCACCGATCTTCATCATTGAGACTCTCGTAAAAAGAGCGACCGAGAATTTCATCTTCCTATATCACTACTCCATCTTCCTCTTTCACCGAGAGTTTTATTTTCGTTTTATATTTTGTCACTGTTACATCTACCACAACAACTTAAGGCACTAAAACAATACAAAAACTAAACTATACAAAGCATGGTTAAGTTGACAAACTCTATTTAGTTCTCTTGAAGTTATAGACCTAGTAGTTTAATAAAAAAAAAAGAAATAAAAAACTTGAGTTATATGAATAAAATTGGCTTCCAACCTGTTACTATATTTTTCTAACAAATTAATTTTAATAAACCCTTAATATTGTTATTATGGTTTCCGTCTAGAAAAAAAAAAAAAAAAAAAAAAAAAAAAAACCTTTTTGATGCTATCCAATTTAAAAGTATTCATGAACCAAATTTGATGATAACGATCAGAAATTAAAAAAAATAAAGTTATTAGATATTGATAAATATTAAAGTCATTAAGAGGTTTTAACGTGCACGTATGAAAATACTTACAAGATTTGTGTTTCAAAGACGTCACAACATGTTGGGTATTGCTTCCCATGCGGTTTGATGTCAAAGAGCATGAAAAAGTGTTTTAAGATTTTCAGAGAAAAATCACGAGATTATCAACAAAAGATGAACAATCTATATAGTGAATAAGATATGAACATATTCGTATTTACTTACCAGATTAAAGATCATTTGAGTGTTCCTTCTCTTGATCATTGCAAAATGAGGGAGAGAAATGTGATGTTAGTAATTGTATGAGGGAAACGAGAAAAGTGAAAGGTATCTATATTTATTTACTATTTTTCTTAGAAATGAAGAGTTGGGAGTTAGCATTAGTAAGGAAGAAAGTTTTAATGATTGTGATTACATATTTATTTGAACTTTCATTATACATATAACTTAAAAGGTTTGTACAATGTGTATTATCATTTGTAATTACTTAAGAACAATTAATCTTTATGTAAAATAATTATTATCTCCATTTCATCTAATTTAATACACATGTAGAAAGACCACTTTGGCCCTTTATTAACTTAAGTAAGTTGTTGTACAATACGCAATTGAAAGATAAAATGGTTAAAATAATCAGGTGGTCAATGAAGTGAGGATGCCATAGAAGGTCGTCGTACAACCTACATGTCATTTTTTTTTTTTTTGAAGGTATAGATCAACTGGAAACCCACTAACTACTCCAACCCTTTTTAACAGGAGTAGCCACCCGAGTTCGAATGAGGGGGAGTACGCATTGGCAGAGCCTTGCCTCTACCTCTGTAAGGGAGAATAAAATCTTGCCCACAGCCAGGCTCGAACTCGGAACCTCAGGGCAGGAACCCCGAGGGAAAACCTTCCCACCTCCCCACAAACCAATTGGTCTGTAGATCATTGGCAACCTACATGTCATTTATATTTATGTACACAACCTCGTAAATAACTTTTATTCAAAGATATTATTGATTTATAAGGAAATTGTTATCATAATCAAATTTTATGATAATATTTATTTAAATCTAACGTGGATAGGCAATAGATTGAATTTTGTTATCATAATCAAATAAAAGAAATCTTCAATTTCTTGAAATTTCTAAATTTTTCAAAAGCTTTATTTTTTTTTTTACAAAATATCTAAGATTTCTACAACTTATGTTCTTATATGATAAAAAGAACTAAGATTTACATGGTAATAAACATGTTGTAGTTGCCACTGAAATTTTCTCTCTACAATAGACATTAGACAATCAAGTCCTAACGCTCACTCTTAGCAAATCAAGTAGTTAAAAATTATCAGCACTCCACCGTTCCATGACATTTACAAGTAAAGACAAAAGTGAAATTATATCTCGCTTTAACATCTAACAAAATTACTTCTTTTAGACCCAAATGAAATCAGACGCAACTTTATTTTTTGCACCTAGAAAACAATCGCGGCTGTCGACAAGTCTTTGTGGTGGACAACTCTGGTTTGTCCGTAGGTAGCTACGGATGTTTTTAGGATTTGATAATCCATGTGAGGTGGTTGTGGAAACACCATTGGACAACGGATGATGAAACTGAGAGGGAATCAAACAACGATTTATAATTGGTTTTTCCTCACCTTGCTTGACATCAAAATTTATAGGTTCGATAAAAACTGATTATTTAAGGCTAATTATGTACCGGTACATGAATGGTTGTATTATTTATTTATTTTGGCTTTTGGTTTTACGAAGTCAAGAGGTTTTAACCCATAATTATTAAGTCTATAACTCATATACGTTTAATTTCATTTTGTTATTTACTTCCTAGACTTTTTAAATTTGTTAGGATTACATTTATAGATTTCGATGAAAATTATATATACAATTTCTTAACATAATATTACTCCAAGTATAAAACTTGTATTTTATTTTAATTCTTATTTTTTATACATACAAATTTATGAGAAGAACTTCAAGATTAATGTTATATCAGTTTAAAAATTGTTGAGTATTTATCTTCATTACTATTGAGTGTTTATTATCATTATTAACCTCACTAAACCCTAATCGACTTTGTTGTTGTGCAACGGTTAGCTTTATGGATCGTCTAGTTTTTTCGTTATGGTTCGCGTCATACTACAATAGCACAATCAGTGGGGATCGGTAATTATTTTTTTATTTATAATTAATATTATTATTTTATTATTATTGTATAACAATTAAATTATTGGTAGAAAGCTTAAGGACTTCTCTCTAATTTAATACATGCATTATTCATTATTTAAATCTATTTCATGAACAATTTAATATTCATGTAAAAATACTACTTTGCCCCCTTACTGACATTATTAAGTTATTGTACCACATGCATTATATGTTGTAATTAATTAAATTTGGTTGGAATTCTTCCCTCATGCTTTATAATATAGTATATAATATAGTATAGATAACTTTTATGCATATTTATGAAAATACATTTAATTCAATCTAGTATATGTATAAATACAAACTTATATGTGAATTAAGCACTACAATTATTAAGTTAATAATTACTATTAAGATAAATAAAGAGATTCAACGGTTGATTAGTTATATAATCATAAGTAAAACAATGACACTAAAAGAAATTTGTGACATAATTATAGACTAGGATTTATTGTAGAGACAAAATTTCTTTTCAGTTTCGTCGAAGTTGCACAAGAAAATGAGTAGGTAATCTCAAAGATAGTGATATGGTCGATCCTAGAAATTTCAGTCCATCCACGGTAGAACTTATTCATAATTCCAAATAACCAAAAACTAGCAAGATATATTTCGTTGAGGGTTAAGTTATCTTACACAGTGTAGAAGAAATGAGAAGTGTGAGAATGATAGTAAAATTACAATGGCAATAAATATAACAAAATCTAAAGAAAAAAGACAAAATAAATCATAAAAATGTCATAATAATAAAAATAAAGAAAAAACACAATTATTAGAAAAATATATTAAGGATCGATTAAAAAACCATCATTTCCTTTTGTTTACCCCACAAATCTCGGTGCTACAATTTGGAAAGGGACCGTTGGTCCAATCTCCTCCCTAAAATTTATTTTGTTTCTTTTTCTTGTTTTTGTTCATCTATATTTAGAGAGGCCCTCCTTTCAATTATTTGCTATACAACAATATACAATTAAAAATCAATAGCAAAAACCTCTTTTTAATATTTCATTTGTTTAGATGACATCAGAGCAGTGTCCTTCTTGACCTACTCATCCTTTACCCTGCTTCAACACAGTCAACACTCAAATCTTTTTATCGTTATCTTGCCATGGGTGATGAAAACAAAAATATGACCTCACGCTATAAATTACAAACCTTCTCAAAACCAGCATCAACAATCATAACTAAACCCAAACACGAAGTTTTTTAGGATAGTTTAAAGATTAGTCTCAACCTCAACAGCCAAATGTCACACCCTCAAATTCCACGTGCGGGGTTTTACCGCGAGACGCGTGACACATCAGGATCCAAGTCAACAGTCATAATAAACGATAACTATATAATACAAGAATTACGTTTAAACCACCACGCAAATCAAAAGTTTAGCGGAAGCATAAAAGGTTTACAAACCAAAACTAGTTTGAAAGGTCACAACTCAAAAACCAACACTTGTTATGATTAAAAGTAACCAAAGACAAAGTTCATGAAGCGGAAAATAAATAGTAGAATGCAGTGCGACTCCGTGCATCCTAATCCTTGATTGCTACCTTAGCAACCCGAGAAACCATGCTAAAATACGTCAACATATAATGTTGGCGAATTCACAGGTTTTGTTGTTGAACAACTTTCAGAAAAACCGGATTCATATAACACACTACTATGAAGAAAACAAAACCAGTTGGACGTTCGACTCATTACTCAAGTTTTCCGAGTACTGCAGCTATCCCACAGTTTGCCCTCGGTTTGCCCTACGATTTGCCATTGGTTTGCCCTACGGTTTTCCCTTGGTTTGCCCCGCTTTGCCCTTCGGCTTGCCCTTTCGTTTACCATTCGATTTGCCCTTTTGTTTACCTTTTCCCCTCGTTAACACCCCTGTTTAATAGTTTGAATAGTTGAAAGGATTGCCACTGTACAAGTAACGTAATAGTGTTTATGAAACCCATCAGTTTAAAGTGTTGTAGCATGTTTCTCCCCCAAAAGTAAAAACGGTAAAAGTGGGGCTGTGAAACTCACCTTAGGTTGCATTTATTCAGAACTAGATTAGTCACGTGTGATGATGGTCCCTATTACTGGCGACCTTGAATCTTCACTTGATAATGATATAAAACTTGTTTTAGCTTTAGGATCCAAGAAATAAGGGCAAAAACTCGTTTTTGTAAGTTTGGGTTTGAGAGAGAGCACCTGGGGGCGAGTTAGGGTTGTGAAATGATGGAAATGAGATAAAGAGATGTATTTATAGTCTGCACTCATTCGCACACTAAACCGTGCGAATAAGTCGTTTTCCATGAGAATGGGATTCCAAATTCCCCATTCGCATCTACTGTCATGCAAATGAGAAGTTTTATCTTCACATTCGTACCCACGACCCCAAGTCGTTATTTTAACACATGTTAACGTATCAAATCACCTAATCATGCATTCATAAGTTGTTAATCGATCATGGAACATATAATACTTAATAAGTTATCTTAATTATTTAACATCACCAACAACGGGACTCAAGACTCGTGTGTATGTGTGTTTCTCCCCAATGATTCCCCGAATCATTGAACTATGGACAGTTATAGACATTATGCAAGTATGAACCAACTCCCGATGATCCTCCGAATCATCAAATTTGCTTCCAGTGATCCCTCGGGTCACCAAATTGACTTAACTAGGCTAGTTAAGTATGTTTTATGAATGTTTTTGCTAAGGTAAACTTGTATGTTTGATAAAAGTATTAACCGAGGTTTGCCGGGTGTCACATCATCCCCCCGTTGAAAGAATTTTCGTCCTGAAAATTGTTCGAAGTCTAAGGGAAAGAAAGAAAAAAAATTTCCGGTTGCTACATCACCCCCCTGTTGAAAAGAATTTCATTCCGAAATTCAGTTCGTTTCAACAGTAATAGTTAGTTCGGTGCAAGTGAATTTAAAAAGGGATGGCCGCAAAACAAAGTTCAAATTTTTAGGTAGTGAACAACTCAAGATTTCAAACCGACCTTGGACTGAAAAACTTTAACCCTTAGAGTTAGCATGTTAGACTAACGAATGACGATTCCCAACCGTTATCCTGCTCGGGTTTGACTCAAATGAAAATGTGTGGGACTAGACATAACGAAACTTATCGTACATAAACTATAAGTGGTAACGAGACTAATAATAATCGATAGGCCTCATGGGAAACCTATAAGTACGTACCGGGTTTGACCCATTCGATATTGTCTCAAAAACTAGACCACGAATCAATCATATAAAAACTGCCAACGGGGAAGTTATGCCCATTGAAGGGGATGGACTATTAAAATAACCCCAACTCTTAGACTCTCGAATTTTCTTTACGTTCCATCTTTGTCACATAAATTATTGTCCATTAGCCATGTGCCGAATAATTAAATTGCATAGTTTTAATGCATCCCACATTTTGTATCCTTCAGGATATCAAGGTGGAAGTGATCATTGGGTGTGACACTGAACGTCAAGGATTATATACGTGGAGGAGCTGGCTCAACAAGGTATTGTGATGCTTGCTCACGAGAGTGCAACCAGAGAAGTTTAGCTGTGGCATAGGAGACTAGGGCACCTGTCCATCAGTTATATGCGTCTATTATTTCCTAAGTTATTTCCTTCCAATAAAACTTTAAATTGTGAGACATGTGTTTCAACGAAAAGACATAGACATATTTATAAAACCTAATAACACAAAAATTGATTCATCTTTCTCTCTTATCCATTCTAATGTTTGGGGTCCCACAGAAATTAATGGGGAGGAGGGTACTTTCATTTTTTTGTGCTTTTTGTTGATGATTGCACGCGAATAACATAGATTTATTTTTTTAAACACAAATCCAAAGTTTTTGGTAAATTTACTACATTTTATACAATGATACAAACACAATTTAAAATCAATATACAAATCCTTCAAACCGAAAATGGAGGAGAATTTATTAATGAATCCATGAAACTTTTTTGTCAAAACAAAGGAATTATCCATCAAACTACTTTCTCCTACACTCCTGAACAAAATGGTACTGTTGAACGAAAAAATCGTATTCTTTTAGAAATAATTTGAGCATCTCTCATTGAATCTCGAGTTTCCAAATCTTTCCGGCCCGAAGCTGTTGCTACTGCTACGTATTTAATAAATAGGTTGGAAACTAAAGCTCTTAACCTTAGAACTCCACTTCAAGCCCTCTTTGATTTTACCAAAATCCCTCTTCCACTTACACCTCATGTTTTTGGATGCTCTGTTTTTGTCCATATACCCAAGTCTGATCGTGGAAAACTTGGACTGTGTGCAGAAAAATGTGTCTTTGTTATCTATAGCATTGAAAAAAGGGATACCGATAATATAACCCTAAAACATTGCATATGCACAACACACTTAATTGTGACGTCCTAAAAACTGAGTTTTTTTTACACCTTCCAACACAGTAGTGAGGAGGAGAGGGAATATGCTGATACACTGAGTTGGTTAAAATGGTTTCCATCATCACTTGAAGACAAACACGGGACCCAAAACGAGCCACATGCTTATGCGACATCCAACAAACTAAATGTCAGTGCCACTAGCCACGATCATCCTAGTCCAATCACCGAGGTATTTAATTCTTAAAATAATGAGGATGCTCAAAATAACGACCAAGATACTCAACATAATGAAGCACATGAGGATATTCAACATAATGAACCTTATGTGCCACCCGCCGATTTATCAGGTCAAAATCCATACACTTTCTAGTCAACATTTGAATTTGGTACACATTTTAGATGCCATTTTAACGTATAAGTCCCCTGAGAAAGTCTAGCAAGACCCGAACTAGTGCAAACAATCTCATGCAATTGGACGAAAGTCTAGATTTATCATTCATTGGTTACTCGAGTTTAAACAAATATAATACTGTTTTCCTCCTATTGGATCAGTTTCTTGTTTAACGGTTCTTATTATGAACACTTGTGTAAGATCTATCAAAGTAAATTGCACAACGGAATAAATGTAAGTGTTCAAGTTAAAGTTTCACTTTTAACAGGAGTTATTACTCCCCCTTGATCTATGAACATAAAACAATAAATGAGAATCAAAATAGTTAATGAATAAAATATTAAATGCTTCAAATGATTCTCAATATATTGGAAATATTAACTATACAAGGACTGTCTAAAATAGTGGGATGAACCCATCTATTTATAGACTGAAAGTATACGTACATGAGAAGTATTGAAGCAATATAATAATACTAATACTACAACAGGCTGTAGCATTGGTACCTGTACAAAGACTTTAACAAAAGTAATATATAATATTAAACTACTGAATTATAAGGCGGTGGGAAGCTTCCAACAGAATAGTTGATGTGACACCCGTCGAAATCACAGGTCATATCCGTACACTTAGCTGCATGCTTACAATGTTCATGGCATTACACGTCATCATTTGCATTATAGTTGGGCTATATAGGGTTCCAACGGGTCAATCTCAAGGCATATAGTCTGACAAGTAGACCCACTAGTTAGTTCAAGGCCTCAGTTAGTCCAATAGTTCCAGCTAGACTCTATGAGTCCCATGCATAACTCTAGCAGTTAGAAAATCCATGCAACTGAACATACGTTCCCAAATGATCACCCCGACAAGGACAAAATCAAACACTGTTTAATAACAATAAGGTTTTTGAAGCGTATTCTATGGAATCTAGTATAAACACGAACAATGTGTCCACATGTTACCTTAAAATTTGATCCACAAGGACTAGTGTGAGTATTAGAATCAAAACAAATACATTATCCCTCACACATACATACATACGGCTATATACACACAAACATGATATCGCATTATCAAGCCAATATCCCTAGGATATATGTATGTACAACGACACACAAGACACACACAAATCCCATATATGTATATATATATATATATATATATATATATATATATATATATGCGGATACACACACACAAGCCATCCTAGCTCTCAAACATCCACGTTAACACCTTATTCCCAAACATTTCACTAATAAGGCAACAAAGTCACTATGCAAACAATCAAACCATGTTGGAGCATTCCATACTATTCCTCTTCCTTTCCCTATGTTTCGGCTCAAGTCAAGCCCCCACAAACACCCATGAACATGCAATCTCATGCTCACCAACCTTTAGGACACACACCAAAATGGTAAGCCACTTTATGACATCTCTTGGATCTATAATGTTTACCATCCAAAACTCCCATGCCCTTTCCTTATGTTTTGCACCCCATACATTCCCAAGAAAAGCAAAAGAGGTTGACTTTGGACATAGTATTAGCCTACACTATACATACACTATACATACATACCCACACGCAGACATATACACGCATATATACATCCACACACAACTCCATATCCCAAGTTCCTAGACTTATACTAACCTAGTAACAACATAAATTCTATGATCATCCAACCTTGGTCAATTTTCCTAAACAATCATGTCCATTCCCCATACAAATTTCGGCCCATACCACCCTACACAAACAACCAAAAGCCAAGGTCAACTAGTTACATTAACATGGAAACTATCTTTTTGCACACCATGAAATCAAGAAGTTGACTTACCTAAGTTGTGAACCAATAATACAAGCCCCTCCCCTCTTTCTCTCGGCTATATAAAGGGCAAGGCAACATAAGAGTTTCACACCACAACACTCACCAAAACTCACTAACACTTGAAACCTCTTTTTTCCTTTTGTTAACCACTCGGTCGAAGGGTTCCATACCCAAGAGGCTTTGATCGATCATTCACCATCATCATCCAAGGAATCCAAGTTGCTAGTTAGCACCTAGGAGCTTCATTTTGAGGAATTAGCTTTCTTTGAGATTATCGGCCATATACTCCTGAGATATAACACCCGAGCCCTTCCCTTCGTTATACATATCATTCGGTTACATGTAATGGTCACACGAAACACACACAGTCGTACACACCCTTAACAAGTAATCTTTCAAGTTAAACTAACTTAGACACTTAAATTTTATGTTAAAAGTTCAATACTATGGCTTGTACATACAAACTCACCTATATTCGATTATATACACCTTAGGACATGTATATGGACATAAGCGAACACACACACATACATATAGATGTATGCGTGCGTGTATGAGGCCAAGGCCCGGCCCAAGAATAACATGTTTCACCTAATTTTACAACATACAATATGGTTAGATTTATAAACATGTGTTAAGAGCAATAAAAACATGTGTTAACAAGCTTAACACAAGAGTTTTCTTGGAAACATGAGGTATGCGAGTATACATATATAAAGGCAAACACCTAAAGAAGTCATTTTTATACAAGATTATCCAAAAAATGTGTCCATATGCAACCCTAGGCTTACATAAAGGCGACAAACATAACACTTGGTAACATTTAGTAAGACAAAGTACTTGTTTTACCAAAAAAAAACAGACTAAACATAGTCACTTAAACGACAACACAAACATTTTCTGACACATACAGTGTGTGACACACATGGATAGTGGTACAGAAGCCCCTAGTCCACGGGTGTTACAGATGGGTGAACAGTTGCATGGTAGTTAGAAATAAACATAGACCTATGGTGCCTTTATATGAACTTAGGGCATCCCCGGGATAGACACACAGTGCCAGGTCCTGTTCAGTTTAGCATCCCGACATCAAGTGAGTATTCACGGCCCCTTTTTACAGTTTTTACATTTTTTCGGGGGAAAAAACATGCTTACAGTTTTCAGTTACAATACATGACTATTATGTGAACATGAGACATTACGGTTCAGGATCCATTAAGCCCTCGTGTCATACATCATACCATAACCATTAGCTATGGACTTAGCCATGAAACACCGGGATAGATCTATTGGGTTGACACCCCCACGACCCCACTCTTAGTCAGTCGCTCTGACCGGATGATAGATATCAAAAGAGTGCTTGTATTTCACAATATTTCATTGTCTTTAGTGTACAATGGGCGAGGCACAACATGTCAAGGTTTGGTTATGGGCTCATGTCAGATCACATATTGATTATTGCCCTAGCTAGACAATGATTTAGTCGGTTTTGGATTACATATCCATCATATAGAAAATACGTGAACTCACCAACTTTATGTTGACCCATATTTCCTTTAATGCACGTTTTTCAGGAAATTAGCATGGATAGTAGAACTTGTGGGGGTTGCGTGCGAGCATTTCTAGGATACCTTCTTTTGGACCGTTGTGTTGTTGTCCTAATACTAGACATTTACATACAATGGTTTTAAATATTAAACAATTAACTCTATGTAGAACAAATCTAGTTGTTTAATGAAAGTTCCCGCTTTATTTTAATCAATGCTCGTGTGACCTTTGTGTTTAGAAATCTTTCGAAGTCGCTCCTCGCGTTTCCGCCTAGGCGGGGTGTGACAGCTGATGAGAGACAAACTTCTGATGAGTATTCTTCAGAAGTAGGCCTGTAAATGAACCGAACGAACACGAACACTTGTTCATTTAACTTTAACCGAACACGAACACATAATCAAACACATTTTTATGTTCGTGTTCGTTCATTAAAAAATTTGTCGTTTTCGTATTCGTTTATGTTCGTTCATTTAAAACCTAAACGAATAGTTCATGAACATAAACGAACACAAATGAACATAGACGAACATTAATGAACACAAACAAAAACAAGTTTAATAATGATTCATCACAATTCAACCAAATCTAATACATCACAATACAACCAAAACAAAATCTAAATTAGTAGGGTTGCGGAGTGTGGAAAAGAAGGGAGGTGGGGTTGTGAAGTGTGGAGAGCGGCTGATATGTTTAAAATGTTAGGGTTAGTATTAAATTTTAGAACATATCAAATATATTGTATATAATATAATATGAATTAAGGTTATATAACCAAAGGGAACTAAATAATAAAAATAAAGTAAAGTTTAATTAAACAAACATAAACGAACGTTTATGAACATAAATGAATGAACAAAACGTGTGTTCGTGTTCGTTCATTTATTTAAATAAACGAATATAAACGAACTTCCCGCCGAACAATTCATGAATGTTCGGTTCGTTTACAGGCCTATTCAAAAGTTTGGTCTTCAGTAGTTCTTCAAAGAAGTTGTTTGGTTTGTCTTCAGAACTTCTGAACATTACTCTTCAGCACTTGTCTTTGGCTTCTTCAATACTTGTAATCTTCTTCTTCTTCAACAGTTTCCTATATTTAGCAAAATATTGCAGAATCTGATTAAGACTAAGGTTACGGTCTCACCCTTCTTTTTTTACTGCTTCATCAGCATACATTGATATTTAGCAGTGTTCTTGGCGTTCTGGCGGAAGAGCCACTCGTTGGGGTCTTCCTCCAGACTGTTGCAACTGTCATCCTCACTATCCACATCACGTACTTCGAAAACTGGTTTCTGGGTACGTGTAGTGGTTTGCTTAGTGATAATGGCTAGTGTACCAGAGTTTCTACCGAGTTGGACATGAGTGTCCTTGGCTGGGTTGGCAGCAGAAGTGTTTGGGTCGGGTTCAGCCATGTGGGTGGGCTAAAAGATGAAAAGAGAAGTATTCTAGCCGGTACGGATGGCGCCAATGAAGAAACAACAAGTATAACGGTGATTAGTATTAATCACCGTGGAGTTTTATACCAGTGTTCGCTCAGGTACATCTCTTTGCTCACACCGGTGGCAGAACCGAAACCGTAGAAAGTAAGAGTGTGTGTGGTGAAAGTGAGAACACAAGAATATAAGTGGTTCGGTTGAGAGTGACCTACGTCAGCTATAAAGAGATAATTACTATTACTTTGGAGATTACAAAGTTGCTACAAATATTATCTCTATCCTACTTCTTACACGTAAGTGCCGATCCTTTGTAAAGGAGAATAAGTCTTTTTTTATAAGAGAAGACATAGGCCGGGCGAGACGGCACATAAAATGTTGTAATTGATCTGGGCCCCGACCTAGGCCCAAATGTCTTCAGCCCATGAAATTGGCGGGATTCGGGTGACATTAAATGCTGATGTGAGAAAAAGCGTGATCTGGCCTGTTACGAGTCCACGAGGTGCGACGTGATTGGGCGCAGGCATCGCTCGTCTCTGACACAGTATGGTTGACCCTTCTGATGGCGTCTGACGTGACGATCGGCAGCAGACATGCTTGTACAGTATCCTGAGTACAGTGTCAGCATGGTGGAAGCATGGGGGTTGTCAAGTCACTGTTCGTAGTCAGTAGTTGTTGGACCACTACTGACACGTGTTCGACTCTGATTGGCGCTGGGGGCGCCCAGATCTGACTCAATCTTCTTCATTCTTGATCTTCCGTACCTCGTACCAAAAGCTGATGTTGGACGAATATTCTGCGCGTACATTGGCGCGTGAAGATTCTTTTAAGATGGTGACGTCATATAGATGAAGTCACCTTGCACGTGGATGAGCTTCCACACGCAGCTCTGGTTTCACAGGTTTATGGAGTTTGTTAGAATGTTCCCTCCGCGTTCTTTGGTTCCGCCGGGGTTTTATGGAAAAGTAGTGGGATAGGGATGTCATCTGTGTTAGGGTTAGGCACCATATCCCTTCAATTAGTAATTTAGATTTGTTGACGTGAACCATAGGTCAATTTAACTATATAAAAAACATGTAAATTCAAAGCTTTTGGAAAGGAATTTCCATACCAAAGATTTAACACCAAAGAGCTTTTTCAACCTCTTTGGTCTTTTTCTCTTGTTCCTGACCTATAGTGTTAACAAATGGGAAAATCACTGAAATAAACATTGAATACATCTTATTACCAAAATAAACATTGTTATAGGCTAAAATTTAGCCACTTCAAGCTTTAACCGGCTAATATGTAGCCTTTTAATTTATAGTGTATTCGCTGTTGTAAAATGGTTTTCAATATAAAGCCCCTAAACTTTAGCCATTTTAAGTTTAACCTCTAAAGCTCCCTAAAGTTTAGCCATTTAAATAAATAAAAAATCATAAATTAATCTAACTCCTAAAGTAGAGCTGTTTTAGGGGGTGTTTGGGATTGCGTTTTGAATCTGATTTTTAGATTATTGCGTTTTGAAAACACAGATTATCAGTTTTTAGTGTTTGGATTGCGTTTTGAAAACGCAGATAATCAGTTTTTTAGGCTACCAAAACGCAATAATCTATAAGCAGCTCCACCCCTGCTTTTTCAAAACGCATAATCTGTTTTGAATAATCAATCCCAAACACCCCCTTAATTTGAAACCCCTAAACTTTAGCCAAGAGCTAGGGGTTTTCAATTAAAGTCCCTAAATTTTAGCCATTTTAATAAAAAAATGTGCAAAATAAATCTAAGCCCCTAGAGTTTAGCCGTCTTCAGTTTCACCCTAAAGATCCCTAAAGTTAGTGATTCAATATAAATCTAACCCCCTAAACTTTAGCCGTTTTCAATTAGCTTATTTTGAACATCATGGCTACACCTTAGCCTTTTCAATGAATGATACCCTTAAAACTTAGCCCATAGACATGTTTATTCTGACTATTAGACATAATCAATGTTTATTTTGGTTATATTCCCGTTAAAAAATATACTCGATTAATTCATCTGAAGTCTAGACTACAGATCTCCAAATATTTAGTATGACCCCTAGAAAAAGAAAAAAAAACATGAAGTAATATTAAAAAATAATGAAACCATTATTCTTTAATAGGTCGAGGGTATTAATTTCCAAAAACAAAAATGATATATTAATCCTGTAGTTAAAAATTAATTAAACAATATTGAACAAAAAACAAGCAACAAGGAGAAGAGTAAAACTGACCATGACCTCTTGGTTTAGTGGCATGGTGTCGTCCTTATAAATGTGAGGTTGTGGGTTCAAATCCTTACAAATGCAAGGTAAGATGGAATTAAGGTGTTAAAAAAAAAAATTGTCGTTCAAAAAAAAAAAAGAAGAGTAAAACTGAACCCATAACGATTCGATATATTGATGGGCAGAATCATAGATAGCTTTTGTAAGGAAAAAAATTAAGGTATGAATATCCTTAAGTATTCAATATGAGATAGAATTTTTTTTTAATAAGGGTGTTTGGGATAATAGATTGTCTTTTTTTAAGTGTTTCGCTTAACTTATTGCGAATATTGGTTGTATGGGTGGTAGATTTTTAATTTTTTTTCCAAAAGTTAAAAGCCAAAAGTCAGGATTTCTAACTTCTCAAAAAGAGTTTTTCCACCCTTAAAAGCCAAAAGCCAAAAGTTAAAACAGAAAGTGATTTTTGGTTAGACAAACAGCTTATTGAATTATTGATTTTTTCACAGCTTATTGACTTATTGGCTTTTTGGAAAAGCCAATAATTCAATAAGTTGTTTTGAAACTCAATCCCAAACACCCTCTTAATTGTTAATAAAGTTAAAGGGATCGACTCTGCAATAAGAACAAAACAATGGGCATTAGGACTTGTGAGGAAGAAAGTGAAGGCAGTCTATTCTTATGTTGCATAGAACTGATACGAGAACGAGAAACGGGAACGGGAAACGGCAAAACTCAAAAAATCAAGAAACGGGTAAGGCACGGATACGGAAATAAATACATAAAAAAATAAATATACATTGAATTTTATAATTTTTAACTTGTATAAATTGATTAGTATTTTATTATAGTTGTAGCAATTAATTAAAGGTGTTGAATAAGTTTTTATAGTTTTTATGTAAAATTTAAAAGTTTTAGGCATTATATGTAAACAAATGAAAAATAGATGTGTTAAATATAGGGGTGTGCACGGGTCGGTTCGGGTCGGTTTTTGACATTAACCGTAACCGAAACCGACATGTTCGGTTATCACATTATCGAAACCAATCAGTTTCGGTTATTTCGGTTTTGGGTATTTCGGTTATTGTTCGGGTGCAGTTTGGTTTTGGTTAAAATGTCGGGTTTTTTTTTAAAGACATAATTGTGAACCATGCAAATATAATACAAAAAAACTAACATAGTATAAAGGCCAACTTCAATTTACTAAGTCTTTTGTTTTTAGCACTAGTCACTTTGCAAGCATCTAATATGCATTTATGCAATATTAGTGGTATAGTACTATATTATAGTTATGCTGTCATTCAGCACTCACCGTAACTTTGTATGAAAAAACTTTTGTCAACATAAAACTAACAGACATACAATATTATGCAGTCAACAAACATGAAAAACTAACAAACATACAATAATAAAATCTCACTACACCATGTGACCACACTACTTTATGGAAACACAAATCAACAACAACTAGTGGGATGCATTGTCACGCGTTGCGCGACATTCGACTATGTGTGCGCGCATAAGTTATTAGCGCGCCGTTTGACGTTCGACTGTGAATGTGCGTAAGTTATTAGAGACCTAAGTAGTACGTAGCAAATGATAATTAAGCTTGGAACATACGAATGCTCAAGAGAAACCATTATTAAAGCTCGTTCTAGGTGCAAATGATAATTAAGCTTGGAACATAAGAATGTTAAAGCTACCTGTGAAGCTTGCTTCTCGGCAAAAAAAACTCCCTTTGGTCGTTAAGATTGCATCAGGGATCCGAGATGTGCAAAAAGCAGTTTGGTTGTTAAGATGCAATCACTATTTATGTAAATCATATCATTTGAACACTTATAGTATGTAAATCATATATCCAATATGTCTATTATTGTACAATTCATTAGATAACCAAAATATCCATCAAGTGACAAGTAAACCAATATGTCCATTATTTGTGCAATTGACTCTCCTTATAAGGATAAACGGGTGTTGGTGCACAATCCACGGTGTGCCGTATAACCACCCAAGCTATAGGCCGTGAATCAAGTTAAGCATAACCATACGCAGACGGCCCAACATCCATCACGATGAACTACCGCTTCCTATCAAAAATCCCCCCTGTTATATGCAGCAACAGTGCAACGACCAAAGCAGATCTTCGTTTACGCTACTGGAAAATCATAGACACACTCCACTATCAAAGCAAAAACAAATCAGCAACAAAAAACCATGACTACAACTAACATACTGGACAGGACGCATTCCACTATCAAAGCGAAAACATATCAGCAAAAAAAAAAAAACCATGACTACAATTAACATACTGGACAGGACGCACTCCACTATAAAAGCAAAAACAAATCAACAACAAAAAACCATGACTACAATTAACATACGGGAAAATGATAGATGAACTCCACTATCAAGCAAAAAAACAAATCAGCAACAACAAACCATGAATACAACTAATATAAAGCAAAAACTAAAGAAATGACTGTATAATAGTGAATAAAATTGGCTTCCACAACAGCTTTCCTTCATGACATGAAATTTTCAATTACATATACTTAAATGACACATCTAACAATTATGACCTTTGAAAAAAAAGGTGGGTGGATATCACTTAACTGTTTTGACCCATAGGCCATAACTAACTATTAACTACCAAACTAATAATTATAGACTTATATTGTTATAATAATAGTAATAATTATCTACATATATTTCTTTTTTCGTGTCTTTACTTATGAGTTTGACATTTAAAAAGAATGGATAGTCACTTGAAGGTGGTTAAGCAAATGGTACACAAACATAAAAATGCAATCTTTAATTGTAAAGAAATCTAATTTGGCTAGAAGTAGGTGATACAACAAACATAAAAATGCAATTTTTAATGGCAAGGAAATCTAAATAAAGCCAAAAGAACATGAAGACTCAAGAACGTTAAATTTTATAAACATAAACCGATTAATGATCTCGCAAACTGATTAGCAACATATATCTACAGACTTACCTTCCAAGTGAGAATTAACTACCATAATCGTGTGACTTTTTTCTCCGATTATATCCAAAATCCGTCTGTTTTTACACTCGATCAACAAAAAGATAAAACCCCTTATGAATATAATCTACAAATGAAGATTAAACAAAAACTATACCCAAATCAAATCGTCACTCGCCGCTGTTGTTTGGCGAGTTTGCAGGTGAAGTCCAGTGAAATTTCCCTAGACTTCTCGTTCTGTCTTACTTTCTTTCCATGAAGAAACATTCAAAGTGAGAAAAACAACAAAAAGAGACACAGTTTCTTTGACACGTGGACGAAGAGGCTTTCATACTATAGACGCGTGATGTTTCCCAATCACTCCCACCGCCATCACCCTGCACCAACATTAGTTTTGATATTTAACATATAGGTAAAATTCTAGGAGTTTTTTTATGTATAATCCTGAAGCTCACCTTAATGAGAATTGTCTTCAAGTATGGATTGCTCAATGACTGCAAAGAAAAATACGTGTTAAATCACATGTATATTCTTCATATAAATATTACGGCTAGTTTAATAGAAACTCTGATGATAGTTATAGATATACTTCCACTTTCACAACTGGGTAGTGTAGAAATTATATATCAACACATCAGTAAATATTACTTTTACCTCTACTTGCTCGTGTACGTTGTAGAACTCAACAATTGCTTCCCATAATAACAAAATTGTGTCCCTCTGAAATATTAATAGAACTTATTTTGCTTATATTCAACTTAAGGCATAAAATATAAATTCGGCTATAAATAAAGAAAGAAATTATGACATGAATGGAGTTGAAATAAGATTGCCTATGAATAATAGACTAATTGAGTGTAATTTTATAAAAGCGATGGATACAAACCAGGCCAAACGCCCAAACCATTGCCTCTAATTGTAATGTTAATGTACTCAATTTTTTGAATAAAAAGCCTAATTTTAGTTCATGCGATCATAGACCCTACACACAAACACCACTCATGATTGAGACGAAATGAAATAATGATACCTCACTTGTGACTATTTTAGTCTGATAATTTCTTCATGACTTCATCTATAATTACCATTCAATTTATTTAAGGTACCATTTACACAAATTTCATGGCAGCAGGAAACATTGAAATACAAACAAAATTCAAACTTTTAGCAAAATAATCAATATTTATACTAAACAATTTCATGAATCTTACATAATTTCAATCATAAACCGGAAACATAAACATTACTCATCATAACCCATAGTGTAACAGATCTAAATGCTGATACAAAAAGATCCAACAAAACCGCACATATTAAGAATCACCTTATCTTGATGAATTAAACAGAACCCAGTGTTCAGATCACTAACATTAACTATTAACAAAAGATAACATAAGGACGTCGTCCAACCTGTAACACCGGCGGAACCACCGTCTAAACCATAAAAATTGCCGTAACAAACGCCGCTCGCCAAAATTATCAAAGACGCTAGACAACATCTTCGAGTACTATTTATGCCGACGAACAACGGTGTCACTCTCACCGCATTGCCGCCGGCGAACAGCAAGTAACACCGACGAAACCATCATCACCGGCCTCTATCCATATCTCTCTCTAACCCCTTGTCACTCTCTCCGAGTCGGAGGTTGTTTCGGAGACGGTGGTGTGACGGCAGAGATGCTGCTGGTTTAGGGTTGATTTATGTTGCATGTTCGAGTGGTTGTACTGTGTGCGCGATGGAGGGTGTATGGCGGTGGTCAATGTTGGTTGAGAGTGGGGTTGCCAGGTCCTGCGGTGGTTAACAGTGGGGTTGCAGGAGAACGTTTGCGAGTTACACCGGAAGGTGGTTGAGGAGGGATGGTGTTGCCTGAGGTTAGAGGGAGAGGAGGGTGTTAAGAGAGAAGGCAGTGACAGCACATGTCCAGCTGTCCAAGCATAAAGCAGAAGTAGGAACGTGGCTGTTAAGATTAACATATAGGATAATATGCTCACGTATATATAGTCACTAGCTTATACCCCGGGAGCGTCCCGGGTTGAGAAATCTAAGTAAAGTGAATAAAATTAGAAGTCTATAAACTATAAAAATGGCATCTATGTATCAACTTACATTAGATACTTTAAAAAAATACCAAAAGATCCATTTCACCTTACAACATCAACACCTAAAACAGAATATTAAGATCCCAAGCACTTCAAGGGGACATAGATTGTTTAGCACCAATACATTCAGTCAAAGGTCTTTAACTGCATACAATAAGATTTGAGCTATTTCAGAATGTGGTAGAAAAAGAAAACATAGCAATTACCTGTTGGAGAACGTCCCGGGTTGAAATATCTAATATGACATTATAAAATATCTAATATGACAACATAATTAATGACTTGCCAATATATGATTAATGAATATTATTATTATTATTATTATTATTATTATTATTATTATTATTATTATTATTATTATTATTATTTTAAACAAATTTCTCCCATAAGTTATCATATTCTAATATTAAAAAAAAGGTAATTGGGTCGGGTATCACCTAATCCCAGGCCCGACTCAAACCCACAATTTTTTTTAAACTAATTCCTGACACAATACATGTTGGGTTACAAAAAAAATAGTCATTTTTTTCTCCGTTTTTTATATAGCACTATGGTACTCGTTGGAAAGATAATAAAACGCTCGTTAATTTGGTGTAATTTTTTTCTTTAAAAAATCTCATGTATAAAAGATATTAACGTTTAAAAGTTATGGGATGAAATATTAGAGATAAAAATCTAATTTTGTTTTTAAATTTTAAATTATTATTTTCCTAAAATAAAGGTCTTGCCACATGGGATGACACATGGCACACTCAATAAAGAGAATACCCTCTTTGATTGACATGTCATTAAAATGGCTTTAGTTTATTATATGTATAGATAGATAGATTTGACCTTGCATGGTTTTTTTTTTCATGTAATGGGTTGGGCTCTTGTATAGATTAAACATATAAAATATGGACGGGCTCTTGTATCTTAAACATAAAAAATATGAATTGGGCTCTTATAACTAGTCAGGTCGGGTCGGTTATTTTCGGTTACAAGATCACCCTTGACCAAAACCGAACCGAAACAATCGGTTTTCAAAATTTCATAAAACCGACCCGTCGGTTTTTTTCGGTTTTCGGTTTTTTCGGTTCGGGCTTTTCGGTTTTTTCGGTTACGGTTCGGTTAATTCGGTTTTATGCTCACCCCTAGTTAAATATGAAAACATATAAAGTTATTTAGTATTTATAACCCTAAAAAGCATCTGAAACAGAGAAACATAAACAGTCAGCCGCCTCTTTATTTTCCCCTTCGTTTCTGGAAAAAAAAGTCGCCTGAATCTTTGCTGGAAGTTGTCGGAATCGTCGCCGGAATCGCTATATTACCGCTTAGACTTCTAGAAACTTTAAAGAAACGGTACCCAAATAAAGAAACAGCAGCAGAAACGTCGTTTGACTTCTCGAAGCGGTCAAGAATCGGCCTAGAAACGTTTCCCTCCGTCCCCGACGAGTTTCGGGGGACGTGATACGGCACCTCCTTGCCGTTTCCGTGCATCGGAGTCTATTTCTATTTGGGTGTAAATAAAAAAACGAAGTTGAAGGAAACAAAAATAGTACGTACGCTGGTCAAATGGAAGAATGGAGGGATAAATTGGTTTTGTAGGAGAAGTAGATATGTAGTAATTAAGAGATGATAAAAGTAAATTAGTGGGCAAAGTAGAGAAGAAAATGGCCAATTTATAATCATTGATTCATTTCTACATATAAAAACATTTGGTATATGATAATATATGATTCAACCTCAAACCCCTCAAAACATCTCAATTATTTCGATCAAAATCATAAAAATATAAAATTTTTCACCATCTACCATTACAAATATCCTTCAAATCTCCTGTTATTGGTGTAACTCCACCATGAATCTTTGCTAACCTACATGTATGTTTTGTTATAATGCTGTATGTTTCAGCTCTCTTCCATGGAACTATCCCAAAATCATCATTGAATTCATCCATTCCTTCTACCAAGAACTGCCACGCAAACGACCCCGCTCCCGCCCCTTTTTTCTTTGCGGATTCGTATATAACATCGAACACAACTTTATAGAATTCATCGCGTTGCGCCGGGTGAAAACCTTTGTTTAGATCAGATAAACCGAATTCAGTAAACATGACAGGCTTGTTCAGCGCCCGTTCCCCGTCTTCTATGTGAGAATGCATCCAATCCGCCACGAATTTTAGCTTTCCTTTGAGGCTTTTCTTTTTAAACCTACAAAAAGATGTTTTTCTTACGTAATGGGAAAATACCAATCTATAAAAACATAAATATGTAACACGTTTCATCGTTTTTTTATTAAGGTCGATTCAGGTTTCGCAGGACGTATCAAAGACAACCCCTATGTGTGTAACCCAAACACACCTTTAGCACACTTACCTAAACGAGTAAAATGGGTTGTAAACAAGTTACAAATGTGCTAAATGGGTTCGCCGGTTGACCTATATATTAGACCAGTTGACACTAAATATTAGACCGGTTGACGTGTCAACATGAACATGGCCGTTCAATTAAATGGGTTAAGCAGGTCAGTTTTGACACAAACCCAATTTGCCCTGTTAGCTGAGCCGGCCTACAGTTTTGTCAAGCTTAGTGTCATATTCTGAAGCTGGGAGCTTTTTTTATTGGAACTGGTACATGACACAAGTACTTGTTGAACCGAACTCATACTTCTTTTAATATGCCTCAAGTTGAGCTGAGCTCATCCTGACCCGTTTTGCCACGCCTAGTGCCAATTATCTAAAGTTGGGAGAAAGTGTCCACTTTCATGGGGCATCCAAACAAAATTATTGCAATTTCTTCACAAACATTAACAATAATGATTGTATAATTCATGAAAAGATGATAAAAAGCTTACCATTGGTCAGGATAAATATGAACGGAGGCAAAGTCGATGGTTGAGTGTGCAGAGTTGCGAATGAAATCCACTCCCATATCAGCAGCCCAAAATTCTGGATTAACTGTTTTGCTCTTGGGACTTTTTGGACCATAAAATCCTTCAAGACCAACGGTTAATAGATGTTTATTGTCGATTGTTTTTATAAACGTTGACATTTCTTCTATCCAATCCTGTAGTTTATTCATCTCAGCAGTTAACAAATGCAACTTATGCCCGAAAATACAACTTTTTACAAAATAACAGAACTTTTAAAAAAAAAAAAAGAAGAAAAAACTTCGCTTCAAGAAAGCAACTTACCTGTAACGTGTCACCAGACGGGTCGGTGATGCATCGTGGTTCATTGATTAATTCCCAGCCAAAGATGGTGGGATCATCTCTGTACTGGAGTCCTGTGATTGTGTTCTTCCTTGTTAAGATAGTCTGCATTATTAAATAAACAAATATTATAATATAAATTCCAAAAAAATACAATTGAATTTGGGGACTACGGTACATAAATCACTGATGAATGGGCCGATTTGGGTAGTGTCCAATTTATAGCGGGTCAAATGGGCAAAATAAAAAATATATAGTTACAAAAGGAAACAGGTTAACCCTAGTACCCTACACTTCAAAACAATTATGACCCGTTACCAAATCTGCCCCGCCAATCCATTAATTGCAATGTTTTCAAATTGAAAAACCTTCAAGCCAAAATTACTCTTTTGCCCCTTGGCACCATTAAGATTCCGTTATTATGTCGGTATCATGGGCAATTCAGACATTAGGCTAGCAGTCACATCGCGCCAAATGCCAATGAGGGTATTATAATTAATAGGTAAGTTAAAAGGAATTTGATGGTACCTTTACATAGTTCTTGAAATAAATGCGAATTGAAGGATCATAAAAGAAGGAATCATTAGATGAGCTCAAGCCTACACCTTCACTCCAAGCCCATTTCACATATCGTGTCTTGCCACCATACGCGTCCAAATTATTAACTAAACTTAGTAGGAGCCTTATTCCAACTTCTCTGGCTTCAGCAATCACAAAATCCAACGCCTGCCGTAATATACAACCATAATCAGTTAAAACTAAAAACAGTTTGAGAGAACTGAAACAATTATCAAGTTACTATCTTTAACAACATAAAGTGCAGAGCCAAAGAACTCAAATGGTTTTATGAAAGTTGCTAAAAATAGAAATTTTCCCAAATGATTGGAATCCACCAATGGTATTGATAAGCACTAATCAAGAGAACACCTTATCATGATGCAAAAATCCAAAAAACCAACTAATATTGAATGGATTCCAAAAAAGCAGCAGAGGAGAAGATCATATCCAATAAATAAAGAATAAAAAGATATTAAGATTCTTCGATGACTTATTCGCGCGGTGACATCACCAACATTCCAACCCTTACGATCACAACTCGTTTTCAACGAACAACAACCGCAGTCAGGGCTACAATGACAAAATTGATCAAGATAGAACTTTTAACATCATCCATAAAGTCAAACCATTGACTGATTACAAACCAGAGTTTCTTTCATCCTGTTTATAGTTTTTATTTGTCTTGTGGTGGTTGCTAAAAGTAGCAAGTTTCACACTTACATAACAATAACATAATATTTCAACAAGATCTGGTCATCTGCCAAACTATGTCATAAGAAGAATAATCAAACTAAAACAGAAAATAATAAGAGTGAAATACCTTAAATACCCTTTCATCAAACTGTCCAGGGGAAATCTGCAGAGCATTATAATCACCATCATTAAAAGCCCAAGTTCTACAAACAGTTAACCCCATCTTTGCAGCAGCTTTAAGCATTGCTCTAATTCTTGGGCGGGTATGATCATGTACAGCATGGTCCATAAACCAATAAGAATTCCAACCATTGATGTAAAACAGCTTATCATCCACAACAAAGTTACTCCCATTCCTTCCAACAAAGCTCATATTAATCTCATTTTTGTAGCTTACAGAAAATAAATCCCCAAATGACAGATACATGAAAGCAATAATGGATGCAAATCCAAGTAGTGGAAAGAGCAAACCATTCGTTCCAACCATTTTGTGCCTTGATGATTTGACCATAAATTCAAGGGTTTTGTGTTGAAAGTGGAAACAAAGCCTAATGACGGATCGGATTCAATCTTTTTAATGTTTTTGTGGATTTTTAACCAAAATCTTGGATACCCAAATGGAAATTAAGTGTTTTAGAACACAAAGATCCAAACTTTTTCAAGATTTTTAAGAAAAAAAAACACAAAAAATCAAGAAAATATAGGACTAATGAGGGATTGGAGTCAATATTTTTAATGTTTTTGTGTTAATTTCCTGAAAATCTTGGATACCCAGATGGAAAACAAGGTGTTTTAGCACAGAAAGATGCAAACTTTTACAAGATTTGAAGAAAAAAACAAGAAACTCAAGAAAAGATGTGAGTAATGAAGGATGGGTTTGATCTTATTATTATTATGTGTTGGGTTTTTTTTTTCTCCAAATCTTTGGATACCCAAATGGGAAGCAAGGTATTTGAGTACCCAGATCCCCTTTTTCAAGATTTTAGTGAAAATAAATAATAAGAAACTTAAGCAATCTACAAGAGAACATATACCTAATGAAAAGAAATTACATCACACTAAAGTGTGTCTTTATTTATTGACTGATAATTGAATCTGTGACACTCAATGGAGAGAGAGAGAGAGAGAGAGAGAGAGAGAGGGAGAGGTTAATTGAATGTGAAGGGAGTAATGTTGAAGAAAGGAAGGAAGGTGTGAAGACATATACCAAACATGATCCCATATGTAAATTTGTCAATAAATGGTTGAGAAATTTGGGAATTAGGTTTAGGAAAAATGGGGTGTGGGGAGGTGGTGTGTAGACATCACTAGAATGAAAGTGGGCCAATAAGATCAAGGGTCTAATTCTACTTTCTTTCTTTTTTTAAGATTGAATTGATCTATCCTTGTTTAGTGCTAAAACATTTGTCTTGCATGGTACATAGGCAAATCAATGTCGTTCATCCGGGTTTGAATTAAGAGATTTTTGGTTTGGGTTTAGTCGAAACAAGTTTGGGTTAGCTTCGGGTCGAATCGTTAGAATGTTTAGCTCAAACGAGTTGGATTTGTATCGGATTTGTGTCGATCTAATGGTTTAGAATTGATCTTTTTATTTTTATATGTGAGATGTGTCATGTTCGTGTTTGTGTATGAGAGGATTTTTAGGATTGTTAATATGTGTAAAATTTCAGGTTTGTGCGGGTACGAGCAACTAAGCACGACTAATTTAACACCCTTATCTGACCCATCCGAAAGTAGTAATACTTTTTTTTACAATTATATATTTTACTATTTTATGTTTCTCAAACTATGATGGCTCGCTCATTTGATTTTCAACCTTCTAAATCTAATAATGGTTTGTGGATTTAAACACGTCAACTTAACATGTGATTTTATGAGGCCAAAACCATTGTTACTAATAAAGGTGTACGTAGTATTTTTCTGTTTATGTGTGCGTGTGATGTTAATACTAATATTTAAATATAATCTAGATCCTAAGCAATGAACATAACATGAATAAAATAACATTAACATAGAATAAAAGATGCTAATTATGAATAATGCTTTTACTACAATTATAAAAGATGCTAATCCATGCGACACTTGAGTAGAAGAAACCCACCTATATATTATGTAAAATAATAAAGTATAACATTACCTATTTCACTTTAAGGTTTGTCTTTTATCATGCTTTTACAAAAACTTTAGTTTGATCTCACTTAACATTTTTTTTTTTCATATGTAAGCCCTTCTTTTAAAAAATAATTAGATTACCCATTTTAGAGCATTCACATCTTATTCCTCATCTCCATTCATCAAATTACTCTAAAAACAAATACATTTTCTCTCCCATTATCAATTAAATAACATTCACACATTTTTTATGGACATGTTATGAATACTTTTATAATATATTTCTCCCGGTCTCTCCATACATTCACACATTTTTTTATGGACATGTTATGAATACTTTTATAATATATCCCCCCCCCCCCCCCCCCCCCCCCCCCCCGCGTCTCTCAAACACATTATCATGATTATTATAATATGAGTAGAACTAATCACACCAACCTATCATGATACATCAACCCATGCCAAACATAAGCATCACTAGATGCGCATGCCTATGAATATGGTTAAAAGTATACTAACAAACCTCACTGTCACATGCCTTATGAAAAGTTCCTAACAACTAGAGGATTTTCTTTCATAAGCAATGGTGACCGTACACAAGAATTTGTTGGATTTTATGTATAAAATTTTGAGTTTCTTTTAAGAAAAACATAAGTTGAACTTTCAAGTTGAAACTGATAGTGAAAAAGAACATTTTGATTACCCTCTGACTAAAAACTTTTGGTTAGGACTGAACCTAATATGAGATTTTTAGATTGGAGCTAGTCTTCGAATCCATAAACACATTTAGCTAAATGTGTTGGATTCTAGTCGGTCTAAAGGTTTGCGGTCTGATCAAGTTTTTTTTTATTAGTGAGTGTTTGTGTTTGTGTAAATTTTCTTGGTTCGTGTCGGGTTTGAGCCACCAACCATGAACACGACCAATTTAGTACCTTTCTCTAATTTGATGAATATTAAATATGTTCCTTTAAATCATTTTTATAAACCTATTATTACATTATGATAAACTCACTCATTCAAATTTTTGACCCTCACTGAATCTAAATGTGGCAATGGTTTGTAAATTTAAGCATCATCTTAACATGTGATATTTTGAGGCCAACAACGTTTTTACTGATAAGGGTGTACATAGTATTTTTTTTTCTATTTTTTTTTTAACAGAAACGTTCATTAAAACAGGCAAGTTCTAAACACAGAACCGCCAACACTTAAACACACATATACAACGGGTACTTGACCCAATCATTCCAAACAAACTTATTAAACTTAGATCTATATTTTAATCATAAAAAAGCTTTGGTCTTCACTTCCGTCACAACCTCTATAACCTTTCTTGTTTTATTTTGGAATATCTTTAAGTTTCTCGCGTTCCAAATAGCCCATGTAGTAATCATAACTATACCACGAATAATCTTTTTCTTCCATTTACCAGTATGAACATTCTTGTAGAGCATCAACAAATCCTCATAATCATACGCAAAAAATGGTTCCAACTTGCACCACTTACATATGTTAGACCATACCCCATACGCAAACCCACAACCCACCAACAAATGTTTAGCATCCTCACTATCGCAGCCACACAAAGGACAAGAAACGTCTTGAATAGTTATACCTCTACGAACCAGAGCTACATGAGTCGGAATTTTATCTCTCGCGACTCTCCAAGCAAGTAAATTAACTTTTAGGGGTACCCATCCTTCCCATTTAAATGGATTAGTAATCGGCCCATTAACCACTCCTTGAGAATTACCACACAGCATGTTTCTAAAGCCTTTAACAGTGAATGGCTCACCCGGTATCCTGTCCCAAACCCAACTGTCTTCACGATCAATCCGCGTCAGCCCAAGAAGCATTCGTTCGAATCTTGGAATTCCGACAGCTCCGCCACTGTGCTAAGAGACCTGAAATAGTTAGTATTAACCGATATATCCTCTGTCACTAAATTTATACTTTCGCGAACCATACAACTTTTGTAATTATCTTTCCGAAACAGATTAGGCCAGCGATCCTTCAGCAATGTATCTCCCAACCAATAATCATGCCAGAACTGATCTTGTTCCCATACCCAAGCTCTCCCTTAATCATTTGACTCACCGACTTATCGGCCACCTTTGAAGACTCTAGAGTGTTGACGATAACCTTCCAAAACCCCGGAATTGATCTCCGAATAGGCATAAAACTCCAGCAACCTCTCCCAGCATGTATCCCCTCTATAACCTTCCGCCAAACTGACCCATCTTCCACCTTAAAACGCCAAGCCCATTTCGCTAATAACGCCAAGTTAACCTTGGATAATCTCAAAATACCCCAACTCCCAAGTTTCTTAGGAGTGGTAATAACCTCCCAAGAAACCCAATGCATCTTTTTATCTTCCATCACCCCGGACCATAAAAAATTCCTCATTAATCTTTCCAAATTCTCTACCACACAGATCGGAGCTTTATATAATGACAAATAATAAATTGGAAGACTTGTCAAAACTGACTTTATGAGAGTAAGCCTCCCACCCATAGACAATGTATTCGCCTTTCACGAAGCAAGACGATTTTTAATTGTATCAACCACCTTATTCCAGTGACACACCCGGTTCATATCAGCCCAACCCGGATCCCCAAATAATCAAACGGCCACTCCCCGATTCGACACCCTAAAAAATCTGCCTTACAATTCACCTCTTCACCATCTAACCCCACCCCAAATAAATAAGATGTATGAATGTTGCTTTTTAGGCCCGAACATAAATGGAACACCCGAAGGACTCTCGCAACACTCTCAATGTTATCCTTAGACCATTCACCAATAAGTAACGCATCATCGGCATAGAACAAATGAGAGATGATACAAGAATCCCTACCCATCCGTATCCCCTTAATTTCTCCCAACTCCACAGCTTTCTCAATCATGAAATGTAGCACTTCCATCATCACCAAAAACAAAAACGGAGATAATGGGTCACCTTGGCGAACCCCTTTTTGACATTGGAATTCGAACGTGGGTGACCCATTCACTAAGACTGCTGACCGAGCGGACTCCAAAATCCCTTTCACCCAATTACACCATCTTTTCGGAAAACCCATTTGGCCTAAAATAGATAGCAAGAAACTCCAATTGACATTATCATAGGCCTTTTCAAAATCCAACTTCAACAAAAATGCTTTTTTACCCATCTTTTTAAGCCACCCAATCGTCTCATTTATAACTATAGGACCATCTAAAATAAATCCCCCCTTATAAAGGCCGATTGAGTGCATGAGATAACAACATCCATCGCCTTTCTAATTCTAAGGGCCAACACCTTGGAAATCACTTTACTCACAATCCCAATCAAATTAATAGGCCGATAATCTTTCAGACCAACTGGAGTCTTAGACTTCGGTATCAAAGTGATAAAGGATGAACTACAACCTCTACTAATTACTCCATAATCATAAAATGATTAAACATCTTCACAAAATCTGCTTCAAAATAATTCCAAAAATGCTTAACAAACCTGAAGTTAAAACCATCTGGTCCCGGAGCACGGTCCGATCCACAGTCAAGCACAACTTCTTTGATCTCTTCCTTCGTGAATCTAGTAATTAATCCCTCAGCCATGTTGCCGTCAATTTTTTTAAGGTTTTGACACCGAATACCTGGACGATTCTTTAGCCCTTCCATAAAGTGACTTCTAAAGTGCTTCAATACTTGTTGCTTAACTAAGGCCGTTTTGTGAACCCATTCCCCCTCCACCAATAAACCCGGAATAGCATTAGAAGCCTTCCTCCCATTAACCACCCTATGAAAGAAAGTGGAGTTTTCATCCCCATCAATAGCCCATCTCACCCTAGATTTTTGTTTAATATCTCTATTATTGCACATATTAAAATAGTCCACCCCTTTCCGACATTCTTCCCAAACCCACCGCTCCTCTTCCTCTAACTCCCATTCTTCCATAATCTCCTCTAATCTTTCTATATCATCTCTCATACTTGACACCTCTTCACCTTCCTTCTTTGAAACATTACTCCACCAAACCTTAAGCATTTGCCTCAAAAAGCTTGAATTTAGTAGTAATAATCTCATCCGGGTACCCTTGAATCTCGCAATTTGTCAAAGCTGAAATAACCACTTCTTCACAATCCTTCCTACACAACCAAAAATTGAACCACCTAAACGGTTTCGGACCAAAGTTAACATCCTTCACAGTTAATAAAATAGGACAATGATCTGAAAATTCTCTATTCAAAGCCCTCACACATGCCAAAGGCCATTTATTAAAAAACGCTTGACATACCAATATCCTATCAATCTTGCTCATTTTAGGTAACTTCCCATTATCCGCCAAAAAGGTGAACTTGAGACCTCTCATAAAATACTCATTAAGGCCTAAAGTATCGATAAAAATATTAAAATCAGCCGCCTCAACATAATTAAAACTCGAGTTCCTACGTTCTTCAGGAGAGCGAACAACATTGAAATCTCCCAGCAAAACTATCATACCACTACAACCTCTAATGATACGAGCCAACTCTACCCACAAATCCCTCTTCGCACCTGTTTTCAGGGGGCCGTAAATGTTGATCAAATTCATTAACGAGCCATCCGCCAATAAAACCCTGAAGTAACCAAATAATTCTTGTGCTGTATAATAGAAACTTTCTGAAATATCTTAGGATTCCACACATTTACCAAACCACACGATAACCATGTTGCGTCAACAGTATCATATTCTAAACTCCCATCTCCTCAAAAGCCGAAATCTCTCTCAACCCCACCCCCGAAACCTTAGTTTCTTGTAAACCCAAAAACTCAACCCCATACCTCTTACGCATCTTCCTACACCAAGCCGCCTTACCCCCAGCCCTCAACCCTCTAATATTAAGAGAAAGACAATTCATTTAACACCTACCTGTACTCCTTCACCTTGAATCTCCTCTCTAATCAAACTTCCGTGTTCTTCTAAATTAGCCCCCAACATGTTTCCAACTCGAACCGTAGCTGCCACTTCCTTTTTCCAAATCAATCGTATGACCTGACATAATATTAGCCGAAGCCTCATCGAGTTTATTTTGTTCCTTATGTTGCGTCATAGGGGTTATGAAATCATCTTCCTTATTTTCAAAAGATAAAAGACCTTCTTGCCCTTGTAAATTATCAAAATTACCCATTTGTTCCTTATCCAAATCATCCAGCGGCTCCCTTTCAACAGGCCCATCTTCACTTGGGTCACTAAAGTCCCTAATGTCACCATCACCTTTGGGCCTCTTCATAACTTTGGTTTTTTCAAGACTACTAGAATATTCCCCAATAGTTCGGCCCACCTCACTATTAAAGCCTTGTTTCTTTTTCCTTTTATTGATTTTTGAAATTAACTTATCCACCCCAAATATGTTATTTTCCTCTTTATCAAAATCAAACTTTGACCCCGGAATAAATTCATCTTCATTAATACCTGCCATATGGAATGTTTCATTTAAGGAAACGTCATTAATTCGATCCTCAAATTCCGCACCCACATTAATTATACCCAACCAATCCTCGGAAGCATCTCCGGCGAAAATTCCACCGGTATCATCATCCTCATGTGCAACTGACCCCACTTATTCCTCCATGACACCACCTTCTGAATTGACCACATCGTGTTCCGATCGACTCCCATTCTCATTTTTATCATCAGTTTTAACTTCCAAGAATTCCGGGACCCAGTCTCCAACCTCTTCTTCAACCCAAATCTGGAATTTCCTACCACGCCATGACACAGTCACCTCCTCCGTAATCTTTCCCACTTCGCCAACCAAAACTCCGATATAATCGTATGACAAATCGCCATCCTCTTCCGATCTTGGTGGTTTATGCATAATTCTTCCAAAGAGCTGACCCACTTTATCAATAACAGTCGCATGCATAAGTTGAATCGACAGCCCTTTTATTTTTATCCAAGCAAGCCGTTCAAATGCAAACGATTGTCCTTCCCAAAACCAAATACCGGCGAATCTTCCCAACACTTCTTTGGCCTCCCTTAAAGTAATCTCGGCTTCCTCTCTGTTACTGAACGTAACCATTACCGACAATCCTCCAATATATTGAACCTTACAATCTCCTACCCCAATATCATTTAGAATCAAGTTAATCTTCTTAAGTGCATCCAAGTCCAACATCCTCATGATTATGGCACGACCATGCGTATGCTGAAACGCAACCACCTCATCTTCAACATGAATCGTCTTTCCACTATGTTCATCCTTTTTCCTCCCAGTCAACGTTTCTTGAAACGATCTACCACTTTGAGCAAAAGTGTTAAAAGATTTAACACCCCCACTCGTCCCATCACCCCTAACACCAGCCTGATTCTCCCTGTTAACCAGTTTCTTATTCACATTAGGCTTTGATCCAGTCTCACCATCTTCATACACAAATCTAGCCACATTAGCCTATAAAACATAATCCCCCATCCTCACCTTGCTTAACCCTCTGGCCATCTCTTCCGCATCCTTTATATCTAGAAAGGATATAAACCCAAAACGATTGCCAAACTTATCACGTTTCCTAGCAATGTAAAGATCAAAAATCTCCCCCAACGCCCTTGTGTGCTCTGCTAGATCCTTACCACTACATTTTACAGGAATGTTTGTGATAGAGAACTTTGTTATACGGCCTTGTAACTTTTCCGGAATAGGATTCCGGCGACTACCCATAGAGAGAACTTTGTTTATCAAGGTTGATTAACTATAGAAAGTGCTTTTGAGTTACCTGAAAGTACTTAACTAACCATAAACATAAAAACCAATATTTTTTTTCTATTTAGTTAGTAAGTGTAGGTCCCATCCCTTATGGTGTGGTGATAAAAAATTAAAAATGTTTGGGATTTTAAAGAGGAGGTTGAGAGTTCAAGCTTCATAAGAGGCAAAAAAAAAAAAGTTATAAAAAATGGGAGAAGAAATTAGCCGTTCAAAAAAAAAAAAAAGTTAGTATGTGTAGGTCAACAACATGACTAAAAAAAGACACAGTAACATTAAGCGTTCATGAGTGGTTACGAGGACTAGTTAAAATGAACCATAATGTTGTACAATGTGTTGATAGCTAGAAGTCAACGGGTCAAAGTAGGAACTCAAGGATTTAAAGACCCTACGGCCCGAGGTGAGTGATTACACAACTCAATTTGTAGAAGTATATGCATTGTGTGTTAGATTTTAAATTTGATTAAGTGGAGTAGACAATTAAGTGGATTATTGGGGCAATTACGAATGAAATCGACGAATAAGACTCTTTTCCTTTAAGACTAAAGAATCACAATGGTGTGTGTGAAACTAAAGGAGAGCTAAAATCACAATGGTGAATGAGGGGTAATGGTTTGTGACATTAAGCATGTGTCAACTTAACATGTGATAAATTTGAGGCCAATAACAATGTTAAAAATATAGGCGTGCGTCGTATTTTTTTATATTTATGTGTGCGGGTGAGATTACTAAGAATACCGTAATATAATCTAGATTAGTAAAATCCATAATCGTTTTGTATTTTTTTATATTTATGTGTGCGGGTGAGATTACTAAGAATACCGTAATATAATCTAGATTAGTAAAATCCATAATCGTAAGGAATGTAAGTAACATCACTTAAAAAACATTAACATTAAATAAAAAAAATGCTAACTACGAACAACGGTTTTATATACTACTTGAAGAAACAATAAATATCACGGTGGTTATCACTAATCACCGTGTGGTTTAATACTTATGTTCGTCAGGAGTAATCCTTTACCCAAACCTCTTGGTTAAACCCGGGTGAGAATAAAGAGTGAGAGTGTGTGTGTGAGTTATGTGAATGGGAACACAAGATGTAAGTGGTTCGGTCAAGGGATGACCTACGTCCACTGTAACTAGCCGGAGTATTATTAATGAACGAGTAAAGAGAGTTAGAAGAGTAATGCTAAGTTAAAATGAGTATTCTCGGATCCTTTTGCAAGAAGATGTCCTTCTTTATTTATAGGAGAACTCATGGGCTTAGTCGTGGAGCCCATGAGGATTTATCCTTATTTGGGCCCGGTCCAGGCCTAGGTCCAAGCTTCCCATAAAAATGGCGGGAAAAGCAGATTACTGTGGATGACGTCATATCGCAGCATGGTTGTTGCTCGATGCGGACACGTGGCGAGTCCTGATTGGCAGAAGGCGCCCCTGTCCTTGCTACAGTCGTTGACCATGCTCCTGACGTCGGCAGGGGATGTCTGCTGTCACTGTTGATGACAGTGGAAGCATGGGAACAGTCACGTCGCCATCCTCTTCAGTGGTGGTTGGACCACTCTAGCCACCTGTCGCCTTTTCCTTGGTGCGTACTCTGTCAGAGATCCTTGTGAATCTTCCTTTGTTATCTTCCGTATCTCGTACCAAAGGTGATAAGGGAAGATACCGCGTGTGGCCGCACGCGCTTATCAGGTGTTGACTGTTGTTTATCAGCAGGTGAGGTCGCGCGCTGCACCACATGTTGTGTTGGTTGCGCGCTAATGTCAGAGTCTGGCGCGGGTAATTCTATTTATGAGGATAGGAATGCCTTTTCCCTTTGGATTAGGCTCCCTATCCCTTCACTACTATACATGTGACATTTGAGTAATAAAAACCCACCTACATATTATGTAAAAGAGAGTACAATATTATATATTTCATTCTAATGTGTTGCATTTTATTTTGTATGATTCTACAAAGACAATAGTTTTATCCCACTAAAAGAATTTTAGTCATATCTAAGAACTGAAAAAATAACATGATTAGACCTAACCACAGACTTATCATGATACATCACCCACGTCAAACATCTTCACTAGATGCAATGGTCACTATACACAAAAGTTTGATTGAATGTTTTTCACATTATCACGGGTCACTATACACAAAACAACACTCCCCTAATCCCCTATATATTTGTGTGTGCTTAACTTATACATCACAAGTTAGTTTCATATACCATCAAAACTCGTATATCACATGTCTCAAGTACTTTTAAATACACCACTTAAAATACCTCAAAGTCATGATCTAATCAAACTTCAAAACTTTATATCTTGTCACTAAGGTTGATGGGTGTGAGGATGGGTCTTCAAAGGAGGACTACCTGCCACCTCAGCTGCCACATCATTAAAGAGAGTAGCCCTTTACAATGGGATGAGCCAATGGTGTGGGGTAGTCCTCCTTGGCTAGCTCCCCCCCCCCCCCCCCCCCCCCCCCCCCCTCTTTCAAATTCAATGTACAACCCATAAAGTTTTATGTATGAGCCCTAATATTAATAAAACAAAATTGAGACTCGTCCTAAACGTCGAGTGTGGGACGTTTGCAACGATCCAAGGGAGGCGGGGCGGGGCGGTGTGGGACATCCCAACCTACCCAAGACAGGCTGAAGACGACCCCACACTCAAGAGCCTAATGGTCATGAGGTTTAAAAACCCAAACTAAAAGATACTTTTACAAGAATCACCAAAAGAATGGCATCGCTCAAATATATAGTATCATTATTTTCTAGAACACTTAGTATTTACAATTACATAACATTTGAAATTTCAAAAAGGAAAGATCATAAACGTACGAAACAATTGGTATGAACCATTTATCTATTAAGGGTTTTTTTTTCATTGTATGGAAATCGTTGATGACAATAAACAAATAAACACAAGTGAAGAATATGTTCACCTTCATCATTAAGTTGTTTGTTTTTTTCAAAGGTAAAATATCTACACTCTATAGGCCATATCTGCACTCTATAGGCCATATCTGCAGACATTTGCAGAAAAAGACTGTTTGTTTTTTAACGTCTGTAGACTGCTAAATAAACTGGTGGTGTGGTGTACGGATGGTGGTGGACAGTGGGTGGTGGTGGACGGTGGTGATGGTGGACGGTGGGTGGTGGGGGACGATGGATGGTGGTGGACGATGGGTGGTGGGTGGTGGTATTTAACCCTCTATAGACCTTAGAAAATCTTAAAAGTAACTGAGCCAAATCTGCACCAAGAAGAGCTCGTGCAGACGTTTTTTAATGAAACGTTTTAAAAAAAAAAAAAAAAACAGTCTGCAGATGGTAATGTCTGCGCGGCGCATACAGAAGAGCATACGCATACCTTTTTTAAAAACCAAACAACACCTAAATATGACAAAGAAAGAAGTTAGAAAACCATCATCAGAAACAAAAATTAAAATTAGTGGCTTATAAATTCAAATGTCAAACAAAACATAAAAAAAGCTTGGAATTGAAGTAACTAAATGCAAAAAGGCATGCAATAATGTACATAACTATATGATTCATCATTCAAGATTTGTTTATTTGCCTAAATACTATGTTTCACAACATACACAAAAGAAAAAAGAAAGTGTCTTCCACACATGTGCTGATGTGCATAAGAATATTTCCCACACCTCTAAGCCAAAGCAAAGAATCAATAAAGATTAAATTATAAAAAAAAAAAAAAAAAAACCTTTGTGAACATCACTATATCATGACATGACAAAATGTAAGGTGGAGTATATGCTCGAATGTTTGTAGCTTAAATCATTACCTATAATTTTGGGCCAAGAGGGAACATTCGTTTGAACCTAAAGAATTAAGAAAAGCCTAACCCCCACCCTTGTGGTAGAGTGGTGTATGGGTGAAGAGCAAATACGGGTGACGCTAGTTTGATTTAGACAGGAGACGACGGTTTACCGATTACTACATTGTCGTGTCTTCGGGCGAGTGGAGATTAGGTTTCTGCGCATCTGGGAGAGCCAAAGGGCTAGCGGCGGTGGAGTAGTTAATCTTAGGCCCTCCGGAGTAGGGCGGGGGGGGGGGGGGGGGGGGGACACCACCTTGGGTGGGCGTGGAAGAGGGGGCGGGGAAAATTCCACCGGCGTGGGGCAGGGCTTGCTCTGTTTGAATGGATGATTTTTTTTTAACACACACATAATAATAATAATAATAATAATAATAATAATAATAATAATAATAATAATAATAATAATAATAATAATAATAATAATAATAATAATAATAATAATATATTTCTTTCACCCCTTTTCCCCCATTTCACTTCCTACAATTTTCATCCTCTTCATATGGAACCTAAAAGTGTCACATGATTCTTCATCCCCTTAATCACGAAACGTCTGATGTCATCATGTTTTATTCATTTTGTTTGTTTTATTCGAAGTTAACTTTGTAAAGTAAAGTGGGAACTGGGACACAATTGTTGAAGTCAACTGCCGCAAATCACGAGCATATAATATTAATAATAATAATAATCAAACAAATCAGTCCCACCTACCAAATCAACATTAGATATTTGACGTTAATTATGCAAGATTTAGGGGGTAAGAGTCAAAGTCAATCCCATGCCATTAGATTAGCAAATATTTCCTTTTCTTACTCGACAACATTTTTTTTTTAATTTTAATATATAATATATTCGTATGTTGGTAAACGGGTATTAAGTATTAAAAATTATATTTTTTTATGGCCAATAAATCAATCCCAAGGTTGAAAAGAAGAAAAGATAAAGCTTTTCATGTTTAAAATAGATTTTCAGAAAGCATATGACAATGTCGAATGGGGATTTTTGCTCTCGATTATGGAGCAAATGGGTTTCCCAGATCGATGGCATAGATAGGTGAATGGTATTTTGTGGTCCGCTCGGTCCTCTATTTTAGTCAATGGGTCGCCCACTTTTACTTCCCAATGTCAAAAAGGGTTACGACAAGGTGACCCCCTCTCTCCATTTCTATTTCTTATAGTCATCGAAGCATTCACGTGTTAATTGAATAAGGCTTCGGCGATTGGGGAGTTCAAAGGTTTGGAGATTGGAAAAGGGGGGCCGAGGCTTACACATCTTCTTTATGCGGATGACGCCCTCATTGTAGGGGATTTTTCTAAAGATAATTTTCAACGGATGATTCGCCTCCTTCGCATTTTTCACTTGTGCTCCGGCCTTAAAATTAATCTCCAAAAGTCTAGTGTTTTTGGTATTAATTGTTTGGAAGATGAAGTTAAGGAGCTTGCGGAAATTTCCGGGTGTAAGCAGGATTCTTTACCTTTTATTTACCTAGGAATCAAAGTTGGGGCCAACATGAATCGGGTAAAGAATTGGTTATTGGTAAATGCAAGTCGAGGTTAAAGTCGTGGAAGGCGAGAACTCTTTCAATTGGAGGTAGGCTTATTCTTATCAAATCGGTGCTTTCTAGTTTGCCGATTTATTATATGTCGCTTTATAGAGCTCTGATTAAAGTTACGGGGGATATAGAGAGTTTGATGAAAACATTTTTATGGGGAGGGGATGAGAATGTTAAAAAAATACATTGGGTTTCATGGGACGTTATAGCTAGTCCTTTGAAAGACGGGGGTTTGGGAGTTTCGCATCTTGCGGATGTCAATTTGTCTCTTATTACTAAATGGGTTTGGAGATACAAAGTTGAACATTCTAGTTTATGGAGGAAAATTATCGACGTTTGTCATGGGAATGCAAAGAAATGAAAAAATCTTCCTCTAAACAAGGCCGTTTATGGAGGATGGAAAGCTTTGGTTGCCTTCATTAATAAATCGAACCGAGATTATTTGAATGTTAAATCCATGTTCAAAGGTGTGGTTGGGAGTGGTCATAAAGTGAGGTTCTGGCTTGATCTTTGGTGTGGTAAAGATTCTTTCAAAGACCCTTATCCTAACATCTTCAAGCTAGATGCTAGGCAACACTCGACGGTGGCTGAAAATTGGGATGCAGTGTCCTCTCATTTTAATATAGCCTGGAGGAGGATACATTTGTCTGCAGTCGAATCCAGTGAGCTGTTATCGCTGATGGGGCGGCTTAGTTCCATCGGCTTAATCAATCCTTTGACTCTTGGAAGTGGGATGGCAATATGGAAGGCGTCTACAAAGTTGCAGACTTTAAAAAGATTTTAGTGGCTGCTCGACATCAACATCGACATTCCGATATGAAGTGGATAGCGTGGGTGCCTTTAAAGGTTAAAATCTTTATTTGGCGTTTGGAGATGAACCGACTTCCTACAAAGACTGCTCTTCGAAAGAGGCAAGTTTCCCTTCCTGATGATATTTGCCCCCTTTGTGATGTGGATTTAGAGACTGTGGTTCATATATTCATCGGTTGTGGGATGGCCTTTGCTATTTGGTCGGCCGTTGGGGCATGGTGCAGACTTCAGCCGATTTTTGCTTTTAACATCACTGATTTGTTAAAATTGAAACATGGGAGTGGGAACAAAGGCACTTCGAAGATTATTCAAGGGATTATAATGATTGCTATGTGGGTTATTTGGAATGGTTGCAATGAGAAGATTTTTCAAGATAAAGAAGTCAAAGTGATAGATTTAGTGGCTAAAATAAAAACTTTATCTTTTCTTTGGCTTAGGGCTAGATCAAATTTTAAAGATTTAGTTTGGAAAGATTGGTCGGTTTACCTGTTGTATATGTTGTAGTTGCTTTGCGGCGGTCCTCGCTTTGAGGACCGGGCGCTTGTTTTAATGAAGTTTACCTTTCAAAAAAATAAAAATAAATCAATCCCAAGCATTCTCGAAGTACCCATTGGACAAATGAGTACTCCGAGAATAACCCGGGTCCACCATTAATTTCACACCAGTTCCTGGGGAAAACCCGCTGCCTAAAGGCCCACTACGGTAAAACCCGACCCACCAGCAACATTTTGATGCCGGTAGGACTCAGACTCCCTACCTCCCATAAGGAAAACAAGGAGAGTGCCACTCCACCAGAGGATTGACATTAAAAATTATATTTTATTAAATGAAAAACAAGATGAGTGTTGTTTTAACCTATCCTAAATATCACATATATTCATCTACTCTTACACAACCTCACTAGTTTAAACAAATTGTTGATTTGGGTGTAAGGGTTATCCTAAAGAGAGATAATGGGAGGGGTTTCCCAATTATGGCTGTTTAAAGCACCTGTCGTTCATGGCTCTCTTGTCGCTCGCTCATAAAATGCTAGAAAAATGCTCGCTCGATTGTAAATGAGGCAACTGGCTTGGTTCTGTTTGTAAACGAGCCAAGCACGAGCAAAGGTCTACTCGGCTTGGCTCGAAAATTTATTTATTTATGATATATTTAATTATAAATATACACTCAAATTAAAGATATATTTATAGCTTTATACATAACATTTTATTGGATTTGGCTTAAGATATGCAAACAAAATAACTAGCCCACTTAATCAACAAAAAATTTAACACTAAGTTTAATAGTAAAACCATAAGTAATGAGGTGATAGTCTTCACTTGTTTATGTTATTAATCGTCCATCACTAATCGTCACTTGATATCACTCAACGTCATAATGCAACAACTATTCTCTGCGGTATGCTCATCGCCTCACCAGCCTCAACCTAAGTCTCATCCTCAGAGACTCGGATCTCAATATTAGTGGTATCATTGGAAAATTCGACCTTAGGTGTCCACCCGGCAATGAAAACATTGAAGGAAACATCCCAATTGTATAGCTGTTCAAATTACTCTCTACTCGATTCTCGCTCGTTGCTTACTTGAAAAAATTCATGCTTGAAAAATGCTCGTTTGGTTTCCTGCTCGATTTTAAACGATCTCGTTAAACCAACATTTTGATTTGGTCATTTTAGATTTTCGAATTTTTTTTACACTTAAAATTTTCCTAAAAACCAATGTATACCGTGACACCCGTCGAATTCCCAGGTCAAGATCCGTACACACTCTCACAATTCTGTCATTTTCAGTTAAGCATTAGACATTTTTAAAGTAACTGCGTCACCCCGAGTCTTGCAAAGCCCAAAATAGTTCAGGAATTCATTACATTTTTCCATTTACGCATGCAACACCCGAATAATTCTAAAACAATTGGTGCAAAAGCCAATCAATCCAATCACACGTTCAACAGAGAGCAACCGAATGTCCAATTATTGCGTATAAAAAATACCGGATTACACGTGTCCATACAATGAGTTTATCATTGATCAATTTCAAATTATAAACATATGTAATGTGAGTTATTATCCAATTTCAACATATGTTTAAACGTAGTATATGTTGAGGACATATGGTATGTCCGATAGTAATTAAAGTCTAAATCAACGTAACCCGACCCGACACGATCCGAAGAGTTACACATTGGTACACGAATCAGATAAGTTCACGTGTAGGTGAGATATTATTTATGAAATAATAACTTAGGGACTTTATAATAAATTAGTTTATTATAAAGGAGGTATTAATAAATAAAACAAGGGTGCTTATTGTAAGATTATGTTTTATAAAAGGAGGCTTAAGGTGTAAACCCTAGCCACACTTTTTGATAAAACACAAACACCTCCTCCACCCTCTAGAGATTTTTTGCCGGCCCTAATCCGCCGCCTTCCGCCTACCACTGTTCGATCACCACCACTGCCTCTTCCTTGCAAGTTGTTGCTCTCGGTTGGCTCGTGCTCGGTTGTGAACTTCCTACTATCGAGGATTCGTTGTAACCCGCGTGTTGCAATTCCGCTGTAGTCGTCAAAGGTTGATTACAAAACCCACTATGGTTGTTTATATTATTTATTTGATTATACGCGTTTAACCACTATCCTGATTGGAATATTTTATTAATCGGGTTAATAAAATTACATATATATTTATATATATAAGCCGACCCTCATTGTATATATAATCGATTTTGTTAATAAATATAAACCGCTTCCGCTACGTATATGATACCATGATTCCCAACAGTATACACATGATATTTCATTTTAAAACATGTGTTATCAAAGTACAAATCGATATCCATATATGCATAAACCTATTGGATTTCAAAATGCATATCATATAAATACATATACATGGAATCAGCCTACATGTATATGTGTGTATAACCAAGACAAAACAAATACATGAAACATCATATATGTACATACACATTCATACGACTTATCTATATATATATATATATATGTAGACATGTGAGTTGATCAAAAATCAAATACAAAGCATACATACATATACATAAGTGACGATTATATATGTGTTTGTGTGAGTAGATGAAACAAACCAATACTCTCTTATACATACATTTATGCATCGCGACACACATATGTGTATGTATGTTTAGATTTTTAATCACAAACTCATCTCACACACCTACACGTCACACAACCTACATACATATACATACGCACGATACATATGTATGTGTGTATTGTCTTGAAAGCAACAAGTACATACATGGAGCTACCTTAATCTTTCACCAAAAACACTACAAATCCAAGCCACCCTCTTCAACCAATACAATGTTGACTTACAAAAAAAACCTCATGGTGTTCTTCCCCATTTTCAGCCCTAGCCCACCCTAGGCAAGCATGTGTTTATGGTCAACTTATTGCATCTTTATGGTAACCACCTTTCCATCCCTATATTCCATAATGTTTGACTTACCATAACGAACCATCGCCTCCCACCCTTATCCTCTACCTCCTGGCTTACATATAGAGCCCAAGACCAAGAGATTTTCACACTTAAACTTTGCAAACACTTAACACATAACACACACCTTCACCCCACCTTCTTGAACCCTCTCCCGAACCCATCCATCCTCACGGAGCCATTATATGATCACGAGCCACGAGCCGGACATCAACAAGTGTTTTTAAAGTCGCTTGGAAGAAGGATTGGTTGGGAAATCACCATATCTATCTTGTTTCTTTCAATTCTAGCCGAGGTATACCATAACTCATTCTAACTTGTTCTTTTGATCGATGCTATGGTTCACTCGAACCATCACCCACGATCACACACCTATGCACGTATAAAAGAGACTACTAAAAGTCAAACACTCGCATTTTGTATAAAAAACACATCATATACCCACACATTTTCCGAAACATCAAATACATACACATGCATATACATATATGTAGTGTACATATAGATTCACGATTACACAAATACACACACATGTCATGACCCACGAGTACATGAGAGTGTATATTGTTACATATAAGACACCCAATCGGACCCATGAGACTCCAAACATAAACTTATAAAAACTTGTTGTTTTGAGAAACATATGTTAAAAATCGGCCAACATGTGTTAAAGGCCTTTTCACACAACCCGTGAACTCACCAACTTTATTGTTGACACATTTTATTTGCATGTTTTTCTGGAAATTAAAAATAGAGCATGGAACTTGGGGGAGTTGCGCACTTGCATCGTGGGATATTTGAACCGGTCTTTTGTTTGAATTATTTTAGAACTATATCATTTGAAGTTTCGGTTTTAAGACAATATTTCTTTGGAGTATTAAACAATGTCGTCTTTGTAATATCTTTAAATTTCATGAATTTGATGCTTGCGTGACGCTTGTGCTTGAAAACCTTTTGAAGTCGTATTTCGTGTTTCCACCTTGGCGGGGTGTGACAGCTTGGTATCAGAGCACGAGGTTATAGCGAACTAAGATTCTTTTGAGTCAAACTATAACTTAAACAAAAACAAGTTTTCGATACGTTTTCATGAGATGGAAAACATCATTCATCCCGATGCGCTCCACAACTTCCATGCGAGACACGTCATACACATAAGTAAGCATAGTATTTAAGTTGCATGATTACATACACGCACGTGTGCTATTGATTTACAGGATCATGGCACCACCACGTTGAACTTGTTATCTTATCCGACATCGAGGATGAGGTCCACATCGTGCCTAATAGTCCTCATGACCAGCAGGATGATGAGCCTAACTACCTCGTATCAGATACAGAGGAGGATGAACAAGTGGATGGCACACAAAGGGACCATCCAGTTTTTGACGATGATGACGACATGCCAGCTGGAGAGGAACAGGAGGTGGCCGATCCCATATCTCCAAAGGCCTCGCGAGTGGTGGCACCGCCAGCCAAGCCACGTGTGCCTTCATACCGCTATACCTCCCGATTCCCGGTGGGGTACATATAATGTACACCCCGAGGAATTGAGCTCACCCTCCACCTGCTCTAGTTTCTCCAGCGGCGCTAGCACCAGCAAATCCCAAGCCACCCAAGAAGAAGCTACCGAGGAGATCTCAGGTTCACGAGAGGACCTACCTGCCTATGTTGACAGATTCCTTGGATTCGACGACGAGGATTCAGATGACGAGGCCCCTCTATGTTTTAGGTTGGTGGACCATCACAGCCACCCTATGACACCCTTTTGCCCACTGGATTTGAGTCGGTCCCGGTTCGTCACACTCTTTACTCCGTGAGGGATATGGTCAGAGTCCATGACACTTAGCTACAAGCCCTTCGCTAGAGGACTCTTGGGGGTAGGGTCGGGGATCCTGTACTGTGCACCATAATAGACTTGACGGCGCGTATGCACAAGGTAGAGAAGGAGGGTGCAGATGCAGAGAGCAGGGTTGTAGCCTTGGAGCCGCGATTGGAGGACATGGATCAGAGGGTGAGGGTAGCTGTTGCTGTTATGGCTACCGCATTCCTACTCCCACCCCAGTAGGATCATCATTGTAGTACTTTATTTATGGTATTTTGAGAACTTGTAAGGCGTAATACTTACTTTATTTTGTATTCAGACAAAATGTATGGCAAGTGTGTCAAGAACTATGAATGAAAGTTATGATGTTATGATTTTCCTATGTTTGTTTGTGTCATGTTATTGATTATTGTGATTATGGTTGTTATGATTGTTTATTTGAGCACATGCCAACAATATTATACAGTGATATGTGTCTTATTCTTTTAATCTGATATATTAGAAGAACATGTCGCCCCAAAAGACTAATCGATCAAACTCAACAGATGAAACTTTTCCAACCACCTTAGCGGACTTAGCCCGGGTCATTGCACAGGCCATTGCACAACATGAAGCGAACCGCTTCGATTCCAACGGGGGTTCGAGTGCTGCAGGCTGACGCATGAACCGGGAACTCGAGCTTGGTAAAGCTTTCGTCTTTTCTCCCTTAGTTATGTCTTATGCCATTCATTTTAGCTAATAATCCTTTCTTAATGATGCTGTAGAAGTAGAAAACACCGTGAGTGGGTGTTCCTACAAAGCTTTTCAAGCCATGGAACTTCCACGGTTCAGAAGGAGCAGTAGGGATTGTTCGCTGGATTGAGAAGACAAAATCTGTACTTGATATCAGTGGTTTTGCAGAAGACCAGAAAGTCAAGTCTGTTACCTGTACCTTCCAAGACAAGGCTCTGACAAGGTGGAACCTATAAGTGCAAAACTTGGTGAGACACGCTGCTTACAATCTCTCTTGGACTGAACTGAAGGTGTTGCTGATGGAAAAGTATTATCTCCGCACTGAGTTATAGAAGCTGGAGAATGAATTCTGGAATCTGTCGATGAGTGATGCTGAAGTTATAACTTATGCCACCCGTTTCCATGATCTTTCCCGACTGGTCCCACACATGGTTACTCCCGAGTACAAGCGGGTTGAGAGGTACATATGGGGACTCTCACCTAAGATTCGAGGCATGGTTATTGTTGTTGCACCGACATCGATTCAGAGTGTTGTCACTCTAGCACATAGTCTTACCGATGATGCATTAAGTATGGGTGCATTGTCATAGAAGGAACCAGAAAAAGGTTGAAATTCTGGTGATAAAAGGAAGTGGTCAAGTTTCAAGAAGGGTAAGAGTTCAAGGAATCAGCCCACCAAGAAGCCGGAAACAGTTAAAGCATTTCTTGCAATTACAGCTGAGGCTCGCAAGCCGTACAATGGACCCCATCCCCCCTGTGAAAAGGCAAAAGGATGGGTCATCCTACTACTGAGTGCAGAGCTAAGGTTGTGGAAAACCCCGGTGGAAAACAAGGTTGCTTTGTTTGCGGTGCTACTGACCACTACAAGAAAGACTACCTGAAGCTTGAGGGTCAAGCTCATAGGAGAGCTTTCGTCATGGGTGCTGATGAGGATCGTGAGGAACTTAATATGGTCACCGGCACGTTTCTTGTTAACAAGTATTATGCTTTTGTGCTTTTCGATACTGGTGCCGATTTAAGTTTTATGTCGACCGATTTCAAACGATCCCTTGGATTAGAGACCAGTAGGTTGCACACACCTTATACCATAGAATTGGCCAATAGTAAGTCGATCTCATATGAAGAAGTTGTTTGATATTGTGTTTTGAATCTCGGTGATTATGCATTCCGTATCAATCTGCCGCCAATTCAGCTAGGTAGCTTCGATGTCATTGTTGGTATGGATTGGTTGTCCAGGAACTGTGCTACGATTGTTTGCCATGAGAAATTGGTTTGAATCACTTTGTCCAATAGAGAAACTCTTTCGATCAGAGGAGATCATGGTGGATCTACACTTCGAATCATTTCTTGCATGAAGGCGAAGAAGTGTCTGATGAAGGACTGTGTTGCGTTTTTTTGCGCACATTGTCGAGAAGAATACTAAGGATCGGAAACTTGAGGACATACCGGTGGTTCAGGAGCCGCTCCGATAGCTCGTACTCCGTATCGCTTAGCACCGTCAGAATTGAAGGAATTGTTTAGCCAGCTGCAGGAGTTGTTAGAGCTTTTCCCCGTAGGGAGCCTCAGTTCCGTTCATGAAGAAGAATGATGGTAGTTTTCGGATATGCATTGATTATCGAGAACTAAACAAGCTGACCATCAAGAACAAGTATCCTCTATCTAGGATTGACGATCTGTTTGATCAATTACAAGGTTTCAGTTACTACTCAAAGATCGATCTAAGGCCGGGATACCATCAGTTGCATGTTCAAGAGGAGGATATACCCAAGACTGCATTTAGAACTTGTTATGGACATTATGGGTTTCTGGTTATGCCTTTTGGCTTGACCAATGCACCGGCTGTGTTTATGAATTTGATGAATTGCATTTACAAGACCTATTTGGATAAAATTGTGATTGTCTTCCTCGATGACATCTTGATATAGTCACGAACAAAGGACGAGCATGAACATAATCTCAAGTTGATACTAGAATTGCTCAAGAATGAGAAGTTGTTTGCCAAATTCTCGAAATGCGAGTTTTGAATTTGAGAGGTTCACTTCCTTGGTCACGTGGTAAACAAGAAGGGCATACATGTTGACCCTACCAAGATTGAGGCGATTAAGGATTCGGAGGCACCTACAACCCCAACTGCAGTGCGACGATTTTTGGGTTTGGCTGGTTATTACCGTCGTTCATTGAAAATTTCTCGAAGCTCGCTCAACGGCTCACAGTTTTGACGCAGAAGGATAAGAAGTTTGATTGGGGTATCAAACAAGAAGAGGCATTTCAAGTCCTGAAGCACAAGCTATGTAGTGCACCGATTGTTTCACTGCTAGAGGGTATAGATGATTTTGTGGCTTATTGCGACGCTTCACACCAAGGACTTGGGTGTGTACTAATGCAGAGGAATAAGGTTATCGCCTATGCTTCTTGTCAACTCAAGGTTCACGAGAAGAATTACACGACACATAACTTGGAGCTAGGTGTGGTAATCTTTGCCCTCAAGATCTGGAGGCATTATTTATATGGCACTAAGTGCACCATCTTCACGGATCACAAGAGCCTGCAACACATCTTCAACCAGAAGGATCTGAACATGAGCCAGCGCAGATGGGTGGAATTGCTGAACAATTACGATTGTGAGATCAAATACCATATGGGTATGGCAAACGCTGTGGCAGATGCCTTAAGTCGGAAGGAACATGTCAAAACCCTGCCTGTTCGTGTGCTAGGTTTAACAATTCACACTAATCTCACAACTCGCATTCACGAAGCTCAACAGGAAGCACTCAAGGGCGAACATTTGAAGGATGAATCCTTGTTCAAAATGGTCACGCTCTTAGAGTCTAGGTCTGACGAAACGTTGTATTTCGCTAATCGGATTTGGGTACCACATTTGGAGGTCTACGATAATTATTGTTGACATCTACACATTTTGGAGGAAAAGCTTCATCTGTTGAGGTTGATCGATTAGTCTTTTGGGGCGACATGTTCTTCTAATATATCAGATTAAAAGAATAAGACGCATATCACTGTATAATATTGTTGGCATGTGCTCAAATAAACAATCATAACAACCATAATCATAATAATCAATAACATGACACAAACATAGGAAAATCATAACATAATAAATTTCATTCATAGTTCTTGACACACTTGCCACACATTTTGTCTGAATACAAAATAAAGTAAGTATCACGCCTTACAAGTTCTCAAAATACCATAAATAAAGTACAAAAATGATGATCCTACTGGGGTGGGAGTGGGAATGCGGTAGCCATAACAGCAACAACTGCCCTCACCCTCTGATCCATGTCCTCTAATCGCGGCTCCAAGGCAACAACCCTGCTCTCTGCATCTGCACGCTCCTTCTCTACCTCGTGCATACACGCCATTAAGTCTATTATGGTTGACAGTACAGGATCCCTGACCCTACCCCTAAGAGTCCTCTAGCGAAGGGCTCGTAGCTAAGTGTCATGGCCTCCGGCCATACCCCTCACGGAGTAAAGAGTGTGACGAACCGGGACCGGCTCAAATCCAGTAGGCAAAAGGGTGTTATAGGGTGGCTGTGATGGTCCACCAACCTAAAACGTAGAGGGGCCTCGTCATCTGAATCCTCGTCGTTGAATCCAATAAATCTATCAACATAGCATCTTCTTGGGTGGCTTGGGATTCGCTGGTGTTGGCACCACTGGAGCAACTATAGTAGGTGGAGGGTGAGCTCAATTCCTCGGGGTGTACATTATACGTACCTCACCGAGAATCAGACAGTATAAGCGGTATGAAGGCACACGTGGCTTGGCTGGCAGTGCCACCACTCGCGAGGCCTCTGGAGGTATGGGATCAGCCACCTCCTGTTCCTCTCCAGCTGGCATGTCGTCATCATCATCAAAAACTGGATGGTCCCTTTGTGTGACATCCTCTTGTGCATCCTCCTCTGGATCTGATACGAGGTAGTCAGGCTCATCATCCTGCTGGTCATGAGGACTATTAGGCACGATGTGGACCTCATCCTCGGTGTCGGATAAGATAACAAGGTCAACGTCGTGGTGCCATGATCCTGTAAATCAATAGTACACGTGCGTGTAAGTAATCATGCAACTTAAATACTATGCTTACTTATGTGTATGATGTGTCTCGCATGGAACTTGTGGAGCGCATCGGGATGAATGATGTTTTCCATCTCATGAAAACGTTTCGAAAACTTGTTTTTGTTTAAGTTATAGTTTGACTCAAAAGAATCTTAGTTTGCTATAACCTCGTGCTCTGATACCAAGCTGTCACACCCCGCCTAGACGGAAACACGAAATACGACTTCAAAAGGTTTTCAAGCACAAGAGTCACGCAAGCATCAAATTCATGAAATTTAAAGATATTATAAAGACGACATTGTTTAATACTCCAAAGAAATATTGTCTTAAAAACCAAAACTTCAAATGATAGTTCTAAAATAATTCAAACAAAAGACCGGTTCAAATATCCCACGATGCAAGTGCGCAACTCCCCCAAGTTCCATGCTCTATGTTTAATTGCCAGAAAAACATGCAAATAAAATGTGTCAACAATAAAGTTGGTGAGTTCACGGGTTTTGAAGTATTTGAAAACTTCAAGGATTTTGTTAATATAATTCTTACTCAGTTTAGTCAAAGAGTTATAATGATAAGATCTGATAATGGTTTGGAATTTGTTAATCACCAAATGAATGATTTCTGTAAAAACAATGGGATAGTTCATTAAACTACCTATGCCTACACTCCTCAACAAAATGGAGTTGTGGAGAGGAAGCACATGCATCTCTTAAATGTGGCTAGGGCTTTGTTGTTTGAGTCTAATGTTCCTATTAGATTTTGGTCTGATTGTATTATGACTGCTGCTTATTTGATTAATTGGACTCCATCTTCAGTGCTTAGTGGAAAGACTCCTTATGAAAGTTTATGATTTTAAGCCCTTTCTTGAACATCTTAAGGTTTTTGGGTGTCTGTTTTTCAACTGTTATAAATAATTCTAACAAACTTGATAGTAGGGCTGAGAAGTGTGTTTTTATTGGTTACTAAAATGAAAAGAAAGGATACAAAGTATTTAGTCTAGAGAGTAAGACTGTGTTTTACTCTAGAGATGTTAAATTCTTTGAATCTTTCTTTCCTTTTAAAGAAAACTTAGTTCATAAAAGTTTTGAAAACCATGGTTTTGATGAAGTTACTACTATAAACTTTTTTGATCTTTTTTAAAACACAGTTCTAAACAAAACTTAAAGGTGAATGATCCCTTTGATGATAGAAAAGGGTCACAACAATCAGATGATCCGGGAGTAGTGTCAGGCAAGGCTGATTCTCAGCAGCCTCACTATAATCCTGTTGATCAATCTGATAGGGATGTGGTTGTGAGTATAGATAATGAACAACCCACCACTTCTGAGGGTGACACTAATAGTCCTGAATCTGTTAATACTACTAGGAGGTCTACTAGGTCTGTTAACATTCCAAAGAAACTTAGTGACTTTGTCATTGAAGGTAAAGTCAAATATGGAATTGAGAAAGTAGTTAACATGTCTAGTTTACCTGCTGAGTATAAACGTTTTGCTACTAGTGTTGACAAAAGCATTGAACCTAGGAACTTTAAAGAAGTTGTCAATGACCCTAACTGGGTCAGTGCTATGAATGAAGAGCTTGATGCTCTTTATAGGAATAATACATGGGAAATTGTTGATTTACCTAAAGGTAGACATAAAATAGGATGTAAATGGATTTTCAAAATCAAATATAAGTCAAATATGGAAATAGAAAGGTATAAGGCTAGGTTGGTTGCTAAAGGCTTTAGTCAAAAAGAGGGCCTTGATTATGATGAGACTTTCTCACCTGTGATTAAACTGACCACAGTTAGGTATGTGTTGAGTCTTGCAATAAAAAATGATTGGAATTTGTTTCAATTAGATGTCAATAATGCCTTTCTTTATGGTAACTTATACGAGGATGTTTACATCTCTTTACTTGAAGGATATGGGTCAAATGATGTCAATAAGGTGTGTAAATTAAAGAAATACTTGTATGGGCTGAAACAGGTCCCTAGAATGTGGAATGCTAAGTTGGTTAGTGCATTATGTGAATTTTGGTTTGTCCAAAGTCAATGTGACCATTCCATGTTTGTTAAAAATAAAGATTATGTGTTTATTGTTCTTTTGGTGTATGTAGATGACATTATTCTAACTGGTAACTCTATTCCTGAAATTTAGAAAGTAAAAGAGTTGTTTAAAACTAAATTTCTTATAAAAGATTTTGGGGAACTCAAATAATTTCTTGGAATAGAAGTAGTTGAGGATGGAAATGGTGTGTGTCTTTCTCAAAGGAAATGTTGCATTGATTTATTAATGGAATATGGGATGTTGGGGTGTAAACCTGTAACTAACCCTATTGAGGCAAATCATGTTTTAACAAATATTGTGAATGATAAAAACAAACCCATACCTAATGTTACTGCATATCAACAGTTAGTTGGGAAACTTATATATCTGTCCCATACTAGACCTGATATAGCATATGCAGTACATTACTTAAGTCAACTTATGCATAAACCTACTGAAGGTCATCTTAACATTGCTTTTAGACTATTAAGATACTTGAAGTCATCTCCTGGTAAAAGTTTGTTATTAGCTAAAGGAGAATCATTTGACTTAGTTGCCTTTTCTGAATCTGATTGGGGCAAGTGTCTTGATACTAGAAAGTCTGTGATAGGTTATTGTGTTTTCTTGGGCAATTGTCTTGTAGCTTGGAAAAGTAAAAAACAATATACTGTTTATCGGTCTTCAGCTGAGGCAGAATATAAAGCTATGTGCTCTGCTTGTGAAGTAATCTGGTTGAAGAACTTGTTGTCTGAACATAAGGTTCATGTTTCTTTACATGTGAAGCTGTTTTGTGACAGTTGTGCTGCTCTATCCATTGCAGCTAATTCGATATTTTTTGATAAGACAAAGAACTTTACTTTGGACTTATTCTTCTTGAGAGAACATGTTTCTAAAGGTGTAATTAAAACTGAGAAAATTGATACTAAAGATCAGTTGGCTGATCTTTTTACAAAAGGTCTTCAAACCAGTTTTCACCTAAGGTTTTTGGATCTAATCAAGATGTTTAATCCCTTCAAGAAATAAAATTATGGGGGGAGGGGGGGGGGGGTGTTAAAATTTATACAACTTTTGTTCAATTTTATTTCTTAGATTGATACTTGAACATGTTGTATTAGTTTTTATGTGCTGGATTGCTGATTGGGCTCCAGGAGTTTGGTTGTTTTCAAGTCCAGTAGGTGGCCCAGTTTCGAAGTCCAAGTGATGGCCTTGTTTCTCTTTGTTGTCTGATTTGCCTAGTTTAGGCAGCCATGTATTTCGGCCCTCTTCGTAGTTTAGTCAGATTCATGGAGTGCCATTGCTGATGTGGCAATCCATGTTAAGAAGCACAAACCATTATCATCCGTTGGATACATTCTTTCCTGGCCGTTGATCTCCCTGGAGAAAACACATTTGTCTTGCTATATATAGCCCTATGTCTAGTCCTTTTTTCACTTTTGATTTCTTTCACTCTTTTGCTCTCTGATATTATTCTCTCATTCACTTTCACAATATTATTAGGGTTTGTTGTTATTCAGATCATCTTGATCTGATAACGTGTGCATCTCTAGGTGTTTAGTGTTTGATTATCTTTGTGATAGTAATTGAGGGTGTTGAGGGTTGTAGTGAGGTTTTATTGTATTCTTTGATCTTGTCAGAGATTTGTGTACTCTGTTATTGTCTTTGGTAATAAGATTGAATATGTGTCGACTATTTTAAAATGATTAATGCAACAACAATACAAAGTTGATTTGGACGTTGAAAAAGTGGCGGATCCAGGAATCTACGATTTTCTAATTTCAGCGGGTTCCTTTTTGTAATTGTTTTTTCAAATTATACAAGGTTCTCACTACTTTTTTCCAAACCGAGTGGGTTCTTGAGAACTTACAAAACTGGGCTGAATCCGCCATTGGCTATAATCAAGATTACATATGAAAAAGGGTAAAATATTCATGAACTTGTATTGTTTTGATACACTTACAATCTTTTTATCTACCTTGCTAAAATTGTTCAATAATCCAACATTTATATATCAAATTCAACGATTTGCTGTCATTTATTTTGGATTCCCAGTGTATAATTTAAAGTTATATACACTACTGTTTGCTGTCATTGCCTCAAGGGTTTTTGTTCTATCATAGAGTTTAACCATGGGACCAATACCAGTCCTTTGCCTTCGGTTACTGTTTTTTTTTTGTCCCCTCGTAGGTTCGTTACTATTATTTGCTTTGTAACAACTGAAGATTATTCTCTTTACGTTCGATAACACTCTAGTTCTCTGTTCCTCGTTACATTGAGTTGAGTTACATTTCTAATTAGCTATGTGAAAACTATGTATGTTTCTTTATTATTTGGTGAAGCTACCGCGAAATGACATTCATATATTCAGAAGAGACATTACGATTTAAATGCCTTGTTATTATTTGGTTGAGTGGTCTCTCTAAGAAGTCATGACAAGCTAATTGCCTTATTATTATTTTGTTGAGCCATCTCTCTAAAAAGTCACGACGAGTTAAATGCCTTATTTTTATTTGGTTGAGCTCTCTCTAAAAAGTCATGATTAGCTAGTTGCCTTATTATTATTTGGTTGAGCTCTCTCTAAGAAAAGTCATGACGAGTTAATTAATTGACTTATTATTATTACTAGTTTTTATCCCGGGAACGTCCCGGGTTGAAATATCTAATATGACATAATAAAATATATTATTATTATTATTTTAAACAAATCTCTGCCATAAGTTATCATATTCAAATATTAAAAAAACGAATCTCTGCGCCGGGGTATAAATCTAGTGCCATTACAAATGAATTCGGAAGTTTGTAATCGATCATTCTAAAAAGAACTAACATGAAATAACAAAAAAAAAAGTTAATTATTGAAATATCGAACGCATTAGTCTAAGGGATATGTGATGCATTAAAAAATTCATTGGTATATGATCGGGTATATAGTTTGGGTATTTGGATATGTTGTTTCGGGTAATCGGGTCGGGTATCACCTAATCCCAGACCCGACCTAAACCCACAATTTTTTTAAACTAATCCCAAACCCGACACAATACCTGCCGGGTTACAAAAAATAGTCATTTTTTTCTCCGTTTTTATATAGCACTATGGTACTCGTTGGAAAGATAATAAAACGCTCGTTAATTTGGTGTAATTTTTTGCTTTAAAAAATCTCGTATATAAAAGATATTAACGTTTAAAAGTTATGGGAGGAAACATGAGAGAAAAAATTATAAAGTTTTAATATTTAGATTTAGTAGATTAGGTATTTAATAGATTAGGTTAAAGATTATAATAGATTAGGTTAAATCATATTTATTTCTTTTTTTAATTGGTTTACACTTGCCACATCACATCCTATGTGGCATCTCTCAAATGAGAGATTGCATAAGAGTATGACATGTAGGATTAATCCCTTTGCAATATATATATACTAGATATTTGCCCGCGTGGACACGCGGTTCACCAACGTACAATTATTTGGAGTAGTATAACGTATAAGAAAAATACAGTAAAATATTTTATTAAAATTTAAAACCAACATCCAAATTTTATTCAAATATCACTAAATATTTCCTTATACACCACATTTTTTGTTTTAGTTTTGATATTCCCATCACCATAAAGTATAAGTAAATTCACCTCTGCCCTGCTTTTAAGTCTTGACAATGCGACATAAAGTTGGCCATGTGAGAATACAAAGTCTATTAAATACAATCCAACCTTCGATAGAGACTGTCTTTGGCTTTTATTGATGGTCATTGCGAATCATACGGATATTGGAAATTAACGCCTTTGGAACTTCATTGGAATCTTGTTATCAGATGGTATTTGAGGAGCATTATCTAGTAAAAAATAAATAGTAGTGAAAAATATTTATGATAAAATTTTAAAAGTAAGACACCGTTTGAATCAGATCATTTAAAATTCGAATTAAATGTTATAATTAAGCCTAATTGTTACCATTATAGATATTAAAATATGAAATACGTAAATAGAACATTTAATATTTGAATATTTATAAAGTTTAACTGAAATCTATCAATTCAAATTTTTGTATTCAAAATTTGAATTTTAACTTGTAAATAATTTGAGAAATTTGTAACTAAAACTATTATTTGTTAAATTTTAAATATATTAAGAAATATCTAATTAGTATATCTCTATTTTAAAGGTAATTGTAGGATTGTTTGTTACAATTATATTTGAATATTTATAAAGTTTAATTGAAATCTATCAATTCAAATTCTATAAATCAAAATTTGAAAGATTCAAATCATTCAAAAATTTGAATTAAATATGTTAATTAAATCTAAATATAAATGTTAGCATAAATCTTAAATTCAATTTTTTGAGATTAAATATTTAAATAAAACATTTAGTATTCAAATATTTTTAAAGTTTAACATAAATCTATAATTTCAAATTCTAGTATTTAAAATTTTAATTTTTACTTGTAATTAATTTGAGAAAGTTACAACCAAAATTATTAATTATTATATTTTAAATATATTAGTAAATCATAATTTAAAGATAATAAATAGTTTTGTAATGGTTACCATTATTAACTTTAATTCAAAATTTTAATTTTTTTAAAAGATTAAGTCATTCAAAATGTGTAATTAAAAGAATAATTAGTATGTGTAATTTTTTACCATTATTAAACAAAATTCAAATTTTGAAATTTTGTCTAATTCGTATTTAAATATTTCGAATTTTAATTTGAAATTTGAAATTGATAATTCGTCATTTAATCGATTACCAATATAAGCTAAACTAATATTAGGATAATATAGGGCAATTAATAGGATCAATTAATGTATTAATAAGAGTTGACACAACTTATGTAAGGACTTTGAATCTTATTAAATGTGTAATTAAAAGGATAATTAGTATGTGTAATTTCTTACCATTAATAACCAAAACTCAAAATTTGAAAATTTGTGTAATTCGAAATTTAACTTATTACTGATATAAATTACACTAAGTTTAGGAAGTGAGTAATTTGAATGTAATAAGGAAATTTAATGAGTTCTAATTTACGTCAGTTTCCTTTCTCATTCTGATTTATTGCATTTTGTTTAAAAAAAAAGTAAAAAGAGTAAAACTTGAAAAAGCGACATATCTTCAATTTACCGATATATCCATCATACAAAGCATGAACATAAAAAACAACGTTGGAACACGACATATTTAGCAAATTGCCACTAACGGCGTTTTAAAAACACCTTTTAAAAACGACCCAAATTGCAGACTTTGTTTTCCCAAACCATTTTCTTCTTTATAAATTTACGCATAAATCCAAAAACAATACATTATTATTGATTAAAAAAATAAACTTAAAATCAAGCCTAGCAAAAATTGAATTAATAAATATAAAAATCACTTTACGGGACATAAATTGAAATTAGTTATATATAACTAAACCTGATAATCGTTTTAGAGGTATATTGAATGTAATTCATAACATGAGAATGAGAAATATTGATTAGCAACTAAATAAAAAAAGATTAGAAACTCTTACCTGAGGTGAACAGTCTCTGGGATTGAGGCTAATAATCGCCCGTCCTGTATATCGAGATGAAAAAACTCGTGTATTAAACAATTCATCCATCAATAAACGATTCATGATGAAAGCATGAATATAACATAATAATTAGAACATCAAACAAAAGAAAAATCTAGACCAAGAACAAAATTTCAATCAAACTGTTTGATTATAAAAACTAACTATAATCTTTGAATTATAAAAACTAACTATAAACTGTTTGATTATAAAAAATTCAATCATGTGTTACAATAGAGTTTTATTTATTAGAAAGTAGTATGGTTTTTATAGACCTTTGAATTAAATTTGTAATTAAAAATGATAATTAATATGTTTAATTACTTACCATTATTAAAGAAAGATAAAAATTTGAATTTATGGTGTAATTTGAATTTAAAATTTAAAATTTTTGAATTTTTCGAATATGAATTTTTCGAATTTTTAGTAATTCGAATTTTAGTAAATGTGGGGTATAATTACTTACCATTATTAAAGAAAACTAAAAATTTGAATTTTTTGTGTGATTAAAACTTAAAATTTAAAATTTTTTAAGTAATTCGAATTTCAAATTTTCGAATTTGTAGTAATTCGAATTTTAGAAACTGTTTAATTACAATAAATGTGTTTAAATTGAACGTTATTATTGCAACTTTGTAATTTGAAGGTAATAACTTCATTTTATTACTTACCAAACAAACACGATGGTTACTTTCTGACTTGACCCAAAAACCGTACACCATTATGACACCAGCTTTGAAACACCTGTATTAGAAAAAAAAACACAAATAGAATATGATTAATATTAATACGATTTAATGACCAAATGAATAGCTTAATGACAGAAACAAACAGAATGATACATAATTAATCAAAATTGAAAAGTACAAGGATGAATATATTGAAACATAAACATTCAAACAGGGATGAATGGATCAATACATAAACATTAAAACAGTTTTGAATACATAAACATACATAATATTGAAACAGAAACATTCAATCAGGTATCAATGAATCCTGAGAACATTGAAACATCAGTAAAGAATCAAAAGTTCAGAAAACATAATAAGTGAAAACTATTAAAGAACAATACATAACAGGACATGAAGACTAATCGCCCTAATCGAATAAGAAAGGACATAGATGGTAACTCGCTTTTGAGATTTTTTTTCCGGTTGAGATAAACAGAACATGAGTGCAGGTGGGCCGAGACATCCGCGTTTACTGACTTGTTATATATTAAAAGAGATTAAGGGTCTAATGCGAAAGCACCAAAGTATGACTATCTGCATGAAGATTATGGTGGTGATAAATAAATGCATATAATGTGAACCAAAATTAGTTCCAATCATTATTGATGAATGAGTTAGGTGTGAACAAAACGAAAAGAAAAAATAATAATAATACTCATTATTGTTTGAGACAGTAAAACTACAATTAATGAAAGAAAATTACAACAGAAAATCTTGTCATACTCTTCATTCTTGTTGGATCAAACATTCTTTGGCAATTGTTTGCTGACAAATCATCAAAAGTCAGAATATTATAAAATTAAAATCATTGCCCGAATCAAAACACTATTTCCGAATCACTTATGTGCATTTATTTATCACCACCATAATCTCATTGATTATAAAAAGTAACTAAAGAATTCAAAATAAAAAATCAAACCTTGATATCAGAAGCATGTAAGCAACAGTCGTTCGGGTACAAATCTGAAAAAAAAATGGAAGTCCTCTTTCACCGGTGTTGAATAATTACAGCGCCATCGTCGTCATTGTTTTTAGAACAAAATAAAATCGGCAACGAAAGATTAACAATATAATCATATCAGAAAAAAACGAAAACAAAAAACAGAGGAATGTGATAGATGAATAACGAATACGTTACAGAAGAATGGAAGAGATGATACCTTGAAGGAGAGGAGATGAAGGAGACGAATTTGTGGTTTTATTTGGTTTATGGTTTGAATGTATAATAATCGGTTTTGTTTAATGGGATTGATTGTGTTTTAGGAATGGTGGTAATGAGGATAATGTGATTTAGGAAAGTCATTAAAACTCTTGACCAATTTTGAACAAAAGAAATAAATGATTTTTGCTTTTTAAAAAAAAATACATTTTTTTATAAATTCTAACCTTGTGCCATGTGTCACAATATGATAGGAGAGAAAATTGAAGGTTCAATGTGAGAAGGACAAGTGTACACATTAAGTTTTGTTTATTAGTTGTATAGATATATATATATAGATATAGATATAGATATAGATTTGGTTGAGTTGTCGTTCTATGAAGTCATGACGAGCTAAATGCCTTGTTATTATATGGTTTAACTGTCTCTCTAATTTAGTACTTATGTGCTAACTTCTTATATCAAAGTGCATTGTCACTTGGTACATGTCAAATCAAGACAGGACCAAACCAACACAATAAAAAAATTGGAACGACGCTGTTATATGAAACTAGTGGGTTGGTCAGCGCGATGCAGCGGGTACACAACCTCTAATATAACGCTACTATATGCAATCTAAAAGACATGTTATAAGATGTTAGTCGCACTCTAAAGCATTTAAGAAGTTGTTAATGTTCTCTAAATAATTTTGTTTAATAAGAATAGGGGACCAAATCCCAGCTTAGTGATATGATAGTTATGAATGTGAAATATTTATGTTATTATTATTGTACATAAGGGTATAAATGGAACAAAGAGGGTAAAAATTTGAAGATTACACTTAAGGCTTTTGGTATGCCATCTTAACTTTGACATTTTGAACATTTTTGCCCATGACTTCCTTTTTATAATGTAGTATAGATAAGTTCTAGTGTTTATGTTACATCCAAACATTACAAGAAACCACATATGCTAGACCATGTCTAGAACAACAATCATTATATGGAACAATGATGTACATTTTTAATCTTGATTCCTAGAAGTGAGAATCCTCCTTATCGAAGTCCAAACAAAACAATATCACGTAGTGTCAGAAATTTGGGTGAACTGAATATTTTTACTGTCACACCACGTCAACGGCGGAAACACGTGGCGCGACGGTTCAAAAGCATAAAGTCAAGGTTATTGCTAAACATAAGTAATTTAAGAAAATGGGTCATTTATTAAGGCGTCATCACTTGTTCCAAAACATTACACAAAAGTAAATTGTTTTTAAAGTAACATCAAGGTTTCTCAAATATATCCCAAGCTTTGGGAAATAAAGGTGAAACCCCGCAAAATGTACAACGCCGCATTGGGAGATTCTCCGACCCAGCTCGCCTGATCCTTCTTCATCTAGTTACCTGAAAGATATGTTTAAAAGTTTCGTCAATATAAAAATATTGGTGAGTTCACAGGTTTTCAGTTTCTAAAACTTGAATACTTGGGAATACCATGTTATGACAATATATAGGAGTTGCAAATTCCTATAAATCTACTTGAGACTACAATCAAACCAAGACGTATATAAATAAAATGCCTCGCTCCAAGTCGTTACTCGGTTTCCCACGACTTAAGTTCAGAATATTTGCACCCCAGGCATAACCTAATGCACAATCGACGCTATCGATTAGGGGTGGGCCTTGTCAGGCACCAATAGTACTATCCGAATATTCCTCCGGTTTCAATCTCCGAATAAATGATTATAGAGGCGAGGACTCAACCCCGAGTGGCGGTCACACCTCAAGTAATAAACCCGTCAAACAATTCCCTAACATATCTTTCCCCCGAAAACGTAAAAATAGTTTAAAATGGGGCCGTGAAACTCACCCGAAACTGTGTCTGGCTCAAAAGGGTGGATAGCAAAGGGGTGGTCTCGTACCTACAAACGTCCTAGACGTATGAGCCACTATTACTATAGTGCATGTGCCTTGGCAAGTTGTACACCCAACTCCCGACCACAAGTTGTTCCAAATCCCGTTTAATTAAGCGCGTATCCTAGGTTTTGTTGGCGTTACATTACCCTTTGTGTTACAAGTTATATATTACTCTTGTTAATATTTCCTTAACTTGTATCTTATTATCATCGACTCGACTTCACTTAACATATAATTATCTTCCCATTTAAATAATTATACTTAAGATCGCATCGCTCGATATAATATATATTTCAATGCTCGACCCGACTCACTTTGCCACACATTTGTTTTCCCATTTAAACAAATATGCTAAGATCTTGTCGTTCGATTGTATATTCTTAACACCCGATTCAACTCACCATACCGTATATTTATTTTCCCATTCAAATAAGTATACTAGGATCTCGTTGGTACGTCATACACATATATATATCTTTGTCTTCTCGTCGCGGCTTTCCTTCCCACATATCTACTTTCCCATTAAGTAGATATACTAGAATTTTGCCGAGACGAGCGTACATATATATAAATGTGTAATTTTTCTCGTTAAGTATATACGTTTGTTTTAACGTCTTATTTGTTCATGTCATGTGTTTCTCCCACGAATAATTCTCTTAACACTTAGGAAAGTGTTTATTAGTTTTCACCCAATGTATATATATATTTTACTTCTTAAAATATATATTTTTCTTATCTTGCCGCAATGGCATTTTTCTCATGATTTGTCCGTGTACGGTTCGTTAACGCGTCTTAGTTCGATATCTTAACTCGATTAGTTAATTTTTCCAAGTTTTTCCCAACATGTATTTTATAGAAATATTATCCATATTTCTTCCTATTTTCACATGTTACTTGGATGGTTTAAAATACTTATGTATTTTTAACCCAACTTGTCAACTTAACTACAAAAATGTTTCCAACACTTTTATATTCCCATTTATATAAAAGTATTCATTTTTGTATAAGTTTCCCAAGTTTGTTTAATATTTTTATAAAATCTCTATTTTATAAAAATCCTTATGTTAAAACCCTTTATATTTTTATAACTTTCAAAAATACACTTTTATACAAAATACCCAAGTATTTCTACTAGTATTTACAAAAATCATCCTTAGACTTTATTACTTACATTTTTGACACCAAACTTTCCATACTTGTATTTTTGGACTAATAGTTTCTAAAATATCCATTTTAGTCCTCTAACTTTCAAAGTTACAACTTTAGTCCCTTAACTTCCAAAAGTTGCATTTTTCTATTCTAACTTTCAAAGTTAACATTTTTCACTCAAAATAGTAAACTTTGAAGATTCAACTTTTTATTGGTAAGTTATTTTTGTATCAAAACACTTATGTTAGTCTTGTATTTCATATGGAAGACTAATTATATGTGTGTTTTATGTATTTGTCCATTTTATCAAAATATCATTCATCTAAGTAAGCTAACTTAGATTTTCCATCTTCTTCATTTATGAACTTCTAATATGTTTTACCACATATTATAACTTAGATGATCATAATAAGATGATTTAGAGTTACTTTTAACATATTCAAGTTCATTCCATAATCTTAACCAAAACATCATCCTACTTAGTCTTACATGTAAACTTTATATATTTTCAAGACTAATACATCATCATCAACAAATCCATGGTTTATTTTCATATCTTTAATCTTCCATTTTACACATGTAAAACCTATTAAAGATTATGTTCAAAACCACTTTTTAAACCCTTCATGTACAACTTGCTACTAGGAACACATACATGAATAATAACAATCAAAAACAAGATTAAGAAGCTTACTACTAGCACAAGGCTAGGGAAGACAAAACCTTTGATTTTGAGAGGGGTTTAGTGTGTTCTTCCAAGTGGTTTAGCTCCAAGCTCTTGAAACACACAATAGGGGTTTGGATTATGGATTGTTTTAAGTGTTTTGGAGATGTAAAAACTTGTAAGAATGATGTGTGGGGGAGGGGTAAAACCCACGGCTCCAATGAAGAAAGAAGAGGAATTGTTTTTGCTTTGTTATCTTCAAAGGACTAACACATGTTATATACTACCATCAAATCTTCCATGGATTGCATGTGATCTTTGATAATGATTCAAGAGATTTGATAAGTATATAAGTGATCTTGGAATGATATATGAGTGTGTGTAGCCGTGTATATATGTATGGATGTGAGAGGTTTCTTGTAAAACTTGTTAAACCCTTATGATCTTTTATAATCTTCACCTAAGATTTCCTTGCATGCATGTGTGTACTAGAGCATCATTAGCTTGATTTTGGTCTTGGATTTTATGGCCATATGGCCGAAAATCATCCAAGGGGGACAAGGAGGTGGTTACTTTTGTACTAATGTTCTCTTACACCTTTTGTCCTTATGTAAAGCATGCTTTGCACTTAGGATTATAGATTATTATTATAACACATACATGTGTATAATTATGCCCTTATAGGCCGGCCCTTAGAGGGGTTTGGGTGGGGTCCACAACTTCAAATATTTACCCATTGTTTGTTATGTTTAATCCCCCGTCGTTCGGGTGTCGTTCGGGTATTTTTCGGGTTTTAATCACGCGTTATCCGGACATTAGAAATACCTTTAATAACCCTTAAATATAGTCTATTTTAAGCGTTGATTGGTTATTTAGGCCTTTGCCGGGTGAAATTATGAGTTATACGCGTATCGGGTGCGGTACGCGCATTTTATTCGTTACCGGGAGATTTGTACAAGACGTTTTCATTCATGGTTTTGGAGTTCCAAAACTCATTATATCTTATGAAGATACCCTTTATTTTATATCCTGGGTGTCCGGGATCCGTTTCGTTTATTTAATTATTACCGGGTAATTGCCAACGTCCGTACCGGATAGCTTATTTACACATGATCCAATCATGCTTTACCATTAAACGTATGCATTCCTATGCACTATTTGGAAATTGCTATCCCCTAAGGCCTTGATAATTAAATCACACATAATTGCATTTAATCACGTTAATCATATATTAATTAATTTGTACGGAATTACCTTATTTTTGCCGGTTGTTACATTCTCCCCCCGTTAAGAGAATTCCGTCCCGGAATTCACTTCGAGTTCTCCGGTACAGGTGTCTTCTCGAATAGGGCGGGGTATTTTTGTTTCATCCGGTCCAGCCTTTCCCACGTGAACTCCGGTCCACGCTTGGCATTCCAGCGCACTTTGACCAATCTGATCTTGCTGCGCCTTAGTTTTTGGACCTTCCAATCAGTTACCTCGATTGGTTCTTCAACAAAATGTAACTTGTCGTCAATCTGGATTTCGTCAGCTGGAATAATGAAAGTTTCGTCGGATAGGCACTTTTTCAAATTTGACACATGAAACGTGTCGTGTATTCCACTAAGCTCTTGAGGCAACTTGAGCTTGTATGCCACTGTGCCTACCCTGGACAAGACTTCGAACGGTCCAATGTATCGCGGGTTCAGTTTTCCGCGCTTACCAAAGCGCGCGACACCTTTCCAAGGTGACACTTTCAGTAGGACCCTGTCTCCGACTTGAAACTCTAAAGGCTTGCGCGTCATATCAGCATAGCTCTTCTGGCGGTCCCGGGCCGCTTTGAGGCGTTCCTTTATCAAAAAGACCTTATCCGTGGTCTCTTGAACAATTTCGGGCCCGGTGAGTTGCTTTTCTCCAACTTCCGCCCAACATAATGGCGATCGGCACTTGCGTCCATATAGAGCTTCAAACGGTGCGGCTTGAATGCTCGTATGATAGCTGTTGTTATAAGAAAATTCTACCAATGGCAAGTGCGTATCCCAATTACCTCCGAAATCAATCGCGCATGCCCTTAACATATCCTCCAAGGTCTGGATGGTTCGTTCACTTTGGCCATCCGTTTGGGGGTGATATGCGGTGCTCATGTCGAGGCGAGTACCGAGGGCTTCGTTCAAACCATCCCAAAATCTGGAAGTGAAGCGACTATCCCGATCGGAGATGATAGATACAGGTACACCGTGTTTAGATACCACTTCCTTAATGTACAAACGGGTCAGTTTCTCCAACTTGTCCGTTTCGCGTATCGGAAGGAAGTGTGCAGATTTTGTCAATCGATCAACGATTACCCAGATCGTGTCATGGCCACTTGTCGTCTTAGGTAACTTGGTAATGAAATCCATGGTGATTCGTTCCCATTTCCATTCCGGTATTTCCGGTTGCTGGAGCAAACCGGAAGGTCTCTGGTGCTCAGCCTTGACCTTTGCGCAAGTCAAACATCGCGCAACATAGGCTGCTATATCCCTTTTGAAATTTGGCCACCAATAAAGTTCCTTCAAATCGTGGAACATCTTGTCTGCACCAGGGTGAACCGAATATCTAGAACTGTGAGCTTCGGCCAATACTAGCTCACGCAATCCACCATATACTAGAACCCAAATTCTATTCATGAAATACAGTGTCTGGTCCGCTTTTGGTTCCAGTGAATCAACCATCTTTCGTAACCTTTCACCTTTGACATTCTCGGGTTTGAGGGCGTTAACTTGAGCTTCACGAATTCGTTCAGTCATATTCGTGTGGATAGTCAGACCCAAAGCTCGAACACGCAATGGTTTAACCCGTTCCTTGCGACTCAAGGCGTCGGCTACGACGTTTGCCTTACCGGGATGGTACTTAATTTCACAATCGTAATCGTTTAATAATTCAACCCATCGCCGTTGTCGCATGTTTAAATCTTTCTGATCAAAGATGTGTTGCAAACTCTTGTGATCAGTGAAAATCGTGCACTTGGTTCCGTACAAATAGTGCCTCCATATCTTGAGAGCGAACACCACTGCACCTAATTCCAAATCGTGTGTAGTGTAGTTCTTCTCATGGATTTTCAGTTGCCTGGAAGCATATGCTATTACCTTTTCTCGCTGCATCAATACACAACCCAGGCCTTGATGCGAGGCATCACAGTAAACCACAAAATCTTCCGTACCATCGGGGAGTGATAGTATCGGAGCGCCACATAACTTGTCTTTTAACAATTGGAATGCTGCCTCTTGCTTTTCCGTCCACTCAAATTTCTTATCCTTTTGGGTTAGCACGGTTAAAGCTTGTGCTATTTTTGAAAAGTTCTCGATGAACCTTCTGTAATAACCCGCAAGGCCTAGAAATTGTCGTACTTCGGTGGGAGTTCGAGGGGCTTCCCAATTTTTAATTGCCTCGATCTTGGCGGGATCAACGTGTATGCCCTTCTCGTTTACCACGTGGCCTAAAAAGTGAACTTCCCGAATCCAAAAGTCACATTTCGAGAATTTAGCATAGAGCTTCTCTTTGCGTAATACTTCAAGAATTAACCGAAGGTGCTCCTCGTGGTCTTCCTTCGTGCGTGAATAGATCAAAATATCGTCAATGAAGACAATGACGAATTTGTCCAGGTATGGCTTACATACGCGGTTCATTAGATCCATGAAAACCGCTGGTGCGTTGGTCAAGCCGAACGGCATTACCAAAAATTCATAGTGTCCATACCGGGTTCTGAAGGCCGTTTTTGGTACATCTTCTTCTTGTATACGCAACTGGTGATAGCCTGACCTCAAATCGATCTTGGAGTAATAGCTGGAACCTTGGAGCTGATCAAATAAATCGTCGATCCTGGGGAGAGGATAGCGATTCTTGATGGTTAGCTTGTTCAGCTCTCGGTAGTCGATGCACATGCGAAAGGTGCCATCCTTCTTCTTCACAAATAAGACGGGAGCTTCCCAAGGTGAGAAACTCGGTCTTATAAAACCTTTGTCCAATAATTCTTGTAGCTGGCTGGACAGTTCCTGCATCTCTGATGGAGCTAGGCGGTATGGCGATCGTGCCACAGGAGCTGCTCCGGGAACGAGGTCGATGCGGAACTCGACTTGTCGAGGTGGCGGCAACCCCGGCAAATCTTCTGGAAATACATCCGGAAAATCTCTGGCTACTGGAATGTCTTCCAACTTTCGCTCGTCGGCCTTCTTGTCCACTACGTGTGCCAAGAATGCGACAAGCCCTTTTCTCAGACACTTACGAGCCTTCATGCTCGAAATAATCCTTAGTGGCGTCCCGTGTCTTTCCCCTTGAATTGAGAGGGTTTCACCGTTTGCGAGGGGAACTTGAATAACTTTATCGTTACAAACCACAATGGCACGATGCGCGGACAACCAATCCATGCCGACAACGATGTCAAAACTTCCCAATACAACCGGCAATAGATCAATCCCAAACTCGTGCCCACAGAGTTCTAACTTACAATCTTTTGCTACCTCTCTCGTTTCAATAGTTTTACCATTAGCCAGTTCTATAGAGTAGGGTGTATCTAGTTTGCTAGTTTTTAATCCAAGTAGTCTCTTAAATTCAATGGATATGAAGCTAAAGTCAGCACCGGTATCAAATAATACAGAGGCATAATGACCATTTAGAGGAAACGTACCAGTGACCACATTGGGGTCTTGCCGTGCATCACCGGCTCCAATTACAAATGCCCGGCCGCGGGCCTGGTTGTTGACCTTGGGGCAGTCCTTCTTCCAATGATCTAATGACCCGCATGCAAAGCATGGTCTAGCCCCTCCATTTTTCGGTGCTCCAGATCGGCAATCTTCAGTCTTGTGCCCTGTGCGGTGGCACTTCCCACAAGTTAACCCGTTGTCTCCCCTGATTTCCCTGCTTGTTACCGTTACCACGTCCCGTGGCGACATACCCCTTTCCCTTCTTGTTCGAGCTACCCGACGCTCGGTCCCTTTTTCCTTCATCCCTTTTTCTTTTCCCAAACCTCGGCTTGTTACCCTGATCATTAGTCACAACAGCTGAATTCGATCCCTGATTCTTGGCCTCAACACTGCTTGCCTCAGAAATTTTTAATCCTGAAACTTGGCGGATTAGGGTACCCATGCGGATAGCATCTTCAGTGAGGCTTAGTGCCAGATCAATCGCCTCGCGCATGGTCGTGGGCTTGGAAGAGGTGACCATGCTGCGTATCTGTGGTGCTAACCCGAATAAGTAACGCTCCACCTTGTTCTTTTCCGGTGTAACCAGACGAGGTACCAGTCGAGCGAGATCATGAAATCTAGACGTATACCCAGTAACGTCTGCTCCTACCATGGTGAGGTTCCAGAACTCGGTTTCCAACTTCTGTACTTCGCTTGCCGGGCGGTATTCGGCAGTCATAAGTTCCTTCAGTGCCGCCCATGATAGAGAGTATGCAACATCATCTCCTAGAGACTGTACTTGGCCATTCCACCAAGTTAGTGCCTGATCTAGGAACAGGTTGGTGGAGTACATGACAGACTGTCGAGGGGTACACCCGCTGATGCGGATAACTGCCTCGGTCTTTTCAAACCATTTGACCAGGCCTATGGAACCATCAGTGCCGCTGAAGTTTATCGGCTTGCAGTCCAAGAAAGCCTTGAAAGTGCAGCCGCGCTCTCCCGAGGCTGTCCCTGTAATAGTAATGTAGTATGTTATTATGGGATAGGAGTTTTTGAAATATCCTCCCATCACTTTTTCCTTTATTCTTAAACCTCTTACCAATGGGGGAGGTCTCTCGTCGCTCGCTCCCTGTCCTGTCATGGGAGTGTTCAGAGCGTGCGGCTTCATGTTCGGCGATGGCACGAGCTATGCGCTCTGAGATCAGTGTCTCTAGTTCAGCGGGGGTGGTCGGTAATCCGTCCGAGCCGCTGTTGCTTCGGGTGGCAGGTGCCATTTTTCTTCAATAATATATATATCAAAGGTTAATTCGGCAACATTTATACAATATCATATATAAATAACAACCCAAAATATGAACGCGATAGTCAATACAAAGTCATCACACAACATGCAAGCACACCATACAGAATAAATGATAATAACTGTAGAAGTCATAACACAATTTTACCATAACAAGTCTTTCATAAATTTCAACATAATGATTACACTGATTTGTTCGATACAACAAAATTGAGGATTTCTTCCTCTTACATCATTCATTTGAAATACATCAGAAATATATTGTTATATGCCGGCACAACCCGCTCGGCTAGGCAAAATACAAGTGGGTGTCATAACCCACGTAGTGCTATCATACAACTACTACTACTACTACGGCTATCTTCAAATACTCTTCCATATGTCCCAATGAGTCCCTACTGTGGCGGTGGCGGAGGAAACTGATACTGAGGCGCATGCATGCTAATCGTCATGCTGATCTCCGTGATGCGCTCGTACAAAAACTGTCGGTGCGCCCAGTGTGCATCCCCAGTAATCCCGCATTGCGCATCCATGCGCAATAGCTCCTCTGCGTAATGCGCTAAGGCATCACGAGCGTCAATCATCCTCGCCCACATCAATCTCGTCTGCTGCTCAACCTGATTCACGGTGCGCTGCACCGTGTTGACTAGAGTCTGAAAGTCCTGCTCTAAAGTGATGGTTGAGGTCCAGGCGGGTCCAGAGAGGGGTGTCATCCTGTGAAGGTGGGACGGTCCGGGTATATCAGGGTGAACTGGCGGGAATGGGCCAAAAGGGTCTGGTGCGTGGAAGAACATCGGGGCAAAGCCCTGTGGTACGGGTGTAAAGAGTGGAGGTCTCATGTAAGGATCTCTCGCACCCAAAGGGTACGGTGCAGGTGTCATGCCGGGTAAGGTGGGTATTGGCAGTGTCGTGGCTATGGTGTGTGGTGGCACAGGCTCAGCTAAAGGGGTCAAGAGAGGCTCAGAGATAGTGGCCCACTCTGGGGTGGACACCACTACAGGGGGTGTGGGAGGGCTCGCAGTGGCGAATGCCTCCATGCCTGCCCTATGTAGCTCAGAGCTACGGGCGGGACTACCCTCATGTACAAGTGCTGCTGGGGCTGGCTCCTCCTGAGGTATGGGCTCGAGTGCTGGTGGGGCTACGGGGTCGGCTGGGGCGTCCTCTAGCATTGGAGCCACTGGCTCCTCCTGATCAGCCGGAATCTCGGGCACCAACATGTGCTCCACCGATCCTACAGACTCGTCGTCGGAGTCATCGGATATCCACCCGTTCCTCCCACGGGCGATAGGCAGGAGTCTCATGCCTGTAGGTACGTGGATGTGGGGTGCCGGTGCTGGCTCGTGCTTGGCGTGAGCCTGTCGGCGGAATGGAGACTCTGCCGCATCTGACTGGGCTGGGTTTGGTCGTGACGGACCGGTACAGCCTTCAGGGAAATCCCTGATGGCTCGAATGGGGTGTACGGCCAAAGGTGCGGCCGGTACAATGGGCAGTGGCGCGTCAATCACGGCCGGTGCCCAGTGGGGGTCCTCGCTGGGGTCTGACTCCTCTGAGCTATCGTCGCCTGCTCCGTCGGCGGCGACGCCCATCTCTACGTCCTCATCTCCCGAGGAGAGCACTACCAACTCTGCTGGCTCTGGTGGTGGTGCTGGGATGATCTGCAAGCTACTGTCGTAGCTCGGCGCGATACTTCCTGCATTCGACATTCCTGGCAAAAGAACCGTACTAATATATATGAATTATTTAAATTAGACAGTTATGGCGTACTTTATAGTAACCTTCCTAACTTCTAATTTCACGTTAATGCATAACAATACCTATGGCTGGCTTGGTCGGAATCTCCTCATGCCCAATGCTTCTTGAAAATTACTTTTATTTAACACCTTATATATTTTTTGAAAACTTTATTATTTGAACCAAATCCGGTTATAGTCTAGTTTTTAAAGAAAATACTCTAGTTCGCTATAACCTTGGCTCTGATACCACGTTCTGTCACACCACGTCAACGGCGGAAACACGTGGCGCGACGGTTCAAAAGCATAAAGTCAAGGTTATTGCTAAACATAAGTAATTTAAGAAAATGGGTCATTTATTAAGGCGTCATCACTTGTTCCAAAACATTACACAAAAGTAAATTGTTTTTAAAGTAACATCAAGGTTTCTCAAATATATCCCAAGCTTTGGGAAATAAAGGTGAAACCCCGCAAAATGTACAACGCCGCATTGGGAGATTCTCCGACCCAGCTCGCCTGATCCTTCTTCATCTAGTTACCTGAAAGATATGTTTAAAAGTTTCGTCAATATAAAAATATTGGTGAGTTCACAGGTTTTCAGTTTCTAAAACTTGAATACTTGGGAATACCATGTTATGACAATATATAGGAGTTGCAAATTCCTATAAATCTACTTGAGACTACAATCAAACCAAGACGTATATAAATAAAATGCCCCGCTCCAAGTCGTTACTCGGTTTCCCACGACTTAAGTTCAGAATATTTGCACCCCAGGCATAACCTAATGCACAATCGACGCTATCGATTAGGGGTGGGCCTTGTCAGGCACCAATAGTACTATCCGAATATTCCTCCGGTTTCAATCTCCGAATAAATGATTATAGAGGCGAGGACTCAACCCCGAGTGGCGGTCACACCTCAAGTAATAAACCCGTCAAACAATTCCCTAACATATCTTTCCCCCGAAAACGTAAAAATAGTTTAAAATGGGGCCGTGAAACTCACCCGAAACTGTGTCTGGCTCAAAAGGGTGGATAGCAAAGGGGTGGTCTCGTACCTACAAACGTCCTAGACGTATGAGCCACTATTACTATAGTGCATGTGCCTTGGCAAGTTGTACACCCAACTCCCGACCACAAGTTGTTCCAAATCCCGTTTAATTAAGCGCGTATCCTAGGTTTTGTTGGCGTTACATTACCCTTTGTGTTACAAGTTATATATTACTCTTGTTAATATTTCCTTAACTTGTATCTTATTATCATCGACTCGACTTCACTTAACATATAATTATCTTCCCATTTAAATAATTATACTTAAGATCGCATCGCTCGATATAATATATATTTCAATGCTCGACCCGACTCACTTTGCCACACATTTGTTTTCCCATTTAAACAAATATGCTAAGATCTTGTCGTTCGATTGTATATTCTTAACACCCGATTCAACTCACCATACCGTATATTTATTTTCCCATTCAAATAAGTATACTAGGATCTCGTTGGTACGTCATACACATATATATATCTTTGTCTTCTCGTCGCGGCTTTCCTTCCCACATATCTACTTTCCCATTAAGTAGATATACTAGAATTTTGCCGAGACGAGCGTACATATATATAAATGTGTAATTTTTCTCGTTAAGTATATACGTTTGTTTTAACGTCTTATTTGTTCATGTCATGTGTTTCTCCCACGAATAATTCTCTTAACACTTAGGAAAGTGTTTATTAGTTTTCACCCAATGTATATATATATTTTACTTCTTAAAATATATATTTTTCTTATCTTGCCGCAATGGCATTTTTCTCATGATTTGTCCGTGTACGGTTCGTTAACGCGTCTTAGTTCGATATCTTAACTCGATTAGTTAATTTTTCCAAGTTTTTCCCAACATGTATTTTATAGAAATATTATCCATATTTCTTCCTATTTTCACATGTTACTTGGATGGTTTAAAATACTTATGTATTTTTAACCCAACTTGTCAACTTAACTACAAAAATGTTTCCAACACTTTTATATTCCCATTTATATAAAAGTATTCATTTTTGTATAAGTTTCCCAAGTTTGTTTAATATTTTTATAAAATCTCTATTTTATAAAAATCCTTATGTTAAAACCCTTTATATTTTTATAACTTTCAAAAATACACTTTTATACAAAATACCCAAGTATTTCTACTAGTATTTACAAAAATCATCCTTAGACTTTATTACTTACATTTTTGACACCAAACTTTCCATACTTGTATTTTTGGACTAATAGTTTCTAAAATATCCATTTTAGTCGTCTAACTTTCAAAGTTACAACTTTAGTCCCTTAACTTCCAAAAGTTGCATTTTTCTATTCTAACTTTCAAAGTTAACATTTTTCACTCAAAATAGTAAACTTTGAAGATTCAACTTTTTATTGGTAAGTTATTTTTGTATCAAAACACTTATGTTAGTCTTGTATTTCATATGGAAGACTAATTATATGTGTGTTTTATGTATTTGTCCATTTTATCAAAATATCATTCATCTAAGTAAGCTAACTTAGATTTTCCATCTTCTTCATTTATGAACTTCTAATATGTTTTACCACATATTATAACTTAGATGATCATAATAAGATGATTTAGAGTTACTTTTAACATATTCAAGTTCATTCCATAATCTTAACCAAAACATCATCCTACTTAGTCTTACATGTAAACTTTATATATTTTCAAGACTAATACATCATCATCAACAAATCCATGGTTTATTTTCATATCTTTAATCTTCCATTTTACACATGTAAAACCTATTAAAGATTATGTTCAAAACCACTTTTTAAACCCTTCATGTACAACTTGCTACTAGGAACACATACATGAATAATAACAATCAAAAACAAGATTAAGAAGCTTACTACTAGCACAAGGCTAGGGAAGACAAAACCTTTGATTTTGAGAGGGGTTTAGTGTGTTCTTCCAAGTGGTTTAGCTCCAAGCTCTTGAAACACACAATAGGGGTTTGGATGATGGATTGTTTTAAGTGTTTTGGAGATGTAAAAACTTGTAAGAATGATGTGTGGGGGAGGGGTAAAACCCACGGCTCCAATGAAGAAAGAAGAGGAATTGTTTTTGCTTTGTTATCTTCAAAGGACTAACACATGTTATATACTACCATCAAATCTTCCATGGATTGCATGTGATCTTTGATAATGATTCAAGAGATTTGATAAGTATATAAGTGATCTTGGAATGATATATGAGTGTGTGTAGCCGTGTATATATGTATGGATGTGAGAGGTTTCTTGTAAAACTTGTTAAACCCTTATGATCTTTTATAATCTTCACCTAAGATTTCCTTGCATGCATGTGTGTACTAGAGCATCATTAGCTTGATTTTGGTCTTGGATTTTATGGCCATATGGCCGAAAATCATCCAAGGGGGACAAGGAGGTGGTTACTTTTGTACTAATGTTCTCTTACACCTTTTGTCCTTATGTAAAGCATGCTTTGCACTTAGGATTATAGATTATTATTATAACACATACATGTGTATAATTATGCCCTTATAGGCCGGCCCTTAGAGGGTTTGGGTGGGGTCCACAACTTCAAATATTTACCCATTGTTTGTTATGTTTAATCCCCCGTCGTTCGGGTGTCGTTCGGGTATTTTTCGGGTTTTAATCACGCGTTATCCGGACATTAGAAATACCTTTAATAACCCTTAAATATAGTCTATTTTAAGCGTTGATTGGTTATTTAGGCCTTTGCCGGGTGAAATTATGAGTTATACGCGTATCGGGTGCGGTACGCGCATTTTATTCGTTACCGGGAGATTTGTACAAGACGTTTTCATTCATGGTTTTGGAGTTCCAAAACTCATTATATCTTATGAAGATACCCTTTATTTTATATCCTGGGTGTCCGGGATCCGTTTCGTTTATTTAATTATTACCGGGTAATTGCCAACGTCCGTACCGGATAGCTTATTTACACATGATCCAATCATGCTTTACCATTAAACGTATGCATTCCTATGCACTATTTGGAAATTGCTATCCCCTAAGGACTTGATAATTAAATCACACATAATTGCATTTAATCACGTTAATCATATATTAATTAATTTGTACGGAATTACCTTATTTTTGCCGGTTGTTACATTTACAAATATAGAAAAACGATTTCTTTCTTAACTTTGGACTAAAATATATATATTTCAATCCTAGGTTTATTTATATATTTCCTTAGGGGGTTATGTTCTATGTTGTGAGAGCTTCGCAATGAATCAAACCATGTTCAAACCGGAACTAGGATGAATGAGATATCAATATGATGTTCAAAGTTTGGTGAATGAAACATTCAAAACTAGAAATTGGAAGTGAAATGGGTAAATGAACTTGTCCCACGTTGGTTAAGAGACAATACTTTGAGTAGTTTATAAGTGGGAACCTCCTTTCATATTATTCCACGGAAGCATACACTAGCGGACTCGTGAAGGGGTGCTTCGCACACTGACGCGAACATGCGTGCATGTGGTGTGGGCGCAATATGACGCTTTGATGACACACTTTGCACTTCGCGAGTGCAAAGCACTTCGCCATCAAAGCGCACCTTGATGGTGCACTTTGCACGACAGATGACGTGTCGTGCGGGTACATGCGGAACACCAGGTGGCGTCTTGGTCTGTATGGACGCTTCAGGTTACGCCCGAGTACTCGTCCGCCTGTGGCGTAGAACGTGACTAACGTGTAGGGAAGACCCGCAGGTCTGGCGCGCGCCCGAAGTTGCGTAGCTTCTAGCTGCAGCAGTTTCAAGTCTGTGAGATTATAACAGACAAGTCAAAGAGTAAGAGTTGAGAACTAAAACATAATTAAATTGTAATAAAGACGTTCAATGCACTTTCATTTTCGTTTTTAATTCTTTGACAGTTTTGACTCAATTCTCCACTATAAAACTAAAGAGACTCTTGATTTGGAGATACGCCACGAACACCACAACTGATAGAAAACTGTCCAACAATCTCTCACTTTCTTCTTCCTGTTTCAAGGTACCATTCAGGTTTTTAGAGTTAACTCTGGCAATACTATGGCTCCGGCTGTTGTACCATGGGAAACAAAACGAGCTTTCTTAGGGGCTGTTTGGTTGATTGAGTGCTGAATCATTAAGAGGTCTGAATGATTAAGAGGCTCTGAATGATTAAGTGCTTAATGGTTTAGTTATGCACCAAGTCTGAATGGTTCAGCTTTTAATCATTTCATTCAGAGCCTTTTTAAGGTTGAAACAAATAGTCTGAATGTTGAACCATCTAGAGCTGAATGGTTCAGAGCCTCATTAGGAGACTACTAAACAGGCCCTTAATAAATTCAGAATTTGTTTTAAGAGACTTGTGTTCAACACAATCCTCAGCTTCATTAGCATTCTGTATCTATACATTTCTTGTATTTTGTTCCTTTTTAGTTGTAATTTGTACTGTAATTTTTGCTTTCCATATCTTTCGTATTGTAATTGTAATAAAATTGTTTTTAATTTTATACACAAACGGTTCCTATACCAAGATCAATAATCATGGCAATGAAGAATCATCGCAACCACCAGGTAGTCAAAACCAAGTGTTTTCTAGAGCAAAGGGTATACGGACCAAGGTATGCCTAAAACAAAAACATTTCATGTAGGTTCACATACTCAATAAAACACATAGGCTAACAATACGAGTCTAGCAACATCATATTATTTTTTTGAGACTTGAAGGTGAAGTCCCAAATTAGGCATAACGTCTCGAACAATACCGATATGGTTCGCTACAGTACCGGTTCCTGGTCAAACCGGTTTCGGTTCCAAACCGGTTCGGTTTTGGACCGGTTTTGTCGATTCGTAAGACCGGTTTCAGAGACTGGATATCGGTTTGGTTTCGGTTTCGGTTCGTTTCGGTTTCGGTTCTTAATCGGTTCTTTCGCGCACAATTTAAAAAAAATGCGATTAGAAAAAATATAAACATAAAAATTCGACTTTTATTATATTTTTTCGGTTTTCAAAATAAGAAACTAGGAAAATGAAATACATAAAAACATAATTTAAAATACTACAATCAATTTTTTTTAAGTTTCGTCCGAACTACTTTGGCGCAATGAAGCATCTCGTGTGCGAGTTCCTCGTCCGATAGGGGTTCACTTATTCCTTCGTCGACCTCTTCCTCATGTATTCTTTGTTCAAGTTCGGTTTGGTCTTCAAGAGAAGTTATATGTTGTACTCGATCCACCGCGTCCAAGTGATCTTTTAAGCATATGCACATCTCCAACGATTCGGGATTTAATTTTGTTCTTCGTATCGATAGCACCTTGCCACTAAGAGAAAAAGCCGATTCCGAAGCTACCGTAGAAGCTTGGACACTTAATAGATCACGGGCTATAGCGGAAAGGATAGGAAATTCGGTTTGTGTTCCTTTCCACCAAGCCAAGATATCAAAATTTTCAAATTCGTTGGCGGTGAAAGTTGCCGTAAAATTCGAGCCTTTATACCTTGCAAGCTTGCTATTTGGGGCCTCACCCCTTTGTCTTTTAGCCGTTTGGTCTTTGACAATATTAAACAAATTAATTTTAAGGTTACCCCGGCTCGAGCTAGCACGACTTCCTTCCCCTCCCATTGATCCCATTTGCAAACCGGGACCATATTTTTCTAAATAAGTATCATACAATGCTTGGAAATCTTTATCAAAAGTATCTTTCATGAGTTGTGACCAACTTGGTTTTGAAATATAAAAACGTAAAGCCATATTTATTTTATCGATTATAGTATAAACCCCCGTTTAAGCACGGGTTTAAAGCCAATGCACACATAAAAACATGTGGGATTTCTTCAAAATATTTAAGAAATTTTTCAACCATTGGTGGTATAATTTTCTCAAACAACTCATTTTTTTCATCAAAATTATATATTGTTTGAACCATTAAATATATTTCTTGCAATGCTTCATTACTAGTTGGATAATAAACCCCCGATACTTTTGTAGTAGCGTTTTTAAAAACCTCAAGATATTCTGTAAGTTGTTCAATACAATCCCAACCGTCATTAGGAAATTCCGTTAGCAAGCCTATTATGAAAATGTTGTAAAGTTTCTCTTTGTTTCAAGGCACTTTCGAACATTATAAAAGTTGAATTCCACCTAGTCGGCACGTCCCAATTCGGACCTAAAAAGGGACGGTTCGTATCGTTACAATATTTTTTATATTTTCTATATCTTTCGCGACTTGTTTTAAAAATTTCATGTAACATAAATCGAATTTTTTTTTTGAAATCTTCAACAATGGGAATTCCAAGCCCATCTTGCACACATAAGTTAATAATGTGTGCAACACATCGAGTATGAAAAAAAATACCATTGCAAATCGGATTATATTTTAATTTTAATTTTTCAACCGCGACATTATTGTTTGATGCGTTGTCGAACGACATTGAAAATATTTTGTTTTGTAAGTGAAAAGTTTGTATTACATGGTCTAAAACATAAAATATATTTTCGCCAGTGTGTGGATACTCAAATAACTCAAACGCAATCGTACGTTTCATCATTTGTCACGTACCGGGATCGATCCAATGAGCGGTGACGCAAAGGTACGATTCCGGTAAACCGTGAGGTGCCGACCAAACATCGGTGGTTAAGTTCACACTTCACACCGGTTTGTAAGTTTGAAAAAACATACAATTAAATCTTTTCTTGCTTGTTTCCATAATTTCAAACAATAGCGTTTTAGAGTAAATCGACTTACGTGTTTATATCGAGGTTGGAGCGTGTCACGAATCAAGCTTGTCAACTCGGGATCGTCGAAGTGGTTGAAAGGTAAAGCTTTTTGAATAACAAACTTTGCCATTCGGTCTTGAACCTTGTTAAAGTCGTAAAGAAAAATCCCACCTTGAGTATCAATGGTTGTTTGCGAACTTTCGTGCGGATTTTCTTTAACAATCTTGCAATACTTAGCTTTATGATTTCTCAAGGTAGAGTTTGCGTTTGGTTGGAGAAAGATACCACACTTTCTACAACGCGCCTTTTTTTCTCCATTCGACAAAAGACACAAGTCGAAAAAACCGGTTTCTTGTCCAAATAATTCGGCGTTTCGTGTCGTTTCAAGAATACTAACAATGGTGGGTTGGTTTGAGGAACCGGTTTGAGATGGGTTTGATGAAGCCATGGAATGTAGCAAAGAAGCAAAGCGGAAAAAAAAAACGAGTGAATACTATTGCGTTTTTTCGGTTTTTGGGTTCGTTTTTTGCGTTTTTGAGTGTTGTGATCAACCCAAAACATCTAAACCTATTTATACTAACTTGGGGTGGCAAAATGGTGATTTTTGGTGCAAAAAAACTGTCAAAAATGAGCCCAACGGCTTTATTCGTTCAAACGGTCAAAACCGGTTCCAAACCGGTTTCAATGATCGGTTCCTGAATCGGTTCGTGTAGGAACCGGTTCGGTTCGGTTTTTCTGGAAAATAGGAGGAATCGATGCTGAACCCTACGGTTTGTATATGAAACCGGACCGGTTCCTAAACCGGTTTTTATACGAACCGGTTCGGGCCGGTTTTACCGGTTCCGGTCCCGAAACTGGATTTTTTGCTCACGTCTACCCACAACACCTCCATATAAAGGATGGGAAGCAACTTGATCATGCAACATCTCCGTTACACTCTTAACTATAATCTCTTTCCTACTATATTTTACACTAGGTTGGAGCCCTGCGTGTACACGTGGTATATGTTCATGTCAAATAAATAAAATTCTATAAAGATTGTAGTATACAAATTTTATTTATTGAAAGTTATGTAATACAAATCGTATGAATTTTATTTGATTGTAAATTATCATAAAAAAGTTTAATGTTACCCAATAACACATATATGAATCAACAAATGTTTGATTTGACGTGATTTAAAAACAAATAATGAAATGAATAAACATATATTTATTGTAACGGCATGCAAATGAAGATTAAATTCAAAGTAAATAAATGTAATTTAACAAATCATACAACCAAAAAATTATAAAAAAATTAAACGATTTATGCAAAATATGATCGCATACTTATTCACAAACTTTAAAATATTTTTTTATAGACACCATTTGCTATTTATTATTAACGTTGTCATCTTTATCCAATATTAGTATCTTCAGCCCATCTCTACTCTTGTCACTTGGCAGCGACATACAACTGCCCATGTGTAAAAACAGGAACTTTCAAATACAGACCTACCCTAAATAGGGTTTGTCTTGTCCTTGACTCTTATTTATTGTCATTGCGAAACATAAAGTATGAGGGAATTGTCTTCTGTTAAATCTAAAACGAATCTTCTTATCAGATGGGGACAACCTAATTCTTTGGATAAAAGTTCGCATTCCATTGTTACTCTCTGGAATTATTTTAGCTTCTATAACACGGTTTGATATGGCAAGACGATTTGGAACTTGTGGCATTGAAAAGAATTTATGTCCACTTATAGGATCCCCGAACCATTAAAATAACAAAACAGTAAAATTTGTCAAAAAAAAAAAAACTCCGATGAGGAAAAGAAAGACATTTGGCATTGTAACTGTATTATCATCAAGAATTTAAGGTAAATATATCCAGAAGACCCTGAACTGTTTTGACGGTTTGACTCATAACCAATGACCTAAAAACCAAGCTAAAATCACGGTGAAAAATCAATACTAAACCTACATGTGAAACTCATTATGAATAAAGATAGCAACGTGGATGGGTTGAATAATATGTCAAAATGGGAGGTTTTTTATAGGGCAACCTTTTATCCATTTGACCTGTTTTAATGCTACCACAATCGGAATATTGTGTCTCGAACAATTTTGATCGAATAAGTCGGATTTATTTATATAGTTGAATTATAAAAATGGAAGGATTGGTAATTTACGTGATTTGGTCAACGACACCTAAAATTAGCACAATTATTGCAATCATGATGATGGTTGGCGTTTCATGACAATTGATTAAAGGACAATTCTTTGTAAACATAATATGATAACGTTAATCTGTCAAGGATATTTAAATGAAAGACGTAATATTCTTATTCTTAGTATCACTAAAACAATATTTAGTTAATGTAGTCAATAATAAAGGATTTCATGACAAATGAGGTTTTTTACTGTTATGAATCGCCTTTTAGTTAATGTTGTTACTGATAACGTAAAATGATATTTCATTACTAACTTCATTATTAATTACTAATAACTGTATTGTAAGACATGAAAAATAAATAAAGTCAAAGAATTGACCTCCATCAAAGTAACAAAAACAGTAAAAAGTTTTTATGTTTATCGGTCAACAATATTAAAATGAAAGTCGTTATCTTAGTAATATCATTGAAAATTATTTTGAATATTATGTATTTTAGGAAATTGTTAAATAGATTTAAATTATATTATTATTAAAAGAACAGATTTAAATTATATATATTAAATACATTTTGTTTACCAAAATTATTGCATGAATCTTTCTCTTATAATACTTACATTTTCGAATTGTTCCACGTTCTGTTTATGATGTGTATAGCAAGTGTGATCAATGTGATACCGTGCAATTAAATAGATGAAGTATAAAAATAGAAAGATTGAAATCTTCTATAATATATAAATGAAAGCAATGTGGGACACATGACATATTCTCAGGCCATCAAACTAAGATTTTCCCGCTCATTTTACCGGGTCAATTTAATGGGTCATGGATACTTCATCTAATATTAAATTATTTTCTCTCTCATGTGCATAGCACATGCATTTTCACTCATGATTTTTAAACGTTAATAACTTTTTTAAATGACGTTTTTTTTTTTGAAAAAAAATTACACCAAATTAACGAGCGTTTTATTATCTTTCCAACGAGTAACATAGTGCTATACAAAAAACGAAAACAAAAAATGAGCATTTTATTATATTTCTAAATCAAGAAGTAAAGCATTTGTTGCAAGCAAAGTCTATTTACTAAGGTCTGTTCCAGAGCAGTGTGTATGTTAAGGAGATTTGTCTGAAACAGTTGTTGCTTCAAACAGATGATGGTTCAACAGTTTGCTTGCAACAACTGTTTGAAGCAAACTGTTGAAGCAACAATTGTTTCAGACAAATCCCTTTAACAGACCCATTGCTCTGGAACAGACCTTAGTAAACACAGACTTTGATTGCAACAGATGCTTGACTTCTTGATTTAGTCTTTAGTAAACTGACCTTAAAAAATGATATAGTCTTCCCGTGCATCGCACGGGATTTCACCTAGTGTTGACATAAATCTATGCTAAATGCTTAAAATTAGAGATATAATTACAATTGTCAATAACTATCATTTATCACAAATTCTAAAACGTATATAGGTATGGTCAACATTTATCAAAATGTGCCTATAGCGTCTTGCTAGTTTTTTTTCTATAGAATTACGTTAATTAAGAAAAGGTAACAAAACTTATAGTTATGGCAAACAAAGCCGGTAAGATGTCAATTGTGATTGTTGAGTTATGTTCTATGGGTATATAACTCATTGTGAGCTTTCAACAGCAATCATCCTTGCATTTTTTTTAATTATGATATACATTTTTTTAATTATGATAAGTATTTGTATAATAAACAATAACATTATTTATTCAGTCAAAATAACATTAATTAACAATCATTAGGATGTTAATCTATATTCGGTAAATTGTTAAAAGATAATAATAAATGTCATTAACTTCGGTCAACATATAAATTAATGTCATTAACTTTGTATAATGATCAATGACATTATTTGTAAATAATTTTTTCTGGATTTAAATAAAATTATTGTAGTTTGCATTCAAAAACACATTTATCACAAATTTAGTATTTGGTAAATTGATTTTCAAGTTTAAATTTAGTAGGACAAATCAACATTTTTGACTTTCACGTTTAAATTTAGTAGGAAAAAAATAAACATTTTTGACTTACCATTATTTATTCAGTCAAAATAACATTAAATAACAACTATTATGATGCTAATCTAAATTTGGTAAATTTACATTAAAGCTTAAATTAGTATTTAAATAAAATTAGTATCTAAATTCGGTAAATTGACATTAAAGTTTAAATTAGTATCTAAATTCGGTAAACTGATATTTAAATAAAATTAGTATTTGGTAAATTGACATTAAAGTTTAAATTTAGTAGGAAAAGCCAACATTTTTGAATTTAAGTTTAAATTTAGTAAAAAAAATAAACATTTTTGACTGAACATTATTTATTCAGTCAAAATAACATTAAATAACAACTATTATGATGCTAATCTAAATTCGGTAAATTGACATTAAAGGTTAAATTATTATTTAAATAAAATTAGTATCTGAATTCGGTAAATTGACATTAAAGTTTAAATTAGTATCTAAATTCGGTAAATTGATATTTAAATAAAATTAGTATTTGGTAAATTGACATTAAAGTTTAAATTTAGTAGGAAAAATCAACATTTTTGACTTTCAAGTTTAAATTTAGTTGGAAAAATAAACAGTTTTGACTGAACATTATTTATTCAGTGAAAATAACATTAAATGACAAATATTATGATGATAATCTAAATTTGGTAAATTGACATTAAAGTTTGAATTAGTATTTAAATAAAATTAGTATCTAAATTAGTATCTAAATTCGGTAAATTGATATTAAAGTTTAATTTAGTATCTAAATTCGGTAAATTGATATTTAAATAAAATTAGTATTTGGTAAATTGACATTAAAGTTTAAATTTAGTAGGAAAAATCAACATTTTTGACTTTCAAGTTTAAATTTAGTAGGAAAAATAAACATTTTTGACTGAACATTATTTATTTAGTCAAAATAACATTAAATAACAATTATTATAATGCTAATCTAATTTCATAAATTCGGTCAACGTATTAATAAATGTCATTAACTTTGGTCAACGTATAAATTATGAGTAAAAGAATAAGTTTATTAAAATTATGACTTATAAATAATTTACACTATAAATTAACGTGTTAGAAATTACATTAACATCCTAATATTTTAAACATTGTAATTTATCACTAATTTAGTAAATAACATTAATGCTGAATCAATGACAATAAATTCGGTCATATAAATAAATGGCATTAAAAAAATATCAAAAACCATCGAAGTATTTCAATAACATTAAACATAAATTTGAAATACAATAATTCGAATAAATTAAATTGAAAACATTAAAAATTGATATGTGAAATTTGAAAATCAATGACTTCTTGTGGTGCAATCTTAGTAACAAACAGCCTGCGCTGTATTGAAGACTATTTAAATACACACTATTCGCCAATGGCAATACCTTCGGATTCAAGCAGATCAGACAATCCATTCACCGAAACCTTTACAAAACCATTATGTATAGACAGTTTAGAATTTTACTATAATATTGTTACAAAAAACATATAATATTGTTACAATCTATCTAGGATGATATAAGAGTTTAAATCGATGATATACATGTTCAAATCAGAAGTAAAACTGCATAAACCTGTTCAAAGAAAAATAAAACTGTATAAACTAGGAATTATTGATTCAATATATTTAGGATTATATAAATGCTTAAACCGATGATATACATAAATAAATCGGAATCAGAAATAAAAAAAATGAACATATCAGGAATCGATGATATACATTAATAAATCAATGATATACATGCATAAATCAAAAATAAGAATGAATATACCAAGTATCATGGATTGATGATACATGAGAAATAAAAAAAAATACGATTACATTAAATTAAATATTTGCATATATCCGAGATGATTTGATTAAGGAATGGAGAATGAAAATTGATAAAAAAAAATAACTAAATGTACTGTATGAACATAAACGATTTTATTCAGGAGTAGAATATTGGGAATCAAGATGAAAAGCAAAAGAAAAAATGAAAATTGAGAAAAAATTGATGCAATATTACCTTGAATAAAATCGAATGGAAGAATGGAGAATGAAATTTGGAAGACTTGTCAAGGAAGAATAGATTGAATGTAGAATGAAGAAAAAAAACGGCTTTTTATAGATAAGTTGATGGAGCTCCATATAATATATGGATCCTAGAGGCCCTCTCTAAGGTCTCCAATCGACCCGAGAGTACTCAATTATTATATTGTTGATGCACTTTCTGTGGACGTCACTGTCGAATAGACTAGGGTTGAGTCTTGTATTGTATTGTATTACATGAGATTGTGGTGATCCATAAGGGCATTTTATGGATCTGATGCATTTGTGAATATAGACCAAAACATAAGTCTTGGTTCGACCTCCTTCAAGGGGCGAACCTGCAGGTTCGACCTCCTCAAAGGGGCGAATGTGGCTTATGTTATTGGACTAAAAATAGCAATCTCAAGTGTTGGTTTTCATTTAAGATTTTGAGTTTGTGCTTTGAATTCTCTCAAGGGGGAGGTCATGCCCGACCTCCCCGGGCCCCGAGATAGATGTTTATCCTACTGATGACAGTGTCTGTAACCGTTTCTGATGTAATACGAATCTGTGATGACTGTGTTATCGTATATTTCTGTCTCGTCTCGAATCTTCCGTCTGAAACTGAGTTGTTTTCGCGTAATCGATCCATGGATTCGGTTTCTAACCAGATTCTCAAGTGGTATCAGAGCCATGGTACCGATTTGAACGATCTAACAGTTGTTTGAATCAATCACAGCTCGATTTCATGATTTCAGATGTTAAAAATCAGTTTTTGATTGAAAGGTTGAAACCCTAGAAACCCTATATTCTTAATTGAACCCAAAATCATGTGATTTTTCCATGTTTCCGTTAATTCGAGGGTTACGTTTTCATTTCCGCACCTTTCTGTACAAGTTTCATCATCAAATTCGAACAATCAGAGTGTTTATGGGCTGATTTGCAGAAAATATTGAAGAAGAACATGTTTTTCTGCAAAAGGTCGAATGTGCAGTAGATCCGACCTTACGAGAGGTCGAACGTGGGTTGTAAACTGTCACACCCTTAAATTTCCACTGCGGGGTTTTACCGCGGGGCGCATGACACACCAGGATCTCATAGCCATAAGTTATACGAACGACTCTAAATGCCCAACCATTTAGTTCGTTATTGTAAAACCAAGTTTAAACATTTTAACCAAACCAAATTAAGTATATCGGAAGCGAATTTGCAAAACAGTTATATAAGCGTCTGCGCAAAACACTGCGCCCAAAACCAAAAGTAACCAGTTAAATGTTAAGGAAGTTTAAATGTTTGTAAACCCATGATATGATATGATGCATGTCCTAGTCGTGCTCCATACCTAGTTACCTGCAAAAGCATGCTAGCGTGTGTCAACATAAAGCTGGTGAGTTCACATAGTAAAGTAAATGAGTATGTAAAAATACTGGTTTCCAAGACCACGTAAACAAGTAATTGAGTTGGTTCCAAGAACCATGTAAACACTAGTTCATCGCATGTCAAGGGTAGCTAACCCATTCATGATAACTAACACCGATATACCGAATTGCTAAAGTACGTGTAGTCACAAATGTGAGCTGCATGCCTTACATCATTGCCTATCAACAATGATAAAATCTGTTAAGTTATAGTTCACTCCCGTGCTCCCCGAGCCGGTGTGAGGTTTGTCAGACCTAATAGCGCTATCAACTAATAACCCGCTTGCCATAACCCGACAATTCGTTTGGTATGTGAAGGACTTACAGAGATAGTGTTGGTTTAGTTCATCAAGGACAAAGTTTGTAAACTAGCAAAACCCGACCCACACGAGGAGTCATAGCATCCCAACCCGGGATGTGAAAGTAGTCCCAACCGGACTAGGAAAAGATTAGTAAGTTGTCTCAAACCCGAGACGCATGCTTTTGAGAAAAAGTAGTGAAACTCACCTTAGGTTGCGTGCTAAGAATAAACTGCAAAGATAGTAAACGTGGAAGACTACTCGCCTACCAATAACCTATCAAATACAAGGTTGCAAATGTTTGAGTGTGCTTGACACCAAGACTTAAGTGACCTCTCAAATAATTTTACTTGACACAAATAGACCATGCAAAACCCGTCAATCGTTGGTGACTAGTAAATGATGCAACATGTTAAAACTTTTAACATAGCTAGTTCTCATCACACATCGCATACCATCAACCTATCATGGCATCTACACCACATAAATAACATATACGCTTCATATAGAATTTCATAACTTACAACTCATTAACATACTCAAATCGTCACATAATCAATTTCTCGCAAATCTGTGTTTTCTGGGCAGATTTTACGTTATGGAAACCAATTTTTATAAAATACCAAACCAACTCTTCAAGTGCCCAAAATTTTACAGAAGCTACTCACAAGTTTATACGTGACTCTACTATTTTTATTTCCCGTCATAAACACATCAAGATTTTATGAAAATTAATTTAGTCCAGACACCTCAGAAAAAAAGTGCTGTTGACAGCAGCTTACATAAAAATTCATTAAAACTCGTAGACTCATCCAAACGAGATGAATCCAATTGAAAAAGATTTTATACTCAGAGACTCAACCTCTGTCCAAATTTCATGATCAACGGACTCGTAAAACTCAAGTTATAGCCCATTAAAGTTGGTCCATTTTTCATATCCGAAAATCTGATTATACCTTTAAACTTATAAAATCATGAATATATGTCAAAACAAGTCCAAAACGCATGATTTTGGACTTTTTGAAAAGCTAACATCATAAGTTATGTTTTAGCATTAGAAAACATTCAGATTACACCTTTTAATCACCCTATAACAGCCCTACAATTCGTCACAATGAATCTGTCAGAAAATCAGAATTTTATCAACATGACTCTTATAAACCCTAATCATTCTCAATACCCTATAATCATGCAATAACCTCATATTAACACAATAACATTCATATTATCACGTTTAATCTCAGGTTTTTACGTACCATATACTCTAGATATGATTTCTATCAACAATATTCATCAACAATTTCAAAAAACACAATAGACATTCAACATACAATGATTTTGCGATTCTAGCATGCATATTTCCTAAAGTTTTTACAACTTTTCCAGCCTAAAATCACATCATACAACACGTAAAACACATACCTTGAATTGCTAGAGTCCCTAGAATCACAAGATAGCACCCGAAATAGCTTGAACTAGTGGAAAATTGATGAAGATTGGGATTGAAAGGTGGTTGTGGGGGTGCTTCTAATCCACGGCGCAAAGGGGAGTTCTAGGGTTGGTGTTTTATTTTTTTTTTTATAAGTAATATGCTAGGGTTAAGATCATGGGCCAAGGTTTCGGGCTCTAGTGATTTTTATCTGATAAGCGAGCCCATTAGCCCTATCTAACTCTCGAGATTACTCCCGACAATAATAGTCCTATCAACTCATATAAAACTACTGTTTTATCAATTCATATTATGTTTACCCTAAGTGCACATATCTCATAACGTTTACGTACATGTTAACTAACACGCAGTAGTTCACATAAGCATGCAATTCACATACACGTGTTATTCCACATTCATCAACACCCAATCATTCATATAATCATGCATGCCTAACAAATCACCAACGTTCGGGATACAGGATTCGTGTGTGCGTCAAGAAAATTATTTTTCCTAATTATAACGTACGTTAATGTCGCCTAGCATGTGTTATTGTTACATAACATTCTGAAAGACCTGTTCAACTAACCCTAGCTAAGTGTTTAACCACATATGATCAAGGACAATTAACTAGAGTTCAGTAAAAGAGTTAACCTGAAAATGCGGGGTGTCACATCATCCCCTAGTTGAAAAGAATTTTGTCCCGAAATTCAGCAAGTAAACAGTAAAGTTGGTGTGCTTGGTTACCGGATGTCACATCATCCCCAAGTTGAAAGGAATTTCGCCCCGAAATTCACTTTGAGTGAGTTGCTTTACGTTTAGCGTCCGGTCTATGTACAATTTCAGGTTCGGTAAAGAGATGTGGGTATTTGAGTGCATTTGGTCCTTGCGTTCCCACGTATATTTTGGTCCTAGACGAGAATTCCACCGTACCTTAACAATAGGTATAGTGCTTTGTCGGAGTTTCTTAACGCCTTGCTCAAGGATTTCTACTGGTTCTTCCACGAACCTCAGCTGATCATCCACTTGAATTTCTTCTAGTGGAACCACCAGTGTTGTGTCAGACAAGCATTTCTTAAGGTTTGATACATGAAATACGTTATGCACTCCATTGAGTTCGTCAGGTAAGTTCAACCTATAGGCCACCGGACCGATTCTTTCCACAATTTCGAATGGTCCAACATACCACGGGTTTAACTTTCCTCGTTTCCCAAAATGAATCACGCCCTTCCAAGGCGACACCTTCAAGAGTACTTTGTCCCTAACTTGGAACTCTAAAGGTTTTCGGCGTTTATCAGCATAGCTTTTCTGCCTATCCCGAGCAGTGGCCATACGGTTTCTAATTTGGATAATCTTTTCAGATGTTTCATGCACGAGCTCAGGGCCTGTCAGCTGGCTGTCCCTAACTTCAGCCCAACAAATTGGTGACCTACACTTGCGCCCATAAAGTGCCTCAAAAGGCGCACACTGTATAGAGGTGTGATAGCTGTTGTTGTACGAGAATTCAATCAGGGGTAAATGCTTATCCCAGTTGTTACCAAAATCCACCACGCATGCTCGTAGTAGATCTTCTAACGTCTGGATGGTACGCTCACTCTGACCATCTGTCTGAGGGTGATAATCCGTGCTCATATCTATGCGAGTGCCCAACGCTTTGTGAAGAGTAGTCCAGAACCGGGAAGTGAATCAAGGATCACGGTCAGATATGATTGAAGTAGGCACCCCATGCCTAGAAACAACTTCCTTTATGTATAGGGTAGCTAAACGTTCCAATGTATCTGTCTCCTTAATTGCCAAGAAATGAGCTGATTTCGTTAGGCGGTCTACAATGACCCAAATTTTGTCATAGCCACCAGACGCCTTAGGAAGTTTGGAGATAAAATCCATGGAAATTCCATCCCATTTCCACATAGGGATTTCTGGTTGTTGTAGCAAGCCCGAAGGTTTCTGATATTCGATCTTGACCTTAGCACAAGTTAAGCACTTACTAACATAAGTCGCTATTTCGGCTTTCATATTCGGCCACCAATAAAGGGTTTTGAGGTCTTGGTACATTTTATCTGAGCCAGGATGTACCGAATAATGAGAGGTATGCGCTTCATCAAGCACAAGCTGTCTGACATCCCCAAAAAGTGGAATCCAAACCCGATTCATAAAATATTGGAGTCCATCCGATTTAATTCCAAGTGTTTATCGGCACCATGTAACGTTTCCGGTCCAATATTCTCCTCTTTCAAAGCTTCAACTTGAGCATCGCGGATTTTTCCTGGAAGGTTCGAGTGTATGGTAAGTTGCAAGGCTCGCACCCGCTTGGGTTTTGTCTCCTTGCGGCTAAGGGCATCCGCTACTACATTAGCTTTCCCTGGATGATACTTAATAGCACAGTCATAATCATTCAAAAGTTCGACCCATCGACGTTGTCGTATGTTCAGCACCTTCTGATCGAATATATGCTGAAGGCTCTTATGATCAGTGAAAATTATGCACTTTGTCCCATAGAGGTAGTGCCTCCAAATTTTGAGAGCGAAGACCACCGCTCCCAGCTCCAAGTCATGAGTGGGGTAATTCTTCTCATGAACTTTCAATTGCCGTGATGCATACGCGATCACCTTATCACGTTGCATCAGTACACACCCTAAGCCTTGGATGGAGGCGTCACAATACACCACAAAGTCATTCGTGCCCTCAGGTAACGACATAATTGGTGCACTACAGAGTTTTGTCTTTAACAACTGAAAAGCAGACTCTTGGGCATCTCCCCATTTGTAAGTAATACTTTTCTGTGTCAAGGCGGTGAGGGGTTGTGCGATCTTTGAAAATCCCTCGATGAACTTGCGATAATACCCCGCGAGACCAAGGAATTGACGCACTTCTGTAGGGGTCTTAGGAGCCTCCCAACGCTTAATATCATCAATCTTGGCAGGTCAACATGTATACCCGCCTCATTCACGACATGCCCTAAAAATTGAACCTCCCGAATCCAGAAATCACATTTGGAAAACTTTGCGTACAACTGCTCCCTCCTTAAAAGTTCTAAGATCATATGCAGGTGTTGCTCATGTTCTTCCCTGTTTTTGGAGTAAATTAGAATATCATCAATAAATACTATGACAAATTTATCCAAATAGCGCTTACACACGCGGTTCATAAGATCCATAAAAACCGCGGGTGCGTTAGTCAACCCAAATGGCATTACCAAAAATTCATAGTGTCCATAGCGAGTTCGGAAGGCTGTTTTGGCCACATCCTCCTCCCGGACTCTCAGTTGGTGGTAACCCGATCTCAAGTCGATCTTCAAATAAAAACTTGACCCTTGGAGCTGGTCAAACAAGTCATCAATTCGAGGTAATGGGTAACGGTTCTTAATAGTGACTTTATTCAGTTCTCGATAGTCGATGCACATGCGGAAACTCTCGTCCTTCTTTTTAACGAACAGAACTGGAGCTCCCCATGGCGAAGAACTGGGTCTAATAAAACCCCTGTCCAGTAACTCCTGGAGTTGGGTAGACAGTTCTTATAGTTCACCTGATGCTAGGCGATAAGGTGCACGCGCGACTGGAGCTGCCCCGGGTGTAAGGTCTATTTGAAACTCTACCTGTCGAATAGGTGGGAGTCCCGGTAGTTCTTCTGGAAAGACATCCGGGTAATCACGAATCACTGGAATGTCTTTGATGTTTGGTCCATCATCAACTCGAGTGTCGGAGATATTTGCCAATATAGCTGGATAGCCCTTCCGTACACACTTCTGGGCTTTCAAGAATGAAATGATGTTTATCATAGGACTTCTCCGATCCCCATGAATAGACAAAAGTTCTCCACTAGGAAGAGGAATACGAACAATTTTCTCCAAACAAAGAATCTCAGCATGATGCTCAGACAACCAATCCATGCCAACTAGAATATCAAAGCTTCCTAGTGTGATGGGAATAAGGTTGATGTCAAACAGGTGACCATCCAGGTCGAGCTTACAGTTGCGGTGGACATGAGTTGCCTCAACAGGCTTGCCGTAAGCCAGTTCTACAGAGTGTGGAGTTTCTAGAAGAGTAGGGGCTGTCCCTAGAAGTTTTCTAAGTTTCATTGACACAAAGCTAAAATCCGCACCAGTATCATATAAAACAGAAGCAAGAATATCGTTTAAAGAGCACGTACCCGTCACAACATTTTTGTCTGTCCTGGCCTCCCCAGAGCCAATCACGAATGCTCTCCCACGAGCCCCATTGTTGTTGTTCCCGTTATTGTTGTTGTTTTTCCCAGCATTAGTGGTGTTGTTGTTTCATGTCCTGTTACCACAACCATTGTTGTTATTACCCCTGTTGTTGCCATTACCATTTAGCTGTGGACAGTCCCTCCTGAAATGATTCTCACTTCCACACTGAAAAAAACCTTTACCATTGCTCTGTTGCTGCCCTTGCTGAGCTGTTGGCTGATTTCCATGAAGATTAGCCCTACAATCCTTAGCCAAATGTCCCATCCAACCACAACGATCACATTTGTTATTGTTACATGCCCCGGATTGGTGCCTAAAACACTTATTGCACTTAGGTAGGGTTCCCTGATAACCTCCCTGTGAGTTATTGCGGTTGTTACTACCGCCATGGTTGTCATGCCTCTTATGTTGCTGTTGCTGCTGACTGCCATTTCCTGGTGGTTTGCCAGATGCATTCTCCCACTTCCTCTTGTTTTCATGAGTACTAGAAGATGAAGCTCCATGAGGGGGTAACAATCCGTCTTCCACCTTTTGGTCAGTCAACTGATGAGCCATACGAATGACCTGTTGGATGGTGTTGAGGTTAGCAGCAGTAACCATGCTCTTGATTTGGGGCACCAAGCCCTTGATGTATAACTCGATCCTCTTATAGGGCGGATTGGAGTAATTTGGGCACATCGCCGCTAGTTCATGCGATCTGGTGGTATATTTCTCAATCTCCGATCCCACCATATTCAGATTGAGATACTCAGTCTCTAACTTTTGGATCTCATCTCGAGGGCAGTACTCCTCCTTCACCAGTTCCTTGAAATCCGCCCAAGGTGTTGCGTTAGCCACTTCCACACTTAGCATCTGTACTTGTGAGTTCCACCAGGTTAATGCCAAATTTTCGAGAGTAACGGTTGCATATTTCACCTTGTCAGCTGGTGGACAGTTACACATGGTGAAGCAAGATTCTAGTTTTTCGAACCACCTCAGTAGCCCGATAGCCCCTTCAGATCCTCCAAAGTTATGCAGCTTGAAGTCCATGAAGGACTTATAGGTGCAAACTGGACGGTGATGCATAGGTTGACCTGGGTACAAGGAGCGAAGAAACCACGAATGAGTAAAAGAGCGTAACATTGGAGTCTAGAGGGAAATATAGAGCGGAATAGAGTTAGTTACCAGCTTGAAAAGCTGCGAGGGCTTCAACCACCCTATCGTTGATAAGTGCGTTTAACTCTGCTTGGGTCATATTGATATTTCCTCTCCCGTGTCCTCTTCCCGCCATTGAAGTTCTACATTTACACTATACCCATGAGAAAACGATGATATGCTAAACATATAATTGTTCACACAGTACAAGTAAACTAGAACCCAGCATAACAAACAAACGCGAGAATAGGATAAAACAACCAATAAAGAAATTTTACTACTAATAGTGTCTCAAGTAAATATCCAACGTGGTTTCCCAAGTTCGCAATGTTATTAAAACGATAGTCAAGTCATATTAATAATAATATTCGAAATAAATAAAAAAAATTAGTCGCTATCCATGGTGGTGCAGGAGTCATCGCCATCACTCTCGTCGACCTCCTCGGGATCCTCTTCAGGGTCCTCCTCCGGTTCCTCTTCAAGAGGATCCTCTTATGGTATTGCAGGAGGTTGTTGATTGGCCTCCAGTAGCTGTATCAGTTGTTGCTGTTCTTCGACAATTAGTCTAGTCTCTGCTAGACGGGCGGTCAGTGTCTCGACACGCTCTTCCAAGGCGGAATATCGTGTGATCAGTGTGTTACGTAAATCCCAAATGAGCTCCAAGCGATGGCCAGCCTCAACAAAATCACTAAGCTTGTCCTGTACATAGCTCACGTAACCTGCAAATGTCCTCTCCCATGAATCCCTCACAGTGGGAACATTGTCAGGTACCCCGTACTTCTCCACAATATAATTCAGTAGGGCAGGATACCATCCCACTCTTTTGCCATTTTGTCGTCCATGGTGGGAGAGTAAGGTTTAGAATTGGGGTTAGAAGAAGAAGACGACATGATTCTCTGCAACAAGAAGTTTAGCATGTAAATCCAAAAGGAATAAGTTAATGAGTACTTGTGCAGTGAGTGTAACTAATGCAGTGCTTATGCTATGACAGTTATAGACTAGACTCGACTCGATGTCCTAGTTCACTATAACCATTGGCTCTGATACCAATCTGTCACACCCTCAAATTTCCACTGCGGGGTTTTACCGCGAGGCGCATGACACACTAGGATCTCATAGCCATAAGTTATACGAACGACTCTAAATCCCCAACCATTTAGTTCGTTATTGTAAAACCAACTTTAAACATTTTAACCAAACCAAATTAAGTATAGCGGAAGCGAATTTGCAAAACAGTTAAATAAGCGTCTACACAAAACACCGCGCCCAAAACCAAAAGTAACCAGTTAAATGTTAAGGAAGTTTAAATTTTTGTAAACCCATGATATGATATGATGCATGTTCTAGTCGTGCTCCATACCTAGTTACCTGCAAAAGCATGCTAGCGTGTGTCAACATAAAGCTGGCGAGTTCACATAGTAAAGTAAATGAGTATGTAAAAGTACTGGTTTCCAAAACCACGTAAACAAGTAATTGAGTTGGTTCCAAGAACCATGTAAACACTAGTTCATCGCATGTCAAGGGTAGCTAGCCCATTCATGATAACTAACACCGATATACCGAATTGCTAAAGTACGTGTAGTCACAAATGTGAGCTGCATGCCTTACATCATTGCCTTTCAACAATGATAAAATCTGTTAAGTTATAGTTCACTCCCGTGCTCCCCGAGCCGGTGTGAGGTTTGTCAGACCTAATAGCGCTATCAACTAATAACCTGCTTGCCATAACTCGGCAATTCGTTCGGTATGTGAAGTACTTACAGAGATAGTGTTGGTTTAGTTCATCAAGAACAAAGTTTGTAAACTTGCAAAACCCGACCCACACGAGGAGTCATAGCATCCCAACCCGGGATGTGAAAGTAGTCCCAACCGGACTAGGAAAAGTTTAGTAAGTTGTCTCAAACCTGAGACGCATGCTTTTGAGAAAAAGTAGTGAAACTCACCTTAGGTTGCGTGCTAAGAGTAAACTGCAAAGATAGTAAACGTGGAAGACTACTCGCCTACCAATAACCTATCAAATACAAGGTTGCAAATGTTTGAGTGTGCTTGACACAAAGACTTAAGTGACCTCTCAAATAATTGTACTTGACACAAATAGACCATGCAAGACCCGTCAATCGTTGGTGACTGATAAATGATGCAACATGTTAAAACTTTTAACATAGCTAGTTCTCATCACACATCGCATACCATCAACCTATCATGGCATCTACACCACATAAATAACATATACGCATGTCTTCATTTAGAATTTCATAACTTACAACTCATTAACATACTCAAATCGTCACATAATCAATTTCTCGCAAATCTGTGTTTTCTGGGCAGATTTTACGTTATGGAAACCAATTTTTATAAAATACTAAACCAACTCTTCAAGTGCCCAAAATTTTACAGAAGCTTCACAAGGTTATACGTGACTCTACTATTTGTATTTCCCGTCAAAAACACTTCAAGATTTTATGAAAATTAATTTAGTCCAGACACCTCAGAAAAAGAGTGTTGTTGACAGCATCTTACATAAAAATTCATTAAAAATCGTAGACTCATCCAAACGAGATGAATCTAACTGGAAAAGCTTTTATACTCAGAGACTCAACATCTGTCCAAATTTCATGATCAACAGACTCGTAAAACTCAAGTTATAGCCCTTTAAAATTGGTCCATTTTCCATATCCGAAAATCTGATTATACCTTTAAACTTATAAAATCATGAATATATGTCAAAACAAGTCCAAAACGCATGATTTTGGACTTTTTGAAAAGCTAACATCATAAGTTATGTTTTAGCATTAGAAAATAATCAGATTACACCTTTTAATCACCCTATAACAGCCCTACAATTCGTCACAATGAATCTGTCAGAAAATCAGAATTTTATCAACATGACTCTTATAAACCCTAATCATTCTCAATACCCTATAATCATGCAATAACCTCATATTAACACAATAACATTCATATTATCACGTTTAATCTCAGGTTTTTACGTACCATATACTCTAGATATGATTTCTATCAACAGTATTCATCAACAATTTCAAAAAACATCATAGACATTCAACATACAATGATTTTTCGATTCTAGCATGCATATTTCCTAAAGTTTTTACAACTTTTCCAGCCTAAAATCACATCATACAACACGTAAAACACATACCTTGAATTGCTAGAGTCCCTAGAATCACAAGATAACACCCGAAATAGCTTGAACTAGTGGAAAATTGATGAAGATTGGGATTGAAAGGTGGTTATGGGGGTGCTTCTAATCCACGGCGCAAAGGGGGGTTCTAGGGTTGGTGTTTTTTTTTTTATTTTTTATAAGTAATATGCTAGGGTTAAGATCATGGGCCAAGGTTTCGGTCTCTAGTGATTTTTATCTGATAAGCGAGCCCATTAGCCCTATCTAACTCTCGAGATTAATCCCGACAATAATAGTCCTATCAACTCATATAAAACTACTGTTTTATCAATTCATATTATGTTTACCCTAAGTGCACATATCTCATAACGTTTACGTACATGTTAACTAACATGCAGTAGTTCACATAAGCATGCAATTCACATACACGTGTTATTCCACATTCATTAACACCCAATCATTCATATAATCATGCATGCCTAACAAATCACCAACGATTGGGATACATGATTCGTGTGTGCGTCAAGACAATTATTTTTCCTAATTATAATGTACGTTAATGTCGCCTAACATGTGTTATTGTTACATAACATTCTGAAAGACCTGTTCAACTAACCCTAGCTAAGTGTTTAACCACATATGATCAAGGACAATTAACTAGAGTTCAGTAAAAGAGTTAACCTGAAAATGCGGGGTGTCACATAAACGGCCGAAAGAAGGATTTGGAGGTCAAATCTATTAATTTGTGTTGATAACAGAGGTCGAACCTGGTTGTGTTCTACATTCGACCTCACGACAGGTCGAAAATGGAATCTCAGAGGTCGAAAGTGGAAGTTCAGTTTTAGTCATGATTAAATGAACTTCATTCGACCCAACCATGGTACATTCAACCTTACAAAAGGGTCGAACGTAGCTTTATTTCCATTTTCGCCCCCCCCCCCCCCGACATAGAGAATGAAAAATTGCAATTTTTGAAGATTTTTGGGAGAATGGTGATGATGTCTACATAAATTGTTGAAGAAATGATGATGATGAAACGTTTTATTGTGGGGTAGTCATGAGAATCAACAGTATGATAATCAGATTCAAACTTCTGATTGCTTGATCCACTCGTCTACGGCTAGTATTCTGTCGAACAGATGAAGTTACTCGAGAACATGTTGATTTATCATTATCTTACGGGATCTCAGAGAAACTTTGATGAAGCTGCATCAGTCAAGGGGGAGATTGTTGATGAAATACTGATACTTCAACAATACTGACTGAAGATGCAAGAGATTTGTGGATTCGCCAGCAACGTCCAAGGGGGAGATTGTTGATGCACTTTCTGTGGACGTCACTGTCGAATAGACTAGGGTTGAGTCTTGTATTGTATTACATGAGATTGTGGTGATCCATAAGGGCATTTTATGGATCTGATGCATTTGTGAATATAGACCAAAACATAAGTCTTGGTTTGACCTCCTTCAAGGGGCGAACCTGCAGGTTCGACCTCCTCAAAGGGGTGAATGTGGCTTATGTTATTGGACTATAAATAGCAATCTCATGTGTTGGTTTTCATTTAAGATTTTGAGTTTATGCATTGAATGCTCTCAAGGGGGGGAGGTCATGCCCGACCTCCCCTGGCCCCGAGATAGATGTTTATCCTACTGATGACAGTGTGTGTAACCGTTTCTGATGTAATACGAATATGTGATGACTGTGTTATCGTATATTTCTGTCTCGTCTCGAATCTTCCGTCTGAAACTGAGTTGTTTTCGCGTAATCGATCCGTGGATTTGGTTTCTAACCGGATTCTCATATATAGGTAGATATATACTCTACATTTATAGCCTATACACATAACTGAATTTATCATCGAAGGGTGTTTATTAGGCTAGGCTGGTGGGTGTGAAGGAGTCCATCATTTGGGGATGTGCCTCCACATAAGCCGACACATCACTAGGGGCCGACTCATCACCCAAGTAATGGACCAAGGGTGTGGGGGATGGAACCACCCCCCCGTAACCCATTTCAAATTAAAACTCTTCACTCAAGCATCCCCGTCTCTCTTGTCCTCCCACCCACGTAACTGACGCGCCAAGCCTGAGGGGGCGGTGTGGACGGGCCTTGTTGCACCTCAACGGGCCGGTGCGGTCCCCCACAACCACCATCCTTAGAACACCATAATCAGGTCACTTTCTAACGGGATCTTCTTTACGTTGCAACTCAAATGTAGACTTCACAATGCTAGATATTGTACAACTCGACAACAAGACATCTAGAAATGAACATAACTAATATTTACATTATACCAACAAACTATTAGTTACACCTAGAAGGCAAAATTTAGAAATGAACATTTATAAACAATGTTCCATTCCATACCTACCAAACAAGAGGTACCCTAAAACACCACACATCGCAGCAACCAAATTCCCTTCTTTAATCACTGCCATCCCGACCGTCCGGTCCATCTCCGTCGTCAGTGTCCTCCCCTCGGCCACCACCGACACCCACGGTTTCCCAAAAAACGTCAACAAAACCAAAACAGCACTCCAAATCACCACAATAGCCGGAACGGCCACAACCAAGGCTACCACCATAGATAAAACCCCGAAGATCACACCAACCGCTAACGAAGCGTAGATCGCAGACCGCCAAAATGTGTGTGATGAAGAACTCGTTACCGAGGAGACATACCATAGCATTATAGTGTGAGTGAGGCTCCATGATGATAAGAAGATTGCACATACCAATAGAATTATGAGAGTGAGTGCTCGTGTCTTGCTAAACAATTTCATGATACTTTGCTTCTTCTCTTTGGAGTTCGTTAATGAAATCTATTAGGGTTTGTTATTGGAGAAGGTATGTGGTATGCAGTGGGTTGAGGTAGACGGTGAATAATCATAGTTGTACAAACAACAATCTATCCCCTTATCCACATCAAACCCTATAATCTAGTACACAAACACATTCATCAATTTTTATGTAAATCAATTACTAATTCATGAATCATCATGTTTGAATTGATATGAATGCTGCTTTGGATCCAATGGATGGAGCTGTATTTTTGTTGTAGGGCTCGGGCAAGGAAGGAGGTTTCATGGAGGTGGTGTTAAAGTGCAACGAAGGTTGGTGCCAATGGTTGAAAGATGGTGGTTGAGGTGGTTTGGTTCTGTCATAGGTTTTGGTGAGGCTGAGGATGACGGTATTGTGATCGTGAATGGTGGTGTGCATTGGTGATGAAGGTCTAAGGTGGGATTGTTGTGGGTTGGAGGTGAACAGTAAGGAATGTCTGGTGGTTATGGTTCAACGTGGTTGTGGATTAGGGTTGCTATCAAGTGGGTGTTGATGGTAAAGGTCGTCAACTTAGAGGTTGTTGTATGGTGCATATGATGGTTGAACGGTGGTTGTGGGTGGTTTGTTTCTCTCTATACACAAATCTATATTTCTCTCTTCAGAGAACTCACACAAACGTTTTTGGTGGCTATGGTATTGGTTGTGGTGTGGTGTGGTGGTGGGGAATATTAGGGCTCAATTTAATACTTATTGAACAAACCAAGGGCAAAACAGTCATTCTACCAACATTTTAACTACCATCAGACTAACGGTGTCACCCCTAAACCATAAAGGTGTAAATTGAATTTTTTTTCATTTTATTGTGTAATTATATAACACTTGAGTATCTGATCCAACTCCAACGTATCCCAAAATAGTTAAATAATTTGCGTCTTTACATAATTACTTTATAGTAATTCTAATACAACTAAAACATATCATAAAGTAAACTTATTTAATTACTTTAGAATGTTTCTGATGCAACACAAACATATACGAGAGTAATTAAATAATTTCTAGAATAGTCAAACACAGATTTACAAAATTGGCGGCGTTCTCTTGTTTAGTTTTCATCACTTCTTATCATTTGTATGATAATTGCATTTGTATGATAATGGCATTTGTCTTTTGATCTTTAATCATAAAGTAATTGTGGTCGAGAATACTTACTCTAGTTTAACCATAAATACTATGATGGTCCTTGACGACGTGGGTAGGGCCAAACCCATCTCTCCAAAACTTACTTAGAGGGGAATAATAAGAAATGACTAGAAAGTAGTAAAGAAGGAGGCATTTCCTCCTGATAAAAAGATCGGATGTACAACCGTCCAAAGATAACCAGAAGAAGTGTAATACGCGATAGTAGGAAAGCCATGCTGGAAAAGGCATCTCCTCTTATCGAATGAATCAAGTGCACATGCATCGAGAAATATGGTCACAAGTCAAACCTGGAGGAAAGCGACATGTAAAGACTTTCGGTAGCAACATCTTTTGGCAATCAACAAAGTGTGATCTTCAATGATCTTCTCAATCAACTTCTGGCCTTCTGGTGATATGATCTTGCATGCTGTCTTTGTGAAAAAGGAAGAATATCCTTTATCACACATTTGTGACACACTCAGCAAGTTGTACTCAAGGTTTTCAACCATTTTGACCTTGTCAAACTGTATTTTGCCAGAGGAGACATTGCCATGTCCTAGCACATATCCCTTAGCATTGTTCCCAAAGGATACAGATCCTTCTCTTTGATTGATAAAATTGTTTATCAGGTATCTGCATCCTGTCATGTGCATTGAGCCTCCACTGTCTACATACAAAATGCTATTTAAGCCTTTGGAAACTCTCTACACAAGATAGCAAATTAGTTAGATTTGGGAACCCAAGCCAGTTTGGCTTTGGGTTTGCTCTTGAGAACATTTACAGTTTGTTCTTGACCAAGTTGAGAAATCCATGTCTTTTTGGCAATGGATTTTTCTTTAAGAGCAATGGTGGTATCCTTTTGAGGACCACCATCAACTTTGGTCATCAGTATTTGTACCATGTTCATGAGATCTTTAATCTCAGCAGTTTGTGAAACTGCTGATGATTTAGGTCTAACTACTGAAAGAGAATTTTGAGAAAAAGATTTTTGTTGAGATTTTGTCTTTTTCTGAGAAAAGGTTTTTACTGGTTGTTGTTTCCTGGAAGAAAAAGTTTCTACAAAATCATTTCTGATTTGTTTTCCCACAACCAGTTGTTGAGTTTTCTTGTTGTACTGAATACCTTTTCTGTATCTACAAAATTCTGTCTTGTGGTTGAACAGACCACAGATTTCACATTCTTTTGTCTTTTCTTTCAAAGACAAGTTTCTGACTGTATTGATTGGTTTTAGGTCATCAGTAGTTTTCAGGTTCTCAACTCCTGATGTAGTTGAAACTACTGATGGCTTAATGTCAGAATTAATCAGTACTTCTGAAGAACTTTCTTTATGAGTTTTTAGAAAGTTTTCATGGAAAGATGTGCATTCTTTCTCTTCTGAAGTTTCACCTGAAACATTTTTCCTCCAATATTCAGTAGTTTTGGGGGAAAAATCTGTTGGTGTTTCAGTGTGATTGTACCCTATGCCAAACCTAACATTTGAAGCACTTTGTTTGTTTAGCAATAGTTGGTACCCCTTACAAGATTCAACCCATTTTTCACAAGTCACCTTGGTGTCAGCAAGCTCTTGTCTAACATTTCCTAAGTCATTTATCATGATTTTAATTTGTGCTTGGGTTTCAATAGCAGTGTTAGTTAATTTAGAAACCTCTTTTGTTTTTGCAGAAAGTTTTCTTTCTAAATCACATTTCATCTGAGTGAATTTTCTCTCAGAGTCATTTGCTTTACCTTGTAAGTGCACATTAGTCTCTCTTATGAGAGCAAAAGATTCTTTGCAAGAAGTTGAACAGAGTTTTGTCAAAGATTCTTTAGATACCTGTGACAAGGCAGATTTTGAGGTGCATCCTTCAAATGCCATTAAGGCAAAGTTCTTTCTGCCATTGTCAGGCTCTTCCCAGTTGATGTCAAACATCTTGTTGTCTGCATCAGGATTACACTCAGTAGTGTCAAAAGGAAGACTGCTCCAGTCAACATACCCTGAAGTAAATAAACTTTGTTGTGAGGGTTGCTGAGTCTGTGGAGGTGGTTGAGCAGCTGGAAAGGGAGGGATTGATTGTTGGCTCTGCATCTGTACATATTGTACTTGTGGCACATATTGGTGTTGTGGAGCTTGTGCCTGTACAAAATGTGCACTCCCTTGTGTTCCATTATTCCTGTTATAATTGGGGTTAAAATTATTTCCAGACTGAGATTGGTTAAAGCTAGAGCTTCTACACTCTCTACCAAAGTGTCCCAACTTTTGACACTTGTGACATCTAAGTTTAGATTTGTCAAAACCAATTTTTGTTGAAATGTTGAGTCCTGGAAACTTCCTTCCTGACCTTTTGTAAAATTTATTTGTTTTTTAACTTAACATGGCCAGTTGGTGTAGAATATATATTTCTTCTAAGTCATCACTGCTGAAATTTTTTAAATCATCCATGATAAAACACATGTTATCAGCAGTTTGACTAAAATCATTATTGTCATAACCTGGGAATGATCTTTCAGATGAGATCCCAGCAGTTATGTCAATATGGTCAAAAGATCCAAAACTATTTGAACAAGTTGGTGAGTCTTGTCCCAATAGTGTTGTACTACCTGGTAGATAGTCATCAGCAGTTTTGCTAGAACTTTGTAACTTTTTCTTTTGATCAATTTCTCTTTCAAAAGTAAGTAATCTCCCATGAAGTTTTGTAAGAGTGAGGGAGCTAAAGTCTGGTGAAGATCTTAAGACTATAGAGTATGTTTCCCATTTTTCAGGTAAAGACCTTAAAAATCTATGAAGCATAGATACAATTGTGTAGGTCTGGCCATTTAATTTTAGCTCAGATATTAATGAGGAGAATCTTTCAAATTGTTGTGTTAAAGTTTCCCCATTAATGTGAGCAAAAGTTTCATATTGTTGAGCTAGGATTTCTCTGGTGTTGGCAATCACCTCTTCAGTTCCTCCAAACTGTTCTTTGAGGCAGTCCCAAAGCTCTTTGGCACTATCACAATGTAATAGGCCAGAGTAGATTTCATTTGGGAGTGCCATTGCCAACATAGAGAAAGCTTTAGCATCAAGCTCAAGTTTTAGGAAATCATCATCTGTATAGTCTTTTGGGTCTTTTGGAATTTCTTCTTTAGTTTCAAGATTGATATTTACTGGTTTATGAGGACCATATATCACAGATTTCCAGCAACCTGTGTTGGTCTGTGATAAGGTATGTGGCATTCTCCTTTGCCAGATATTATATACATTTCTTACTAGCATAGCAGGTTTATTGGCAGAACCAGTATTATGAGGATCCATTTTAAAAAGTATTGATTTGTCAAATATCTCTTAAAGTGATGGGTGTTGATAAAAGTGAGCTTATTATCCTTTATTGAATATCAATAAGAGCCCGTGTCTGATTCTCAATGTGTTAGATTGATATGTGATCAGATAAACCAGTGCTCTGATACCAATTGTTGGATCAGTATTGCTCTTTGTATGAACTTGCTAGTGAACACTTAAGTGTTTAGCAAGTTCTTAATCAGTAATAGCACAGCGGAATGATATGAGTTTTAAAGCTACACTTATCAACAGGAGTTATTACTCCCCCTGGATGTTTGATAAAACTAAAGACAAGTATTTAATGAGAATCTAAGCAATGAATGAGAATGAACACTTAAACAGATTCTCAGTAAATGAAATGGTAATGACGATGATAAGCTTTGAAGGATTTCTGTATTAAAATCAATGTCTAAAACAGAGGGATGAACCCATCTATTTATAGACTTTACAAATACATGAACCTTGCCAAAAAGCAAGTTCAGAGACAAGTTGCAACAAGTTGCAATCTTGGAACTTGTACAAAAAGTAAAAGTAATAATAAACTAATAAACTACTGAAACATAAGACGGTGGAAAAGATTCTTGAACAAGTGCTGATGAATGACAAACTACTGATGAGTAGTTTGTCTTCAGTAGTTCTTCAATGATATGTCTGGTTTGGACTTCAGAACTTCTGATGTATTTCTTCTTCAGTACTTGTAGAATCCTTCTTCAGCTGTTTGGTCTTCTTTCTTCAGTAGTTCTATACTTAGAAGAATCTGACAGAAGTGAATTAGACATAGGTTTGCAAAAGTGGTTTCACCAATCCTTTTTGTCCTAACATCACACTTATCAACATAAATTATGTATTATGTTTTAAGTACGATAGGCAAGCAGCTGATGTACTATCATATCCTATCTTTTACACAGTGACGACTCGTTTTTTTATTTCTTGTAAATCAAAAGAGAATAATTACAAAATTACTTTAGTAACTTATGGGAAACGTAAAATCATTCAGGATTCCTTATCCCATTCAGTTGCATTAACAGTTCAAAACGAGCCCTGTCAAATGCCTTGGTGTAAAGGTCAGCCAAATTCTCTTTAGTGTCAACTTTTTCTAAATGAATCATTTTGTTTTCAAAACAATCCCTTATATTATGAGCTCTACCTCACGGTATTTCCTTGATTTTGACCTTTAGGCCTTGCACATTCTCTAGAAAAATGTCCAAACCCGTAAAAGTTGTAGCACTTAACCTTTGATTTGTCAAAACTAGCTCAACCTCCGACTAATTTCCTCCCAGTTCGGTCCATAAACTTTCGGGCTCTTCTAGCAATCATAGCAAGATTCCATTGAAGATCCATTTCTTCCAGGTCATCCAGATCAATCTGATCATAATCTTCATCAAAAATTGCCAAATCATTTATCTTCCCCTGAATATAGTTCTCATATGATGCCACAAAGGAAAACAATACTGCAAGTTGTTTTTCAGCCGATTTAACACTCTTCGGCATTGACTTGCAGGACTTGTGATTGCACCCGGTGTTAGACTTGCTTGAGTCAGCAATGCCTTTTCCCTTATCCCCACCTGACGGGATATCTTTCACCTTAGTTGATTCTCCTAAAACGAAAACAAAACAATCTTCACCATCAGCATCCAATACAATGTCTCCCGAGTTATCACCTGAGAAGAATGCAGTTGCATGCCAACTGTTGCTAGATGAGCCCTTAGATGACGGTTTCCCATAGTAAACTCCCGGATCTTGAACCTGATCATAACCGACATCTTTTCTCTGCACCAAGTCATATGCTCTCAGCTTTCCTACCACTTCATCGAGTGTAGTTTCTTCAAAATCTGCATATTCGTTAATGAGGAGAGTGTAAACCTCCCACTTAGCAGGCAAAATGTCCAGAATTTTGGTCCTAAGTTCAACTTCAGGGTACTCGATTTTGTGGTTACCTAACTTAGTTACAAGATGGTAAAATCTTGTGATGATCTCTTCAAGGGTTTCTCCTTTCATTGCCCTAAAACAACAAATTGTTTTTTAAGTAAATCAGCTATGTTCTTTTTGATGTTTTCGTTCCCTTCCAACCTCTTCTCAAGAGCTTCCCACGGATCTTTTGCATCTTTGTATTTTCTAAATGTGTGCAAATTCTCTTGTGGGTGACTCATGGTGATGGCAGCGTGTTCCTTGTTCTCTGATTCATACATCAACTTTTCCTCCTCGTCCATGCTCTTGAATGCCACTTTTATTGTCCTACCGTCAATGGTTTTAGTAGGTTTTGAGTATCCATCTCGGATACAAATCCATGCACTCATATTATAGAACCTAGCCCATTCTTCGAACCTGTCTTTCCACCAATAGTAATCATTAACCAAAATCATTTTAGGTGGTGAGTTTGACTTACCAACTTCATGGTCCATTTCAATTAACTTATTTAAAGTAGACATTTTATTAAGGTTTAATAAAAGTTAATTTTGATTTTAATGTCCAAGTGTAAGTTTAAGTCCAAAGTCCAAGTTCAATGTCCAAGTCAAGGTCCAATGTTTAATATGAAACTATTTTGTTCGTCTGATGTAACTAACAAAATTGTCCAGGTAATGAAGATACTCTTCAGATGAAGATATTACAAGACGAAGATGCCAATAAACGAAGATGCCTGCCAAGCGAAGATGCTTTCTGAACAAAGATGCTATGGAACGAAGATACTGGTATCTTTGTGAGAACCTTAACTTTGTTTATCTGATCTGATCGAACCCTAAATTTCAAAACTGACCAAAAAATGCAAAGAAAACACCAAAAAATTTCTGAGATATATGAGGAATGACCGAAAAAGATTAAACACGCCCGAAAAAAGAAGATTTAAACGTGAAACGAATGAAAACGAATGAAAAGGATTCAATCTTTGAAAAAAATTAATCTTGAACCATACAATCAATGAGCTTATTACTCTGATACCAATTATAGGTCCGTGGAATGGATCGATTACAAGATTGATCAGATTAACCAAGGTGCGGAATCCATTGATTAATGTTTATGCAATAACGAATCGTAACAAACACGAGATGTATTAGTAAAACGAGTGGTATCTTGATTAACTATAAAAATGGATTACAATCACTAATACCATAGAAAACTAACTTAATCAACAACCCTGGCCTACACCCCATGCAAGGTATTTATACTTGCATGGGCCGAACCCATGATTCACGAAGATCCCACGAAGATTCCAGAAGGCATCTTCGTTGGTACCTATCTTCGCCTAACTTCTATGTTTGTTTACTTACAAATGTTCGCTAGGGTATCATAAGACTATATATGTTTTATAACACCAAGATATATGCTACAATAAACCTATCAAACAGACCAAAATGATACTAATCTAGAGAAGCGTTTGTCACACCAAACATGCATCAACACTTTGCCCACTAGAAGCTCAAGGATTTGTTTTTGGTTGACCGAGTGAAAACTTTCTAAGGGGTCACCCATCATGGAATTGTTGTCACTCGAGCATGCTTAACTATGGAGTTTTCATGTGCTCCACAGTCATATGCGCCCAAAACGCGTTGGTGATTTAAGAGGAAAGACATTACTTATGAACCAAGATCTATCCTATCCAAGGACGACGTGGGATATGCCTAGGGTGTTACAAACATCTTTCAGAATAACATTTGATTAATGGTTTTTGACAGGTTTTTATCATATCTGTTTATATTGAAAAACGTAACCACAAAGAACAGATATGAGAACGAATTATGTTGTCATAAAAGTCTTTCATTAGCCTCTAATTCTCCCCTAAAAATCTCTATATATACACCCAATGAAAAACTCTATTTTATGGTTTATTTATGGTAATTATGTCCATCAAATATCTATCATTTAAACCAATTGGAGTATTGAGATCAATGATCATTTATCAGATAATTGATATCAATTCAATATGGTTTAAAGATATTTATATATACACGTACACACACAACACTCCTAATTGGTTATCAATTCATATGTTTTGAAGATGTTGCATCGTAAAAAAAACCTTGCTAGGAAAACCAAGTGGGACAAAACCATAGCTAAGGGAAAAAGAGTGCAGCGCGTATTGTGTCCTCTTGAGACTTCTGAATCAATTATGTTGTCTCATTAAAATCCTTACAATAAAACATACTGACAAAAACTTAGTGGATGGAATAAGGAGTGCACAACACTATAATTCTACATCTGATTTGTATATCCTTTAAATTGTGCGTGTTGATCTTCTATGAAAGTTTCTCAAAACTTTACAGTCATTGATTTATCAATTGATCTCTTGATATGCACGTATTTAAGCTAAACATATGATCTTCATTAAAGAGTTATGTTGCTTCCCCTCGTTAACAAATTCCACAATTGTGTTATGCAACATTTCTTGCAATTGTTACATTAACCAAACTTGTTTTGATCGGTTAGTAAAAATATATACACATACCTTTGGAAATATGTCATAGAAATATAATCAAGTTTGTCTGCTATTTCAATTAAGTCATTTATACTTTTATTTTTGTCTCTCTAGAATAACTAAACTTTAATTTAGTGTTCTAATAGTGTGTACCTAAACTTTAATTTGGCGCATAATACCCAACCTCTGCAACTACCGCCGCCATTGCCGATACTTTCGCTACACCACAAGATTTGCTAAATCCGGTTCTAAACAATTAGCGTTAAATACCCCATCTTTGTAGTTATCGTTGCCGCTACCATCGCTATCGTCGGATCACCGTCTGCTTTGAAACTTAGTGACGTTGATATTGAGCATGACCCGTGGAAGTCTAGTCAAGGAAAGAAAATAGTTTTAAACTTGATGACGGTGATATCGGCGGCGACAACAATTGATGGAGGAAGAACCATCACTGACGGCGACGGAATACGGTAGAAATGGGTGGGGTGTATTCTGATTAAATTCTCCAAGCTTTGAAGGCCAAAGGCACCGACTTGCGGAATGTCGTGTTCTTCCATATAATGAATTTTAATGTAACAAGTAATTGTTAGTTAATGATGAATAAAGATGAAGCCAAAATGGTGATGATAAAAAGACGATCGGAAATGTTATAATTTTATACATCATATCAAAAAATAAAAAATAAAAATTAATGAAAGTTGACACATCACTTGTGGTTGGTTACGTGGTAACTTGCTAATTACATAGTATTGGGACATAAAATTAAACTTCAGTGATTATAAAAAAAAACAAAAAAACTTTGAGTAACTTAATTGGGACACTTGTCAAACTTGGTTATATTTCACAAAGTTACCCCATACCTTTTTCCAGCTTGACGGTATCAAATTGTTTTTTAAACCAGTTCTAATGTCTCATCACTTGACACGTGTTACATCTTTCGCTTAACAAAAATATTAATATACAATTTCGCTTAACTATAGTACTTTTGGAACAAAAAATCAATTTCATGGATGTAAGATGATAAGGTCAATTTCTATATCTATAGTCAAAGGCATTATAGCCCAACGGCATCTTGGTGGTGAGATAAGACTTAGGGACCATATGGTCGTGGGTTTGAATCTCACAAAGGGGGTTTTTCTCATAATTATGAGTTTCTCCTGAATTGGTGACTTGGTGGTGGAATATGATCGCGTGGCAACATTGGTGGCACGATGATACTCTAGTGTTCCGTGAGTGATTCCAATTTGTTGGTCGTTCAAAAAAATTTTCTATATCTATATGTAACCTTCCAAAAGTAATAAACATGGTATATTTGGGTATGAAATAAGGTTGATCATAAAGTACTTCAACAACATTTAATGTACTTTAAGGATGAACTTTGGCCAAAACAAAATCTCAATATCCAGGGTGTATTTTGATTGATTGATAAAAAAATATAACTACATATATACTCAAACTGCAGATCAAGCAATAATTACACTGCGTTAAGGTCTTTCGAAAATCCCCTTTAAAAGCTTGACAATTTCTTTCTATGATGTGTACATCAACGATATAAACTGTGATTATAGTGAACTTTTAAAGTTAAATATTGATAAAAATAAGCTGACGAATCGACGTCTACTTCTAGAGCTTAGATAAGTAGGGTGAGATTAACTAAAAGGACTCTCCTCAACATAGACATAGAACTCCTAAAAATTACTAAAAGGCTTCGCCGTCGCTTAAAGAACTCCCATAAGTCTCAGTCAAGAGAGAGGAAGGATGAGAGTCACTCTAAAACATTATAAAACTAAACTAAAAGAAAAAACATCAAGTTACTAGTCATATTTTAAGTAACTACCAACTCTAATTTAAGCCAATTTAGTTAAGGTGTTTTTACATGAAAATTTGTATACTTTCATAATTTAGTAAATTAATCGAGGTATTTTTAATAAATATTATGTCTATAAGACTTTAAGATATCTTATTTTAATTTTATTTAAAACTTTAAATATGAGCAACAACTTCTTGAATCTATCATTCGACTCCCATGGGCCTATTGGCTGGTGCAATTGAAGGGCTTAGCAAAGCTGTTGGGCCCAAGTCATCGATCGCTCGGAACATCCACTCATATCACCATTTTAACATAGTTTTGATGAACAATAAACTTTAATCATACACCATAATTTCAATCTATATTTTCAATACAAACCTTTTTTTATTGTCTCCCCTTTATTAATATTTTATAATTTTTTTAATTCGGCAGAGATTAAATCTAAGATCCAAGTAATTTCTTAACATAGGTTTGAACATTGTGCTCACTTTCAACAAGAAAACCAATCCACATCCCAAACACAAACACAAACACAAACAATCAATGCCAATGAGTTCCATCTTCAATCTTCTAATCATACTTTTCTCTCCAAGAATACACCAAAAACAACACCCAAGAACTCGCAAGCATCGTGTCACCAACAAGTTGCTTCGGCCAATCGCGAGCCAAATCTTCAAGTCTCCTCTCAAAGTAAACTCTCCAAAGAGCCATAGACAAGTGAAGCACCACACATCCTTTAGCAAAAAAGGCATGAAACTCCCGATCTTTAACAAATGCAACCATGACATATATGAACCCGATCACACAAAGCAAGAATCCCACGAACGAATGCGAAGTTTGTATCAAAAGTTGATCATGTGGAGTAGATCCCGAAAGTTTCCTAGCAGTCTCAATGCCATGACCAAACACCGAGATCTCATCGAGGTAAAACATGATCAACCCACCACAACATATTAAAATAAACGAATGTAGAAGACAAATTACAACGAAACCAGATGACTCCATTGAATGACAATGAAATCGTAGTTGTTGTTTGAGATTCTAGAGTTGTTTTTCAATGTCATGCAAGACAATGCTCATGAAAAGATTCGACACATAATGGAAACTATGTGAGTTTGTAGAAGACTATTACAAGGGTTGATGTGATGTGATCTGGAATTGGTATTGGAGAGGGGAAATCAAAGTATGGGTGTCTTGAAAGATGTGCATAGTAAATTGGGTCGGCGGTTTGTCGTTTAATATGATTTTTATTTACCAACTTGCAATATTTTTGTTTCTTCCTATGCACATGAAGATAACGTATGATTGGATAAAGTTTATTTTATAAGGTGAAAAAATAAAAATAAAGAGTTTAGAAATCCTTTGCAGAAATGGTAGCTTTATCATTTTACAAAGTGAAAATGGTAATCATTTGAGGAAAAAAATGAAAATGGTGATGTAGTCAAATGGATTAGCGGCTTCAACCTACACCTCTCTTGCCAATCATTTGAAGTTGCAAACTTGTAAGTGATTGTCTCCTGAAGCCGCTGATTGAATCTGCTGCATCTGTGAAGCCGCTGATCGAGACAGCTGCATCACCAAAGCTGCTGATCCAAACAGCTGCATCAATATTGAACCCGCTGATCGAGACAGCTGTATCACCAAAGCCGCTGACCCATTATGCTGCATCAACCAGAAGTCGTTGAACCATTATGCTGCATCATTTTGAATTCTGAATTGATTCTTCATTTACAGCCGAGACCAATGCATGCATGAACAAGAGATAACACAATTTTAGACCACTAACATTGCATGCATTGCTTTGTTTATTACAAAAAATTGTAAGGTATGAAGATGATAAGATGGGTAAATAGTAAATGTGTAAGAGAGATGTAAGATTATAACTTTTAAGGTGTTATAATATGGAGGTGGTGGTGAAAAATTATAACCATCCACCACACTTTGAACATAAGAAGTTGAAGTTCTTGGCTTTAACAATCACACCCCACCAGAATTCATCACAAACCTCTAATTCATCACAAATCCTACCATACCACCATGAATCAAAATATAAATTTAAACCATGGTCCCCTATTTAACGATGTCTTGTACCTACGTGATCGACATCGTGCTTTTCACACATTTGTAGACGAACAAAACTTTAATGAGCCCCTAAATGTTAAACGTAGTGATAGAAGCCTACAGGTGTCACTTCGTAAAAACCCTGTGGTAGGACGGGTTCGTAACCTTATTGATGCCGAAGGGTTTGGTGGCATTCTAGACTGTGGTTATCGATACATTGACCACTCGTTAATAACAGCTTTGATGGAACGATGGAGGCTCGAAACTCACACGTTCCATCTACCATTTGGTGAAGCTACTGTGACCTTACAAGATGTTAACGTCTTGTGGGGGTTACCTGTCGAGGGTAATGTTGTGTCTGGAACAGATGACACGCTGTCAACTGTCGAGGCAATAGGGTGGGGCCAAAACTGGTTAGTTGTTACCCCTCTAGAGAACCAAATGAAGGGAAAATGTGTTTATAGTACTGTTATTATTAGTGAATTAAACAAACCGTTTCTTGAAGCTGAGGCTACGGATGCAGAGTGCATTATCCGTGCCCGTTTAATAATTTTTTATCTGATCGGTTCTACATTATTCCCTAATAAATCCAAATGCAGATTAAATGTTTTTTATTTAAAATTTTTACGAGACCTAAAATTAACACGATCCTATAGTTGGCGGAGTGCGGTTCTAGCTTGCCTTTATTGGCGGCTTTGTGATGCGACCCATCCGGATACAAGAGCCGTGACCGGGCCCGTGATGCTACTTCAAATGTGGGCCTAGGAGAGGATTCGGTGTCTCGCACCATGACCACCCAACGCTCAGTTTGATTTTACTTGCCCGCTAGGGGCTCGGTATATCACAAAGCCTAAACAAATCTAATTTGTTTGTATTCTTCAAATTTATTTTTTTACTGAAAATGTTTTTAAAATGTTAATTTTGTAGGTGGCAACAACGCAATCTGAATTTTAAAGTGGTAGCCACACATTCCATCAGGACATATCGTTCTCAGCTACAATCTTTAAACGAAAACATGGTATGTTTATTAATCCCGTGTTAGTAATTAATTTTATTTTTTTGTATTAAGCATTTATTGTGTTGTGTAACTGACTGACGTTTTTATTTTTTTGTTCTTAGTTCAACTAGACCCCCTACACCTTGGCTTTGTCTCAACTGTCGGCTATCTGTTCAAGCGGTAGCGAAAGCCGGAGAGGTTGCTGACCTCTGATATGCTTGAAGATTGTTGAGCTTCATTTCCCTCAACGGGTTACGAGGCAATTCAACATGGTTCAGTACATCCCTCCCCAAATAAATACAAATGTACCCGTGGACGAGCTTGAAAGACTGCATGGTTTGGGGCGCCAAGGAAACAACGGGGTGGACTGGATGCGTAGGCATGAAGCTTACGTGAATGCATGGAATAACCGCCGTAACACCGTTTACACATCGGATGCCATAACCATGCATTCCACAGAGCCCGCTTATATGCAATGGTATTCGGGGCGTACTGTTGCATTTATAAGCAATCTGAGGTTAGCACCGGTACCAGTTTGCGGTTTTCAAGATGATGGTGCTAGAGTACAGTTGATGGTAAACAATTTTTACGTGTCTCATTGATAGATTAATTATTTTAGTTTACGGTTTCTAACTAATAATTTTCTTTGCAGAGGGATGCCATCGGTGAGATGTACCAGTCTTCGCAGCAACAACCGTTTAATGATCCGGAGGCCGTCGCCAGGAAGTTTGAGCGTATATAGAACACGGCGTTTCAAACAATGATGATGTCAAACGATGCCGGACACTTAAAAAATCCGACGCATCTTACAAGGAACGCCGTTGACTTGTCAGCGCCTCCACGACCTCAGAGGCTACGCCGGCGACGCGCTCCCCGTAACGTGCCGAGAAATCAGAATGAAGCTGGTAGTCCAGTTGACAATTCCGGGTTTGGTAATGTTGTCATGGATGAGAATGTTCAACATATGGGTAGGCTTCCAAGCGTCTGATACGTATAGTAACAATTAAAACCATGGTGGGCCATATGTCCTGCAATTTTCAAACTCTCCAGCAGGTGGTGCAAGTGTTGGGGCGAATGCGTTTGAGGACATTGGATTTGGGATGTCTTTATTTGATTCCAATCCAGTTGGTGAATCCGGGGTCAGTCAAAATCAGTTATACGTGAACCCGGCGGTGACTGGTCCACTAGCCGACTTGATTGCAAACGGACTTAATATAGGAAATAGTTGAGCATTTAGTGATAATTATGTCACGCCGGTTGGACAATCGTTGCCACAGGTTGATCCCGACCTTGTCAGTGATTTTCATTACAATGTCCCCATAATTCATGTGACGCGGGACCTTCAAGTCGCTCGGGCCCATTACTGTCACTTAATTTAAACCTCTTTCCAGATGGTGAGTACGATACTGAAGGACCACCACCCGCAACACAAACACAAACCCAAACCCAAGACCAACCACCAAGAAGGCAATCACAACGTGTTAGGAATCAAACTAGCTGGCTTAGCATGTCTTGATTACTTTTAATGTATCATTTCATTTGGCTTAAATTAAAATATTATTAATGAAGCATTAAACACTAAAAAAAGATTACATAATCATATAACATGACGAGAAGTTGTTTCACAACGGCATTTGTATAGCTCGTCTGCCATGTGTCATCGATAATTCACACAAGCGTCTTCAACGTCGATTTCTAACAACAACGATTTTTTTCCACAAGCCTCTCCATCATCATACAAACCAAGACACCTGCATTATCAACCTTTCCGTTGTCTTGGGGCACATCTAATTGAACTAAACCAACAGAAATTAGAGTTTTGTCGACACGATTAGACCTCAGCCAGTAACGAATACGTTGTAGAAACCATTCGTAAAAAAGTCTTAGCATCTCAATATAGTGAGCAACTTCGTGACGCATTTCGTTTCTCCATCTCTTATCAGTCCAATACTGTGTAATTACCATGTTTCTCATATCAATTCGGATAAGCAGCCAGTCGCCCACCCCAATCGATAAAGGAAGGTAAACGCAGTCAACCTCCCAGAATGGTGGGTAGGGTTCCATTCTTCCTGCCATGTCAAAGGCAACTGAAGAATTTGGGTCCTTCATTTCATCATAGAAAGCAGGGGGTAACACTGTCCAACGTAGCTGTGAACCTGGATTTTTTAAAAGCTTTGCTTGTCTAAGTCGCATGAGTCTTACCGTCAACGCTTCAACATGCTGAAATCATAATAATGCATAAGGTTCGTGATTGAGTTAAGCAAATCAATTTACTTTTCGGATAAATTAACGTAAAAATTACCGTTGATAATAACGCCCTGTTGGGTTGGCACCCTAGAAGGGTACCCCAAAAATTTCTGTCTAGTTTTTTTGAAATGAAACGAGTATAGCAAAATGGGGCATCCCCATTTGTATAAAAGTCGACAACATCACCAGACCAGTTGTTTCTGCATTGTTGGTTTTCTTGAGGGTTTTCTGAGGGATGCTCTAAAGGCTTATCTTGTTCGTTTTTAGGTGGATTCAGTTGTGAGTTATTTGAAGACGAACCAGCCGTGAATGTTGTTGATGGCTTGCGTAAACGCCTCCATATTTGCTCGGTAGATCTTGCCGTTTTAGGAGCTGGTTGTGAACAGTAAAATCAGTCTCCATTGTTTTCCATTTTTAGAGTTTTCTAAGATAAGTGGGTAAGAGAGATAGAAGTTGAGTGAGTCATGTTTGTGAATCAGCTAGTTTTGAAGAGGTAAAGCCTCCAAATGGTTCGGCGGCTTCTACATGAAGCCTCATAATGGTTCGGCGGCTTCTACATCAAGCCTTAGAATGGTTTGGCGGCTTCTCTATACAGTCTAACTGGGCCTGGCAGTTAGGTCACCGGACTTTCCGACGCGTTATCCTTGGCTAATATACGGGTGTCACACGAAGTCCGGGCCGTAATTGGTTCTCCGGGGCCTGATCCCGGTGGCCAGAAAACAGCCAGGGGGTCATTTTTCAACATTTTCACTATGTTGAAAACAGCCCAAGCTGCCATTTTTGGACCCCTGTATAGTCTGACTGGGCCTGGCAGTCAAGTCACCGGAATTTCCGATGCGTTGTCCTTGGCTGATATACGGGTGTCACACGAAGTCCGGGCCGTGATCGGGTCTCCGGGGCCTGATCCCGGTGGCCAGAAAACAGCCAAGTGGTTATTTTCAAGGGTTGAGACAAATGACCGGGGCAGAAATGACTACACCGTTGAGTACAAAGAAAAGGTATGCTCGTGTGGCAAATGGCAAATGCAAAGATTTCCATGTTCACATGCAATTGCTGTTTGCAATTGGTTTGGTAAAAGCCCTCACAATATTACTAGTTGGAAATTCCACACAGACACGTACATTCAACAGTATAACAGTCATTTCTACACCTTGGGGCATAAGTCCGAATGGCCGGCGGCGATGTGGAGAATTCAAGGGGACCCGTTGATGATTACTACACATCGAGGCAGAGTACGTTAGAGAAGAATATAAAATGAGATGGATGTGAATTATGACGATCGCCCGAGGCGTCATGCATGCACTCGATGTGGAGAAACAGGCCATAACAGGAAGAGTTGTGGAAATGCAAGGCGTCAACGAAATCGGTGAATGACCCTATAGGGTTGTGTCAGTCGTATCATCAATGTCATTTTTTTTATGTTGTTTAGTTTGCAGTATCTGTATCATCAGTCACCCTTTGCTATCATGGATGCGTTAGGTGACTCATCTCATCATCTTCTGTACGAGGTTTATTTAGTAATGGCAGCCTTATTATGGTACTGTTAATTTTAATACTACTACTATTATTATTAGACGTTTTCTAAAATAAAAGTAAATACATGCAATAATGATAAATTTATTTAAAACAAATAATACAAATTTATTTACCAACTATTTTTTCAAACTAGTCAAACTATACAATCTACCGAGTTACAAAACAATCTATTTCCGAGAACACCAATTCCAATATTCTACCTCGACATTCTCCCAATCCTTAAACTCAGGACGGCATTCAAATTCAAACCCATTTGGCCGAATCTTTAGGTCAATCGATCTGTTGAACATGGGTACCAAATCTTAAAGGGTACCCATGATCAGCTAGATTACCCTGACAAGAGGAGAACGAGCAGGAGCAGCTACATCCGATATCCCCGACGATGCTAATTACTGACCGTGATTCTTCAATATCGGAGGGCCTTGCGCTGAAAGCGCAGAAGGATTAAGTGGGATTAAGTTTGCTGCTAAAATTAGTAGCTTTGATGAATCCACCACCTTCAATTTCTGAGAACACCAATTCCAGCTTTAAAAAGGAAGGGCCACTTGTAGGGCACATTACCCCGGCAAAAGAACAGGGTTTGCCTGGAAGGTTGAACCTCCTACAGAGTCTGTTGGCATGCCTGGGGGTGCAACACTGGAGATTGTTACCACCAACGCAAACCAACTCTCTAATATTATAAACTACAATATCAATGTTGCATTTTACACGTGTTATACCACGTACAGATGTAACATCGATCCAAGTAGTTTCATGCAGTTGTAACACCGATCCAAAGACACTAAAAACCCTCCAGGAGTCACCGCTTATTTGGACCCCAGAAAAACAATGTAAGGCGGGGGATAAAACGGTGACGATGCTTTTAAGCATGTATGATACAAGTTTAAAACCAAACAATCCCCCGCCCAATACTATTATATCTCCATGCAGATGTGACATCGATCCAAAAACACTAAAAAACATACCATCCAAAAACACTAAAAAACCATACCATCCAAAACATCTACCATAATCATGCTAATAGTTGAAAAAAAAAAAAATTTGGAATGGAGAGAATGTTACATCTGATGAGCCATTTTTAAACTTGCCGACAATGTGAATGAAGCAGCATAATCAATCAGCGGCTTCTTGAGATGCAACAGAATGGTTCAGCGACATTGGTGAAGCAGCATACTCAATCAGCGGCTTCAATATGATGCAGCAGATTCAATTAGCGGCTTTAGGGGACATAACCTTACAAGTTTGCAGCTTCAAATGATTGGCAAGAGAAGTATAGCTAGGTTGAAGCCGCTAATCCATTTGGCTACATCACCATTTTCATTTTTTTTCATCAATGACTACCATTTTCGCTTTGTAAAACGATAAAGCTACCATTTCTGCAAAGGATTCAGAGTTAAGAACTTTAGATTGGTAGTTCATAACATGCAAATCTGTTTCCTTAATATTATGTAAATTGTTTGCAAGATATGTTAAGAGTGAAAAATGCTTTCTTCATTTTATATTCAAAGTTGTTTATTTTACTTTACGATCAATGTTGATGAGGTCGAATCGGGACCTGTAGGGATTCTCTGTTTGGATGATCACTATTGAGCCACTAGAAATTTAGTAGCTGATTCAGTCGAACATTATTTACTCAAAAGGCCATGGGCGGTGACGGATCTTGAACCAAACACCTGGTAGGGCCGAACTCAATACATATACAAATTTTCGGAAAATTTCGGTAAAATTTACACTACGAAACGAAAAAACTGGACGGGCCGAGGCCCAGTCTCCACTCCATTAAGAACCGCCCCTGGCTATGGGAATCTTTGTTTATAGAGGTAAAAGAAGGCTTGATTTTTATTTTAGACTTGAGTGATGTGGCGGTAGAGTACGTATCTCTAAGTGTATATGTAGTGGGGGACTTCATGAGACTTTATAGGGAATAAAATATTATAAAGTAATAGAAGAGGCTTCATAGGGCTTTATGGGAAAAGAGGAGTGTAGTGGGAAGGGCTTTATTGGGCTTTATAAATGATTGGGTAACCATTGCTTAATTATTTTTTTTATTTAAATAATAATATTAAATACCAAATAATATTTCATTAAAAAAAATTACAAATACTAAAAAAATTACAAAATACTAAAAAAAATATTAGAAATCCTAAAAAATTACAAATACTAAAACAAATACAAATACTCATAGATCATATTTTTTCTCGATTTTGGCCTTTTGTTTCAAACACATTTCCAATGCTTTGCCGGTTAGGTGGTCGTGCGACTTCATGTAAAACTCAAAGTCGCGTTGAAATTGTCGATCCTTCATAAGCTCAACCACCTCTTGGTTTTCTTGAATACGTTGAGCCCCGATGTCCTGTATGTCTTGGAGGCGTTGGTTCATCTTAGAAAACACCGGGATTAACTCGTTCACCCCTGAAGTATACTCCGCCTGGGCTACTCGAGCAGCCTTTCGACCGGGCGGACAGGGTATCTTATCCGCCCCTTCCTCCTATGCAAAATACGCATTTTCTTCGGCGTTTAGGTCGATGAAACGCGCATCAGACGTAGACGTTTCGGGCTCAACCGAGTCAAAGGTCTTCGACTTCTTTGAAGGCCTCATATTTCTGGCCCTAGATGAAGAAGTTCCAACCGTTGAGCGGATGTTGGACCATTTGGGGCAGTCTCGCAGCAGCCACCAAACCCTCAAGTATTGAAAATTCCCATGGGGTTGTTTATATTCTTCCAAAGCCGCCTCCAAAATATTCTCATCGCTTTGGCCATATTTCCAACCGTACCGGGTGCGTTGATAAACAGCTTGAAAGTTGGTGCATTTGTTGTTCATATCGGTTCACTTGCCCGATATGGAATCCTCGGGCCGGTAGTTTTCTCCCCTACCAACTAGACCAAAAAATATTGTTAGGATTCTTCTCCAAAACTCCCATTTGCTTTGATAGTTCGCTAAAAAAACCAAACTAAAAAAATATATAAGTGTGCGTTGAAAAAAAATATATGTAAAAAAATATAACATAACAAAAAATATATATCTTACAAACAATGGGATCCTCCGAAACGTCAACCCACACTAGGGCTAACGCGAACAACTCCTCGTCATCCCATGGTTGTACGGTTTTTTTGGCGCGGGTTTCGGTCTCTTTCTTTTTGTGCGATCGTCTTTGTTGTCCGGTCGGTCGCTCGGGATCTTGCTCTGGCTCCGGCACCGGCTCCTGTGTCTTCGGAACCGAGAGTGGCGCTTGCCAAGCATTTGATGACCCAAACATCTGAGAAGACCCAAACACTTGTGATGAGTCGAAACCACCTCCCATGTTGAAGTTATACATGTTCGGGTCCTAACCCATGGGTTGGTTTAACAGGTTCATAAAACCTACTTGGTTTGAAACTGAACCCAGAGCTATGGGTTGGTTAGGCTCGCCAGTCGATTGAGAACCGAACCCGAAACCACGTCGACCGAAAGGATTCATCTTTGTGTTTGATTGTGTGTGTGGAGAGTAAAAATGGTGTTTTGGTTTGTGAGTTTGTGTTGTGTGTTGGTTTGTGATGAGATTGTGTATATATGTATAAATATTAAGTTAAGTTTTTCTTTTCTTTTTTTTTGACCGTTCAACGGTCAAAAGAAGCCCACTGTCCAACATTTTCAACATTCAAATCACCACTCCCAAGATAAAACGCTCGTTACCTTCATGACCATCACCACCGTGACGCACCCATAGCGCTTGGTGGGCGATGTTTCCTGGCCTTATGGGGGCCAAAACGTCTGGATAACGCCACCACTACACTTGCCCTAATGTAAACGGCTAAGAAGTAAAAACGTATTCTAATTTGAAAATCGCAACCTTATAAATAGGGCTGAGAATTTCTGACACGATCCGAACTTAACAAGAAATTAGCGGGTTTGGGTTTAGTCTAAGTGGGTTCGGGTCAAGTTCGGGTTGAACCCGTGAACCCGTTTAACTAAATGGGTCAGGTTTGGGTCAACCCGGGCGGGTTGACCCGTTTTACCTATTTATACTATATTTTATTTTTTTACAATATGTTTGATGTTATAAATTGAATTGGTTAGGTATTTTATAAATAAAAACACATAAGTGTTTTATATATGTTAGTGTTTTTTTAGTAAAATTTTAATTTTAATACACTAGTTTGCGAAAAAAAAATCATGTTGAACGGGTCGGGTTCGGGTCAATCCGAGAGTACTCAAGTCGGGTTCAAGTTCATATGTATGCCACAATTTTCGGGTTCGGGTTCATATAAAATTTTCAGGTTCGAGTCAGGTTGGACCTGCCAACCCGCGAACCCGACCTGTTAAGCGCCCCTACTTATAAACATCATTACATTTTCATATTATTACTACTTTTTTACATTGATTTTAATTAACAACTAGGATTCTGTTACCCCGCGCTTCGCGGCGGGAGCTCCCGTTGCGTTGAGGATTTGGTGGACGTTAAAGATCACGCGTCGCCGTGAAGCTCCTGTTGCGTGGAGGGTTTCGTGGACATAAAAGATAATATTAAGTGACTGTTATTCTCGCGTGGGATTCAAAAAAATACTCGCGGCTAAAAGCTAAAATTTGGTGGTCAAAGTTTGAAATCCTAAAAGCGAAAAATTTGGCCAAAGTGCAATGTAAGTTTAAAAAAGTTGGATGGTTAAAGTTTGAAATCCTAAACAAAAAAATTTGGTGATCAAAGTTTGTTGGTCACATTAGAAGAAAATAAAGTTAAGCTAAAAGTTAGTGGTCAAAATTTTAAATCTAAAAACTAAAAGTTTGGTGGTCAAATTAGAATAAAATAAAGTTAACCTAAAAGTTAGGCAGGTGTCAAACAAAAAAAGTAAGAGGGTATATGTTGAAGTTACCTTGGTAAATTGTCAATTAGAAAAATGACATTTTTGTAAATAAACGGGGCATCAAGTGTTTCATCTTTATATGATATTTAAGTGTCATTTTGTACAAAATCAAATTATTTGTAAAATTTTAGTTAACTTACAATGTTAAATAAATACTCTCTTGTAAAATAAATTTTATAAAGAAATAATTTATTAGTAAAAATAATTTATATAAAGTGCTTTTTTTATAAGAAAACATTAGATATTTTTGTTATTTTACCTGTTACTACATTTAAGTAATATAAAATACAAAATAAATGTTGTGTACATGTCTCTAGCATTATGTCTGAAGTATTAATGCATTCAAAATCAAATTAAACAAAAATAAAAGAAAATGTTTGATAATTGCCCGGACCTCACCATTTTCATTGTGGATGGCAACCGAACTTTAAATCGATCTGCAAACCCAAAATCTTTTTGCAAATACTGAGAAGAGAGTTCAAATGTGAGAAACAGGCATGGGATCCAATTCAAACATTATACATGGAGATTAGGTGATATCGTATCTGATTATCCAAAAACATATACACGTTTACTCAAGTATATACTTTATAAAGTATATAAGGTAAAACAATGTTTTTATTTTTATATTTTAATAACCCTAGTCAGAGAAAGTATAGGGTAACAAGTTGCTTAACGTGAGAAGTGTAGAAAGCTACTAGAATTTGCCACCTTTCATTTTTAACCTAACCACAATTAAACCTATTTTCCTCTCCCCTGTTCTAAACTTTCATAACATAAACCTAACCCATCCTTTTTTTGAAACGAACCAATCGAGATTTGACCACCACCACCACCACCACCATCGTGCTTAGATATGAGAACTTTTGTTACAAGTTAAAAACAAAAGTAAACAACAGCCTGTTTGTGAACTTAGTGCATGTTTGGCTCTCCATTTCCACACCTCCTTTTAACTTATTGGCTTATTCAATAAGTCATAATTAAGTTAAACAAAAATGTTTGGATGGTTTTTTGAAAACTTAAGGAGAGGTTTTGTGCTTTGAAAAGGAGATTTTGAGAGAAATGTCATAAGTCACAAATTGTGACTTATGAGATTAACTAACTTTTGAAGGAGGAAAAGTTATAACGAGAAATGGAAAAGGAGAGACAAACATGGCCTTATTGCTACTTCATTTACTTTCCATAAATCGAAAGGGAGTGAATAAAGCCAAAGGGCACACTGTAATGTTACTTTTTAGTTAAACAAAGGGATGTCGATGATGATCGGGATGAAGGCACAAAGTAGATGACCGGAGAAAAGAGTCACCGGTGGTGGTGGAAGGGTGGTAGGACGGTGGGGCGTTTAGTTTATATATGTTGGTTGATCGAAGAGACTGAATCGAACGTGCGTTTAGTTATATATGTTGGTTTGAAGAGACTGAATCGTACGTGCATTTAAACAAATCTCCGGTGGTGGTGGAAGGGTGGTTCAACACATTGTACGTGCGTTTAGTTATATCGTAAGTGCGCTTAAACAAATATCCGGTGGTGATGGAAGGGTGGTTCAACACATTGTTGACTGCTTGCTTTGTGGTCAAAGGAAAAATCCTCCCTAAGGTAGTCTTTTGTCCATAGTGGGGGTCAATAAATTACAACAGAAGGGTATCATGGGTAGGACATGGTAAAAGAGGTGTAAAAAAGGATGTGGTGGATTTGAGAATGCTTTTAAACCTCTATGCACAGGCTGTTGCTGCTAATGATTGAAGAGGTGCAAGGAAAATTACCACATATTTGATGTAGATTTAAAGTTTAAACATACACAAAGTGGTTGGTTTTGTAAGGACACAGTAAGGTGCGTCTGTTATATAGTCAAAGTGCGTTCAAATTTCAATGAGTGCTTTCAAACTTTGTAATGAGTGCTTCTAAACTTTTTAATAAGTACTTCCAAACTTTTTAGTGCATGCGTCCAAATTTCAATGAGTGCTTCTAAACTTTTTAATGAGTGCTTCCAAACTTTTTAGTGAGTGTGTCCAAATTTCAATGAGTGCTTCCAAACTTTTTAATGAGTGCGTTTAAAATTTTGTTAGTGCATTTAAAACGCTCTGTTTTCACCAACTTTATCTTCTTCCTATGCAACTTTTTTTAGCCTAATTTTTATGTTTAATCATACTTATTGAAACAAAATCAAAAGTATTTGACAACTATTACGAGCGTTTATTCATATTTGTATGTTTTTTCATATGATTAAATCGTTCCAGTGTAAATCTCTGTTTTTATTATTTTTTCGTTTTCGTTCATTGTAATCGAATGTTTTTTGTTATTTTGATTGTGTAATCATTCATATTGGTTTAATCGATTTTCAATTGTTGAAAAAAAAATTTTCGATTAATTTTTGTTGTTACGATTTGAAAAAAATACACGGTTTTTCATAATCTACCCTTGGTTAGTTTAACCAAAGTATGATTAGGGTTTTTAATCTGCATCTAGACATCTTGTTAATTGTAACACCTCAACCGATGGCGAAAACATTGGGGTGCCACGTAGTGACGATTGTTCATAAGCTCATGGCACTATTAAAGTTGAAATATTATTTAATACCTAATTAAAGTTTCATACAAGATTTCCAAACAATACATGAATCTGAATTAATTAACTAAGTCCAAAGCCTTAAGTGGTCATCAAGCAAGCTTCTCCTGAAACATGCACGAAGATAATTTTGTGAACAATAATGTTGGTGAGCATTACTTAGTTTAGTACATATAGTATAAGTTTAAAAAGAGATACAATTCATGTGTCATGTGTTGGGTCTGCTGACCTGGAGAAGAACAGATGATTGGAAAGCCAAAATATGCTAACAGTTGATCCTCTCAATAAACAGTCCTTACAACATATTTCTCCCAAAAGACTGTTGACTCTAACAACTGTTATATCCAAACAACTGCTATGACAACTGCTGATACAAAGGACTGCTGAATAAACACTGATGAAGAACAACTGCTGACCAAAGGTCTGATGAAGAACAACTGCTGATCCAAGTACTGAAGACTAAAGCACTGCTGGAGCCAACAGCACTTAGGCTCCAACAGAGGATACAAGACCATCAGAGTTTTCCTACAACAGTAGTTTACCTTCAGTGTTTTTAATGTAACAGTAGTTTGTAATAAGCAGATGTTTTATGTTTGTTATTCTGTTAGAGGTCACTGTCTTAGGTGACGTCAGCCTAGGTTTATCATTCCGCTGCACTTTCCATCTATATTCATTTCAATCTTATCATTCTTAGTTAAACATAATCAAAACAAACAAACTCAGATCCTAACAATTGGTATCAGAGCTTGGTCAATTAAATTCGATCTAACAAATCAATTTAATATAAACAGATCTGCTCACAATTATTGATATCGTTTGTCTGTTGGATTGAAAACAGAGTAATAGTTTAATTTCGTTTCAACCGTTTTTAAACAGACTTTGTTTTTTTGAAAAATCAGAGAATGGCTTCAATCAATCACGATCCACATAACACTGGCACGGACAACAAGCCACCGATGCTTGTCAGATCTGAATACAATATCTGGCAACGTCGGATGAGCCATGTTCTAGCTCAACAGAACACTGGGTGTTGGAAGTCGGTTATCTTTGGACCACATGTTCCGACGGTGCCGAGTACTGAAGATCCCAAGGTTCAAGAGCCAAAGAAACTTGAAAACTACTCCGACCAGGATTTTCAGAAAATTGAGTTAGATGCTAAGGCCTTCAGTATTGTGGCCATGGCTCTACCCAATGATATATATGCTGGGCTGTTACACTGTAACAGTGCAAAGGAGTTGTGGGATGCACTGAAAGAACAATTCGGTGGGACTGAGGAGGTTATTGAAAACAATCGTGAAATACTTAACCAACAATATGAAACATTCAGTCATGTCAAAGGAGAGTCATTAACTCAACAGTTTGAGAGGTTTAATTGTTTAATTAGTGAACTAAAATTGGTAGGTCTTACTTACCCTCATTCAACCCTGAACCATAGGTTTTTAAGATCACTACCAGACAAATGGGACACTATTGCTATTGTGATGAGAAACTCAATTGGATTCAAAGACCTATCACTGACCCAGCTTCATGGTAAGCTCTTGACCTATGAGAGAGAGCTTAACCAGAAAAAGAAGCTCCAGGATTCTGGAAAAGTGTCTGATGATTATGTATTTGGGAATACAACACTTTTAGGTCATGATGTGGTGCCTGGAAACACTAAGGATCAGAGTTATGATCATTTCATTGACATAACTTCAGGTTTTAACTCAGGTTTTAACTCTGATTCTTATTCACCAAACTATGCCTTCACAGCAAGTGGTGGTGATATCCAGGCATCTGACAATATATCCTTTGAGTATGATGACCTGAAATACTTTGACCCTGATGATTTGGATGAAATGGACATTATGCACCAATTGGCCCTTCTAAGTGTAAGAACTAACAATTTTTACAAGAAAACTGGGAGGAAGGTTTCCAGGGTTAACTGGCAGATCAAAGGTTGGGTTGGATAAATCAAAGATAAAGTGTTACAAATGTCATAGACTTGGTCATTTTGCTAGGGAATGTAGGAGTCAACATGGTACACCTATAATAACCTATCCAAATCAAAGACCACAAACCACAGACCAACACTTATCAGAATTCCTATAACACCCCTGGACCAAATGTGCAAAACACTGCTCATTTTGCACAGTCCTCAAACACTGTTCCTGTCCAGTATGTCCAAACCATTGTTCCTCAGATCCACTATGTGCAAACACCTGTTACTCAAGCACCTGTGCAAACGACTGTTGCTTCATCCTCTGCTCCTGCAGAGACCAGTCAACAGAGCTTCTTTACACAAGGCTTTGTTGATTGGAGCAGTCTACCTGATGAGTTAACAGATGAAAATTTTGCATTAGTTGCCAAAGCTAAAAATGAACCAGAAAACTTTTGTTTCATGGCTATGGTTGATGAGGTTGAATCTGAGGAGGTGGTGACTGAATCTGATGTTGTGACTAATGATGTTGTTGATGAAGTTGTTACAGGTGAAAAACCTGAAGAAGAGGTTGTGAATCTCTCAGATCCCTGGGGTGCATCTGATGATTGTGAGTGCAAGTGTGATTGTGCATTGATGGCTGCTGCTAAGGTATCTCCTCAAATTCTTAAAGAGTTATGTTCTGACAAATGTGTAATTGCATTTGCTAACATCAAAGAGGTGAATGAAAACCTTAGAAAGTAAATTTTAGATGATGAAGTTAAATTTGAGAAACTTTCAAAAGATTTAAAAACAAGTTTAACTGAAAAGGAGTCTGAAATAAGCAGCTTAAAACATGAAGCAACCATAACCAAAGACCAGCTCCAAACTATGATAGCAAAATATCAAAGTTGTAAAAGTGAGCTTGAGTCCACCCAAGTTGAATGTGAAAAATGGGTGGAATCATGTAGAGGTTTTGAGATGCTACTCAACAAACAAACCAAAAGTCATGTGAAGTTTGGTTTTGGTTTTGAAACCACTGCTCCAGCTTTTGAAAACACTGACAAAAAGAGTCAAAAGTCTGTTGAGATAGTTCCAACAAACCTGCAGGGTCAAGAGATTAAAATCACTGAACCAAATGGTAAGAAAATTATTCTTGAAAAACCAGAAGGTTCCTTATCATTCACTGAACTTAAAAAGTATGAATTTAAACCTACCTGGTCTGATGAGTGTGATACTCTTGAGAATTTTAAACCTGTTGATTTTAAAACACCTGAAGGAAAGACAGCTCCTCAGGCAAAAGTTATTCCCTTAAAAAACCTTCCAGCAGATGCTCAAACATCTGCTGAAAAGAAGGCTGAAAAAGGGAAGAAGAAAGAAAAGACTGTCCACTTGTTCTGTGATTTCTGTGAGAAGAAGAATCATGTCACTAAAAACTGTTTTCTTCTAAAAGCATATGACATTAACAAAGGAACAAGTGAATGTGATTCCAAAGCCACATGCTCAATATGTGGGAAAAAGAATCACAAAACCAAAGAGTGCTTGTATCTAAAAAATTTTGATGTAAAAATACAAGAATACAAAGTTAAAACTCTTGCAAATCCTGTGGTTAGTACTTCAAAAGGAAAGCCCAAACAGACTTTCACCCCTGTCCAAACATCTATTACTAAAAGACTAGAAACATCTGCTTCTAGGGATGTCCAAGTAACAGATGCTCCACCCACAAGCAAATACCCAAGAGGTTATGGATAACCACCATGTCATAATCTGCCACATGTTTATGAGGAGCCAAAAAGACCCTCTAAACCAAGAGTGAACAGAAATCCATATGGGTATTATCATCTGTCTGGAAGTGATCAAACAACTGCTGCCCCAAGTGTTGACATTCAAGCACTGGCAAATGGTCAGCAGTAGTTGTTGAACCTAATTCAAAAATTAGTTCAAACCACTGATCACCTTCCAAAGCTTGAGTCTGAAAAGTCTGAGGACCCATCCAAAGCTAACTTGGCTTTGGACACTCACCAAAACTAATCCATTACTGCTGTGCAGGGAGCTTCTGCTTGTTTAGATAGTCTTTGGTATGTAGATAGTGGAGGCTCCAGGCACATGACAGGATGTAGAGCCCTTCTTCTGGACTTCTTGGCTCATGGAGGGGGTGATATATCCTTTGGTAATGATTCAAAAGCTAAGGTGTTGGGGTCAGGGACTGTACAAGCTGGAAAACTCAAGTTTGAAAATGTCAATCTTATTGATAATCTCAAGTTTAATCTTCTGAGTGTTTCACAAATGAGTGACAAAGGTTATGGCTCATTCTTCACAAAGAAAACTTGCAAGATTATTGGGCCAGAAGTGGTGAAAAAGATTGATACCATCATTGCTGAGAGCAAAGCACAACTTGTTGCTCATAGAAGTGGCAATGTGTATGTTGTTGATATGTTAAAGGACAATCCTATGGCAAATGTCTGTTTGTTTTCTGCTGCCTCCACAAAGGAGACAGAATTGTGGCATAGGAGATTGGGTCACACCAACCTTAACACTATCAACACACTCTCCAAACAAAGCCTTGTCAGAGGTTTACCATCAAAAGAATTCAAATGTGATGAGCATTGTGTTTCTTGTTTAAAAGGGAAACAACATAAAAGCTCTTACAAATCCATTGATGAGTCCAAAACCAGTCAATGTCTATAATTGTTGCACATGGACTTGTTTAGCCCTGTTAAAATCATGAGTCTAAGAAGAAAAAGATTTTGTCTTGTCATAGTTGATGATTTTTCTAGGTTTACATGGACTTACTTTTTACATTCTAAGGATGAGACTGCAGGTATATTGAAGGACTTTGTCACCAAAGTTGAAAAACAATATGACTTGCCAGTAAAAGTCTTCAGGAGTGACAATGGAACAGAGTTTAAAAATAAGGAGTTGGATGATTTCTGTGTGTCAAAAGGGATTGTGAGGCAGTACAGCATCCCAAGAACACCAGAACAAAATGGGGTGGTTGAAAGGAAAAATAGAACTCTTATAGAAGCTGCAAGAACCATGCTAGCAGATTCTGGTTTGCCACTGTCCTTCTGGGCGGAAGCTGTAAACACTGCTTGCTATGTTCAAAACAGAGTTTTGATCAACCCCAGACATCAAAAAACTGCTTATGAAATTTTGTTCAAAATCAAACCATTAATTTCATTCTTCAAAATCATTGGCTTCCCATGTTTCATTTTAAACCTCAAAGATTCCATTTCAAAATTTGCAGCCAAAGTAGATTGTGGTTATTTTCTGGGATATTCTTCTACTGCCAAGGCCTATAAAGTGTTTAACACAAAGACCAAGACAATTGAAGAAACTCTGAATGTAAAGTTCAATGAACTTTCATCTCTAAAAATCCCTACAAATCCTGCTGAACTATTTGATTTAGATAAATTGAAATTTGAAGATATCACTGTTAAAACTAACAATGCAGGTATTTCACAGTCTCCACAACAAGATTACAGAACATATGTTGTGATCCCAAGTCACTACAAAATCTATTCTGCCTCAGAGGAAGCAGCTGTTCAAAACAATTGTCAAAACTCTGCCACAGCTGTGTCAACCACTGTTGGCCAGTCTTATCTTCAAACCACTGTCTCACCTCTCACAACCACTGAACAATCATCTGTTGACAAAAGTCAGTCCAGTTTCACACCACTTGGACCCATTCCTCCATTACCATTCCAAACATCTGATGGCACTACAGAAGTACCAACAGATGTTACACCAACTGTGACAACTGGCAAATTTCGTACAACGATTAACGTGATTCTAATCATGTTTTAGAAGTAATTAACATGGTTTAAGGTTAATTATGGTTAGTTGAGCTGATATGAGTCCTACGATGTCCTTTTGAAAGTTCGTTGAAGCCTTGATGCCTTTAAAGAAAGGCTTCGCGTATTTAACGTAACGAACTGACATCAGCGAAAATTTGTCAAACTGGAATAACATAAGCTTATTCTATGTAAATACGACACGTATTTACTATCGATGCGAACGGATGTGAAATCGGCGTGGTAAACGGCCAAAAACGCAGCGTTTTGGAGAACGCGGAGAGGAACTGACGTGGAAGTCGAACGTCAAAACGCGTGGTTTTAACCGTTATCGAACTTTCGGAATAATTATTTATTATAAATAATTTCATTTAATTAGTTTCGAAAGTAAACAGGTCGTCTAAATGAAGGATAGCTCGACCGAATCGATTAACGCGATTTTAACGCGTGTTCTGTTTTCACGCGTCGGGTGACGAAAATAATAAAGAATTTGCTCGGTTTAGTTATGTTTCTCATTCCGAATAAAACCGACTAATTCTTGTAATTAAGTATCGAACCTAAAATCTAGGGGTGAGCATTTCGTGGTTCGGACCCACAGGAACCTTGGACCCGACCCACGAGAACCTTGGACCCGAACCTTTTTAAAAATATGGGTCGGTTTCCGGTTCTTGATTTATATGAATTATCGGTTCCGGGTCGGGTCGGTTCCAAACCCACGGTTCTAATATAAGAACCACAAGAACCGTTTGTATTTTAATTAAAAAATAAAAAATAATCTTTTTTTAGTATTTTCACTATTCGTTTTTACGTTTTCTTGTAATCGATTTCATGTAATGTTAATACAATATTAAAAATATTATTTATAATAATAACAATGTATTTTTCGACTTAATGGATATGCATAGATGTGATATATTATATCCAAATTTGAAGTAAATATTTATATATATCGCTCTGATGTGTATGTGTATTTATTATGTATACATAACAGATTCACCTAATGTTTCTATTGATGAGAATGACAAAATTGTTACGGAAACATAAGCCGAGAAACGAAAAATGACTTTAAAAAAACTCACGGGCTATTGTTAGATTGTCCGTTGTGGAAGCGCGAGTAGCACGACGCAAACGAGGTTTCAGCGCCCGTGTTCACCCCCAGCCACAACAACCCCACGCGAACAGTCCCGGCACGAGCACAAGCGATGGTGGTCGCGTGGGTTAACGGGAAAAATTGACCTTTGGTCGCGCCATTGCTCACCTCCAGCCACAATGGGGTCAAGTGACCGGATTACTTGATAGTCACGTCGGTGGCTTGCGCACGTTCGATCGCGCGTTCACAACGGACAACCTTAGAACCATATGGATGAATTCTTTTACGAGCATGGTAAAAGAATAGGAATATGTAAATCCTCTAAAAGTGGCTATTGCATTAAAGGGTTCTCGAGGGTCAGACCCTTTTATCCGACCCATCAGAACCTTTAGGACCCGGAACCACATAGCCTTTTAAGGTTCGGTTCGTGGTTCCTAATTTCAACAATAAAGGATATACGGTTCTGGTGGGTCCGGGTCGGGTCGGGTCGGTTCCGGACCCTTTGCATAGCCCTACAATGGAACAGAGTTTAAAAATAAGGAGTTGGATGATTTCTGTGTGTCAAAAGGGATTGTGAGGCAGTACAGCATCCCAAGAACACCAGAACAAAATGGGGTGGTTGAAAGGAAAAATAGAACTCTTATAGAAGCTGCAAGAACCATGCTAGCAGATTCTGGTTTGCCACTGTCCTTCTGGGCGGAAGCTGTAAACACTGCTTGCTATGTTCAAAACAGAGTTTTGATCAACCCCAGACATCAAAAAACTGCTTATGAAATTTTGTTCAAAATCAAACCATTAATTTCATTCTTCAAAATCTTTGGCTTCCCATGTTTCATTTTAAACCTCAAAGATTCTATTTCAAAATTTGCAGCCAAAGTAGATTGTGGTTATTTTCTGGGATATTCTTCTACTGCCAAGGCCTATAAAGTGTTTAACACAAAGACCAAGACAATTGAAGAAACTCTGAATGTAAAGTTCAATGAACTTTCATCTCTAAAAATCCCTACAAATCCTGCTGAACTATTTGATTTAGATAAATTCAAATTTGAAGATATCACTGTTAAAACTAACAATGCAGGTATTTCACAGTCTCCACAACAAGATTACAGAACAGATGTTGTGATCCCAAGTCACTACAAAATCTATTCTGCCTCAGAGGAAGCAGCTGTTCAAAACAATTGTCAAAACTCTGCCACAGCTGTGTCAACCACTGTTGGCCAGTCTTATCTTCAAACCACTGTCTCACCTCTCACAACCACTGAACAATCATCTGTTGACAAAAGTCAGTCCAGTTTCACACCACTTGGACCCATTCCTCCATTACCATTCCAAACATCTGATGGCACTACAGAAGTACCAACAGATGTTACACCAACTGTGACAACCGGCAAATTTCGTACAACGATTAACGTGATTCTAATCATGTTTTAGAAGTAATTAACATGGTTTAAGGTTAATTATGGTTAGTTGAGCTGATATGAGTCCTACGATGTCCTTTTGAAAGTTCGTTGAAGCCTTGATGCCTTTAAAGAAAGGCTTCGCGTATTTAACGTAACGAACTGACATCAGCGAAAATTTGTCAAACTGGAATAACATAAGCTTATTCTATGTAAATACGACACGTATTTACTATCGATGCGAACGGATGTGAAATCGGCGTGGTAAACGGCCAAAAACGCAGCGTTTTGGAGAACGCGGAGAGGAACTGACGTGGAAGTCGAACGTCAAAACGCGTGGTTTTAACCGTTATCGAACTTTCGGAATAATTATTTATTATAAATAATTTCATTTAATTAGTTTCGAAAGTAAACAGGTCGTCTAAATGAAGGATAGCTCGACCGAATCGATTAACGCGATTTTAACGCGTGTTCTGTTTTCACGCGTCGGGTGACGAAAATAATAAAGAATTTGCTCGGTTTAGTTATGTTTCTCATTCCGAATAAAACCGACTAATTCTTGTAATTAAGTATCGAACCTAAAATAAAACCGGAGCGAAATACGTTTATACGGGTTCGATACGCGGTGCACAACCCACCTACCTAACCCTAAGTATAAAAAGCATGAGATGCTTCTTCTTCTTCATTTCAATCAGCCGCACCCTCTCTCTCTACTCTCTCTCTAAAACCCGAAACTCTCTCTCTCTCTACACTTACAAGGACCCACGAGCTCCTTCTTCCTCGCCATGCCCAAGATCGGCCGCCACCACCATGGGTGGTGGCTGTGCGGTGCAGAAACAGCAGCGCAGAGGCGTTTTTTTTGGGGTTGGTTGTGATGTGATGGCCGAAGAGGGTGGGTCACGGTGGTTGGTAGCGGTTGTGCGGTGGTTCTGCAGCCCGAAACGCGCAGAAAACAGCAGCAGAGGGTGGTTTTTGGGTTGTGGTTCGTGATTGGGTTCAGTGCAGAGGGTGGTCGGGATTGAGTACGGGTCTAGTGGTGACGTTGCTCGTGGTGGTCTCATGGCGGGTGACAGCCAGTGGTGGTTGTTTCCGGTGGTGGTTCCAGATCTGGCATGATCGAGGGTCCGGATCACATATGGCTCGGGTGTGGAAGTTGGTTCAGCTCGGGTCAGGTTTGGTTCAAATCTGGCTCGGTACGGGTCAGATTCGGTCTTTGGGTTCGAGCCAACCACGGGTCAGATCGCGTTTGGTCCGGTTATGGTTGTGGTTCGGTGATGGTTCGGTGCCGGGTTGGTCCGGGTCGGGTCAGATCTGGCTCGGTTTGCGTGTCGTCTTCAAGTTCTAGTCGTGGGTCAAGGATGGTAGTCTCGTGACAGATCCGGGTCAGATCTGGTCAACCTTGCTCACGGATCAGATTTCGAGCTCGGTTAAACACGAGTCAACTCCGGTCAAACTTTGGCTCGGTCAACGCGTCGTTCGAGACGTGTCTAGTCACGCACTCGCATTTCGGTATAATTTAATCGTGTTTATTTTTCGTTACATTTATAAAGCATATTATAAATATAACATGAAAGATGTGCTAACTCGCGGCGAACCATATACGAAAATAAACAAAACTTGTATATTAAAACGTGACTTGTGTTTTGTCGTCGGACTAAATTATTGGACTATACGTATATATTTATATAAATAATATGATTTATATAATGGTCAAAACGTATAAAGTCTCGTGGATTAGAAATGCGGATAAATATAATGTCGTCTTTTGTTTAGGTGTCGATTTTGGGAAAATTGTAGACGACTTGTGTTGTCTGGTTTGTACAAAAACAGAGGAAACTCTGCCAAAATTTTTATAAAATCCGAAGCACGACAAATGTGATATTGTTGTGCGTTCTTATAAATAACTTCCCAAGTGTTTGATAAAGGTAGTTTTATGCAAAATCACGACGTTTTTGACAAAGATTATTTGTAACAATAATAGTCTATTCCGGGCAACCTCTCAAACAAATATATAGTCTTTATGGTTACCAAGCGTCAAGTATGACGAGTTTTTTTTAAAGGTTATTCGATGACTACAATATATTTGTCGTTTGGATTCAAGATGTATAATGCGTGCGATTTTATTTGGAAGTCTTTACAAAAAGCAAAGTTTTGAGATCTGTAAGATATTCGGAGTTGGAAAAGAAATAACAAATGTTATTAAACGGATTTTAATAACTATATTATATTTCCACAAGGTATATTTTCCAAAAATAATTATACAAGACAATCATATTATCTGGTTTACGAGACAAGCTATGACTCGGGATGAGTTATACGTTTCGTGGTATTAGTCCAACATGGTTTACACACGCAGAGTAACAGGTGCGCGACTTGGGTACTATGCCGTATGTGAACACATGAATTATGGTAAGTCACGATCGGTTCGTCGAGTTAAAACGCTTAAAGACTCGGGTTAGTACCCACGAGTCAAGATAGTTGAATAAACCATCTTTTAACCGGAAAATAAGCTAGGTTTATATATGATAGACTTTAAGGTGTCCTTTATTGGTAAATAGGGCACGAGGAAGTCGGTCAAAGCTTTGGGCTTTATTTGCTAGCTAAGCATGGAAATTAAGGTGAGTTTCACGGCCCCATTTTACTGTTTTAACTGGGGGAAAGATATGTTTGTCAAAAGTTATCACATGTTGAAATGTTTTCAAAGGTTAAAATGTGATAAGTGGCATGATGAGTACTTGAGTTTTTGTTCGCCACTCGGGGTTGGGTCCTCGCTACTGTAACCATTAATTCAGATAAATGAAACTGAAGGAATATTTGGATAGTACTATTGGTGCCTGACGAGGCCCACCTCTGGTTGATAGCGTCAACCCGGTAAAGACAAGAGGTGCACATATTCTGAACTTAAGTCGTTGGGTTCCGAGAAACGACTTGGAGCGGGGCATATTTATTAGTCTTGGTTTGGTTATGGGACTCAGGGGATTGCTTATCATCATAGTTTGTAGGAGCTAGCTACTCCTTACAAAGGCCACAAATTGTGCTGGATTTGCACAGGACGTAAAAATGTTGTTATTACGAGACTAAAACCTGTGAACTCACCAATATTTTATATATTGACGTCTTTTTAAACATATCTTTCAGGTAACTAAGTGCTGAACAGGTATGCGGCTAGTACGGTGGAATTTGGGATGTCGGACACTGGTTGGGGGTTTCATCTATTGTTACCATCGGGTTGGGACATAAACGGAAACACCCCACTTTGAAACTTAATGTTTGTGGTTTTATGTAATGTTCGAAACCAGGTATTCCTTCTCGACATCTTAATATAATGATCTTTTCTAATTAAATATAGTTTGTGTTAATCTTGACTTTGATATGCTTTCGAGCGTCGCGCCACGTGTTTCCGCCATTGGCGTGGTGTGACACCAACAGAGTCACCAAACCTCTGTCCATCACCTCAAAATGCCATCATTCCATATCAGGGAGATCTTATTTACTTAAGAGCTCATCCACCAGACCAGATCATTGGCAACATCAGAGAGGGTGTGCTCACAAGAAGCCAATCCTCCAATATCTGTCTTTTTGCAGGTTTCCTATCTCTTACACAACCTGTCAAGTACCAAGAGGCACTAAAAGACAATAGTTGGGTAGAAGCTATGCAAGAAGAACTCCTTCAATTTAAAAGACAACAAGTATGGGAGCTTGTACCACTACCTAAGGATGTTTGTCCTATAGGAACAAAGTGGGTCTTCAAAAACAAAACTGATGAAAGGGGTATTGTTGTCAAGAATAAAGCCAGGCTTGTGGTTCAAGGCTTCAGACAAGAAGAAGGAATAGATTATGATGAAACTTTTGCTCCTGTAGCAAGACTAGAAGCCATCAGACTATTTCTAGCCTTTGCTGTCAACCACAACATAAAGGTGTATCAGATGGACATCAAATGTGCTTTCCTTTATGGCAAAATTCAGGAGGAGGTCTATGTATGTCAGCCACCTGGTTTTGAAGACACATTCCATCCTGACTATGTCTACAAGCTCAACAAAGCTTTGTATGGCCTCAAACAAGCACCAAGGGCCTGGTATGAAACTCTTTCCACATTTCTCTTATCCATTGGTTTCACAAGAGGTAAATAGACAAAACTTTATTTCTTAAATGGAAAGGGAAACACTTAATGATTGTTCAAATATATGTGGATGACATCATTTTTGGATACACATGTAACCAAATGTGTGAAGAGTTCAGAAAACTCATGACAACAGAGTTTGAGATGAGTGCCATGGGTGAGCTTCAGTGTTTCCTTGATCTTCAAGTGAAACAACTGCAAAATGGCACATTCATTCACCAAAACAAATATGTAAAGAATTTATTAACCAGATTTGAGATGAATGATTGTAAGCCATGTAGTACACCCATGAGTACAGTCAAGCTGCTCACTATTGATGACAAGGATGAACTGGTTGATCAAACACATTATAGATGCATGATTGGGTCTTTACTATACTTAACTGCATCTAGGCCAGACATTATGTTTGCTACCTGTGTTTGTGCAAGATCCCAGGCTTCACCCAGAAAGTCAAACCTTATTGCTGTGAAAAGGATATTCAGATACCTCAAAGGTGCTCCCACACTTGGTATCTGGTATCCTGCTAATGGAAACATTGAGCTTTCAGGTTATTCAGATAGTGACTTTGCTGGCTGTCACACCACAAGAAAGTCCACATCAGGAGGGTGCCAATTTCTAGGGAATGCCTTAGTCTCCTGGCAAAGCAAAAAGCAGGCAGCTGTTTCAACCTCAACAGCTGAAGCTGAATACATTGCTGCTGCAAGCTGTACAGCCCAACTCATGTGGCTTCAAAATCAATTACTGGATTTTGGGATAACTGCACTACAGACTCCACTCATGTTGGATAGTCAAGCTGCTGAAAATATCATCAAGAATCCAGTCTCTCATTCCACTACCAAACACATTGACATTAGACATCATTTTGTCAGAGACAGCTATGAAAAAGGTTTGATTTCTCTACACCATGTTCCAACAGAGGATCAGTTGGCAGATGTGTTAACAAAAGCTTTAGACACATCTACCTTTACAAATCTGATTTCCAGAATTGGCATGTTAAAAAAAAACAAATTTTTTTTTCAATAAATCATAATAAAATGTTTCAGAAAATCAAAATTCTTCAAAATAGCTGTTTGGTTGAAAAATCTGTTTCCAACATCTGATCAGGTAAAACAACCACTGTTTCATTCATATCCACTGTTGGTTGAAAAATCTGTTTCAAAACATCTGATCAGATAAAACAACTGTTTCCCTATATATATATATATATATATATATATATATATATATACTATATCTACAAAAAAAATACAACAGTTGGTTCCATCAGCTGTTTGTATCAGTTGTTTGCCAAAACAACTGTTCTCCACCAGATGTTTCATCCATCAGATGATTGCCACGTCTGCTCATACAAGCAGAGGTTTGGCCACATCAGCGGTTTCTTTTGAGCCTATAAAAACCCTGTTTTACCACAACAGATGTTACACTGTCTCATTGTATTCAAAATACTGAAACCGCCTTCTTCATTCTCAAACCCTCAATCAAATTTCATTCATCTTCACCTTCGGAATCCATTAAAATGGATCTTCAAGCCAAAGCCACCCACAATTGTCTCCCATATCTGGTTAAAACAGATGACAACGTCTCATTGCATTCCACCATCGACATTCTTCTAAACTCCAAATACCTACCCATCTTAACCGCTGACGCCCCCATCTACATTGATACTCTCCAAGAGTTTTGGTTGAATGCTGAGTTTCTATTGCAAGACAAAAAGCCTACTTCCATTATTTCCAAAATTGGAGAAACAAGTATCGTCATTACCCCTGAAATCATATCCACAACCTTCTCACTGAATGACCTGGCAGGTAAGGACTCCTTCACAAAAACAGAGCTTCACACTGAGTTCCAAGAAAGAGGGTATGATGGTCAGATGACTGGATCAACTCTTTTCAAAAAGTTTTTTCCACCAGTCATGAAATTTTTCTTCCATACCCTTCTTCTGTGTGTCTCAGCTAAGTCCACATCCTTCAATGAAATCCCATTAAGGATGCAATATCTGGGTTATGCCATGTTGTCAAACTCTGACTTCAATCTTTCCCAGGGATTGTTCATGGACTTAGTGTCAAATGTGAAAGCAATTAAGTCTGGGTCTAACAATGCTTTTCTAATTTACCCAAGAATTCTTAGTGTAATCCTACAAAAGGTCTTACCAGAAAAAGTTTTCAAAAAGGGTGAGGCAATGCAAATGAAAAGCTTAACTGATGAAACTTTCACTAGAATGCTGGGTGGAAGCACCCAAGAAAAAGTGTCAAAAGTGTCAAAAGTTTCTAAAACACAAACAAAGAGGACAAAGACAACAACTGTTGTCAAAACCTCTGTTGTTGAGCCCACTGCTCCTGGTGATCATGGCACTTCATCCAGTGCTGTGAAACCCACACCAGCCACTTCCAAAAAGAAACATCCATCCACAAAAACCACCACTCAACCACAAATGAGACTTCTGGATGATGAGGTACCAGAAGAAAACTCTGTTGCACCACAAAAGCAACCTGAAACCACTGTTGTTACTTCCTCACAACAGTTGGACATACCTCCACCTGACCAAACTCCTCATGAATCCTCCCAAAAGGATCATGTTATAAGCCAAGGGGAAACACATCATGATACATTTGAGTCACTTGGCCAAATGTTCACAAGCCCCTCTCCCAGGGCTAATTCTCTTGTTACTCCACCACCCTCACCATCACATCATGTTCCACAAACCATGCAACCTCTGTTTGAGGCACTTGAGAAATCTTAGGAAGATCCCAGTTCCTCTCTTCCACCTATCACTGAGAGCATACCCCCACAAGTGACTGGTCCTGAGAACACTCAATTTGCTATCCAACAAACAGTAGAGGAGGTTACACCACCTGAGTTCAATGCAACTCTAGGTGAGTTTTCAAGTGGAGCAGCCACTACTGATGTAGAGACCACTGTCTCACACCAGGACAGTGATTACATTGCTAAGACTCCCTTGAAGGCAACAACTGATGAGGTCACTATAGTGTCCCCAAAAACAGTTGGAAGTCCCCAGTACCAAGAAAAAGGGGCATCTGATTCACCTATTAGGACTGAATCAAGTAGAACTACCACTGGTAGGGACTAAGATGATCCTAATAACTTAGGAGATGGGTCAAAATACCAAGAATTGACGGACAGAGTTCATGCAATTGAAACCTCTGTAGCAGACATCAAATCCGATGTCAAGCTTATACTGGGTTCCATAGCAGACCTTTCCAAAAGTCAACCATCAACAGCTGATATAGCTAGTGAGCTATGGAAATCCGTTTCCCCCATCATCATAGCTCACAGAAAACTAGCTGATCAGACACATGAAACTTATATGGCTGAGATCAGAAACATGGTGGATGCAAGGTACAAAGATACACATGCAGATATTAAAGCCATCAAAGATCACATGCTGAAGACCACTGGCTCTGCCCCTACCACCATTCTCAAGGATGAAGATGATGATGTCTTCACGGCTGATGATGCCAAAAAGGGGGAGAGTGGCAGAGATAGGCTACCAAAGTTAGATCCCTTTGGCTGTCCTCCTTCTAAAAAGGGAAATGCTAAGTCTGCCAACAAACCAGAGGCTAGTCAAACAGCACCACAACAACAACAACAAGCAACACAAACAGCACCACAACAACAACAACAAGCAACACCAACAGCACCACAACAAACCACTGACAAAAACAAAGCAATAGACAACTCTGCAAACATAGAAGCTGAAAAGGCTACTCAGGACAAACAGAAAAGGGCTGACACCTTGGAAGTTAAAGCAGAGTCGCTAGTAGACCTCAAGAAAAAACAACAGCAGGAAATTAAAGATGTGGGATCCTCAAAAAGGATGAAAAGGCGTGCTAAGCATGTCAGAAAACCACCATCCAAGCTAAACACCTCTGTTGACAAAACCACTGCTGCTGAAACCACTGCCACCCAAAACACTGACACCACACAAAACACTGCTTCCCAAACCACTGTACCTAAACCTACAAGCACATCTGAACATACAACCACCAAACCTACATCACCAACCAAATCCCAAACATCTGCTGGACCTACTAAAAGGCCAACAGATGTTAATCCAACCACTACTACCAAATCACCCTCCCCCAAAATCTTGTACACAAGGAAGAGAAAATCAACCTTTGTTGTACATGATGAAAACATACACACATCACCAAACACCACATCAACTGCAAAATCCACTCCTCCTATCACAGCTATTCCAATTTCATCATTCTCACCACACACATCCAAATTCAGTTCCCATAGACCACCACCCACCATTACACCATTGGTTGTTCAGTATCCCCTTGAACTTGATCTACTCAAGGGGGAATTACAATCCTTCTACAATACTGATCAACCATCTGACAGATCTTTCCCATCTCTCCCAAATTTCCCTGTTCCCCTAAACATTGATACTTATCTTAAATACAAAGGTGAACAGGTAGATGCCATCATTAAGGAGAAATGCAAAGGGAAAGATGACAGGATTGCTCAGGGCATCCATTCAGCAGAGCTTAGCAAACTCAGAAGGATTGAAGATTTTGCTAAGACCCTGAGCAACTCCATGTCCTCCATGCCTCTCAGTGTTGACTTGGAAAAGGAGGTTAGGGATTCTCTTCTGGAACAGATCTTGGCAACCAAACCATACAAAGCAACCAAAAAGCAATTTAATGTTTGGACCACACATGCTCTAAGAGAAGAACTTCTCAGAATAGAAGAAATGGCCAAAGACCCCAAGGCTAAAGTCTCTACTCCTAATTTTGGCAAAGGCAGAGACCCAGTCAGAGCGTTAAAGTTTAAAAGAATGAGACAAGAGATAGTAGCTGCAAACTATGGGGAAATGAGGTCTGTCTCTAGATGGTCTGAGCTGAGGTTGGTTGAGACATACAAGAGTCTTGAAGAAAACAGAAAGAAGGATCCCAGCCTGCCTAGAAAACCTGTCTATACTGATGAGCCACTGATGAAGAGACCCCAACAGACTTTTACCTTGGACAGCTTACTTGAAACTTCTGATCTATCAACTGCTGCAAGAAGACAGTTCAGGAAACAGAAGGAAATGTCAGAAGAAGATCAGAAGAAGTTTGCTGATACATTCATCAAGGAAGGGCTCTTCAATCAGATACACTTTTTCTCTGATCCTACAACAGAGAAACTTAGGGAACTCATTGGAAGACCTCTATCACCTAACTCATCCCAAATAAAAGTTCATCTCAGCAAATCCACTGACTCAAAAATTCTAAAATGGAAAGTCAACAAAGACAACCATGAATTGACTCTGCTCAGGTCAGATGGAAGAGTTCAGAAGATCAGCATGGAAGATGCATACAGCCTATGTGCAGATGATCTTCAAACATTGCTAAATCTAGAACTTGAAAGAGATGAAGAAGACTTATTTGCTCTGAACTTTGAACTACAATTCAAAGGGCAAATCAGAGAAAGTCTGATGAGGAATAAAGATCAGTAAATAAAGCTGAGTTTTGGCATCATCTGTTCTAGGGGGAGATTGTTGGGTCTGCTGACCTGGAGAAGAACAGATGATTGGAAAGCCAAAATATGCTAACAGTTGATCCTCTCAATAAACAGTCCTTACAACATACTTCTCCCAAAAGACTGCTGACTCTAACAACTGTTCTATCCAAACAACTGCTATGACAACTGCTGATACAAAGGACTGCTGAATAAACACTGATGAAGAACAACTGCTGACCAAAGGTCTGATGAAGAACAACTGCTGATCCAAGTACTGAAGACTAAAGCACTGCTGGAGCCAACAACACTTAGGCTCCAGCAGAGGATACAAGACCATCAGAGTTTTCCTACAACAGTAGTTTACCTTCAGTGTTTTTAATGTAACAGTAGTTTGTAATAGGCAGATGTTTTATGTTTGTTATTCTGTTAGAGGTCACTGTCTTAGGTGACGTCAGCCTAGGTCATCAGTGGTTTAGGTTTGTCTATAAATAGAACAGTGCTTGTACTGTTCTATTGCATCACACACACAAACATTCTCTCAGACAAACAATCACTGTGTGATCAGGCTGAGGGGGAGTACTTGTATGATTGTAATCTTTTAGATAAATGAAAGCATTCGATCAGAAAACAATTACTCTCATGTTTTGATTAATAGTTTATCATTCCGCTGCACTTTCCATCTATATTCATTTCAATCTTATCATTCTTAGTTAAACATAATCAAAACAAACAAACTCAGATCCTAACATCATGTGATGTCAATGCGTTGTGTAAACATGTAAGTAACAAATAAGAATTCAAGAATATAGTTCACAAAAGTATATCGAGCACCTTAACACGTGTAAGTCTAATAGAGCACCATAACCGAAGTCATGTCTAATAGAGCACCATAACCAAAGTTATGTCTGAGTTTAAGTATAAGCATGTAAGTCACGTTCACGTTCAAACACAAGCATGGAGATAAACAAGACACGTATATGAATTGTAATTGATCAAAAGTATGTGTATGTGAATGTGCAAGTCCCCAAAAGTGTGAGAACGAAAAAGGGGATAAGTAATACTATCCTGATACTGCGCTAGAAGTATCCCACGCAGATGCACAAAAGTACTAAATGTGTGCCTTACGAGGTAGTTCTAAATTTAGCATAGCAAAGCAGCACCAAAATCAAGTTGTCTTCAAATACCCAAGAACCTATGATCCCATTATGTCCCAAATCAGTTTTATGAAAAAAATTGTTATTTTGGACCGTTTTCGCTACAATGTTTCCGGCGACAAGATTAAAAATCTTAATAATTAAACCCTTCTTAATACTCCTCTTCTATTTTAGCGTTTAAATCTAAAAAGAATGATTTCAAAACTTACATATTAATCATGGACATAATCTTGATAAAACTTTTGATCTAAAATTATTTTTATTGAACGATGCTCTAAATTAATATTAGATTGCAAATTGTTCAAAATCTAAACACTAAACTACAAGAAATATAGATTAATCAATTCCATTAGGTACTCAAATATGTAGAAAATCAAGAGACCCATTTAAAAAAATGCAGCTTGCTTTATGTAAAGCTTACATACATATGCACATATATATCGAGCCAAGTAAAAAAAATTAACCATCCAAAACTCAATTCAAACCCATATGTGCAAGGTTTTAAACGTGGTTATATAGTTTGATCTAAAGTTTGTTCAATAGAAGAACAATTAAGCAAATACAGATCTTGGTCGCGGAATCAACCGAGGCGAAACCGGAATTCTTATGTCTATATATTTGAATCAGAAAAGGGTTCGATTTGGTACCTAATTATTTAGTCGAACCAAAAAAAATTCTGAGAGTGAGAAAAGAGCCGCAACACACGAATGCGAGTGGCATGGTGTTGGTTAGGAACGGTTGCGGTTCACCAGCAACTAGCTACCGGTGGTGGTTGAAAGATCGTTTAATGGTGATGCGGCGTGACAGAGTAGAGCTTGTGCCGAACAATGTTAGGTATCAAATAGTATAGGGACTAGATTGTAATTGTCTAATAGTAGTATAGGGACTAGATTGTAATTGTCTAATAGTTAGGTAGTTGTATTGTGTATAAATACATGTATTAGTGATGAATAATATTAGCTATTGATTTGGATAATCCTCTCCTCTCTTGTGTTCTTCTCTAATTCTCTAGCTCATTCTCTTGATTACCATTTTGTTCGTATCAAGTGGTATCAGAGCCGTCGAACCTTTCGACCTCCGACCACCATCTATCCGCCAATCACCACCCTAACTAACCATCGTATCCACCACACTCAGTCGTTAATCCACCGTCTTAAATCTTTTCATTTTGTTCATTCCCAGATTTATAAAAAAACCATTTCTTAATCCCAAATATTATCACCAACAGTAGCAGACCTAATTGATTGTCGTACTACTCCATTAAAACATCTTGATTTTTTCATTTGTTCTTTCAATTTTTTATTTCCCCAGATTCATTTTAACTCTCCATTTCTTTTGATTCTTTCTCTTCCATTTCTGTTTTTTCCTTTCTTGAATTCAATACCCATTTGTTCCATTGATTTCTTTAACAATAAGAATGGTGTTCTTGTGTTCTTGTGGGGGTTTAATATGGGAAAACCGAGTTCATGTTTGTGGACATAATCGGTGTTCTTGTGGTGCAATTAAATTCAATGGCAGAGGTCATTGTTGTGGGTATACACCCGATTATTCAGTACCACCTACTAATTGGGAGTTGTATAGTGGATATAGAAGCTTTGATGAATGGATGGGTTCAACAACTTGGGGAAAACGTAGCCCTAGCTTGTTCAACACCAAGAATCAAGAAAAATTCATTCTAAATACTACATCTTCAATGGAAGATATCTAGAACCTTAAGCAAATAGGTCCATTTCAAGATTATTGTAAGTCATTCGATTTTCTTCTTACAAAGGTGATTCTAAGTGAGGATTACGCCACAAGTCTGTTTGTGGAGGGGTTGAATTCAGAAATTAAATGGTGGGTTAAGTTTTTAGGGCCAAAAACTCTTAAAGAGGCTTATGAAATGGCAAATAAACATAATAATTTTCTTACCTTTCTCAATAGTGCTAAAGAAGTCAAGAAGGTAGTTGATCCATCGGTTAGTGTAGATTTTGATGAAAAAGTTACTATTGTTGATGTTAAACAATCATTAGATGATAAGAATGGGGATGTTATTGATTTAGAAGAAGAAATTAAAGAGAATGTAAAAGAAATGCTTGCGAAGGTAATAGATGATGATGTTGATGTTAAGAAAATTGAGAAAGAATCGGATGATGATGATAAGGAAATTGAGAAGGAACCGGTTGTTGATGTTAAACGATTCGAGTGGAAACCGAGTTGGTTGTGTTGTTCAAATGAAAAATTGGGAATAGTTCAACATTGTTCCAGTAAACATGATGTTCAAGTTTCCATAGCTTGGGCATTTTGCAACAATGAAACCTTGTTTACTGAATTCACAGATTTGAATGAGCTGATAAAAATGGAACCTTGGCTTTCTTCATCAAAATGGGTTATGAAACTTGATATGCTATTAGGTAATTGTCGGAAAAGGGAACTTGTTGCTCTAAATCTTGAATTGACTCAGGATTTTGAGAGTATGAAGGTATGTCTTGGTAAAAAGGTTGATATGGAAGGATGCAAAGGACCCACAACCACATTCATTGTTGAACCATTTGTGTAACGACCCTGGCTGATGTGGCCGGGTTGTCGGGTCGGGTTATCGGAGTTACACAGCGGAATCCAGGGTTATAACAGTCTTGTAGTCTTCCAGGATCCACGTCATCATTTCTGTTGGGTTACCTGAACACATGTCAAAAATAGTTTCTGTCAACATAAAGTTGTGTGAGGTCTCGTATTTTATAAAGTGAATGGCCAGTTCGTTTATTGATAATTCTTTTATAATAATCTTTTATAAATATGCTTTACGATTCTATATTCTGGAGGGGAACTAGATATTCTATTAATTCGATTATATTTCTATTATTTCGATTAGATTCTATAAGTTGCCATTCCTTTCTATGGTATCACTCTGCTTGTGATAATATATGATTATTTTACCCTCTACTCGGGTAAACTGGTTCTTGTCCTCTAGTTAGACAAGAAAGGAGATGGAGATACCGTCCAGTACTGTCCTCGTTGTTTCTATTGCCCCTTTCTATAACTTCTATAAATCGTTATTCTTTTATGTAAAGCATTATGTTTTCTAAATGACATGTATTTCCCCTAAAACACTTAATAAAACGGTAAAAGAGGGGAGTTCACGATACTCACTTGTTTGCGTTATATCTTCTAGCTAATCTTCTTATTACAATTATATTTCATATATATATATTGATACGTTTAACGCGTGGGACTTGTTAGATTGTAATACTTAGGATATATATCATATATACAATTTATATATATGGAATCCGGTATATATTAGATAGTCCTAAACTCGGGGTTTGGTCAATCTAGGCGAAAAGAAACAAAGCTGGCCTTTACAGCTTGGCACGCGAACCTAATAAGAACTCTAGACATTCTTACCCGAGCTTAGTATATCGTTTTATATATCGAATCTTATATATAAACGTATATATTCTATATATAATTATTAGTCTCTTATTATTATTATCAAGTCCGTACGTTATTCGTATTATATATATATTCGTATAATTCTAATAATATTCCTCGTCTAGTTATTGGAACCGGGTTCTATTCCGGTTGTTGACCGAGTCACTGAGTCGACTCGGCGACGACTCGTATTCACCAACTTGATTATCGGTACCTCGCACAATCATAACCATTATATTAATATCCGATTATTAGATTGTGTAACCAATCAATCAATATGAAATAGTGACCGAATCTTACCAAATAATTATCGGAATATAGTCGGAAGTTGATCGGGATTTAACCGGGTGTCGGACCCGTTCTCCGTGGTTAATACCTATAACAATAATCACACGATTGATTAATACCGAATAATCCATTGATAACTATACAACTTAAATATGGATTACACTTATAACCGGACTATAGTCGGATTACGAGTGAAGGTTCACGGTATTTATCACAACAGAAAAAGGATTTGGTAACTGGTTGGCTTGGGTTCAACAGATGGTTCCCGGGTCCTCAACCAAACCATACGGCACATCCATACACAAATCCAATCATACCAGGAGGGTCCACGGATGTCATCGGAACAAAGGAAAACAATACCCGGGTAACTTGCGAGTGGTTTATCAAGAACAGATCAGGCTCGATGACTGATAATATGTCCGGTTATCAAAGATTCGGGTGATGGTTATCGGGTATCAACAGAAATAGAAAAGAGAGGGTCACCCATGACAGTCACCGTTACCGGTGACTGTCCATTTTCAGTCAGCCCGGAACAGAGGGACACGATGGTTACCGGGTTCGGGTTCTTGATGGATGGTTTGCGTGGTCAGCTGATGAAACACAGCGATATATCGGATGACAGTCACCGGCTCGGGTGACTGTCCGGTTTATTAACTGTAACAGCAGGTAGGTCACGGGGTTCGGGATCATCGGACAGAGAAGGGTACCGGTCAGGAACAGAAGGATAGAGAACTAGGGTTGCTTACCGGAAAAGAATGAAGACAGCGGCCGGAGAAGACGCTTACGGCGGCGGTGGTGATGATGACGGGACAGGGACCGGAGCAGCACGGAGGCGGCAACAGCCGCCATGGCTGTCTAGTCAGTGGTGGTGCCCGGAAACAGAGGCGGCAGAAGCCAGCCATGGATTCCGGTCAGTGGTGGTGGTCCGGCGAGAAGCTCCGGCGTCAGAGGGAGGGGTCCGGTTGGCTTCACACACACATGCGTGTGTATATATATCTGTATATTGAGAGAGAGTAGCGAGAATGAGGCAGAGAGGGTGGTTTATATAGAGTAAATTAAATAGAGGGTGTTTGGCTACGGGGATAAATACTGAGACTCGCGATAACTGGTAATAATTATAACGATCAAACAAAAGACGTTGGACAACGGGTTATTAGCAGATTAGGAGCGTTTAACCGTGATAATAATAATTCAACAATTATTATTTATATATTCGGTTAAAACGGTTTGTCGAGAGGTTCGAACTTGAATAATTAATTCGGATAACCGGGTGGTCAGGTCCGACCCGACCCGTTTAAGAGACACGTAAGGTGACGTAATCACTTCGAGACTTTGGGGTGTTACAATCTCCCCCCCTTAGGAAATTTCGTCCCCGAAATTTGAATGATCTTGTCCTTTATATTCTTTAATCTATAAGGACGTTATAATTAGAGCAACAATACTTGTCATCGAGACATGATTGGTTCTTATGGTTTGCGAAGAAATCAATCTTGTATCAATCCAATATTAGAAATGTCAATCTGTATGACTACATCTTGATCATATTTCTAATTACGTTTTAACCTTTCTTGCTATAGTCATATTAATTCAGATACATGGATTATCTGTATTATTTCGATATGGCTATTAAAGGTTCTCGTATTGATACTATATTTTCATCGTTTGATATTCGAATTTATTTACAATGATGGATTCTAGATAGTTCTTAAGAGATAGATACGGAAGTCCCTTCGTTATCACGACTTAAACGGGATCCGAGCTACTACCTCTTTTATTCGAACTTTAGAATTTACCATCATTGTAATTCCGATTCTTAAAGAGTAGGAATATCCTTGGTAACTATCGGATTAATTCTTACAAATTCTATCCTTCACTTCCATCTATATGGTTGATCTTCTATTCGTGGATATACCTAGGAGGTTTCTTAATCCATTAAACGTATCTTCTCTGAATTCTTAAAGGTACCGGAAAAGACTAATTCATGGATAATTGAGATTTCTCTCAAATCATCTATAATAATCTTTCTGACTATTTCATTGATGATTAACTGCATTGTATCTATTACATATTAATTGACTTTTCTCATTGTATTATCGTGAACAAGGTCTTTCACAATTCTACAGTCAATATATGTAACTTTCTCTTTATAGTCTCAGAATCTACTGGTAACAGTCGTTGTTACGATTCTTTTGACTTTAAAATTCTAAGAACAATGCATCATTCAGTCTTTCTCAAAACCATGATTATCATTCCGGATTACTATACTTATTGCATTAACTATTTCTGTAAAATTTTCTCTTAATTCTAATTCGGGTTTCGATACACTCTCGGTAAAATATTTCTTATAAAATTCTAGTCGTTTTCGTATAACTTATATTTTTATCTAATAATTTCTTTTAATGTTTATATTTTTATTCTGATAATTGTATTTCTTGGCATATCGGATGCCTTTCTATTTTTCAGACATATCGGATGTCTTTTCGATTGATAATTCTTTTTATTTCTCGATTTATATTCTTTTATTTATCTATTCATTTATATTCTTTTATCTCCAAGCAAATACTGATAATATCTATAGCACTCACTATAAATTCAGTATTTCTATAATATACGTTTGCTTGGAATAATTCCTTTTTATTTATATATTCGATCAAAGTCTATATTATTGGTGTCTGAAAACACATTCCGATAGACTTATATATAGGCAATATATCATACTTTCTTAATCCAACTTATTATAAGCAAGGCTTATTTCGTTGTGATATTCGTATAGATAGTTCTTGCCAGAACAGTGATTTCTTATAATAACTCTCATAAGCCGTTATTCAGAATAGGAAATCCATCCTTCTTTGGCCAGAGAGTTTTACTGGAAAAATGAGCATAACTCTATTCATTTTTCGTTTTAACTTCGATTATACCTTGCGAATCTCCACGCGATTCCGCTTGGTATCAATTATATTTCGATATATTCGTTGGATTCTACCGTTCCGGTTTCTGAATCCATATATATCTTTATCTGTTATATTCTTTGGAATTTTTAACAATTCTTTTATCACTTCTTAAATTTCAAACTTGGTAACACTTGACCGTTTTACCAATTTGATTGTATTATAACTCTCGCGAGTCTTTATACGAAGTGATTGCGAAGATTTGTTCATAGTAGTATATATCCTCATAAAGAATCCTGCGACTTAGTGGCAAATGTCCGGATATACCTTCTGTAAGGGTCCGAATTTCCTTTGCCACGGGGATTACACAGAGGACATATAACTATCTTTGGTTGGCAATCGAAATCAATAAACTGATTTCTTTGATTCGTAGAATTTAACCAATCGGTGGTTTCTATTCTGCGAATATATTCTTAGTTGCATTCACGAAGGAATTTCAACTATATTGCCAGTTTCGTGGTCGTATTCTCCACATACGATATGCTGATAATTCAGATTCATATTTCTTCTTATTATTTACTTTCTCATTATTTCTCTTAATATGTTCGTGACTCAACATACTGTGATCTCGATAAACTCCTACTCGAATGTTCCTGTGCCTGTGGCATTCATAATTATGTTTGCAACCATAATTACTATTCCACCTCACCTAACATTCCAGTGTTTGTTTATTTTAATCACAATAGGTATGTGTCCCTTACATATTATTTCGATATTCTGTTCTTTATTTTCTCTTGAGTTCGAAATTATATATTATTCGGATAAGACTTGTTGATCTAAGTCTAACGAAATAGACTGTCAATCGTTCAAGAATTTGTTCGTGTCAGAAGATATTCAATATAACAATCCAATCTTTTAATATCCCTTGACTTATTCGAGTCATAGGATTAAGACGATAGTTATATTTTCGTATAATCGAGTGAGTAAGAATTCGGTTTCGTCCGACTGATACCAGCGTATGTTGATTACGGAATTTCGAGAATAATATTTTGTCCAAATATTATTTGATTCTGGAAGGGATCGAGGAGGACCTCTAACCGAGATTTTTATATAATTTACGAGTATGAGTTTATAAAACGGAATATATGCTTATCGTTTATATTGAAATAATATCGAGAAATTATATCATTGAACATAGATATAAAATTATACGGAAGAAGTTTCTTAATATATATATACGAATACGAATTTGATAAATAAATTTCTACGAAAATAACATTATATACGGTAGAAAATATGGTTCGGTAAAATAATGCGATCGTAGTTCTTTTATATATAAAAACTTTTAAGGAAAATTTTATAATAATACTGATTCGGGTTTAGTAATAATATTCGCTTTCAAAAATAAAATTTACGATTCAAAAGAGTCGTGGTAAAAATTTTCTTAATATCTGAATTCTTATACTTTTAAATAACAAAATTCTTTTATTATATAACAGAAAATAAGATAAAATGGATTTTCTAAAATTTTGACGTCAAACTTTTACTGTTAAATAAACTATATTGATTAATCTGAAAACGTACTATAAAAATAGATTCGGGGGACGTTTTAATTTATACGGAGTATCAATAATAGATTTAATACAACGTAAATTATAGTATCGACGGACTTTTCGTAATCTTATAAATTTGATAGATCGTTATTGAAAAATCGGGATATATATATTTTTTTTACTAAAATCGAAATACTGGTTTAGTAGAAATAATAATAACTAAGTACCAAATTAATAAACTTCCGAAATTGTACTTAAAAGATTTAAAACATCTTAAATAATCGCGGTATATATATAGGATCTTTTAATTAAATAATCGAGGAAAATTCTTAGGAAACACAGTATTTATATATCAAATTTATAAAAATTTCGGAAATTACGGTGTAAAAATAATACTTCTGGAAACTCGAGCATAGGAATGTTCAAGTTGGAGCGTATATTTGTATTTTCTTTATATATATATCGGGATGACCGTGAGATTAACGATCTAAATAATTATTAAGATGGAAATTTCGGAGAGAAGCAACGAGTAATTATAACCAACGAGTTTTCTAGAGAATGAAATACGATTTCAAACTCTCGTACAAGTCGATTAAATTGTCGAAGGATACTTTTATAATTTTTATATCTATTTATATATATATTTCTAGAATTTCTGTCATTTCTTATTTATATCGAGATTTATTTTCTGATTTCTTTTAATATATCTGGTTTCTTTTCTATATATTATTTCTCATTTATTGTGGCCTTAATATCCTGTAAGATTTCCCAGAAATTAATGTGCATATAAATTCACAACTGTGTACAGAATTGTCAATTTATCCCACATAATCATTCTAGTAATTTCTTGTGGTGGATTCGTTTTAATTTCTAGTATACGGTTATGGTTCTCACCAACTTTATAATGGTTTTGACATTTAGGTACCCAAAAATTTACTCGACTGATATTTTCTTTACTAATCCTGATATCCTAAATATTTCTAATTTATTTTTTCTAAGCAACATTTCTTTTTAGAAAAACATTCTGGTAGATCCCGGATGACTCAAGACTTCAAAACTGTTATAAGTGCCGCTCTGATACCAACTGTAACGACCCTGGCTGATGTGGCCGGGTTGTCGGGTCGGGTTATCGGAGTTACACAGCGGAATCCAGGGTTATAACAGTCTTGTAGTCTTCCAGGATCCACGTCATCATTTCTGTTGGGTTACCTGAACACATGTCAAAAATAGTTTCTGTCAACATAAAGTTGTGTGAGGTCTCGTATTTTATAAAGTGAATGGCCAGTTCGTTTATTGATAATTCTTTTATAATAATCTTTTATAAATATGCTTTACGATTCTATATTCTGGAGGGGAACTAGATATTCTATTAATTCGATTATATTTCTATTATTTCGATTAGATTCTATAAGTTGCCATTCCTTTCTATGGTATCACTCTGCTTGTGATAATATATGATTATTTTACCCTCTACTCGGGTAAACTGGTTCTTGTCCTCTAGTTAGACAAGAAAGGAGATGGAGATACCGTCCAGTACTGTCCTCGTTGTTTCTATTGCCCCTTTCTATAACTTCTATAAATCGTTATTCTTTTATGTAAAGCATTATGTTTTCTAAATGACATGTATTTCCCCTAAAACACTTAATAAAACGGTAAAAGAGGGGAGTTCACGATACTCACTTGTTTGCGTTATATCTTCTAGCTAATCTTCTTATTACAATTATATTTCATATATATATATTGATACGTTTAACGCGTGGGACTTGTTAGATTGTAATACTTAGGATATATATCATATATACAATTTATATATATGGAATCCGGTATATATTAGATAGTCCTAAACTCGGGGTTTGGTCAATCTAGGCGAAAAGAAACAAAGCTGGCCTTTACAGCTTGGCACGCGAACCTAATAAGAACTCTAGACATTCTTACCCGAGCTTAGTATATCGTTTTATATATCGAATCTTATATATAAACGTATATATTCTATATATAATTATTAGTCTCTTATTATTATTATCAAGTCCGTACGTTATTCGTATTATATATATATTCGTATAATTCTAATAATATTCCTCGTCTAGTTATTGGAACCGGGTTCTATTCCGGTTGTTGACCGAGTCACTGAGTCGACTCGGCGACGACTCGTATTCACCAACTTGATTATCGGTACCTCGCACAATCATAACCATTATATTAATATCCGATTATTAGATTGTGTAACCAATCAATCAATATGAAATAGTGACCGAATCTTACCAAATAATTATCGGAATATAGTCGGAAGTTGATCGGGATTTAACCGGGTGTCGGACCCGTTCTCCGTGGTTAATACCTATAACAATAATCACACGATTGATTAATACCGAATAATCCATTGATAACTATACAACTTAAATATGGATTAAACTTATAACCGGACTATAGTCGGATTACGAGTGAAGGTTCACGGTATTTATCACAACAGAAAAAGGATTTGGTAACTGGTTGGCTTGGGTTCAACAGATGGTTCCCGGGTCCTCAACCAAACCATACGGCACATCCATACACAAATCCAATCATACCAGGAGGGTCCACGGATGTCATCGGAACAAAGGAAAACAATACCCGGGTAACTTGCGAGTGGTTTATCAAGAACAGATCAGGCTCGATGACTGATAATATGTCCGGTTATCAAAGATTCGGGTGATGGTTATCGGGTATCAACAGAAATAGAAAAGAGAGGGTCACCCATGACAGTCACCGTTACCGGTGACTGTCCATTTTCAGTCAGCCCGGAACAGAGGGACACGATGGTTACCGGGTTCGGGTTCTTGATGGATGGTTTGCGTGGTCAGCTGATGAAACACAGCGATATATCGGATGACAGTCACCGGCTCGGGTGACTGTCCGGTTTATTAACTGTAACAGCAGGTAGGTCACGGGGTTCGGGATCATCGGACAGAGAAGGGTACCGGTCAGGAACAGAAGGATAGAGAACTAGGGTTGCTTACCGGAAAAGAATGAAGACAGCGGCCGGAGAAGACGCTTACGGCGGCGGTGGTGATGATGACGGGACAGGGACCGGAGCAGCACGGAGGCGGCAACAGCCGCCATGGCTGTCTAGTCAGTGGTGGTGCCCGGAAACAGAGGCGGCAGAAGCCAGCCATGGATTCCGGTCAGTGGTGGTGGTCCGGCGAGAAGCTCCGGCGTCAGAGGGAGGGGTCCGGTTGGCTTCACACACACATGCGTGTGTATATATATTTGTATATTGAGAGAGAGTAGCGAGAATGAGGCAGAGAGGGTGGTTTATATAGAGTAAATTAAATAGAGGGTGTTTGGCTACGGGGATAAATACTGAGACTCGCGATAACTGGTAATAATTATAACGATCAAACAAAAGACGTTGGACAACGGGTTATTAGCAGATTAGGAGCGTTTAACCGTGATAATAATTCAACAATTATTATTTATATATTCGGTTAAAACGGTTTGTCGAGAGGTTCGAACTTGAATAATTAATTCGGATAACCGGGTGGTCAGGTCCGACCCGACCCGTTTAAGAGACACGTAAGGTGACGTAATCACTTCGAGACTTTGGGGTGTTACAATTTGTTACACACAATAAAGAGTATCCGGAACCAATACATAAGAAGGTAATTTTCTTATCTTGTCCTGATTTGAAATTGAAGATGGGTGAAGATGTGGAAATTGTTCAACATGAGAATGCTCTTAATAGCAATTTGCTACTGTTGCTGTGGAAAGATAGGTGTACATGGCACCATAAATGGAAAGCTAAAGATACTGTTGAAAACCTTGACATTCATAAAGCAACAAAGTTGAACCATGGCATGTTACACAAGGCTGCATCTGGACTGGTTTCGAAGGCGACAGTGGTTGTAAAGTTGGGTTCAAGGTCTGCAGGGGCTGCACTGATAGTTTTGACGGCTGCAGCTACGTGGTGTTTATTCGGTTTTGATACGTTTGATTAGAATTTTTTTTAGAATCTGACTTTTGAGGACAAAAGTCTTTTAAGGGGGGAGTAATGTTAGGTATCAAATAGTATAGGGACTAGATTGTAATTGTCTAATAGTAGTATAGGGACTAGATTGTAATTGTCTAATAGTTAGGTAGTTGTATTGTGTATAAATACATGTATTAGTGATGAATAATATTAGCTATTGATTTGGATAATCCTCTCCTCTCTTGTGTTCTTCTCTAATTCTCTAGCTCATTCTCTTGATTACCATTTTGTTCGTATCAAACAAAGAGAGCCAAAATCGGAAGCCGATTCCCTGGCTTTGATTTCAAGGGTTTGAAGGGTTAAATATTGGAACTTATTAAAGATATAAATGAAATTAGCCGTAACTGTAGGCAATTCCGTTTTCCTTGCGATAAGGACTTGAATTTAAATAGGGGGTTAGGATCAAATAAACAGTGAAAGAAAAATAGGAAGTTGTAGGAAGGGTATCAAACGGATTCCGATTGAACTCATTCAAGCGGCATTGGAGTCGTCTTATCGAACCCTACGTCGTTAGTGTTTAGGTCTTCGTTTTTTTGGGGTTTTAGCTTGTAGTTTTTAGAATATGTGTTATATCATTGTGTCTTTTATGTACCATTGTGTCTTTTTCTTATTTTCATCGTTGTGTCATTTTTTCAATTCATTGTGTCTTTTTTCTTCAGCATTGTGTTATATTTTTTGGCACTGTGTTATATTTTGTGGCTCATTGTGTCATATTTGATGATCTATTGTGTTTTTTGTATCCTTCTCACCCTTCTCATTTTTTGTAGCCTTTGTAGAATAACTCAACCCTTTAAATAGGTTGAAATTAAAAATCAAGTTGACTATATGATCTGCTCAACCAAAGTTAAGCCCGACCCAAACCCACAATTTTTTTAAACTAATCCCAAACCTGACACAATACCTGTCGGGTTACAAAAAATAGTCGTTTTTTCTCCGTTTTTTATATAGCACTATGGTACTCGTTGGAAAGATAATAAAACGCTCGTTAATTTGGTATAATTTTTTTCTTTAAATAATCTCGTATATAAAAGATATTAACGTTTAAAAGTTATGAGAGGAAACATGAGAGAGAAAATAATAAAGTTTTAATATTTATAGATTAGGTATTTAATAGATTAGGTTAAACCATATTTAAACCATATTTATTCGTTTTTTTAATTGCTCTAGAGTTGTCATATCACATCCTATGTGGCATTTCTCAAAAGAGAGATTGCATAATATTATGACATGTCATCAAAAATGCTTTGGTTTATTATATATATAGATATAGATATAGATTAAACCACTAGATTATATCCTGGGAGCGTACCAGGTTGAGAAATTTAATATGATACATCAATTTTACATATGAAATAGACTGATGTATAACTCTAATATTAATATCTAACCTAAAATAAATTAACAATGTACAACTCCAATGCTAACACCTAACCTAAAAGAATATAGAACTTTAATGTAACTCTAATATTAACTCCTATCATAAATACTAAACAAATGTACAACTCTAACATACTAACATTGATACCTAACTTAAAACAACGTATAACTCTATTAACCTATTCAGCTCTGGTTGAAAAAAAATTCATATTTACTGATTTAAACATAATTAATGACTTGTCTATACATGATTAATGATTTACCTGAACACTTTGTGTTTTTTTTCCTGTATGAACAAAACCCCACAAAAAAAATTTCTCTATTTTTTATATAACACTATGATACTCGTTGGAAAGATAATAAAACACTTGTTAATTTGGTATAATTTTTTTCTTTAAAAAATCTCGTATATTAAAGATACTAACGTTTAAAAATGATGAGAGGAAACATGAAGGTGAAAAATCCAATTTTGTTTTTAAATTATTTTTTTTCCTAAAATATCTCAATGCCACATGGGATGACACATGTCACACTCAAGAAAGGGAATGCCTTTTTGAATGTCATGTCATTAAAATGGCTTTGGTTTATTATATGTATAGATATTTAGAATTTTATTTAGTTTATTTTTTTATGGTAAAGTAAATCTTGAAAGCTTGTTAAGATAATAATGGCCAATGATCTCTAGCTCAGCTGGTTTAAGGTGGGAGGGTTCACCTCTTCAGAGGGTTCCCGTTTAGGGTTGGTCACAGATTGGATTCTCATCCATCAAAAATCATAAACATTAACGTTGAAAGGGCCCGACGTGTGGGAGGACTCGAACTTGTGACCCGGAGGTTGTTAAAACTAGGATTTCACAATTGAATTACGCCTTTAAAAAAAGATTAATAATGGTATCACTATTATTTAAAACCGTTAATAAACGGTATGTATTTTCTAAGAAAAATATAATTTGTTAACGACCTAATACAAATATTAAATAAATGTTTGGAAAATTTAAGGCGTTACATTAATCTAATGGCTGAGATTTCTTCTTACGCTTCTTACGTTAAGAAGCTTTGTACGTTATCTCTCCCTAGTCTAATAATGGTCGGTTGTAGTAGTTTCTTATGTAAAGAAATATACTTTTCTTTTAGTTTTTGTCCCGTCTTGCATGGCAACACCGCCCCCTACCCGTCTCACCTCCCCTCGTCTTCCCTGGGACGTGAAGGACGGACAAATAGGGTTATTTCCTTTTATTTATTTATTTATTTTTTGAATTCGAACGTTGGGTAACTGGCTTTGAAGGCCCAACGGCTATTTTTAAAAAATAAAAAATAAAAAACGTTTTTATAAATACAAATCAACAAAAATCAACCTAAACCAACCAAAATCATCTCATCCTTATACCAAAATCCTCTCTACTTTCTTATAAACACACTAATATTTTCTTAAAAAAAATACCAAACAATGTCATATCTACCATTGGTTGATTCGTCTAGTTCGTCGAGCGAAGAAAACCGGATTTTTATGAACGCGGTTTGGAAAGCGGCACAATTAATTGTGGCGGAGGAAGACGAAGAAGTGAGCTCGCAGCCACGACCTAGGCAAGCGGCCATAAGCAGAGACCGGGAGGGTAAATCTATATTTTTTGTTCGAATATATAATGCAACTATTTTTTTTTAGAATTTATATCGTAAATTTTTTATTTTTATACTTTTTATCGCCACAATAGTTATATTTATTTACAACATACGTGTAGGTGCTGATTTAATATACCCAACCTACTCTACACGAGTTAAAACTGTTAAGCACCCTCCCGACGAAAAACGAAAGAAATTTGCTAAGTATCAAGAAGAGGCGCGAAAGGACATTGAACGAACATTTGGGGTTCTACAAGCAAGATGACACATTATCGCAAACCCGGCACGTGCTTTCACACCCGAAAAACTACGTTATTGTATGTATGCTTGTATCTTGCTGCATAACATGATCATCGAAGACGAAGGCCGAGCTATTTGTGAGTACGATGCAAACACGGTGGAGGAGAATACTATTCTGGATGGCCTAGAGCAGTAAGAGTTAAACGAATTTTCGTTACGTAACGAACACATCCATCATAATCTTCAAGCCGACTTGATTGAATATATTTGGAACAATGGACACGATGACTAGTATTTACATTAGAAAGTTTATGTAATTTTAGGATGGTTTGTAATTTTTTTTAATTTTAGGATGGTTCGTAATTTTTTTTAATTTTAGGATGCTTTGTAATTTTTTTTTACTAAATGTAGTATTTATTTGAATATTATTTTGTTTATTTGTTACTTTTATAAAACTAATTAAAATTAATATTAGAAAAAAATAATAATAATAATAAATGCTTAAGACATTGAGTGTTGTGTCTTCACACCCCACTCATGTCTCAATATGCTTGAGACATCAATATGTTGAGGTGACATCATACGTGGCATGAAGACATCATATTTTTTGTGTCTCCACACCCACTAGCCTAAGTTTTAGAATATAAAGTATTAATATAAAGTTATATAAAATTTAGAAATTAGAATAGTAAGAAAAACATGCATTTGAAAATTTCACTAGATATTTGATGGGATTGGGTACTAAACCAACTAATTGTCATACCTAAACCTGGCTACATTGCTGTGTGGAGGAACTCATGCACGAAAGGTCAAACGAGTAAGTGACGCCTGGTCAACAGCCACGTAGTAGTCAAAGGAGAATATCATGCATGGCCAACCGCAATGCATGAATCAAGGAGATAATTCCGTGAGCCTGACACCAAAGGCGGTAAACCGTTCCATTATTCCCTTAAACTTAGCTCCTCTTAACTACCTTACTAACATAATTGAGGGTAGTGGAGACAACCTAACCGGGTCTAGGCCCATTACGGTTAGGACTTGGGTAATGGTGGCATACGTCCACTTCTATATAAGGGATTACATCCCTAGTAGGGAGGACACTTTTTGCTAACCAAAAAAGCTATCGCTAAGATAGTATCTCCATTCACCCCGTTTTTGTTATAAACCACTACCTTGTGTAGTCGTCTCCCTACCCACATCAATTCTCGTTTGCAGGTCATTCGATCCAGAACTGCTAATGAAGGGTCAACCTTGTGGAATACAATAATCTTATCATCCTTACCCGGTAATAAGACTATTTTTTTTATTCATTGGCGCCATCCCTATCGGTTCTCTAATCTTTCAAACTAGCAATCATGGTTTCTTCGAATGGTGCAAATCAAAACACTGCTGAAGTCGATGCAACGATTGATGATCATATCAAAGATGTTGCACCCAACACCATAACAAAGAATGTAACTCAGAAACAACCGTCTTCGACATTCCAGTTCAACCCAATCAGGGGAGGACTATCAGGAACAAAGAAGAAACAAGATAACCAGTCTCCGGTAGATCCGGATGAGTGGTTAGCAAGACAAAACTCAAAAATAAATTGCAGAGTACCAGAAGATGGTTCTTGAGAAGGCTAAACTCAATGCTTAGAAGACTTTGAGTTTTCGTACAATGGAGGACGATCCAGAGTCACCTCCAGAAAACAACAATGGCCGTCGTCCAATGGGTCCTTGTCAGGCGGTACACAGTGGAGACCGTGGTAGAAATACTCACGGTCAGGACCCTGTCAACATGGATGAGGAGCTCGACGGCTATGAATCTGAATACGAAGTACAACATGACTCCAAACGTAAACAACACTCTAAATCAGTTGCAAGCAATCCGGCACCAAAAGACGACGATCTCTACAGGCCAAAGACCTTTGTAGAAAGGTCAAAGTTTTGTGCGTGAATAGCTTTGGCCCCAATGCCCCAAGAATGCAAGCTCCCAAGTACAATTGGGAAATATGATGGTCTTCATGATCCAGATGATCACCTACATGCTTTTGATTGCGCGGGCAGCTCTAAACTTTGGCCTGTGCAAGCTTGGTGCCACTTATTTGTTCAAACATTAACAGGAGCCGCTAGAGGTTGGTATCAAAGTTTGCCCGTTGGAAGCTTGGTGGACTTTGATGACTTGATCAGAAATTTTAAGAATCACTTCTCGCATTTACGCAAACACAAGAAGGACAAGGCGCACATTCTGTTATGCACACGCAATGAGAATGAATCGCTGGAAGACTATATAGAGCGGTACAACAAAGAGGCTCTCTAACTAGGATGTGGAGAAGAACTTACCCGTGCAGCATTTATTCACGGGGTAAGAAATGATGACTTAATGAAGTGCCTCACTGGAAAAGATGGTGTACCGAATGCTTGGGACGAAGTGATTGAAGCTGCGAAAGTTTACGTGTCTTCGGAGCGTTCCTTTCATCGAAACAAAAGTATGCATCAGAGCGGTAATCACCGTGCATCGTTCAACAACAAAGGCAAAGGGAAACAATCTGTTTGGTCCAGAATCTCTGGCTCAGCAGATGAAGGAAAGTATTCTTCTGTGTAAGATGCGCGAAATTTCCTGAGTTCAAAGGGGTCCCGCGATCAAAAGGGGCACCAAAGAAAGAATTATGATTGGACTCCATTGTCCAAAATGCCATCCGAAGTTCTGAAGACAGAGCAAATCCAGTTCCCAAAACCACGAGAGCTTAGCCGTGATAGACGGAATGTTGACAACTCCAAATACTTCGAGTACCATGAAGACCATGGGCATTTAACGGACAATTGCTATAGCCTCAAGATGGAGATCGAGAATGCAATAAAGTCAGGACAATTAACGCATCTTGTGAAGCATATGCAGAAGAAATAGCGAGACCATTTGGAAGGAGGCGAGCCTTCCCAAAAGAAGATCCACAATCTTAATGCGCATCACGTGTATCACACTCCGCGCTATAATTGCAATATGACTCACAGAGCCATAAGTCACAAACGAACGTTCACCGTCATCAACGATGACTCGTGGAAGGAGGAGCAAGTAATAATGCCAAGAGTAAAAGGGGGAGCTTCTTCAACAGCTCCGCTGATCATCACGGGAGTCGTAGGACATTACCTTAAAAGGTATATGTTTCTAGACAACGGAAGTAGCACTGATATCATGTACCAACAATGTTTTGAACAGCTGGACGAGGATGATAAAGCAAGATTAGTTTCCGTGACAGAGCTCATCTCAGGCTTCATACATGAGATGATATTCCCATTGGGAATTCTCACATTTCCAATCACACTTTCGGATGGAAAACACTCGCGCCCAGAAGTCTGCGACTTCATTGTTCTTCCCGTCAATTCGTCACATGACATCTTCTTGGGATGGGAAGGCTTGGCAAAATTCAACTGCAACGCATCTACACCACACCAAACGGCAGGTTTTCCTACCCGGACTGGTGTAGCTTTCATACGCGGAAACAAAACTGCCATACTACTGATGCGCAGAAACCCGCAAAGCAATCGAAACCAACTGTCATAACCGAACCAGAAAAATGGGCCATTAACCCTAAATTCCTGTGAGGTTCATGACAAAAGCATTCAAGCATTGACAACTCAAATGGGCCAATTAGCAACCGATGTGGCGGAGTTGAAAAAAGGCAAAGGAAAGCTTCCTAGTGATACCCAGGTAAATCCGTCTCATGGCTCATCACGAGGTAATAATGTTAATGTTAATCAAGTGAGTGTGTTAAGAAGTGGTAAAGAGTTTAAGGCTAATTTGTCACCGGGTTTTGTTGAGGGGGTAGTTGAGGATGTTACGGGTGATGAAAGTGAAAATGATGAAACTCTACCGGTTTTACAAAAAGAATCAAATGTTAAAAAACCGGAAGTGAGTGAAAATGAAAAAGATGAAAAAGTTGAAAATGAGCCGAGTCAAGTTCCATTTCCATCGGCTCTACTTGACCCGGGTAAGAAAAATTTTATTGCATCAAGAGGTCCCCAAAAAGAAGAAATGTGGGACATGTTTAAACAAGTAAAAATAAATCTTCCTTTACTTGATGCAATAAAACAAGTACCCGCCTATGCCAAATTTTTAAAAGAATTGTGTACACAAAAGAGGCAACAAAAGAAAAAAATGCCTAAGCGGGTAAATGTTACCGGTCAAGTAAGTGCGGTTTTAAATGGGGAGCTTCCTCCTAAGCTCCAAGATCCGGGCACGCCGTTAATAAATATTCAAGTTGGTAATTTTCAAATGGCAAAGGCATTGCTAGATCTTGGAGTCGGGGTGAGCATTTTACCAGGGGGTTTGTATGATCAATATGACTTTGGTCCATTAGCTAGGGTGGAGACAACGGTTGTTTTAGCCGATTTGTCTCATAAGTTACCTCGGGGGATGGTTCAAAATGTCATAGTTAAAATTGATGAATTTTATTACCCGGTCGACTTTTTGGTATTGGATTACTCATCCGCGGATTCAAAACAATAACAAAAAGTTATATTGGGTCGTTCATTTTTGAATACCGCGCATGCGGTAATTGATTGTAGATTTGGCAAGGCCGATATGACATTTGGTAACCGGAAAATGCGTTTAAATGTTTTTACTAACAATTCTAATGATTCCGGTGTTGAAGAATGTTTTATGGCAGATATCATCGATGGGTGCAATCCACATGAATATGAGAAAGATGGAATGGACTTGTGTGCTTGTGATTTTTCTGAACAGGTACATGCCTGTGTTTTGGAGATTGAAGAGGAAAAGCAAGATGTTTTGGTGTTGAAGGAGGGTCGACCACCATGGTCCCACCAATTTGATAGTTTACCGGTGGAAATTGATTCGGGTACCAAACCGTCGCTAGAAGAAGCACCAAAGTTGGAGCTCAAGGATTTTCCAAGCCACCTAAAGTATGTTTTCTTAGGGGATAATGACACATTACCGGTCATTATTGCCTCTAATTTGGAAATGGCACAAGAGCAAGCTTTGATGGAAGTCTTGAGAGAAAATAAAGAAGCTATTGGGTGGACGATTGCCGACCTTAAAGGAATTAGTCCATCAATTTTCATGCACAAGATCATCACCACCGAGGATGCAAAGCCCACAAGAGAAGCTCAAAGAAGGTTGAATTCGAACCTTAGGGAAGTGGTAAAGAAAGAGGTAATTAAGTGGTTGGATGCGGGAATTATTTATCCCATTTCGGATAGTGGTTGGGTAAGTCCTACTCAAGTGGTCCCTAAGAAGTCCGGCATTCAAGTAATTAAAGATGAAAGTGGTGAACAAATTGCTACCCGACCCGTTACCGGGTGCCGGGTGTGCATTGATTACCGAAAATTGAATGCCGCCACTTCTAAGGACCATTTCCCACTTCCTTTTATTGACCAAATTATTGAAAAACTTTCGGGTCAAAAATATTATTGCTTTTTAGATGGGTATTCGGGGTACAACCAAATAGCAATACACCCGGATGACCAACACAAGACCACCTTCAATTGTCCATATGGTACTTTTGCCTCTAGGCGGATGCCATTTGGGTTGTGTAACGCTCCGGTAACTTTTCAACGATGTATGATGAGTATTTTTTCGGACATGGTTGGAGAGTCGTTGGAAGTGTTTATGGATGATTTCTCAATTTTTGGCACTAGTTTTGAATCTTGTCTCAACGAGTTGCAAAAAGTTTTAAAAAGATGTGTTGAGAAAAATTTAGTGCTTAGTTGGGAGAAAAGCCATTTCATGGTGCAAGAGGGAATTGTGTTAGGCCATGTGATTTCTGAGCGGGGTATGGAGGTGGACAAGGCAAAAATTCGGGTCATACCATCATTGCCACCACCGAAAAATGTGAAAGGGGTAAGATCATTTTTGGGACATGCGGGATTTTATAGACGCTTTATAAGGGTTTTAGTGTTATCACCAAGCCTTTATGTAATTTGCTTTTGAAAGATGTTCCCTTTGATTTTACTAATGAATGTTTGCAAGCTTTCAATGTTTTGAAGGAACACTTAGACAAGGCTCCTATTTTGCAACCGCCGGATTGGTCAAAGCCATTTGAGATAATGTGTGATGCAAGCAAAACTACAATTGGTGCTGTTTTGGGTCAAAGAGTGGACAAGTTTCGTTCGTATATTTGGGGGAGCAAAGTGGTGGTATATTAGGACCATAGTGCGGTTCGATATTTGATGGAGAAAAAAGATGCCAAGCCACGATTGATTCGGTGGGTTTTGCTACTTCAAGAGTTTGATTTGGAAATTCGGGACAAAAAGGGGAGTGAAAATGTAGTAGCAGATCACTTGTCTCGAATTCCGGTGGAAGGGATTGATGATGTGAGTGAGATAAATGAAAGATTTCCGGATGAGCAACTTCTAGCCGTGTCTACTCGAGTCGCAACGTGGTACGCTCATTATGTTAATTATTTAGCCACAGGTGCTATTCCAGATCATTGGGCCAAGAAACGAAGACAACAATTTATGGTCCAAGTGAAACAATATATTTGAGATGAACCGGATCTTTTCAAGATTGGGCCCGATCAAGTGATCCGAAGGTGTGTTCCTGAATCGGAAGTTAAAGAAATTTTGACACATGCTCATTCTTCCGCTTGTGGTGGGCATTTTAGTGCACATAAAACCGACTACCGAGTACTTTCATGTGGGTTTTATTGGCCTACAATTTTTAAAGATGCTTGTGAATTCGCCCGGAATTGTTTGAATTGCCAAAAGTTGTGGAGTATATCCAAAAGAGATGAGATGCCAATGCAACCAATCTTGGTTGTGGAGATATTTGATGTTTGGGGCATTGATTTTATGGGTCCGTTTCCTAATTCAAATGGGTTTTTATATATTTTGGTGGCGGTGGATTATGTTTCAAAGTGGATTGAAGCTATTGCAACAAGGACAAATGACCACTCGGTTGTTTGTAAATTCGTACAATCCAACATCTTTGCCCGGTTTGGCATTCCACGAGTAATTATAAGTGATGGTGGTTCACACTTTAAAAACTTTAATTTTGGGAAGTTGTTGAAACGATATAGTGTGAATCATCGGATTGCTACACCGTACCATCCCCAAACAAGTGGACAAGTTGAAGTGTCCAACCATCTAATTAAAGAAATTCTAATGAAGACGGTTCGAGTTAATAGAAAGGATTGGTCGGGAAAGTTGGATGATGCTTTGTGAGCGTATCGGACGGCCTACAAAACTCCAATTGGCACAACACCTTATCGAATGGTGTATGGGAAGGGATGTCATTTGCCAATGGAGTTAGCACATCGGGCACATTGGGCAATCACAACTGTGAATGCCGATTATGATGAAGGGGGCAAGACAAGAAAATTGCAATTGAGTGAGATCGAGGAAATTCGAGATGAAGCGTATGAATGTGCTTCGGCATATATGGATAAACTCAAGAAAGTTCATGATGCAAAGCTGCGAAAGAAAACCTTTGAAGTGGGTCAAAAGGTTTGGTTGTATAATTCAAGATTGAAGATGTTCGCGAGGAAGCTAAAGAGCAAGTGGATGGGTCCTTATGTAATTTGCCGGGTTGGGAAGTTTGGTGATATTGATATCTTGGATGAGCACACCAACAAGCAACAAACGGTAAACGGACATCGGTTGAAGCCATACTTGGAGGGCAATGATATCAACAACTTGGAGGTGGATAAAGCGAGCTACATCTTACACCCGGTGGAGGATGAACAACCATAAGAGGCCCAGGTTTGGTAGTGTATATAGTTAGATTTTATTTTATCTTATTTTGTTTTCTTACCCAATTTCGTTTTTGGTCGAAATCTGTGTTTGAAACAAGTGTGGGGACGTTCGGCTACGAACATGTCCTAGCATTGTGTTGAGGACAACACGGGTTTTTCGAGGGGGTAGGGTAATATTTAGTGTGTTTTAAAATTTTTAGTGTGTTTTAAAAATTACAGGTTTTCTTTAAAAAAAAAAAATCACAGATCCTATCGTAAGCTACGGTAGGCACCGTAACTTACGGTGGGCATAAAAAAGTTAACGGTGGATTGTTACTGACCAACGGTGGGAATTATGGCATTTGAGCCACTGTAAGATACGCCCCCAACCATATCTTACGGTGGGGTCTGGGTAAAAAAGGGGCGTCGGTTATGTTATAAAAAAAAAAAATTTTGTTTCTTTCTAAGCTGCACGTGAAGGAGTCTTTGACTCATTATTTCTTCTACCTAATTCCTCTTCCAAAGAACTCTAAACCCACCATTCTCTTCATCCTTCAAATCCTTATAACTCCATCAATTTTTAATCAAATCCAAAGATTGTTGGGTCAATCTTGGCTAAAATTTCATAAGGATTCTGATTGTGGGTAGTAAGTTGCAAGAAAAACACGTTTAGATGGCCGAATCAAAACCCTAGAAATCGCATATTTTGTGGCTTTTGCAAGATTTAGTTGTTTTTGGGTTTCAATCTCTTCAAAACAAAGGTATGTACCATATTTTCTTAATTTTGATGCCACATTGTAAGAAATAGAGGTTATTGTTCTTACTTAGTAAATACCCACTTGCTTGTTACTAGATATTAGAATGTGAATGTTTTGATTGATAATAATATGGAGTAGATGAATTTTTTTGATGCATATGTGAAACTTTTTGGTAATGCTAATAATGTAGAGGCATCATGCCCAAATTTTGTTAAACCAATTATAAAGTTGTCGATTTATTATCATCTATCGCCATAATAACAAGCAAGTGTGGGGAAATTTGAAGAGACTTAGATTGATATGGGTATTTTTGTTGTGTTGGTTGTTATTGAATTATGTAGGAACATGGCGAAAACCGAAGAGGTAGGGGGAGCAAGCTCATCCACTGTGAAAGCTAAAGGAAAACAGCCCGCGCAACAATACAAGAGAAGGAAATATGTTGGACGCGATGATGACTCAGACGAAGAAATGGGGCAAGCACCCGAGCAGCCTCGGTTGGACACGGCTGATAAGCCGAAATGGAAGGCAGGATCTTTAAATGAACAACTGGGTATATGGCAGCCAACATTATTTCATGATCAAATGAAAGGGTTACAAGATCGGGCTGGTGCGTTTATTTGTGAACGAGATGTACGTGAGAGAGAGTTTGGACCATTTGGAGTGTTTGACAGGTTCAAGGCTCTGGGATGGGAAGCAGTGCTTCACTGCTATGATCATGAGGATAAATACTTATTCTTGGATGAAATCGAAGAGTGGATGGCAACCTTGAAATGCAATAGGTATGACAAGCCGTCCCAAATGAAGTTAACAGGTGTGGTGAACGGGGTGGAAGTTGAGATGTCGTATGATTCATTGCGCCGATTGGCTAAATATGATAGCTTGCCGATGAGAGAGTATAAAAACCCAATATTGATGATTTGCTAGTTAGTCCTGAAAAGCATCCGAGGTGGATGGAGATTTTAGAAGCATTATTTCTTCCAGGCACCTATTATGGGACATTATACAAGAAAAACATGAAGATTGAGCCTAAACTTTTGTTGGCAATTTGTATTTTGAATGTCGTACCGAGGCGGGCCGACAAAGGACAAGTGAAGTTCCCGGAAATTCCTATTCTATATGCATTGATTCAAGGGCGCCCAAAATTTTCTATTCGGTACTTGATTTTAAACCATGTGTGGTTGTGCCGGAATTCGGTCGAGAGGACGATTATTCCATACTGCAGAATCATCACAGGTTTGTTAAAGCAACAAGGGGCAATAACAGATGAGGATGTGGGAAAGAAGAAAAGATACAAGCCTTTGGAATTAACAAAGATGGGGACTGGATGGGTTTACTCTGAATCGAAAAGGTATCACAAGTTGAAAACCGGGGGTCAACGATGGAGAGTTTTGAAGAATGATGCGAGGGCACTTTTGCCCGGAGAAGAAGATGAGGCTGAGAGTGGAAATGAGCAACCGCCGAGTGATGATGAAGATTATGAAGAAGACCCGACAGGGGTACGCATGAATCTGGGGTAGGGCAGTTCTAGTGGGATGCATGGTGGAGGATTTTATGATTTCACTGAGAGAGACTATGTTGATGGTTGGGCGTTCACGGGAACTATGCAATCGGTGATTGAAAATCAGCGCCCTCCCGCTTCAGTGTTCGATACATTGTCGGGGCCGTAGCATACTTTATATGATCATTAGACGATGCGGAGTGCTAATATGGAAAGGACAATGAAGCAGAATTTTGACAGGTAGGAGCAGTGGAATAGGGCCCATGGATACTCTCAAGAGGTGGAGATTAATAACAGGTATATGGATGATCAGAACCGGCGATTGAACGCGGACTGGCACACAGGAAGACCTGTAGTCGTCGATCCACAACCGGTGGATTATGAGTCATTACCTCCATATGATGGCAGTCATTCATATCCGACTCCACCAGTGCATCATTCTCAGTGGATCGACCCCAGACAAGCACAGCAGCAGGCTCCAGAGCAAGGCGGAAGTAATGATGGTGTTTTTGGATTTAGCGAGTGGAACGAGTTAATTACGTCCGTGTTTGGACCACCACAGCCACGCTACTATTGATCAGGTGGTGTCCTTTTTGTATATACTTGTATATTTATGTCTTTTTCATTGTGTTTTGGATTGGGTGGTTGGGTGGTGTAGTGATTGTGTTCGTATTGGGTTGTGCTTTGGTGGTGTGTTAATTAAGTAATCTAATCTAAAAAAAAGAGAAAAATGAAAGGAAAATGAAAAAAAGAGAAAATTTTTTTGTGGTTTTGAAGCGATCTATTCTTCCCAAAACCGTACATTAGGGACAATGTACCCCAAGTGTGGGGATGGGGGAAAATTTTGAGTTTTAATTTTTTTTTGGAAATCAAGCTTAGCGTTGTGAAAATTGGAACACCTTGAATTGACCTCGAGAGGCACACCGGTAACCCTTAACACCCATTTTTATTCTTGGTGAGATTTGAGCCACAATTGTAGAACAATATATATATATATATATACATCTTTCTTTGTGAGAGTGGCAATGGGTGGGGGTGCACTAGAACTTGTGCCTGAATGCGACTTGAATCTTTAGGTGAGCATAAGTGTAGAAATGATAAGGGCATTAGGTAGCCTCGTCATGTTGAGTGTGAGTGTGGGAATTAGGGGCTTGGACCTCATGCATTATATATATGAGCTTGGTAGCAAAAGGGGTGGGGGTTTGGACATTTAGTTGTCCATTTTTGAGCCTAAAAGCCTATTGATTGTTAACCCTTTAGCTAGCTCCCTAAATGAATACCCAACTTGGCTCGGTCTTTTGTGTCTCGTAGTGTGTGAGTTGTGTCTATTGAGTCAAGATTATGAAGAATTGAGTGTGTTTTATGTTTGTTAGATTGAAAAAAAAAAAGAAAAAAAAAAGAAAAAAAAAAAGAGTTTAAGAAGATGAAGTATAGTTGATTGTGTGAATGTTTGTGTGACAACGTATTGCTTGTTTCTATTGAAGAAAAAGAAAAGAAAAAACAAAAAATGAAAAAAAAATATGATGCAAAAGAAGTCATGAAAAAAAAAAGAAAAGAAAAAAAAAAGAAGTTTATGTGTGATATAGTAGTAGTTTGTGTTGGTGTTATGTGTGTTAGTGTGTGTGTGTGTCGTTGTGTAATAAAAGACCGGGCAAAGTTTTGCGCTACTATAAATATATCCCATTTCCTACCTTTACACTTGGCCACATTACAACCCGACAAGACCATTTGATTTGCACTCATGTTTAGCGTTTGTAAGAGGAGGATTGATTTAGGTACAAGCTTATGGTTATGCACCCATCTATTTGCTTTTTGTGTGCCTAGCTCCTAATTGCTAGTGTTCATTTGTCGCCGAGGGGAGAGAAATTGTGAGGGGTGTGTTGATTTGGGTGTTAAGGACGGGTTAGTATATGGATTGCATGCTAACGCTTGATTTAAAAATGATCGCTTTTGTGTTAAAAAATGATTTTTATGTATTGCTTGGGACAAGCAATGGTCAAGTGTGGGGATGTGACGGGTGGTTCAAGGAACACCCCTTTATATTGGTAAAATGCTTAAATTATCCTCATTTGATCATGTTATTGCTTGGGATTGGATAACTACGAGTGCTCTGGTTGCAGGTATGATAAGGAGCTTAAAACGAAGAAATACGGGCTTTGGAACGGATTGAAATGGGCCGGAGCGAGGAAGAATTAGAAAGAAGAAAAATGAAAATTTGAAGGGCTCCACCGTACCTTACGGCAGCCACCGTTGCCGTAAGGTACGGTGGGATCTGGACACAAAATGGCACTGTTTTACAGTCTTGAACCACCGTCAGTTTTTTCAACTCCACTGTACCTTATGGTGGGCACCGTAAGGTACGGTGGTCCCTGCACTATTTTGTAACTCCTTCTATTAAAGACGACTTGATGGTGTCTTTTGGGTATCTTTTCAATTGGGAACGTTTCTAGACTATCTTTGGGTGATTTTGGCTGTTTTGGAGGATTGGAGGCTTATTATAAACATTTGGCTTTTGTTTTTGATGCTTATGAACAATTCCATGAATGTGTTGATGATTCATAGTGTCATGCTAGGCTAAACATTTGGTGATCATTCTTGGTGAAGGTTTTTCTTGAACTCTTGTGTGTGATTTCTTGCATTTCTAGAATAATGACTTGGTATTTTGCTTTGTTATTATGATGTATGAACAATTGCTTGTAGTGTGTTGATTAAATTACTAATTCTTAGTCTCTATCGTACGTTCTTGGTGTTGCTAACAACTAAGATATCACGGGAAGGATTAGGGGTTGGTTATTGATTAATTGGTCATCGGGAAACAACCTCGCGTTAATTTAATCCGAGTACTTTGTTCCCTTTTATCACAACAATTGTTTTTACATGAGTTATGTCTATGTAACTCTTTCTAGTGGAAATTCATACAAGTGTTTAGAGAAACCGGATCCTTGAATGGTCATTGTCCCATAATTTGAAGAAACACTCTTAAGTTTAAATCGATATTTAGTTGTTATTTTAGTTAAAACCAAAACAATCAAAATCTTAATCATTTACTTTTTGTTAAGTAGTTTAATTTGTAATTAACAAAACTAGAATTCACACATTTTCCACAAACTCCCTGTGTTCGATACCTTCTTGCCACTATTTGTTAGTTGTAATTGGGAAATTTTACGTGTACCACGACAAGCACGTCAAATCACAATCAAATAATCTGGCCTCAAAACATAGGTTACTTTAATTTTAAAAATCTAATCACGTGCCAACTGCGATTGCAGGTATACTTGTCCTCTTAAACCCAACCGCCGGTTTCTAAGCCCCTTATCATGTTAGTTTAATTTTAGGTTCATTTAGTCTACGTAGGGTCTCACACCAATTGACTATTCCTAACCATTTTATGTAGAAAACCGAGAGAATTTAAAATCATTTGTTTTTTCATTTTCATCTTAGCATACTTAACTCAGAAGGTGTGACCAATCCAAGTCGCTATCCCAGTGGCCAGGCATCTTAAGCTTCAGCATTTTCGCTTTGATTTCTTATCAACTCATGAGCTCTTTTAGATATTTATTTTCAGACAATCCTAGAGGGAGTAGAGTCTGGAGTCACTATCCCTAGAAACGACAACATTGGCCTTGCCCTTATTTTATATCCAACTCTTTTTTTTCCTTCAACTTTTGATTAGAAATTCTAACGGTTTTAAACTTATAACGACATTCCTTATACTATTATTGGCGGTTTCAGCTTCCCCATTTTTTCTAAGATGAGAACCCACAAGGTATCCTAATATATTTAGGTGTATTAGCTCAACGAAAACTTTTCTACCGGCTGGGCCTACCCACACATCCTAAGTCAACACGCTTTGGATTATTTATTCTTCTAATACATACAGTATTTGAAAACCAGGCACTTGATTTTATCTATCATTTCCCATATTTTATAATGCAAACTTCAAAATCAGGGACTTTTTTTTTCATTAAATTTTTTTTTTCCAGACTTAAAATGACTCTGTATACAGACTAAACGACATTTTTCCATCCCCACACTTAAACTCTACATTGCCCTCTATGTAGGAATAAAAAACGACTAGAAACAAAAAATAAATTCCGAATACAAAAATAAAAAGAACGAGGGCAAATTGGAAAGGACTTAGCTAGTTAATTTTTCTTCGTAAGCTCTAAAATCTAGTCCAATCCAGCTCGATGGTATAGCATTTCATTCGCGATCAGCTCTAAGACAATGGTAAACTCGGGGCTTGCTTTGATAAAAGATAGCAACTCTGGACTCACCCGAATGGAGATTGAGTACGGGCGGTGCAATCCAAACCTGCACAAAACAAAATAAACAAAACCCGAGCATAATACCGAACCACAAATAAATAAATAAAATGAAAAGCTAAAAAAATAAATAGGTATAATTATATGTTTACAAATCTACAGAGCCTCCCCACACTTAAATTTAATCAGGTGGCTTCTCTTTTATCTGGACCCTATCTAACCCGTTTAATTCCACCCGGTCCTCGTTTACAATTGAAGATTTATCAGTTGGAGTGAAAAATAATTTAAGCATTCATAACGGGTCAAACCACCAGAATTTAAACTTACCAGGAATGAACCGGATACGTGGCATATAGCAAGAAGACTGGTCGTGCTTGATTTTCACTGGCTTCTTCTTCTCCAACTCATACCAGTCTTTGATCCTCTTCCGGTGTCTGTCCTTTCTCTTTCTCTTCCTTACCCTCTCCCGTGGTGCTGTTGATTTTGAAGTTCCATCTATTACCACGGGCTAGCAATGGTGCGCTTCTTCTATCACTATTTCATGGGATGATCCCCACACTTAGTTCTTTCATCTGGTGCAGGTTCAGTCATGTCTGTCGGTTCACCTTCGAGTAGGGCTTCCAGGTATGCAATATCTCCATCGGGATCAGACTCCCCTACTTATTCATAAACAGGCAAACTCTCTAACTCCAAAAACTCATCCTCCTCAGACAATGACTTCTCACCCATCTCATTGTCTTCCTCTGCACCAAACATCATATCAACGGAATCTCCCAATTCCACTTCTTCTTCAATCCCTTCTTTCTTCACTAACGACCTCTGATACGCCGCCCATTCTTCTTCGTCATCCTCTTCATCAGAGTCACTCCCAAAATCATATATAGTAACCTATGGCACCTGAGGTGGGACTTCAACGTCCATTTTCGTCTCTGTGACTGGGATGATCTCCTCATCTGACTCATCTGACTCATCTTCGTATTCCATTATCGGCTCTTTCCCTTCTTCTCGAAACGTTGGGAACAACTCGTCAGAGCATTCATGTAACCGAGGTAGTTGCCCTCCTCATCATATGTATAACCAACTTTCGGCAGCTGCTCTTGCTGAACCTTTCCTTTTTCTTCTTCTTCTTCCTTTAATCTCCTAGCAATGTCTTCTACTGTTCGTTGAAGATCTAAAAGAGCAGCCTGTCAGTTTTTTATGAGGATGTCGTGGTTTTTTTAGGAGAGTGTCCTGCTCTGCTAACATGTTCTGGGTATTGGCATCCTTAGCAACTAGTAATGTCAACAGACTCTCTATTTTACTTCAATCATTACCACTATTCTCACAAGAATTGCTTCCAGAAAATGACCAGAAAAATGATTATAAGGTGGTTGCTGATACGAGTCATCATAATAATATGTAGGACAACCCTGTGAATAATATGGTTGCGGCTGCACAAAGGAATTAGCACAATAATGTGCAGAGGACTCCTTATATTGTGGACATAAAATGGTAAAATGGGGTCCTCCACAAATAAATACTAATAATGACCAAAAACTAATAAAAATCTATAAAGACCTAAAATAAATAAAATAGACCCGTACAAGCCTAAAACTAATAAAAGTATTATCTAAACGACTCGAAACTATACAAACATCACACCGCAAATAGATATATTTTGCAATACATCAATCATACCCTATTGGATTGCGCAGCTGGCTCATACCCAGCATCACTAATACCCTTTCTGGAAACTTGTCCATGACAAGCGGGGTAGCATGCGCGTAAAGGGACTTATAGAACTCTTGATTCTTGTAATCTTCAATAGGAGGGAATTCATCAATCTTCTCCTTTAAGCCCACAGCCATTCACTGCAAGGGAGCAGGGATGACTCTGCGGTTGACATAAAAGATTTTTTCCTTCTAGTCATACATGGATTTGAGATTTACAAACACCAGCTGCTTCACCTTCCTACGAGTAGCAAGGCTATACCAACCACTCCCCCCACGAGCAACTTCAAGAACATAAAATATGTTTAGTCTCTCAAACGTAGGCTCCATATCTAAAGCTCTGCATGTCGCCTCAAAGTGTAGTAACCAAAACCACCCAAATGGGGTCATTTGGGTCGGATGAACACCATAAGTGAGAAGGGTGTTCACTACAAAATTTGTGGTGTGGATTCGGAAGCAACACTTGGAAAAAACTGCTTTATACAATGTAATATTACCCTCTGATGCCTGCAAAGCAGTCTTGCCCTCAGCGGGAAGTTCATGATCCCATTCTTTCTGAATCCCATATTGGTCAAGAAATGCAGCAAACGATGCTTTCTCCCACTTAATCGTTGTAGTATCAATACTTTTGGGAGACCCCTTGATTGACTTAGAGGCTTTGGCTGGATCAGGAACGTTCTGGGAATCTTGAAACATGATGGAAGTATTGAAGAATTAGAAATGAAATTGAATGAAAGACGTTTCAAATATTTGAATATCAAACGAGAAGAATAGAGAAGGAGTGGGAGACAATAAATTTGATATGATTATATAGGCTTTACAATTAATACCCTGACGTCATGTCACGTGGGCCAAACACCCTTTTCAAACATGAGTCCAATCAGAAGACAACACGTGTCTGACAGAAGACAGGGCGACGCCACACGCGCCCACTCGCCTGACACAAGTACTGAAACGTGTCTGTCAGCTGTCACCACTCACATCGAATCAAAACTGCCAGCACAACCACACGTTTTCAAATTTGTGGGGAATTGACAACTGTCCACTGTGGATTGTTGACGTGTCATGTGGCCGCGGGAAGTTGACGAAAAAATTGACATTTATGTTCTCCGCACAACAACATCGCGCAAAGATACTCCTCTCAACTCCGCATAACATCTACCACGGAAAACATACAACATCATATTGGATGAGCTATCACCAAGACTACAATAATTTTAAGTCAAGCATCCCTCCTACCTCATCTTAAATTTAGAGATAGAAGACACACTGGACTCGGGGGACTTAATGGGATTGGGTACTAAACCACCTAGTTGTCATACCCAAACCCGGCTACACTGCTGCGCGGAGGAACTCATGCGCGAAAGGTCAAACGAGTAAGTTACGCCTGGTCAACAGCTACGTAATAGTCAAAGGAGAATATCATGCATGGTCAACCGCCATGCATGAATCAAGGAGATAATTCCGTGAGCCCGACATCAAAGGCGGTAAACCGTTCTATCATTCCCTTAAACTTAGCTCCTCTTAACTACCTTACTAACATAACTGAGGGTAGTGGAGACAACCTAATCGGGTCTAGGCCCATTATGGTTAGGACTTGGGTAATGGTGGCATACGTCCGCCCCTATATAAGGGATTACATCCCTAGTAGGGAGGACACTTTTTGCTAACCCAAAGAGCTATCGCTAAGATAGTATCCCCATTCACCCCGTTTTTGTTATAAACTACTACCTTGTGTAGTTGTCTCCCTACCCACATTAATTCTCGTTTGCAGGTCATTCGATCCAGAACTGCTAGTGAAGGATCAACCTTGTGGAATACAATAATCTTATCATGCTTACCCGGTGGTAAGACTATTTGTTTCTTCATTATTTTAAACAAACAAACAAGTATATGTGATAATCATCTAATACAAAGTCGGGTATACAGTTGGGATTACTAATACATGTATCAAAGTTGATCCATAGACATCACTAATTTCCATTCACTAATGCTCTTAAATGTTTATTCTCTCTCCTTAAGTGCTCAAGTTTTGGCAGCAATGTGTTACCATGTAAAGGATGGTGTCACATCCTATATAAGAGGTACCTGGTGTTTGGTATAAAGTAATTAGAGGAATAATGGAATAAAGCAGCATGATGGAATGAAAAGAGACAAAAAGTGTTCGGTTGATCAAGGTAATAGAATCATCCATTATCATTGTGATGGAGGAGAGATGAGATGGTGAGGAGAGGGAGGGTGGCGGCGGAGATGGTGGTGGTGGTGGGTAGGTGGGTTGAACAAGAAGATGGAGGGGTATAATTAAGGGCGCAGCTCTTAAGGGACGGGGAGAGGCGGCCGACCCGCCGAATTTTCTTTCAGATGTTCCAAATATATAGTATTCGTATAGAAATTTTTTGGTATATACGTTTTCGACTCCCCGAAACTAGTGATTTCCAACCCCTGGGTGACTTCCGACCCACTGAAGTTTGGGGTCAAGCTTCGCCACTGGGTATAATATTCATTTCATCCACAAACTAATAGAAAAACTAACAAACGTTAAAATAAGGGATGTAAAGTGTTGCCCGACAAAAGTCAGGGACTCAAGGTGTCATACTTGTCTTGAACCTGTTAGTTGGTGCAAACCATAGCAATGAAAAATGCATTTAACTCTCCATTTTATTACCTCTAAACATCCTAAAATTCATTCCATTCACACCCCTTTGTTTTTTTCCATTCCATTCCCTTTGTCACCCTTCATCACCACCAATCCCTACCACCACCCACCTCTACCACTACCACTACCACTACCACTCATCGCTACCTGACGCCACCATTGTCCACCACCACCAGCTGCTATTTCCTACAACCGCCACTCCCCACCAACCACCTACCACTGCAACCACCGATCACCACCGCCACTCACCATCACCAACCACCGCCACCCACCGAGTACCACTGTCATCGACCACCACCATCGACCGCCGACCATCGACTACCGCCACCAACCATCACCACTGCCGATCGTCGCTGACACCACTTACTGTCATCATCATTCCCCATCGCCACCCACCGCCCCTGACCACCACCATTATCACTGCTACTATCTCCACCGACCAACCACCACCACCGCCACTGCCACCGACACCACTCACTGTCACCGTCACTTCCTATCGCCACCCACCGCAACCGACCATCACCACCACCACCGTTACCGCTGCTGTCACCACCAAACATCACCACCCACCGACCACCACCACCCATCATCGTCGCCCCCACTAATCACC